>CM076583.1:305796703-306996703 GCA_034641835.2 Pinus albicaulis
ATGAATCAAATAAATTATGTTCATACTCATAATTCTACAAAAATTATGATCAAATGTTGTGTATGCAATCAAGTTGGACATATACCTTCCAAATGTCCTCTAAGAAGATGTAGTTCATCACCTCACAAAAGATACCAAACAAAAGGGTGCCTCCAGTGGATAAAGAAGGTGAATAAATGTGACTTGGCTCTAACTACTCAAGATCTAAAAATCCAATGGTATTTGGACAGTGGCTGCTCTAAACACATGACTGGAGACAGAAGCAAGTTTATAACTTTTGATGAAAAGAAAACTGGTAATGTTACTTTTGGCAATGATAAATCAGGAAAAATCAAGGGAAAGGGCTCAGTCAGCTTAGATAATGGCAGAGGTAAGGTCCAAGATGTACTATTTGTAGATGGGCTGAAAGCAAATTTGCTGAGTGTCATTCAAATATGTGATAAAGGCGCGAAGTTCTTTTCAGAGCACAAGACTGTGAAGTCAGATCAAGCACCGCAGGTAAGACTCTTCTCAAAGGCGTTCGAACAGAGAGCAATGTTTACATCGTGAAAGAGGAAGATGAAGCATGCCATCTTAGAAAACTTGAGGAGTCATGGTTATGGCATAGGAGATTGGGACATCTCAGCTTCGATCATATCATCAGACTAAGCAAAAAGAAAGCAGTCAGAGACATGCCATAAATAAAAAGGCCTTCTAATACCATATGCAAATATTGTCAATTGGGTAAACAGACCCGTACATCATTTAAGGCCAAAGATGAGTTATCAACAAGTAGACCACTCCAGCTTGTGCACATGGATCTGTGTGGACCTACAAGAACTAAAACACCAAGTGGAGAATCCTACTTCATGCTAATAATCGATGATTTCTCCAGAATGACATGGGTTGCATTTCTCAAGAATAAATCGGAAGCTCTGGACAAATTCAAAATATTCAAAGCATTAGCAGAAAATCAGACAGGATGCAAGCTAAAATGCATCAGATAGGACAGAGGAGGTGAATTCACAGATTACGACTTTGCATATCTATGCAATGAATATGGCATAAAACAACAATTTACTATTGCAGGGACACCTCAGCAGAATGGAGTAGCAGAGAGACAAAACAGATTTGTTCAACAAATTGCCAAAGCCATGATGCAGGAGAATAATATCCCTCAAACCTTCTGGGCAGAAGCGGTACACACAGCAATGCATATCCTTAATAAAGCTCACTTAAGGCCAAGCAGTGACAAGACTCCCTATGAACTTTGGCATGGGAAACCAGCTTCAATCAAACATTTTAGAATCTTTGGAAGCAAGTGTTACATAAAGAATAATGATGAAAATCTTGGAAAATTTGATGCAAGAGCAAATGAAGGGATATTTCTAGGATATGCATCCAAAAGTAAAGGGTACAGGTGCTACAACAAGACTCTTCGAAAAATAGTAGAAAGCATTGATGTGAGATTTGATGAAGAACTTCCAGACAATACAAGAGATACAGACTGCTGCAGCCCATCAGACAACCATGAAAAAGAAAACCAAGATGATGAGGAAACAAGCAAGACAACAGAAGATACAGAGTTGAGTTCTAAAGCCCCCTCAAGATACACTCAGAAGAATCATCCTGAAGACCAGATCATTGGAGACAAGAGAGCAGGGGTCCAAACAAGAAGGCAGCTCACTGAACAGACAGAAGAGGTATACATAGCCATTTATCACAAATAGAGCCAAAGAGATTTGAAGAAGCCAACAAGGACAAGTATTGGGTGAATGCTATGAATGAAGAATTAGACCAAATTGAGAAAAACAATACCTGGGAACTAGTTCCTAGACCCACTGGGAAAAATGTCATAGGCTCAAAATGGGTATTCAAAAATAAAATGAATGAGGAAGGAAAGGTAATCAGGAATAAAGCCAGACTTGTTTGCAAAGGATATTCACAAATCGAAGGACTTGATTTCGATGAAACATTTGCCCCTGTAGCCAAAATGGAAGACATCAGAATGTTTATGGCCTTTGCATGCTATCAAGACTTCAAGGTATATCAAATGGATGTAAAATCTGCTTTTTTTAATGGAGAACTAGAAGAAGAAGTCTACATGGAACAACCGGAAGGTTTCTCTTTAACAGACAAAGAAGACTATGTGTGCAGACTGAAGAAGGCTCTATATGGACTGAAACAGGCTCCTCGTGCTTGGTACTCAAGACTGGATAAATATTTGCAAAAACAAGGCTTTAAGAGAGGCGGAGTAGACAGCAATCTATATATAAAATCCCATGAAAATGAACTCCTGATTGTTGTAGTATATGTTGACGACATTATGTTTGGAAGCAACAGAGAAGAACTAGCAAAAGGGTTTGTTGATGAGATGAAAACAGAGTTTGAGATGTCTATGATTGGAGAGCTCAGTTTCTACTTAGGACTTCAAATTCAGCAAAAGAACACAGGTACATTCATCTCACAGGAAAAATACTTAAGAGAAATGTTGAAAAAGTTCAAAATGGAGGACTGCAAACCTGTGTAAACTCCCATGATCACGGGATGCAAGCTGTATGTTGATGATGGATCTGCTGATATAGACCAAAAACTCTACAGATCCATGATAGGAAGCCTGTTGTATTTAACAGCATCAAGACCAGACATCATGCTAGCAGTAGGACTAGTGGCTAGATATCAAGCAGCACCTAAACAAAATCACCTTCTTGCAGTCAAAAGAATATTCAGATATCTACAAGGAACTGCACAGTATGGGCTTTGGTATCCAAAAAGCAAAAGCTTCACCTTGACAGCATACACAGATGCAGATTGGGCCAGCTGTGTGGATGACAGGAAAAGTACAAGTGGAGGTGCATTCTATTTAGGAGAAAGTCTGGTGGCATGGTTAAGCAAGAAACAAACATCTATCTCTCTGTCTACAGCAGAAGCAGAATATATAGCAACAGCAGCATGTTGCACACAAGTCATGTGGATGAAGCAAACCCTCCAAGACATGAAGGTAAGCATTGATGAACCTATCTTAATCAAATGTGATAATACAAGTGCTATAAGTATATCTAAAAATCTTGTGCTTCACTCAAAAACTAAACATATCCCAATCAAGTATCATTTTCTCCGAAAACAAGTGGCTCAGAAGATAGTAAAACTGGAGTATGTACCAACAAAAGAACAGAAAGCAGATATATTTACTAAACCGCTTGCCAGAGAACCATTTGAATATTTGAGAGACAGATTAGGGGTAGTATCTGTAGATGCTACTCTCTAATATGAAGAGAAAGCACAGTTTCAGGGGGAGAACAGAAACGAAAATATCATTCCCAGGGGGGATCAATTAGCAAGGGAAGCATGAAAACAGGTCCTCAGGGTCAAAATGATTATGGCAAGAATACATTCAACTTAAAAGAATCAATGAAAAGGCAAAAGGGGCAGTGGTGCAACGGAAGAGTGGTGAACCGACGTGAACCGAACACGGAAGAATAGTGAACCCGACGTGAATCTAATCCAAAGGTTGAAGCAGCAGCGTACAAAGTCAGAAAATTCCAGAGAGAGAAAATGCACGAAATATTGAAAAAGGATAAAATCACAGGATCAAAGAATAGAAGCTACACTAAGAATTCAAACCCCTTGCCATTGATGTCAAAGGGGGAGGAAGAGTGAAGAGAAAGCAACAGGAGGAAGAATTGCCACAGAGAAAGTGTATTGCCATCAATGCCAAAGGGGGAGATTGTTGGAAATATTGTCATTGATGGAAATGGAGGCAGCAAAGACAAAGACAGACAAAGAAGGCAGCAGATGCAAAGTTAGGCAAAGAACAGCAGCAGGTAATATGTAAGGCGAAGGTAGAGGCAGAGGTCGAGCAGCAGAAGCAGCTAAAGCAGAGGCAGAGACAGTGAATATAGAGGCAGAGCCGTTATATCAGAGGCAAAGGCAGAGGCAGATCCGTTATCACAGCAAGTTATCAGAAGCAGAGGCACAGGCAGAGCCGTTATCACAAGCAAAGGCAGAGCCATTTTTTAATTCTGAGATTCGCTACCCCAGCTAGAGGATACATAAACACAATTCTGGGAATCGTATAACCCAAGCGGCAAGTATATATATATACAAACAAATTTCGAGAATCACCTCCCCCGCTGGAAGATACACTAAAGATTGGAGCAGCAAAGTATATATATATATATATATATATATATATATATATATATCTATCCGGGAATCGTTACCCACGCTGGAGTATATATGCAGCGCATTACATATATTGCGCCTTATGCACAAAGGTCCAAAGCATACATATTAATCTATATGGAGCACCTTTTTTAACAAAGAATCGAAGTACCATAAGGTGGGACCCTCACCCAATCGCATCGGAGAATATAAGGGTAGCGGAACAGGTTATCAACAGAAAGTTGCGATTGTGATTGAAGCCCGGACCCGATGGGCATATAAACTGTGTCTTGATAGGTTTGAGGTCCGCCTTAATCGCATCGGCTCAAAGCTTATATAGATATATATATTTATATGGAGCGCTTTGTAAACAAATAACCAAAGTACCATAAGGTGGGACCAAATCGCATCGGAGAAAAACAAAGCAGCGGAACATGCAAACAAGAAGTTGCGATTTCGATTGAGTTCCGGACCCGACGGATATATGAACTATGATTCAAATGTATTTGAATTCCGGCCTAATCGCATCGGAGTATCAGAGTATGGGCATCGGAACATGCAAACGCAAGTTGCGATTGCGACACCTAACTCCAAGAACTTAATGCTGGTCAATCGTGATCTAGTGAAAGTTGTGGCAAATGACTTGCAACTGGTGTTGCGATTGCGATTGATCGCAACGAGTAATCGCGATCGTGATCAAAGCAATCGTGACGGAGCAAGGCAAGACAACAGCAAGTTGATGAAGTTTCATATTGCGATGAATCTAATCTAAATCGCAGGAGGAGTAGTATGACGGTCTTAAAACGCGTGGTAGGTGGGTCCAAAAGGGTTATATGTTTAAATAAAGTTTTATTATTTACGTCGAATTGATTTAAGGCGATAAAAGGCGTTGTTATATATATGAAATGTTGTTGCGACCAGATGGAAATGTGTCACATGGGTCCGTGGACCTACCGCCTTGGCTTAAGGTGGAGGGCGATTGTCAATATAAAATGATTGCGATGTGTGCAACTGCATCGAGCCATAAAACAAAGACTGTGGTGTATGTATGTTCCACTTGCGAAACTCACCACATCAACAAGACACTTGTTGTGTAAAGCGTTGGAATTCACCCAGATTTAGAGTTAGCAGTTATATATATATAAGGTGCTGATATAAAAAGCACAGTTACAAAGGTATGGCATATGGGCGTTACCTTGTGACAGCATATAAGGAAACAAACAGAGCCGAAAGGGACAAAGAAATAGTCAGAGAAAAGACAAATGCGCAGCAAGCCAAGAGAAAAAACAAGTGAGCTGGAGTTATAATTTGTAATTTGAATGTAAATGTTTTATTTAATTTATATTGTTGTGATGCATTGGCAAGTCTCCAGAAGAGAAAAAATATCCCACTGTAATGTTAAATTGGTACCTACAAAGTAAATTTATCGAATGCGTATAAAAGGAATGAGTAAATACGTGGCCAAAGAGTCATGACCTAAGCTCACTCCCACCTCGTGAACACAAATATGTGAGGAACCCTATATATAATATCAACTGGATATTCATAAAGGTTAGAGAGAGTAAATATAGAGAATTGCAGAGTATAGAAGAGTGAGGCAGAGAAGATTAAGAAAAGAAGAGCATAAAGAGATGTTACAGAACAGAGCTGATATCTAAGGTAAATCGTAAATAAACATTCGCCAGATAAATTAAGGAAGTTAGAGCTCCTCATTTGGTCGTTAAATCGATACCGCTCGCCTGTAGTTGACCAAGGTTGAGCCTCGTAGGTTGGTGCGTAAAAATGAAGGAGTCAGTGCTTCCTGAGGGTCTTGTAGCTTGCGAATTGAGGCTTGATTTTCCAGGTTGGTGCCTCGGCAGAAAATGGGCAGGAGAGGGAGTGGAGTCAGCTTTGCATCACAACAATAATAAGATGTGGTTTTCTCCCTTTATGGGTTTCCACTTATATCTGGTGTCTCTGTGCATGATGTTTATGTGTTGATCCGATTTATATCATCTGCTTAATACCTGCTGCTCTCATATTAAGTCTACTCGTATATTATATTTAATTACGTTTCACATATTGTTGGACATGAAATGAAGGTGTAAATAAGATTTAATGAAAAGTTTTAAAAGACCATGAATGTGTTAAACCGATTCACTTCTTCCTCCTCGCTTAACTAAGGGTTCAACATCATGAAGGGCAGGGGAATGTCAAAGTCCCTAGCATAAGGGGCCCCATCTCTAAAAGTATAAAAATAAAAATAAAAATGATGAAATCCCAACAATAAGCATTCATCCCATGCAAATTCATCATTGTGCAATGTAAATACTAAATTCAAATTTGTAAATGATATAAGCACAATT
This sequence comes from Pinus albicaulis, assembly GCA_034641835.2. Taxonomy (NCBI): domain Eukaryota; kingdom Viridiplantae; phylum Streptophyta; class Pinopsida; order Pinales; family Pinaceae; genus Pinus; species Pinus albicaulis. Next base: position 305,803,192 of record CM076583.1, read on the forward strand.
TAGATTCAGATTCATAAATTAAATAGAATGATTCATAAATGAAACATTTTATACAATGATTCATAAATGAAACACTTTATACAATGATTCAAATTCATCATTCATTAATCTAGAATCTGAATAGTATTGAGCAAAATAGTAGATAATGAAGTCTGAAATAGTATTCAAATTACTCAAAAATAATAAAGCGTGACGAGGCAAAGACTCTATTTGAGGCCATTAGTATCTAGAGTCAAGATTTAAAAGTTAACAATGGGCAATGAACTTTAAAAATAAAATAAGCATCAAAAAGTCAATCACATTGACCTGTCCTCTACATCCATCCACTTCATGAAGTTTAAACTTTGTATGTGAAATGTGAGATAGAGATAGGTTTTAATCTTTAAAAGGCTTTATTCCTTTTTTATTCTTTCTTAATTTTAAAGATTTGAGGAAAAAAATCAAGGTGGGGTATGGGGCATGGCAGGAGTTACCCTTTTCGAGGGAGGATGCCCAAAAGGCCCCCTTTTTGGGAAACATGCTCCACACACTAAAGAAATGTTACCTTGTGTATTTCCCAAAAAGGGAGGCATGGGGAAACGTTTCCCTAGGAACCTCCAAGTCTCCAGAGCATAGAAAGCAAGAGCAAGGAGGTGCGCCCCCAACCCTGGGGGATGTGTCCCCTTGGAACACTAGGAATAAATCTACTACTACTTATAGAGTTTGTCACCACAAGGGTTCATTGCCAACTCAAGCTAAGTGGATGTCCCAATCAGCATTTACATGGCAACACTTCCCACATCTAGATCGAAAAATTGAGAATAATTTCCTCTCATCAAGGAGGAAATAATAAGCCATAGTCACATGGACTATTGTATTTTATTGCACCTCCTTATGTGTTGCACATATCCCTATGTACTTTATTAGAAAACACCTTGTATATTTATTTTCTCTTAGAAGATTCTTTCCTCTAAAGCTTCCTTCATTGTACCATATTAGAGACTTGGTCAACTTTGATCACTCCCCACAATTTTGTATCCTATATATATTTAGTTACACAAATGAGTTGACATATGCATGCATTTCAGCAATCTCCTATCATCTCATACTTGTATACTTGATCTTGTGTTCTAATGTGTGTGAGGATCACATTGCCTTTGTGTACATATCAACAGCATCCCTTTGATGTGATAGTCTTGAAATGGTGTTTGATTCAAATTTCAAAGTTTGGCTTACTGAAGTGCAGCAAACACAGATTCAAAGTTTGAATCAGCTAGGTACAACTCCTAGATAAAAAAATTAGCACACCGAGCATCAAGGACAGTAACAAAGAGCATATAGGATGCCTGCTTAAGAAATCAACGGTTTTGTTTGCTGTCCCCTTCTAGTATTTGATTAGAAGATGAAACTGCCATAAAATAAGATGCCCGTTTAAGGTGCATATTCCAGATTTAGAGATTGAAGAAGGTGTTGGTCAATATGTAGCGTGTAAACCTTTTCAACAAAATAGTGTCACCAATGCTTGAGGACATGCACCAAAGCTTTAGGGCATTCACCACTGCATAAAACTCTTTTTCGTAAGTGCAGTAATAGTGTTTGGCCTGCAAGAAAATCTCTGAATAGTATGCAATAGGATGGCCTTCTTGCTTCAAACAGCTCCTACTGTGAACCATGAGGCATTGATTTCAACCTCAAATGTTTGTTCGAGATCTGGTAGTGCAAGTAAAGGATCAGAGCATAAGTATCAATTTCAACTTCAAATGGTTGTTGGAGATCTGGGAGTGCAAGTAAAGGAGCAAAGCATAAAGAGTTCTATTAATAAGTTGAAATCTCTGTTGGCCGCTGCTGTCCACTTCAAACTTCGTTTAGCTACTGGTTAAGACTCAAGAGGATATGCAAATTGTGAGAAAGGTGTCTGAATTTGCAGTAGAAATTCATAACTCCAATGAAGCTCTTCAATTCATTGACTTTGATGTAGGACAATCCTTGAAAACCTTTGTTTTTGTAGGGTCTATGTACACGTGAGGACTCAATTATGAAAACCAAATAAACAATGTATTCCTGGCCAAAAAAAATACTCTTCCTTTTGACTTCACGTTGAGCTCTCCACAGAAGATGCAAACCTAGTTGAACATGCCAGTTGTGATTTTCCAAAGTTTTACTAAAAACCAAAATATCATCTTGGAGGAAGACTCCAATATCATCAAGCATAACAAATTTAGGCAGGAGGAAGACTCCAATTTTCTTGCTCCCTCTTATGCTCCAATAATGTTGGTGACCTGCACAAGTGCTGGGTTTGATCATCCCATCCTTGATGTTGAAAAATACGGTAGCCATGGTCGGTATTTTCATCTTGAAAAGAAATTGAAAATTTGAATTTTATTGCTGCGTCAAAATTTATTTAAAGTCAGCCTCAAATATTTTCGGTCGGCTCGGCCCTAAGAGGCACCCATTCAACCCCCACTTGAAGGCTATATAAACGAGATCATTTCTCCTCATTTGGATACACAATTTTGTCTCGCACATCTCTGATCCAGCAAAATTACTGGAGGGCCGAAATTTCAGGAGGTGGCCGAAATTCTATGAGGACTGAAATTTCAGGAACTTGCCTTTTTGACATGGCGCTTGATCATGATCTTGGTTACTGGTTTGGCTATTATTCTGTTATGGTTATTTCTGTTGTATTTATGAATTTGGAACTCTCTCTCTCTCTCATAAAGAAAGCATTTTTGGGTTTTACGGTTTACCCTTGTAGGTTTTGCCCTTAATGTGTGCCCAATTTCTGTCTCTCTTGTCTCATGGTTTCTTGATATTTCCACTGTGATTTGCTACTGCTCTTTTATGCTTACAAATGATTTTCTTATCACTGTTTAATGAAATAAATGTTAAATAACACTAATAATGTTTTAATGCTGTGAAAAACATTAAAATTACTCTAAGCTATGCCCTATTTAAAAACTCAACATGGTATCACAGCTGGGGGGCATTGAAGAGCAGGACAAATTTATGGCAAATGAATCAAGCCAAGAAGGCCGAGTCTGCAGTTGCATTTGAAAATGGAGGATTGATCCTCATCTGAGGTATGTATTACTATCTTACAAGTCTCTCTTTGAATCCGAGCCTACTTCTTGAGGTACTATGCGAGCTCTATGACATTCTCTATAACCCTTTGTGTAATGTGAATTATGTGATAATCCAAATGTCCCTGTAACTTGACCAAACTATATATTAAAGGACAGAGTCCAAGCCTCTGTGATTCGTCTCTGTGACCAGGCTGAGTCATTCTAAGAAATAGCAAGACATTTATTCTCTGTGGACTAATTTCTATAACCTGGATGCAAGTTTCAATGTGAATTATTGACCAACTTCTAAGGAAGATTTGTGGATCTATAATGTGGCATCATCTATGCGATTTCTTTAGTTCAATCTGAATGCGGAACTGACGATCAGTATCACTTCTTTATGCGCAACTCTGTGGCACTTATGTCTGTGAGATTTGAGATATCGCGTGTATTCTGCAGCAAAAGCTATCAATCGAGTCGTGTCCTATGTCCTATACTTAACATTCCTTGTACTAACAGTGGTTCAATTTACAGTCATATTAATCATAGGCCGAATCAAACAATGATTCATGTGAGCTCTGTGGAATGCAATTTATCATATTTCCATATATGTGAACTCTGTGGGATGTGAATTATCTCCATGCATGCGAATTGTCTCCACATATGTTCTATAGGAATAGGCTCCAGATGTTTGAACCTTGATTAAAAGGCAGTCTCGTAGAACCATCTATGAAAAATATAGGCAGAAGATTGAATACAAGTCATATGCTATGAAGTAATGAGATGTGAATGCGCTACCAAGTGAGAGTCCATGCACTATATTTGGCGATGAATGTAATCTTCTCAGAATCACATTGATGAGATTCCTAAAGCTGTTGAGTATAATCAAACTATACAAAGATCTGCTAAACCCTATGCTGCGGACCTAGTCAGCACTCACCATATTGCAGTATCCTCAGTCACCATATATTTTGTGCATGAATTTTCTGCAAGTATCCTGAGGAGATTGAGTAGATTCATTGAGGATCTATGATCTCTGGTGATTGATATCACCTCCAAGACTGATTGAAGAAGTCGCCATATGGCTTATAGTTAGTAAAGGCGTCATTCACAAAGCCAACCAGATCATTTTGAAAGCAAGAAGTCGGCCCTCTTCGTGATTATGTCACCTGGAAAAGCTTTCAAGATGAAAATCAAGGACACGCTGTATATGCTCCTTAGAGACAAAAACTCTCTTGTAGCAAGAAGTCCTTGAGTCCCTCAGAGGGTTATCTATCTGTCTGTTGCTACAAAACGTTATGTACGAGTTTGTCACCTCCATATGGCATATATACAACGTGGAAGGCAGTGTCATACAAAGCTTTTTGTCAAATTTCACTTTAAATTATGGGTAAAGCTCTGCTATAAGACTCCAAATAAAAAGGATCGTTGATATTTTGAATGATGATGATTCTCTTGAAGGGTCATTTGAGTATTGCTTAGAATAGGCATTATAAAGGTGGTTTGCAGATTCTTAAAAAGAATCTCGAAAGATTTCAAAATGTTAAGGAAATTATTGTCACTGATGTGCATAGGGCAGCAATGCAAGGAGAAGCAGCAAGGTATGCAGGAACCAAAAAGAGCAACAGGAGCAGCAAGGCAAAGAAGGCAAAGAAGTGCAGTGTGAAGAGAGAGCAACAAAGAAGTCGAGGGAGCAGCAAGAGTGATTGCAGCAGTAAACGAGACAAAAGGAGCAGCAGTGAAGTGTTTGGTAGAACATTGATGTTGGCATGTTGGATGGACTTGATGTTTGGATACTGTTAGCAGAGACTGCTATATTGAAGAATTTGTTGTGAAAGTGAAATTATTGATCGAGTTGAATTGCGTGATGCAAAGGCAAGACTCCATGATAGGAAAGGCAAGACTCCAAGTCAAAGACAAAGATTGTTGTGATGCATTAATGATAAACATTGTTATTTGATGTTGGCATTAAGTTGATGCAATTAATCATTACATGTGGCTGAAATTAATGTGGATTATTTATTTATTTTTGCGGTTTAATATTCAAGATATGGAAGAGTTTGGAAACGAATGAGTGGAAGGCAGAGAGTCAAAGACTATTCACTTCATATTCCTATGCGGGATACAAACAGCCAGAAAACTATCTTTATAAAAGATGTGATTTTGGAAGGCATTGGTGGTTAGAGAGTGGAAAGAATGTGTGAGAGCTTATTGATATATTAATATTATGCATTAGGTTACTTTCCGGCACATATGAAGCTAATGTGAAGCAGATTCGGCGTGAGAAGATGCAGAAGTAAAGATGGAGGCAATGTTGCTAGTGGTCTGGGTTCCGAATTCGGGTTCAGCAATGATTAAGAGAAATGATGGTTCAGTTTGAGTTCGAATTTTTTGATGGAGTCTCGGAGTTAAAGGTTCGCCATTTGGTCTGCGTCTATATACATTTTCTATATGTATAGGAGATATTAACTTGAAAAATGAAATATAGGATAAAATTGTAAGAAATCAACACCATTAAAAGAAAAAGCATTTATACATATGTATACGTGCGTGTGTGTGTGTGCGCGCGTATGGGTAGAGATTACAAGCTTGAGCTGTGACATCGGAGTTATCAGTTTCTGATCTATAGACTTGGGTTAATGGCTATGAGGGTTCGATGAGGTTCGCCGAACGAAATGCTTTTAAGCCTGCCAAAAATTCAAAACCTCAAGGAGTTGGAAGTTCGGTGAACCTTGTGACATAGGATGGAGGTATGCAAAATTGAGCTGTATCGGTAACCAGCATATTGTTTTTCATTTTGTATGGAGAGGATTACTTGGAGTCTTCTTCAAGCTGTGGCTTGATAAATATTCGATTGGGAGCTGGTTGAGTGTGTGTAGGAGCCTCACAATGCGTTGTAGCCCTGCAGAGAAAACATATGGGAGTTGGAGTTTCCCTTTGCATGTTGTAGCTTGCGGATATTTGAGAGGTAGCAGCCTCTTGTAGGTTGGAGCCTACAGAAAATCAGATGTAATAAAGTAGGAGCATTGCCTTTTGCATCAACACACTAATAGATTGTGTGGTTTTCTCCCTTATGGGTAGTTTCAACTTTCCACTTATGTCCGCAGTGTCCATATGCATTGTTATTATGTGTTGATGTGATGTATTGCTGCTATGTGCGTTGTTCAGCATATTCGACTTGTTGCCATGCAGTAGTCGGACACTCCTAAAATGCCCCCGTATCCCGTCCGGTGTCGGATCACCCTGAGTGCGACTCCGGCACCCGAAGGACACGGAGTGTGCAGATACGGTACGCCGGGACACGGCGTGTCCGAAAAGTGACTCTGCGTGTCCCGGCCAGGTACCCGTCCCAGTTCTGTGGTACACGCTCTGTGGCGTACCCCCGCCGGCACGCCGCAGTTCGCGGTCCGAAAATGCGCGATATAAAGTGTCGCTTTTCTTTCATATTTTCTCACCTATTTCATTTTGTGTTTCATTTGTGAAGGGAGAAGGAGAGCATAGGAGCAAGTGTGTTCTTCCCGAAGAGATTCGGGCATCCCAGATGTGCACTGTCTCTATATTTTGCATTTAGTTTGTTGTTAGTGTTTGCATGTGCATATGTTTTATATATTTAGTTGTTTTTGTTTATTTTTTACGCATGTTATAGGTCAATCAAAGCTGACAGACGCAAAGAAAGTTGGGAAGAATGTGCCCACTGGAGATGCCCCTCTGGCTCAGCTTTCATCACGGTACGCATAGTATTCAACATCCATTGCAAGTGCTGCCAACGTAGCTTCAAACAGTGCGAAAACAAATTGTTGACCCCAAATACCCATTGTGGAAATATGCAACAAAGAGAGTAGAGCGACAGAGGGAGGAGGAAATTAGTCGGAAATGCAATTTTTGCAATGGCCATTTCAATGGCACACATTTCCGCAGTGAAAAGCTCATTTTGCTCTGGGTATTCTAGGTTGTGGCATTAAATGTCAGTACAAAGCAATTTGAATTGTCGGATAAGAAGAAATTGCGTAAAAGAGCGAGTGCATCGTGGGCAAATGTGGCGACAGAAATCAAACAACAATCCAAGGCTGATGACCCCTTCCATTCTCGAGGAAAGCGCATGAAGCAGTTCTTTCTGAGACTTCCTAGCGTAGTGAGTAATTAGCAAAGAGAAAGGCAATCACGAGTTGGTCCAAATGGACAAGATTTTCCAAAAGAGAGAAAGGGAAAGATCACGACCTCACCATTGCATTTTTTTCTAAAGCCTCGAACTTCGTCATCTTTTAATGTTGCACTGGCCACCTCTAGTTTATCGAGATGTGTCGAGCTCTTTGTCATGGGGCTCCATCAGGGCATATGTGCCTCCTCGGGCTCTTAGAGCTCGGACACCACCATTGCTGACAAAGGCGAAAGAAAGAGAATTGGACAAAATGCTTGAGCCTATTAAATCAGCATGGCCAACATCACAAGGGTTAGCATTGTTTACGATGGATGGAGGACGGATCCGGCCACAAAAGCACACTCATTAACTTAGCATGGTGTCATCCACGAATGGTAGCGGTGTGAAAAGCGGTGGATGCATTTGGAGAGTACAAGGATGGCACAATATACACTGGGTGAGTTATTTCTCAAAGTTATTGAAAGTGTAGGTGTGGATTGTTGCTGTGCAAATCATGCTGATGATAATGCAACTGTGCATGTGCCCTGGCCGCATGATTGATGTAGCACAAATATCCACAGGCATTTTGGACACCTTTTGCATTGTCCATTCATTGAACTTGTGCACCTGAAAGCCCATACACGATGTGCTTTTGGATTGGAGCCACTATTGAGGATGCACGACATATCCGCAACTTTGTGTGTAAAGGACACCCATACAAATGCTCACTATCTCTGAGGAGTGCAAATGAATATATCATTGTTGAAGATTGCGCCAGTGACACACGGTATGCCTCTTCATTCATCATGTTGAAGAGATTTAGTGAGGTCAAAGTCCGGAGCCGCTCTCGTTCATGGTTGTTTCTGCAGAGTTTTGGACCTTGGAGAAAGATGGATCGACTGCACCTCAAAGAAGTGTGAAGGACATAGTGTCGGGATGATATATGTGGTGGAAGAGAAGGTAGATCTAATTATCTTCGAGATCGTGAGCACTGTCATTTCCTTGCTCGGATTTGCGGACACGCACCAACCCATCTCTCGAGAGGCTTTTTCAAGAGGGATGGGATTCCATGATTGAGTACTGTGAGGACCATTATTTTACGCAGTGAGTGCCCGAGGTATGAGACACTCTTCCGCCCTCCCAGGCCTTCTTCACCGGCCATCATACGCGGATATTCTTGTCGGCGGATGGGACGTGACTGCACACTCACATTGTTTGGCTCACTCCTTGAAACCCAAAAATACCTCTGCCCATGAGTGGTCGAATGGTGGACCTTCCCGCAGCATTCCCTCCTCACATGGATGCTGAAATCCCTGGCGCGAGAAAGATGCCATCGAGGAGGATTTTTCGAAAGATAGGGCATCCCTTGATGTGGAGGATGCCTTTGCGGATTTTTCCACTACCGAGAGCGATTTGGAGAGCCATGACTTTGATTCGGGAACGAGCCAAGAAGCCCACCACGTGGTGGGCAACTCATGGGGCGGCTGAGCCCTCCTCTCTGACGTTTGAGCAGCCGCGTAGTTCTCCGCGTGACTTCATTCCTCTTGTTTGCGAGAGGAAACTGTGTTAGCACATGTGAAATTTGTATAGTGTGAAGAAGAGCGAGGGCTTGAGCGCTGGGTCCGAGATGCGAGAGACGATGCGTAGTGTGCACACCAACCTTCGTCTCATCTACGAGGCTAGAGGGAGTGAGTGGTTGCGGGAAAGACAAAAGATGTGGGATGCTCTTTCCGGTGATATAGTGCTGACTGACCGGTGTGGAGTCGCATTGGCCCGCTTGGATTCCCAATGCGCCGAGTAGCTAGGCTCAATCGTGATTTGATGATGGATTAGAGGGTCATCCTCCACACCGGCGGATGCGTAGAGATGATAGAGGGAGGAGGATGCATCGGGCGAGAGTGCAGAGCGATTGGTGAGCATGATGATCGGAGTTTCGACGGTGATGTTGATTATGAGGATTGATGACTCTAACTCGGTCGTAGGCTTCAAGCTTGTAGTCTCGCAGATTGTAGTTGATTTTGTATTTTCTATTTCTGTTGCCATCGCGTTGTTGTTATGTAACACATTTTGATTCGATGGACTTAATGAAAAAACTGCGGTATCTTTACTATCTTCAATCTTGTTTCTTTTCGAGTAAATTTGACGATTGTGTATCATGTATGGTGTATCAATGTATCACTGCAATTTGTACTATAAGTACCAATGACGATGTATGTTCTATGAACATTCATAATATCTATGTTTGAATCAATGAATTTTGTATGAATTTGTGCAAAAAATATCTAATTTTTAAATATATATAATATATATATATATATATATATATATATATATATATATATATATTTTAAAATATATATATATATTTTTAATAAATAATATATATAACGTAACGTGTCCGTAGTATCACGTTCGGGGTCACCGTACCCATGTCCCGATACTTCGCATCCCCGATGTCCGTATCCCGCGTCGTGATCTTTAGCTTGTTGGCCGTCATTTGTATTAAGTCGCTCATGTAATGTTTCGACTCAATGCAGTGATTAATGAAAAGAATTCTTAATGTCCATGAATGGACTAAAGCCGTTCCACTCTCGGCTTTAGTCGGAGATTTCATCACTGAAAGATCCTTTCGCTTTGGGTTTGGAAGAATTGAGAGGACAAAAAGAAATTCATTAAATTCCTTGAGCCGAAGCACGAGGCCTTGGAAATTATGCGGAAATATTCAAATTATCGCTAAGACATGAAATTTGATGAAACCAAAATTCCTGAAATATTTGGAATAACCTAAGGGTGTGTATGTAAATCCCTTGGTATGGGATTGCAAATGATGAGATTAAAGACATACAGAAAGTGTTGATAAATATTAGGGACTAAAAGAGCTATTAGGGTTTGGAGTTGAAACTTGGAAACGCCAATCTTATGAGATTGAGCGTGCGAATTGATTGGTCTTGATCGAAAGAAGAATCCCTAGCTTCTAAAAAGATTTTGACGTACTCGATGATGAAATTGCAACTGCAAGGATGAATATTTAACATCTATGGTTTGTAAACCCCAATCCAAGCTTGAAGAGTTATTAGGGTTTGAAGTTATAACCCTAACCCTACCCAGATATAAGGGGGTTGAGAAAATCTCGGCTTATAAATCAGAAGTTGCTAAAAGATGCGACATCTTGATGCTAAGGTTGACTTTGCAGTTGGAATCAAGAATTCTCAAGATCAAGAGGGAGTTGTCTTGATCGTAGAAAAAGACAAGTTATCTTGTATCTCATTCATTGTTAATTATTATTGTGCACTGGATTTATCATGAACCCTTTAGGTGGAGTTTGGAGAAATTCAAAGGCTTATATGGACCATTATGTCGATTGATAGAAGAAACCCTAACACTTTAATGTTGATGCATAATTCTAGATGATATATTCCTTTTTGATAACAAAATAACTCTAACATATGGATCGATCATGGATGAACTCCTTGATGATGGACTCGTAGTGAAATTTCTCTATGATGATGGTATGCGCTTATGCGTGAACTCTTTGGTGATATGGACAGAGGTCAACTTCTTGATGATGACATGGTGATGATACGGTCAACTTTCTTTGATGCAGCGTACATTGCGGAACTGCGATGATATGAAGATGATGATTCCTTAACAATGTGGGCTACCTAATGATGATGATGATATGGACTCGCCGATGATGTAAACTATTTGATGATGATGAAGATATGGACTCGGTGGATAATACTCCTTGATGATGATGATGATATGATTATGGAATCCTTTGATGACTTGGACTCGGTGAACTACTTGTTGATAATTAGAACTCATGGGCTCATTGATGATGATGTGGACTCATTAATGATGACGTGTGTTGGTGTCGCTTTACAACCTCGTCACCGGCTGATAAAATGGGACTCTTTATCATGCCTCGTTAGGGTCTCATAGTCACACTTGTCATTTCATTGAGGTCTTCAAGCAAAAAATTGGTCACAGGTATAAGGTCTAGGACTATTTTCCACTTCCTTCCAAACTTTTCACATGCTAGTTCAGTGTCATCACTCGGCCAGTGTATCATCATTCGAGGTCATCATCATCATTTCGCCACTGACCAACATGATTTCATTCAACTGCTGTGTCTCCACTAGGTCACATTAGGCTTTCGAGGTCACCAAAAGCTCGTCATGCATGCATAAAATCCAACAATTGAGGAATGGTAAATAGGCAAGAATTTTCTTCTAGTAAAAGTTTGATTTCTCAAAATGTAATTTTATGTTTCTACATATAATAAGTACTTCATGTTGCTTTGAGGAATGGAGAGATGCGATGGCGGTCGCACGGCGGCTTTAGGGTTTTCACTTTCGACCTCTGGGATTTTTCGCTGGCCTCTTTTGGCTTCGCGTAGCCGATAGTCGGCCTTGCTCTCACCCTAAGTGCGGTGTTTGAGTGGACAGGTAGCTTTTCCACAAATGGTGTGAAATCTACTTGCTCACGATTTACGGCGGTCACTCGGATCCCTGCGCTTGCATTGACTAGCGATCAACTTTACGCTTTGCTTTATCTCTCGCGACACTCTCGTGTTTAGTGGCTCCACGGCCGCCCGCCCCTCGTCTGATGCACACGTGGTTTGCGGCGGCATCTCTAAGTCGGTGGAGACCGCGGTGACAGCTTTTCTTTTTCCTCCCGTCCATTGCACTTCTGCGCGAAAGCATAATTTTTCCTGCGAATGCGTTCACTCGCGTGAACGGCTCTGCGCGTGCGATCGAAGCATGCGTGAGGGTCTCTCGCGGCGAAATAATCAAAGTGTGCGCGAGCCGGCCACGCGCCGACCCTATCACAGGTGAAGCAAGCACGAAACGTTTTCAAATGTCTCTTAAGACCCGTGATTGGTTTATTGATTTGGGCAAAGAATTCCGATCGCGCGATTTGAAGAATACCATTTGAGATTCCACCTGGTGTATTCCATGAGCGAGTCCCTCATTCATGGAGGGCGGCGTGCTTTCTGGGATTCCGGATTGCACCAAAGACTATGGGCACAGGCCACTCGCCTCCACCATGCCTCCGTACTGAGGAGCGAGTGGTGGGGCTAGGGTCAGACATAGTGACTCGGGCGCGAGGCTGCTCCCACAAAGCACAGCGATGCATCTGCAGCCTTTCCAAAGCATTCTTCTCTCTCCCCGAGGTTCCCGAGCCTTTCTGGTGGACAAAGCGGGAGGAAGCTCCTTCAGTTGATATTTCCTACTAATTCGTAAAGGGCAACTTCAATCTTTTCTACGAGCTTGCCCTCATACCGCAAAGCTAACGTGCCTCGGCCCAGCCGAAGACGATGCAAGTCGGATTCACTCACGTGGACCAAGCCTCGCGTCATTCTCTCTGCTCCATAGGGTCATACGTTATGCTTTGCTGGCTGTGCCAGGAGCTACCAATGCGACCCTTGCGGAGGCCCTTGGTTTTTGGGGCAATGCGGGGCTCTTCCTCACTTGGTTCGCTGCTTTTGATCCTTCTACGACCGTTATCTCCAAATTGCCTATGTGCGTCGCTTCCTAGTCGCTCTGCTCACTTGTGGCACTCTGCGTTGTCTTCCAAGCCATTGGCAACTCGTGAGCCGCTTTTCATGGCCCGGATCCTTTCGAGAGGCTCGGCGGTGACTGCTGCACATATGGCGAGACTGCAGCGAGATCGACATCGTCATGACAAAGGCCACGCCAGGACCAAATCATTCTCAAAAGCTGGTGATTTCTCCCAGGTACGAAGATTTAGACTATGAAAATACGACGATTCGCGCCGTGTCGGCATCGTCATCGAAACGGGGCATCTTTGAACTCTCGTGCTTTTGTTTACTGGCCCAACGATGTACTAAAGGTTCGCAACCGAAGGGCAAAGCCGGAAATCCTCTGAGCCTCCTCCCATGAAGTGACTTCGAGTCCTCCGGCTCGGGATGAGGATGCGATGGACTCCTGCCAGAGAAATCGACACGCGAGCGGCCAGCCTGATCTCCCCGATTGTTCGAAGAAGATCCGCGTCCGACTGCTTGACGCGCGCATGAGTCCAACACTTCGGACTCGGCATGGAAAGACCCTCCTTTACCGCAACAATCTACTGAAGTGGCTGCAATCCAGCCGAGTCTCGACTGCGTAGGTTGGGGAGTGAATTGTAAGAAAGGGAAGAAAGCCTGCAGTAAAAGGAGAACTCTAACTGGCTCACAGATGCTCTCTTTCTCGCTTCTCTGCTGTTTGTTTCTTGCTTTCACGGTGCTCACTGTCGTCTTTGTTCCTCGCGACTCCCTACTTCTCGATCCTTGCTTAGTCGCTTGCAACTAGGGACTTTGTAGTCCTCGTTGCTGCGTTGTTGTTCCCTTTTTGCTCACCAAGCTCGTAGTGATGTTTCTCTGGGATTTGTCTCAGGCTTTACTTGGGGATCCCTTTGGCGCTGCGAGGTACCCGACAAATCCTCTGTAACTCATATGTACGTTATTTGACCTTAATACAAGCACGACTTGCTATTTACAAAAAGTACTTCATGTTCCTAAAGTGCATTACAAATGTTCCAAAAAGTCACACTTGTGTCCAAGGTTACAAAGTTCGCAAATGTAAGTCATTCTTTAGAAAAAGACATGTGCCCATCCTCACTCAAAAGGAGTTAATTCATGGTCATAAAAGAAAGCCAAAAGGCAAACAAATGAAAACCCATTTGCACAGAGGTTCTCCTCAGCACGCTCTTTGTCTCTATATTAGCATATGAAAAGCGTGTTTTTAACCTCGGCTAGCGGGAAAAAATTGGCCCTCGGCGCACATGCAGGCACTTTCGCTATGCATGCGGAGGAGCACATTGGTGCATAGAAGCGAGCGCCGTTGCGCAAGAGGGAGGCCCTTTGTTGCATAGGCGTATGAGTCTTGCGGAGGAGGAGTTTGGCAACCAAAATTTATCGTTTTGAAGCTTCACCCGGCCATTACACCCTCCAAGCCTTTTTCAAAGGTAAAGCTAAAGCCTTTTCATACTCTATCGATTATTTATTAAGAGAATTTAATCTCAGAAACCTTTTCTCTTAGTGATCCCTGAGACTCATGGTTTTCTTCCTAAATGTCAAAATTGTTGCATCAAACCCTCATTTTTCTTGCTCCTACACCTCTTGCGCACGCCTGTCTGATATATCACTTCCATCCACCACAGGGCCATTTCCTTTCCATCACTCTTCCGTCGCAGGCTCATTTGCAATTTACCTTTAAAATATTTTTCAAAACACCAAAGCATATATGTTATAAAACGTAAAAGCTTTGTGTGTCATAGAAGAATTTTAGTTTTTATATGTTGGAAACATTTATCATTTCGTGATGCGATGTGAAGGTGGGTCGATCGGGCTCGGTCACATGCCCGAACGCTCAAGAGCCGCGACAGGGCTTAGCAGTCCAGACGCTGCACACCGGATAGGGTCAGAGTCGAGCTCATTCACAAGCTCGCGGAGGGACTAGCGCTGGCGAGCGAGATAAGTTCGAGCGTTACGTCGTGGAGCAACGCAGCAATTTCCCAAAGGCGGAGAAAGGGCGCATTTCCCTTTAGCGAAGAGTTCGGAGGAGGCGCAAAGAAAGAAAACAGGCGTCGGGATCAGCGCGGAACCAAAGCGGAGAGATGGACAGCGGAGATTAAATCGTAGGTCGGAGCGCCAAGTTTCAAAAGACGTGCATGGGAGTGTAAATGATAAAACTAGTCGAAGAGACGATGTGCGATGCCGGTGGGACCCAAAGCAAGCATAGTGCACATCGCTGAAGTCTGACCAGCTAAGGGCTAAGCAAATGTTATACTAGCCGAAGCACGATGCGCAATGCGATGGGGCTCGATCCACAAATCGCAAACGCACCGGAATGAGATAACCACGAGAGGTAAATGATAAAGTCAAGGAAGCTCCGACGCGTTGCTGACTGCCGGTGACCCGATCACATAGCACACACTGCAAAACTTAGAAGATAATTGTCAAAGACGAGGCCCAAAACGTACGTAAATATGACGTGCGGGCGCATGCGTTACACCAGGCTTTCAAAAGTGAATTCCAAAGGTTTTTAGATGCGAGCAAGGGCATTTTCATGTGTTAAACGGGTGCTCTGAGAGGAAGAAAGAGGTGTGCACATGGTAACGTGAAAGCCCAGGGTGAAACGCCTTAGCGACGGAAGAAATAGGCGAACGCGAGCAGAGAGAAACTCGGGTAAGGGACCGGAACGCGAGACTCAAAGGAGAAGAGGCAGTGTAGTTGGGTGGCAAGTGATACGTAGTGACGACGATTTGAAGCACGCATGGCGTAGCCGGGCCAAAGCGTACTCGCGGCTTGCCAGATTAATAGACCGACGGCTGGGTCAGAGCTCAGTTCCGGAGCGCGGTGCGATTGCGAGCTATGCGACTGCTGCATCATGACCCGTGTGCGTGCCACCTCGCCATAGCGGAGGACGTCAGCAACATTTAGATTCGACAAACGAAACAATGTGCCTGGTCGACACTTTGCTCTCTCAAGTATGATTGCAACAAGTTATCTTAATGTACCTTTAGGTAGCCGAATCAGTTTTCAGAAATTCGGCGATTTACGAACCAGCGTGATGTATTGCGCAGATAGAAATAAAAAGAAAGGGTTCCGATTTTTGGACCTTCCGGATGACTGTTGGTTTCGCACTGAATTCTCCACAGAAATTAATGAAAAGCAGATCAAGCTTACTTACCGTTGATGTTGATACGTCGTTTCTCGTTTCGCTTTGTGGCTCATTCCTCTTTGAATGAAGTGAAAATAATGCTATGCATAAAGATTCCGTGCGGCCTCTTAATTACATTTGTGAGTAAGATTTAAAAATATAACCTGCACTTTGCGCTCTCTTCACCTGCCATCTTTTCTCTTCATAAAGCTACGTGGACAGAACTTTAAAGTGACAGATTGCAGGTGTTTACGTACATATTATTTTAAGTTCTCTCTTCCTCCACGAATTTCCTCCCGACTCAGAAGTGGTAGATTCTGTGTTTGACGATATCATTTTGAGTTTCTCTTACGCGTTCTTCTTTCATTCCATTCGAAACATCATCGGTCACAGTATAGCACTGTGAAAGTGCTGGCCATTCTACTCGGATTACTGAGGTATTAAAGTGCTGCAGACTCCAAAAGGTGTTGAAACAAAGGCCATTTGATATGGTAATTGTGACATACATTTATAAAATGTCTTACACCGATTCTCTCACCACAGACGCTAGGATTGTTTTCTTTGATGACACAACACTCCCTACACCCTCAGCCCAATTTCGCCAATTTGGCGCGCTTTCCTCAGCTAGACCTGCGTTTGAATTTCCTAAAACCATCTCCCTCACTCATTTCTCCTTCTTCGATTTCACTTCCCAAAAAGAGATCCCTAAGACCCTCGCCCATTCCTCACTGAATTTTCCCCTACTTGCCCACCCTTCCCCACTCCCTCATTTTGCTCCCTTTACTCCTTTTCCTATTCTACCCTCCTATCACTCTAGGAGGTCTGAAAGTATGAGACGCATTCATCAGCCACATCAAAGAAAAGAAAATACAACAAAGGAAAGATGCGAGGTTTGAGACCCTCCAAGCCCACAATGCAAAATTACTTCCTCACCATTCATCGAAAAGTGCTTTGAAGATGCTCGCGTTTTTAGGGCTTTTGTCGAAAGAGTGGAGGTAGGTGGTGTTTTCCACCAGCCGACTCCTGAGATATGTTTGCCACCACTTTGAAAGGAGAAAAGGAAACCATTGCGATTGATTTCTTATATTTTCAACAGATGTTACATCTCATGCTGCCAGGATCCCAAATCATGGTAGAAAGTATTGCTCAAGAGGCATGAACCTAGACTCCTGCGAGTACAAACCCTGCTTGAAATCATAGTACAAAGGAGCTCGTACCTCACGTTACTGCTCCCATTCGCTCAGTTTGTTGGTATAGATATGCACCATTGATGAAGGTTGTCCTTGAAATTTTTTCACATGTGGGCGAGGTTTTCAAGATTGTAGCACAATGTGCCGCTATAAGATTGCCTCATGCACTTGACGCAAGTGAAGTCTCTCAATTTGTGCTGATTTCTTGTACAGCAGTGTGATTAAAATTTAGAGGTAAGTCGTGATTGTGGTAGAGACATTATCCTGAGTCTTTTCCATCATGGTTTGGTGAAAGTCATAATTCTCACACCGGGCTGCGAATAGAGCTTTATGGCATGCAAGGTTTCCTTTATTGAGGCTGACTTTGCAAACTACTACACCACAGTGAAACGGCATACCTGCTCACATACCATGTAGGAGGTGGGTTCACTTTCCATGCAAGTTGGAAACTCAATCACCTAAAGGAATAGTGACAAAGGGAACCCGAGGCCCGAGGTCACTCATGCATACCAGAGAGGCGGAGAGGAGCAAACTGCTGTTTAAGTTCTCAAATTAAGGAAGTGGGCCAAGCCTACACCAACGAGCGAACATGAGTACGACGACGACACATCCACGTGAGTAGAGGAAGGAGCATGATTTTGACCTAGTGGACTTGGAGGCTGGCGAAGGAGCCTCGACACAACCTAGAGAGGGTTATCAAAGACAAGGATGCACGGATCAAAGCAGTATGTCCTTTGGAGAAAAAAGTCGCTGAGGCAAAGCAAGCATGAAATGTGAAAGGCAAATCACTATGTCGCTGTCAAAGAGTATGAGCATGAGGAGCATGAACGAGCGGGTAAGAAGAAAGAGGCCAAAGAACCACAGGGTCTCGCAAAGCAGTGCGAGCAGGAAAAGAGCAAACCCTACGCAGATGAAGAGCTCGGCTTTTGAAGATAGGATTGCTAATGAAATCAAAGAGAATAGGGAATTTTTGGCTCGACAAAGTCAACATCCACTTGGAGAAGCTCCTCGACAAGGCCAACGACAACAAGATTCACAAGCACATGGTTGACTCGTCACTATGCCCTAAACTTCCTTCAAATTTGTAATGTCAAGGTCAAACGATTCTAAAGCCAAGCTAAAGTGATGCCTAATCAGCCATGAGAGTATGTGGTTAAGTTGGATTTATCTCTGTTGATGCATCCATGTGATCGCATTTAGACACACCTCCATTTGACACTTGGACCAATGCTGAGAAGATTTGGAGCACTTTTTTGCATTTTGAGTGAAATCTCGGTGCAATTTTGCAAAAATTCAGGTGATCTCAAGTCCGGAGGTGCAGCGTAGCTCACGCTGCGCTTCTTCCTCAGGCCTCCAAATGGCAAAAGGTCGCAGCATTTCCTTTGCAAAGCTAAATGACCTCCTTCTCACAGCTCCATTTGCTCAGTATTTTTATTCAAGGGCTCAGCATTTTGAGAAAAATGAAGAAAAGGCCGAAAAATCAACATTACTTTGCCCTCTTTTTGACTTTTTGCTCACAAGAGGGAAGACACCTTTGGGAAAATGGCTATATCTCGCGATAAAATGGGTAACATTGTGCATGCTGCAACACACACGCAAGACTTTATCTACTCTCTCGGCATTTCCCAAAACAAGTCCTTCGGATTTCAATTAGGATCATCAAGCATGGCACTCTAACAATGGCCTCAAACAGCTCACTGCGCCGCGCTGCAATTTTCCGATATTTTTCATGAAATTTTCCTCTGTGTAATTTTTGCAATTTCTCAAAGTCTGACTTTTGTAAAAGTCAAAGGGTAACTGTGAGATGAATGTAAATGGTCAAAATTAAATGTAAATGGGTAAGATAGTGTTGATTAGGTGTCTCATCCTCCATTTAACGCTTTGAGGAAATGTCTCTCGTGATGGTTAGAGAAAAGGAGGAATTGGTTGAGTAAACTCCCTAAAGGTGTGTATTGAACTTTGGATAGGTGCATGTATTTGTCTTTCTCAGTTGGAAATTCGACCTCCTGAGGGAGTGATTTTGACCTCAAAGTGGCTATATGAGGCACTTTGTAATCATTTTCAAAGGTTGGATGTTGTGGGAATTGGGCCTCGGACACTGCTAGTAGTATTTGTCGAATTTGTGTGTAAGAAGTAATGTGACAGTAGTTTTGCAGCTATTGCGTATGGGATTCATGTGGTATATGCTTTAGCGGTGTTTCTTCTTCGTGCATCATATGTTTGAATGTATTGTCCCTTCCATTTGCGTTTGCCTGCTACATGTGTTTGATTTCTAAGTTGAGCACGAGACTCATTAATTTAAATGCTCGCATTTTTGGAGAAGCTTTCTGTCATTTTTGTTCATTTTCTTCGCATAAACTGACCTTGCAGTGAGATTCATGCTCATTTTTGAAAACCTATCAATCTAAATCTTCCTATACAGATACCCCTAGTGCTAAAGTATTGCCTACCTTGCCCCATTAGCATCTCTACAAATCTGACTTTTCTAAAGCCATGACTAGTCCTCCTAGACCTAAACCACCATCCGGCCACTAAAACCATCAAATCAGCAAACCCATCCACATATCTAGCTGACATCCTCTACACTCCGAGCAATTGCGTGATCTCATCAAGAGAGAGCTCCTTCCCCAACCTAGTAGCTAGCTACTAGGTCGTAAGGGTGGTTCGTGCGTTACATTTGTTGGTCTCCTTTTAAGCCTTCGCGAGAACTGCGAAGTGAGTCATAGTGTGGACTCGATAATGGATATGGACCCCGTTTGTTGATGTTGCTGGACCCATTCATGATGAAGTGGAAATCGCAAATGATAAAGGGACACCGTGGATGATGATGTGGACCTGCACTCATGATGATGTGGACCTCGTTAATGATATGGACTTGTTAGATGATAATGTGGACCTATTCAGCGATGATGTGAACTTGTTGATGTGATGACCTGGCTGATGATGATGTGGACTCTGTTGATGACGTTGATGATGTTGATAATGATGATGATAATGTAGTAGACTCCTCGATGCTTTGCAGATGATGCGGACATCATTGGTAACGTAGGACTTTGTGAACTCTTTGTTGATGATGTGGACTCGTTGATGATGATAAATGCATATGAGCTCGTTGACGATAAGGGACTCAATATAGATGCATAAACCTTTGATGTTGCAAACTCCTTGATCGTGAACTCCTTTGACGACAGTAGGAGATCTAAGAAGGCTAAGACCGTGAGGGGAGTTGATACCTCTCCAAAAAGACAAGTATTATCTTGATTGTTTGGTCATTATGAGACTCTTGGCTGCTTTGGTTGTTCTTGTTCTTCCTTAGCCTCCTGCGTGAGGATTGCGAGTTCATAACAGAAGACCGCTAAGGTATGGAAAATCATTGGAAAATGATGTGAAAGAACAATGTAGTGGACAAGAAGACTTCGTGATAGGCTTTTGTACTCGGAGGGAGTAGACAAAGGAACGACTCGATTGGAGAGCACATGCTAGTTTTTGTAGCATTTCCGGATGTGTTCTGAGTCTTCTGAAAATTTTGTGGAGAGGATAGAATAAATGAGATCTCCAAAACCCAGTAAATTGTTTACGGAAATCGCACTAGAAAATGACTTAATTAGATTATTATTCCGGCTTTTTAAATATTTCAAAGTCTAAACTTAGGGAATATGATTAATTTAATCGTAATTCACTAAGTCAAGGTGTGAATTTTCTAGAGACTCACATGGACTCGCTTCCTCAAGTTCATCCTAGCCATCACTTAAGATCTAATCTTGATAGTTTTAAGTTCTCAACGAGAGAGATTATGAGAAGAAGTCCAGTGGGGATTGGAGAATCACTCGAGTAGTTTTGATTTACTGCGAAATCGATTTTTTCGCAGTAGCAGATGTTTGTTTTTCGGAGAGGAATCACGTAAGATCGTAGCGATGAGTGAGGGGGCAAAGAAAGTGAGTCGGAGGAAAGATTTTCTGAGACGCGGGAGGCAACGACGAAGTGGGTTGAATTATCACGCGAGGCGGCACGGAGTTGCGCGGTGCTCTCACTCGGGCCGTACGATTTGAGGAGAAAAATTCGCTCTCGGCCTGTCGGAGGGCGAGAAGGAGTCGAGAGGGGCCGGAGAGACAATTTTTCTCGGCTTTCCAAAGGTAGAACGACTTCATAAGAGCTCAGCTTTGAGGCAATCCGAATCCGACTAACCGCACGCCGCCGGCGCGTTGGCGCGGTGCATCCGGGATGTCGAGCGTATGATAGGGAAAGCTCCAGCCGCGGTGCTTGTGGGGAGAAGGGCACTCCTTCGCGTATTTTACTCAAATTTTCTTGTTGTTTGGATTGCTAGTCGGGCATCCACAGATGTACTCCAATTTTCATTGTTGCGACAATAAAAATAAAACCCTCAACGTTGCAGCTCAGTTTTCTCCTAGCTGTTTGTCCGAGACATTGGTCCAAAAACAATAGTGTATATTTTATGTGCGTGTGCTAGTCACTTTCTTCCAGACATTTACTTTCTTCCATGCAGCTTTTTATTTGTGAAGGTTGCGGTGTATTTATTTCGATATTTGTCGTAGGAAACAACGCGATAAATTGTTAAGTAGAATTAACAATTAGGAAGAAATAATATCGGCTTGTTGGCACAGGACTCGAGTCTCACGATTTTTCACATGAGTATCGGAAGCGCGAGTTGATCATTCGGAGATCCTGGGCATGGCGCTAAAGCAGGAATTTCTGCTTCTGCCAGTGTGGGCAATAGGCTGAAATTCCCCAAGGGTAGCGCGGTCAAATGGCGCGCTAGAGGGTCGGGGTGCTTCGAGAAAATTCGATTTTTCTCGAGAGTCGGAAAAATTCAAGTTTTCCGTATCAGTGCCGAAGTTCAATTTCCCTTGCGGACCGGTAGTCGGCGCAGAGCGAGTAGCTTTCTCACTCCAAAGGCGTGCGTATGAGGCGAGCAGCGAGAAGAAGGGAAGAGGAGAATTTTCGACATGTTGAGATGGCCATCGAGTCGGATGCCGAGATCAAGACGAGGCTGGATGGAGCTTCCCGACTATGTTATCTAGAAGGCAAAGAATCTCCTCTTTCCTTCTAGATGAGGTTTGATCTCGAGAGCTTATATCAATAATGTGGTAACGCGTGCCCATAGATGCGAATCGGCCTCAAAGAATACAAAAAGGAGATGGTAGAGGGAAAAGAGGTTGGATCCTTGATGAGGTGTTCGGGACCCACATTGTATCACACACTCCATGACCAAGCCAACAACCAAAGAGATGTGCGAATACACTTTCCACATTATACCGGGGCTCTGACGTGCGGCGGAGGATGTACTTGCGCGAGAAGCTAAGAATCAAGATGCATCGGATGCGAGAGGGAACACATAGACATCTTCCTCACCAAGATTTGGGAGAGTCCGGATCGAGCGTACGGTTGGCGAGTTGCGGCGCCTCCCAACCCACAAGAGAGCTAGTATCAAGCTGGCACTCACCAGTGTTCCGAGAAGTGGCGGTGATTTGTCCGCAGTATTTTGGCAGAGACACCTTGCGAAGGTGGGACAAAGTGTGAGCGATGCATACGGCGAGGAGAGTTGAGACAAGACTTGCAGCAAAGAGTTCCATCAGTGATAGCGACGACGGCGGGTCGGCGACAGTGAAGGAGGAGAATGTAGCCCTCGCATCGTAGTCCCAGTCGACGCAGCGTAGGAAGAAAAAGGACTTGGCGAAGGTCGGACAAGCTCAGCAAACGAAATTGCGAGTTAGGCCACCATAGTACCAGTGCCTCTCGGAAGAAGCGATCTAGGAGGAGAAAGAAACAAAGACTAGCGTGCGTCCGCCGAGATCGACAGGCTGTCACTCCATGCTTTGAGGGCAGTTACTCTGCGATGTTCGCAGAGCACACTCTCCGGGAATGAGGCAGAGCGACTTGGTTTTCAGTAGCAAGCGCTACATGTGGGTAGGATTCTTGAGGAGGTCCACCTCTTGAATCAATACTCTGGCTACGAGCCCATAGTATTCGCAGCTGGGATGGACCCGGTGGCGCTGGTGCACCGGATTCCGTAGTGACGATCGAAGTGACTAGTGGCAGGTTAGATGTTGGTGAGTGCGGCGCGAGCTAGGCACGATGCGAGTAGCCGACGGCAGCGCGAAAGCACTCGCCCGGTGGCACGGTGCAATAGCTAGTGGCGCCGGAGACTCGAGTGATAGATGCATCATAGCGGAACACGCGTTGGTTCGTATTTTGGATGTTGCGGATGTTGCGCGCGCGGCACGAACATATAAAACGAGTTGCGGTCTCGCAATGCAGTGTTGAATGAGGTCGAGGCGTGGTCAACGACGGCAGCATATCAAAGTTGCGACGGTCGTTGGTGGGCGGCGACGGCGAAACATCAACGATGTGGATAGGAGATGGTGCGAAACAAAGTATTGTTACTCGGAGGTGCGGCGGTACTAAAATAGAGTCCTCGCTAAGAGGGAGTGTTAGTTTTTGTAGCACGGATGTGTTCTAGTCTTAAAAATATTTGGAGAGGCTAGAATACATGAGATCTCCAAAACCCAAAAAGTCGTTTCTAGAAATTCCCTCCTCAAAATGACTTAATTAGATTATTAGTCAGTTTTTTAAATATTTCCCTAAGTCTAAACTTAAGAAATATGATTAATGTCAATTAATTAAGTCAAGGTGTGAATGTTCTAGAAACTCACATGGATTGATTTCGTTAATCCTAGCCATCGATTAAGATCTAATCTTGGTCATTGAAGTCTCCACCGAGGATTATAATAAGAAGTAGATGGGCTTAGAGAAATCACTTTCGAGCAGTTCGATTTACTAGGAAATCGATTTTCCGCAATAGCGACGGAGCTTGTTTCGAAAAGAGATTCGGTGAAGATCGAAGCGACAGAGTGAGGGGCAGAGACGGCAGAGAGTCGGAGGAAAGATTTTTCTCGCATCCAAGGAGGCGAGCAACAAGTGAGTTGAATTATCCCGCAGAGGCAACGCAAAGAGATTGTGCGAAAGCCGTTACCAGAAAATCGATTTGAGGAGGAGGAAAAAATTTGCTCTCAATTCCATAGGCCACTCAAGGAGTCCTAGAGGGCCGGAGAGACAATTTTCTCACTTTCCGTAATCCGAGAGGCGAGTAACGACTATCAAAGCCCAGCTGAGGCAAGTCATCCTAGCCAACTACGCGAGCAATGCGAGGTCGACGCACTCGCTCTAGAGGCCGAGTTTATGATGAGAAAGTCCAGCCCGCAGGGTCGCATGTGGGAGAAGGGTACTCCCTACGTATTTTACTCAAATTTTCTCGTTGTTTGGATTGATAGTCGGGCATCCATAGATGTACTCAAATTTCATCATATACTAATAAAATAAAACCCTCACTGCTCGTACCGATTTTTCCCAAGTTGGGTTTTTCCAGATATTGGTCAAAAAAATAACTATGTTATTTTATGTGTGTGCTAGCATTTCTTCGAACGTTTATTTCTTCCGTAGTTTTTATTTTTTAAAGGTTGTAGTGTATTTATTTCGATATTTGTCGTAGGAACGATGAGATAAATTGTTACGTAGAATTCAATTAGAAGAAATAATATCACGCTTGTCTAATAGGATTCGAGTGTCGAATTTTCATAGTACAAAGGTGGCTAGGAAGCTTTTGAAGACCATCGTTGATCTAGATATAGTAAATATAAGCCCGTGATTTTTCATTGTAGAGGACTTTGTGTAAGAGGGAGTTGCTTTTATAAAAGGCATGAGCGGGGTGATATCTTTGGCACAATGGATTGCGGGTCCATCGACATCTCCCTAATGAATGATTTGGAAGAAGCTACAAGACTCGATATTGACTTGGTCGATTCTTTGATTAGTTCGTTGATCCATCAATTGATGTCGCTGTTATCTGTCGAATTCAAAATGGCCTCGTTGGATTCTCACTGTGGTTGTTGATGCCTACTTACGTGAGAAGCCACATATTATCTCGCTAGATTCAACTATGGATATCGATATTCGCTTTTTTGTGAGAAGCCACTTATTCCTTTGCCGGATTCGACTCATGGATACCGATATTCGCTTGTAATTTTGAGAAAGCCACTTATTGTTTGTTGGACTCTACTATGGTTTCCCGATGATTGCTTCTATGAGAAACCCAAGCGAAGTCTATCATTAGTTGTTGATGATCGTTTGCTCCCGAGAGAAGCTCCGGCTGAAGTTGAATGAACAAGTCGAATGTTGTTTGTTGAAATATTTGAGATCAACCATGGCTACATTTCGATGATGAATTGGTCGTGATGTTTATGTGAAGAAAGCGGAATAATTGAGAATTACCTTGAAGAGGGAGCACTAATTACATAGCATCATATTATGGACCATCTCTTGTAGGTCGTGTGTCGTGAGACCCTGTGGTCCTGGGAGATGTATTGTTGATTCCTCCGTAGGTTGTGTCATGAGACCATGCGTCCGGGAGATGTATTGTCGAGTTCACTCCTATACAATGTATGACGTGAGACATTGTGGTCCAGGAGATGTGATTGTTGATTCCTCCTCGAGGTTTGCGGTGTCGTGAGACTTTTATGGTCCAAGAGATGTATTTCCGGGTTCCTCCCTTAGGTTGTGTGTTGTGAGACCTCATGGCCTGGGGAGATGATTTGAGATGGATGCTATGTATCTTTCCTTATGATGAGACTCGATGATCTCTCCCTTAGGCTATGGGGTCGAGAGACCTAGTGGTCAGTGGGAGATTGATCCTGACAGAGAGAGAAATTGTATTTGTGATCTCTTCCTTAGGCCGTGGGCTTTGAGACCTATGATTGGTCGAGAAGATTGATCTTGAGAGAGAGAATGAAAAGTACCTCCCTAGCTAAGAGGGAGTGTTGAAAAATATGGTAGCCACGGTTGGTATTTTCCAATGTTGCACGAAGCTGAGGCGAAGTGGATACGTGTGAAGCGTCCTTTCCCAAAAATACTGCGGGCAGCAAGCGTCTTTGGAAGCATTTACTATATATATATATATATATTTAAAATTTGCACTTATATTAAAAAACAAACATCCAAAATACCAAATTAGTTGTAGAAGACAATGAAAACATGCATATTTGTATACAACTCAAGATCAATATGGCATCCATTGTACATCAATGGTTAATTATTCGAGTATCAACCATCTAGAATCATGATTCTTTCTCCCTTGTCTCGCACTTTGCCTCTACCTCGATTGTCCAAGGATATTAGTCAACATTTCCCAATTTTAACCAAAACTACACGTCAAGTCCTTTTAAAATATGGTGAAAAAAGCTTAACATGCTTGATCAATGATTTTTACTTCGATTGAAAAGTACTTTTTGCTACGGCCATGACAAAGGAGTTCAAACAATTAACACCACCAACACTAAGGGTACATGAGCACATAGAGGGCTTGGTGCTCTTTCTGATTAAATGCCAATCACATACCCTCACATGATATAATCTAATGAAAAGCCACAATCTCATTGATCCCGAACTCCCGAAAATTGTTAACTCGTTGAATTTTGAATAGGAAATATGAAATTCTATTTTCTCCATATGAAGCCCGATGAGACTAAAATCACTCTCAAACATCTCCGAGTCATTTTTCCATGGTAATGTTAAAAATTTAAGTAAAAGAATGAAAATGAAAGATAAAGGAGAATGTCTCTTTTTACTTTTAAAAATTTAGCATTACCATGAGGGAGCATTTACAAAGCATCTAATGAGCATCAAGGGAGCACCTTGGGAGTATGTCTAGGCAGCCCCAACCCAACTTAAGTTAAAGATAAAATTTAGAACCCGCAGACCCGCGCCATCTCCCTCTAGATCCATGGCGGCGGCACGCATCCGTACTCCGAACCTCCAAAGATCATGTTTCTGGATTCGCGGATCGGGAATCGGGAAACCATGGATCGGCTCGCGTGGTTCCGCATTTCCAGAATCACCGCAAAACAGGAACCGCGGATCTCGATTTTCGGATGCACTCGTATCCGCTGCCTCCATCGTGAGGATCGTCCAAGGATCCCAGACGGACGCGTTCGACCTTGGATCCTTGCAAAGGATCGTGCAACATCGGTATTTTTCATCTTGAAAAGAAATTGAAAAATTTGAATTTTTATTGTTGCCTCAAAATTTATTTCAAGTCGGCCTCAAAATATTTTTAGGCTCGCTGGCGGTCTCTAAGAGACACCCATTCGACCCCCACTTGAAGGCTATATGAAGGGAGATCATTTCTCCTCGGGTTTGGATACACATCTTGTCTCACACGTCTCCCATCCAACAAAATTGACGGGAGGGCAGAAATTTGAGTTGGCCGAAATTCTAGGACCAAAATTTCGGAACTTGCCTCTTTGACATGGCACTTGATCATGATCTTGGTTACTAGTTTGGCTATTGTCGTTATGGTTCTTTCCGTTGTATTGATGAATCGAACTCGTTATGTATATTTTATTAATTATTAGTTAGATATAGTTATATTAGGTTTTATTAGTGAAAGGGCATGATCAAAGATCATGCCTCTTCACCAAAGGGACACCATGAGGCTATATTTAAAGCCCTGTGATTCCCCATTGTAAGAATATCTCATATCTCATCTTTATCAATAATAGTATATACTTATTCAAGTTTACCGGAGTTTTTACACTCCATTGGTATCGAGCTGTTGCTTTTCTAGATGCGTGACGATCACCCGGAAATTAAGGAATTACAAAGAATTCCGGATTGCGTATTTTACCAAGTGCTTGAGCAACAACCTTGGTTTAAAAAAATAATAATTTGCGATTTTTACTTTCCCCAACGCTCATTCCCTCACTACACTCACACCACATCCCTTTCCCTCTCAAGCTCATAGCTACGCTACGCTCACGCCCACTCACTCGTTTCCCCTTCCCTATCAATTTCTCATTTCAACCCACCCCCTGCGAGGCACCCGAAATTTGGTATTCCTCTCCGTGGATACCGCCATCGCAGAGCTCGAAATTTGAGTTTGGGACTGCAGCATCTCTGCCCTTTGCACGGAGACATACTTTTCCACTCTGTGAAAGTGACAGCGTTTCCTAAGGAGAGACATACTTCGCCTCTTGTGAAGTGACACTCCCGACCAAGAAGAGACATACTTTGGCTCGTAAAAGTCAATTGCAGATCGTGGAAGGACACAACCGAGGGCTATCTTGGACCTGTGATTTCGACTCTCCTTGTGGTCCGTAGTCTCGTTGCTCTAGGGAACGATGCTCTGCCCTCTTGAAGCAATGTACTCGCCTTTCCTTTGGAGCCGACCCTCGACTTCGAGGATTCAAGTCACACGTCCTTCCTACACGAGCTGGCCTTGTAACGGGTTATAGCAAACTCGGATCGGTAAGGTAGTTTGACCTTGAAGTGTGCGGTACAGCTTGAAGCGCATTTGTGTATCTTTTGAGCGGACTTTTGTGTATCACTACGACTGCTGCCGTCACCCACTCCTCCCAAATTGAATCCTCGATATCAGAGATATAGCGCGAGCACAATCACCGACGTTGTAGACTTCGCTTTTCAAAATTATATATTGACACACCCCGTTGACTGTTTATTTCTGTGCACTGACGGCTTTAAAAACCAATACCAATCGCATAAGCTGTAGCACAACCGGCTATTCCACTGATATTCAACACCGGCGAAAGTCCGATCGTCCACACTGTGAAAACTCCATGGCGCTCACTCAAAGTGTCGTGGCACTACTCCGCTTTGGTCACGGCTATTTCGTAGCACGGAGTTTCTTATTAAGTGAACTGAACTAGCCACGCAGTTGCCCGAACATAATCGTCGTGTTTTGTGGAGCTCTCTTGCTTCACCATTCGTTGAACGTGCAGTGTGACGTTTAATTGACGAGTGTTTTATTAAGCAATCGAGTTTTTTTAAACGAGTGTGACGTTTAAACGGACAACAGGTGACCTGTTCCGAAAGGAGTATAACTTTACTAAGATAGGTGAAATCGACTTACACTACATATAATTATTTTTTTATATATAACAATAATATATATACTATATAATTATAATTAAATTATATGTATATATATATATATATATATAAACTATACAAATAAAATAATTATTATTATTATTATTATTATTAATTTAATTAATTAATTAATTATTAATTAATTACACGGTAGAAAAATATTCCCCACCTCATACACGTTCAATGTCTTCATCGATGTCGATGGGCGAATTCCGTAAGAAATTTGGGAGATCTTGAGAAACAAATCAATAATAATTCGAAGAATTCGGAAAGATTAATCGATCTTGACAAGACGATTGTAGGGCACTCCAACGACATCAAAAAGATTCATGATACGACAAATCGAATAGAAAGACAAATGTGGCTAAATCATCACGAGGCTACGTAAAAAGCATAGCACAATGAACAAGATGACAAGAGCATAGCGAAGCAATGAACAATATGACAGAACTCTTCAATAAGCTAAATGATAAGATAGATAAGTTACGTCGGACACAATCCCCAATATTTCCTAACATGGAACAAAATCAAGCAAAAACAATTCCCGCGATTCGTGAAACTCGAAGAACATCAAGAAAAGACCGATTCCCCACATCATCAAGAAGATAGTAATGCGCATTTTCAAAATAGGCAGCTGCGGAATGCATTTGCTAATCAATATCCCCTTCTTGTTCCACCCTTAGCATATCGAAAAGCCAAAATCGAGCTACCCAAATTTGATGGTATTGAAAAAAATAGCGTTGCATGGCTTAATAAAGCTAAGAATATTTTGAGATTTATGACATTACTAGTGATGACGAAAAAAATTAAGCATGCTTCCATGAAAATGGAAGGAGAAGCATATAATTGGTATATGTGGTGGAAAAAGACGACGCTCGCTATCAATTGGAGGAAATTTGCGGATGCATTCTTCAAAAGGTTCCAAGGCATAAAAGAAGAAAAGTTTTTTTCAACCTTTATCAAATTACGCCAAAAAAGGAAACGTGGATGAGTACACTCGAGAATGGGAGACCTTGGCAACACGAGTACCGTGATTGTCGGAATCTCGTCTAATCCAGTCTACATCTCAGGACTTAAAATCCACATACAAGAGCAGAGCTCGAACTACATGAAGTTACGTCCGTAGAAGTAGCAAAGCAAAAAAGCAAAAAGTGGCAGAAATTTGAAGGGTTATCAAAACCGGGAAAAAGTATATTCGAGACAAAGATTTCCTCAATGCGAAAATGTAGATGACACAAAAATATGTCCCACCCCATGTTCGTGAAGAAGAAAAATCTAATGTAGAAAAACGAAGAATGAGAGAGGGCAAGTGCAAGCATTGGGTGAAAAATCGGGACCTCAAGCACGGATGTGCTAAATGGAAAAGCGAAAACCTATACAGAGCAGGAAGCAACTAATGACGCTAACAATAAGGATTCATATATAGAAGGATTAGAAGACAACTTAAATTCTCTTCCGGGAAGGGATGGACAAAACTATTCGCAAAGTGTCATTACTACCTATGACAAAGCATATCACAACCTCAAACCCTAAGGTTAAGAGGACATATCAAAGAAACAACAACATAATGGTTCTCGTCGAGATTGGCGTACCCACAATTTTCAGATTCAACCATGGCAAAAAGACTTAACATATTTACCTTCCCCATGCCTAATATGAAGGTAATGGTGGCTGATGCAGTAAGAAGATTGAGAAAGTAGGGAAATGCCATAAGGTCAAACTACAAATAAAAAACTTTCATTTAGAATCTCCATTCTACTGCCGTTCCATTACGAGGAGTAGATGTGGGTCTCAGGAATTCAATGGCTACAAACTTTAGGTACTTATTCGCAACCACTCGAAGCAGCTTTATAAGTTTTAAGTGGAAAAGGGCGCAAACACAAGTTGTATGGATTCCAAGTCCCGAGAAAATCAAGTCGTATCTTCATCTTTGATGACGAAGATGATTCAAACAAGAGCGCGACATCTACAGAGACAATGTCATCTCAGTAGAAATGTTATCTTCAAAAGGAGACACACGAAGAGACACTGAAGAACAAGGAATAGTCTCGAAAAAACGAAAAAAGTATTCCAAGATATACCCATAAAAGTGCCTGCATAGGAAAATCAAACATCCAATACAAGTCAAGGCAGGATCCGACCCATTGTCGATACGGATCATTTTCCATCACTCACATCAACAAAATATTGAACTCGAGAATATGCTCCACGATATTTTTTGAACCGACGGGAAGCAAGAGCGCCGCTGCAAGAAACCCGAGGCTTTCGTCGACATTGTCCATCATTACGTATGCTTTGAGGACAAAGCATCTTTAAGAGAGGGCAATGTTATGTATATTTTATTAATTATTAGTTAGATATAGTTATGTTAGCTTTTATTAAGTGAAAGAGCATGATCAAAGATCATGCCTCTTTCACCAAGGGACACCATGAGGCTATATTTAAAGCCTCGGTGATTCCCCATTGTAAGAATATCTCATATCTCATCTTTTATCAATAATAATATATACTTATTCAAGTTTACCAGAGTTTTTACACCCCAAACTCTCTCTCACACACATAAGGAAAGCATTTCTGGGTTTTTCCCTGGTTGTGTGCCTAATTTCTGTGTCTCTTGCTTCATGGTTTCTTGATATTTCTACTGTGATTTGCTACTGCTCTTTTTATGCTTATGAATAATTTTCTTATCAATGTTAAATAATACTAATAATGTTTTGATGCTATGAAAAACATGAAAATTATTCTAGCTATGCCCTAGATAAAAATTCAACACTTGATGAGTTTTGTAAGTTGCATCTCCATTCCTGCCTCTACAAGTAAGTTTGTATGAGATGGAGACTGATTAGGCACAGAGCCAAGAAGCAGTTTGATTGAATGATGAATGTTTCTAAGGGGAGAAAGACCTTTCGGATGCTCACAAGGAGTCAAGACTCAAACACGCCTGCATACGCATCAAGTATTTGCTTCAAAGCAGGAAGGAGAAGTTTGTTGCCATTGTGTTTCTCATCTTAGCAGACAATGCATAATAAGATAGCATTTAACCTTAGATACTCATCGAAGATTCTCATCATGGGGCAATCCTGCCATTGATTTCTTTTAAAGTACTATGCTATCCCACCGATGCTTTGCAAACGATGAGACAAATCATTGTGATCCAATTCTCACCCTCTCTGTAGTTTTGCTGCCTAGATTGATCACGAAATATTAGCCCAACCTGTAATTCTCAATCATCGAGGATTGATAAAGGGTTTTCAGCCTTTCTTTT
The DNA here is from genome assembly GCA_034641835.2 of Pinus albicaulis. Classification (NCBI taxonomy): domain Eukaryota; kingdom Viridiplantae; phylum Streptophyta; class Pinopsida; order Pinales; family Pinaceae; genus Pinus; species Pinus albicaulis. Next base: position 305,835,450 of record CM076583.1, read on the forward strand.
GAAAATAGAAATTATTTCTGTAATATGTCAATCTTGTAAAACATTGCTAGAAGAATAAACTAAAAAAATTAAGAAAAGAACAAATACTCAGTTGACTCAATGCTAGATGCTTTAAAATTAAGACAAGGCTCTAGTGTGCTTTCGTTTTTCATCCAAGATATTCTCAACTAGAAGATCACATCCCAGCTTACCATTCTCTGAGTCAGAATACTTAAACAAAAAACAATCCTGCATACCTGTTGTTGAACAGCATTTCTATCTATGTCTGCAAATATAAATACTAAAAAACAAGAAATAAACACTTGGTTAATTGCAAGTGGAAAATGAGGGAAGAATTTTTAAGAAAACAACTTAGATAAGAAAACCAAAAATGGGGCTCAGAAAGACGAGGGCCCATCCATGTTAAAAAGAAGTAGCCTATGCACTGTTCTTAAACATGCCATGCAATCAGCCACCTTTCTCCCTGTCTAGAAATCATAGCATATTGATTCTGACAATATCTACCTGCAACAACAGGAACGTGATGTTTTCCACTGTACTGAAAGCCACACATGCAGCAACATGACAGTTAACTTGAATATAAAACCAAGACTTCAGCTACTGATATGCCTACAACTGTCGAGCATATCTGATAGTATGTCGCCGAAGCCACAACTGGTACATCAGACTATAGAAAGCATCTATAAGGCCTTGGTGTAGAATGCCACTTCAAATGCTTGCTTGCCTCTTTGGCTAGGCTCTTCATCTTCCGGAATCGAGCTTCTGGTATACTCTGCAGTAGTTGCTTCAGCTTACTTACCTGCCCTCATGTTCACAATAACCAAAAATTCATTCCAATTAAGGATATCCTGAAAGGGCAAGTCGAAGAAGGGACTACTGGTTATGATAACTGGAAGTGCATCCAAATGTCAGTGCATCTATCAGGAATAAAGGATTCCCACCACCGACGAAATTCAAACAAAACCTGCTAGAACTCAACCTCTGGGCATAAAGAGAAGGCTCTACTACAAGGGGGTCCAACACAAAACCTGGATCGGTTTTCCATTGCGACAAAGTTAATTCAAGATCTGAATTGCTTCCGGCCAGTTCACACAATAAGCAAGAAATGTTTGAGACTGCCTCTGGTCGGGCTTAAAATTTAGGATTTTGTGCCCAGGGGCTGCTGACTCAGTGGAGGGCATATTTATGTCCTTATGGGGGGTAAAAACGCCAATTTCCCGCTAATAGGCAGAGGATAGCAGGAAACCTGAATTGAATTCTTCTTTAACTCGACAACATTTCTAGAAGAATCTATATCTATTCCCTCACACGAAACATAAAAATGGTCTGCACCTAGGGTTCTATTCCAATATGGATACTCATTCTCAGTCCATCTATATATCTTCTCAAAAAACCTTGATTTATGTGTGGCAGAAGTGATTCTCAGGGCATCAATGGAAAACGGCACAAAGAACAAGTGGGCTTCTTCTGGATCATCTGTAGTAAAGGAACTAGTCAAAAGGCTTTCATAAAACATTGCCACAGGTTTTTACTGATGTCTCTAAACGTCCGGTTGCTGCACCACTCAGGTGACCCAAAATCATGGTGCTTACGAGGGTAAATAAAAATCTTGAAACTTGAAAGCATTTGCTCATAATTTGCCTCAAATGTTGATGCAAAAAAGGTATAAGTATTGTAGACTGCATCTGGTAGATAGAAGGGTTCTTTCATTAACACCGATATCTGGATTTTCATAGAGAGTGTTAGGCAATATATTACCTTGATTGCTGATCCTGCAGACTTGTTTAGGAAGGTGAATAACCAGTGGTAATACTGACATCAGGATCGCTGCGTACATCCTCCATGCCATTTTCCTCTCTGCCATTTTAGTATATCTTTGCCTGAAAGGTATGAATGTGAGACGAGTTCTTTGGAAGAATTTAGCATTGACACAGGGATGAGAACTCCGGAGCTGGTTGTGGTGTGGTTGCGAACAAACATTTGAAAGTCGCACCTCCCTATCACTATCAGGGTGACCAACAGAAGAGCTCACAGCCCATGTAAGTCATGGTAGTGCTTGATCGACTCCCTTGGTCTTCAAACCGAGTGGGATCCATCTCCACGGTTAAGACTCTGCAGAATAACGATGGCAAGCAAGTTCTGTATACTGCCTTTTGGGTAAAACTCCTATTTGAGAATTTTTCAAGTTATATCGCAGTTGCATGGACCAAAGTTTTTCTAACTATATTATTCTTGTATAGACCACGTTTGGTCTATGCAACTATAACATACATAGACAAATTCTAAAAATATGAGGTTGTCCAAGAGGCAAAGTATATATACAGAACTTGCTTGCCATCGTTTCTGCATAGTCTGAATTCCTCAAAGCGTGCAGATGGATCCCACTCCCGCTTTGAAAACTAAGGGACTCTGGCCCAGGATAATTGGATAAGCGGTGACTTGGTTTGATGTTACATTATTATTTATTTTAATAGATTATTATTTCACTGTGATGGGGAAATTTTGAAAAATGATTTCGTAGGGCTTATCAAATTTACTATAATAATAATAACTAGCAATTGCACCAAGAGGCGCAAAGGAACGCCGGGTGGTAGATATGTAAGGGTTAATTTAATGAAAATAAAATTTCGGGACAATATGAATATTGGATTCTAAGAGTAGGACAACGGACGACCGATATCGCCCTCAACGTCTCTTCCGCGAATCGATCACTGTTAATGAGCACCCACAGAATCGGTGCTCGTACCTCGCAAATACGTAAATGTTAATTGGCCTTCCTCGGGCATTTTTGCGGACTTGTCCGCTAGTACCAAGGAGAGGAGAAATATTCCCCATCTTCACCATGGTTCGCCGCAAAGTCCGTAAAGAAGGTGTTTTGCCGTAGCCGTAGGTGGTGACTGGGAATTTGTAGAGCCTCCGCCAAATGCTGTCGATTGGGAGTGCGTAAGTCCCTTTTTGGCTTCTCAAATCAAAGGTAAAACTCGTCGTGAAATGTGGTAGGCGTGGCCGTATCTAAGGGCGAGAGGGTGTCGTCGCCACCAAAGGTTGCGCTTGCCTTCGACCGAAGTGGCGAAAGAGGTGTCACTGTTGGATTCGTTGTAGACGCCGAGCTCGAATGTGGTGCACCGCGCTGGGCTCAATTGTATGACCGCTGGGCCGTATCTCCATGAGGAATGCGAGCAAGCAGTAATCCATCGGGGACGTGAAAGCCACAACATCATGCTCGACTCCGAATACGGGCGTTCCGCCCTACGATTTCCCCGGGCCTCGCCCGTCCGATCGAACACGACCGGGAGACCCTACAACACTGTCCGTGGGAACCATGGCCACACGCACCGTAGCGCTTTCACACGGCGCCAACTGCAGAATTGGATGCGGCTCGCCTTGCGGCCGCGTTCCACGGCCCCGCAATTCGTGTAATCCGGTTTTGATGCGCAGCGCTGACGGGTCTTGTGTGGGAGAGCTTTGAGAATTTGGACGGAGACGTGGCTTCCGTGGTTGAAGATCAAAACAAGCCGAAATAAAGGCATATGGTGGCGAATCCAAAGAAGCATGTCGATTTGACCTGTCTCATGCGCGATGGGTAACTCGTTGCTCATCGGGTCGGGTGAACGTGTTTGTTTGGTGATTTTAATAAATAACCCGACAGACGCCGAAGGGGGATAACGCGGATAAAGAAGACGGGGACGCGAAAAGTCGACGAAAGTGAAGGAGCTAAAACCATAAGAAGAACGCATGTCATTAGACCATATCTCAAAACATATTTTTCAAATACTTAATTTGAATTTTAAATATTTATATTTATTTTAATAAAAGTATTATTTTTTAATTTAATATTATTAAGTTGTAATTTATGTAATTTTTTTTTTATTTCATTTTTTTTATTTATTTATTAATCTTTGTTTTATTTTGTTTCTATTGATTTATTTATTTATTTATTTTATTCTTATTTTTGCAATTAAGATTTTTTTTTTTTATCTATTTTATTTTTAATTTTAATTCTATCTTTATTTTATTTTATTTCTATTTATTTATTTATTTTATTATTATTATTATTATGATTTTTTTTATCTCTTTTTTTTTTTGGTTGGTTTTGAAATCTTTTCTTATCATAGCATGTCATTATTAAAAATAGAATAAATATATAAATTCAAATTTTATATATTATTTAATTACTTTTAAATAATCCTCTGACTATTCAGCGTTAAAAACAAAGGAATTAAAAGTTCTTGCACTTTTGAATGGTCGAGATGATCGCTACCGCATTGGAGGTCCAAAGTTGATCATGGGCCCCTTGTCCATTTAAATTAAAAATAGCTTATGATATAGATTCTAATGTCAAGAAACACCACAACCGAGTGTTAAAATGCCATAATAAGAACACATGATATATCGTAGTGTCTTTGAAGGTTAAACTTTAATAATGAATGCGAGAATGTCATGAATGCTATCGCACAACATAATGCCATGCGTATAGTTGTTCGCTATTTTTTATGCAAATACTTACTTAAATTATAAAGTGGGATGTACCACACGCATAATATTTTGTTTATTTTTTTCAAAAGTTTTATGAACTTCAAAAAATCTATGTAAAATTTTCAAAACTAATTAAAAAAAAAATTAACCAAAATAAAAAACAATATAATATAACCTCATGATAATAAATATTCCATCCATTTTAACTTCAATTGGCACGCTAATATGTTGGTAAACTATTACATTTTTTTGGTGCCGAGCTCAAATAGCTTGATTCTTTTTGCACCCTTTTCCCAACCTTGTTGAACCTTCTTCTACTCATTCGTAGGCCGCCATGTGGTGGCTTTTGATTGGTCATATGTTGCACAAATACTTCGCTAATTTTAGTATATTTTCCAAATATGTATGCCATATCAAAGATGTCGAGTGAGTCAGCTTCTCGCCACATCATATTTGTCCTCCCGAAGTTGGGCCTTCTTCACCATTCTAAGCTAAAGACGCTGGCTTTTGATTGGTCCACATGTTTCACAACCACTTTGCCATATTGGCTTGTTTGCTAAATCTGCATGCTACATCAGCATGTCGAGTGAATTGCTCATGCCACACATCATGACGTGTGCCATGTGTTGCTCTTAATTGGGGCATTATTCGCCACATCATCACTTGTGCCATGCGGTGATGCTCTTAATAAGGGCATTGTCTAGCACATCATACTATGTGCCACGTGTTGCCAATGCTAAATTAAATTTATTTTAAATAAAATAAAAATTAATATATGTGAAATCTCTCGACGGCCGAAGGCCAGCATTTCCTTACTACGTAATTACCGATTTCCCCGATGTCAAAAATGCCTACGGCAGCATTGCTTATTTTGCAAAGAACATTGTCCATTCGTGGTACGACATGTGAGCCGTTAGAACAAACATTTTCCACTCTAACCATTCTCGCCCCGTACTCTTTCGTTCACCGAGGCTTATAAATCCATCCATTCTCGCCCCAGTCGGTCATTGTTTTCGTGCATTTTCCATTAAGAGAAAATGCAAGAGTTGTGGACGATTGTAATCGACTGGCCGTGGCTTCGATTATGATTCACTTGTTAAATCTCGGTCTATACTTCGTAGACCCACACGAAGCGAAATGAAACCAATCTCCCCCGCAGTTCTGCGAATTATCTGCCTGGCATATAGTCGACATTTCTCCTCCGCCTGTGGTGATTTCTACCCAAAAACCATGACCATGTTCGTTTTAGTGCGGTGTCTCGCATGCTACCTCGTCGTCGTGGTCCCGGTGAGGCATGCATCCAACACTCGCACGTAGATCCGGTCACAGAGCTCGTCTCTGGTGTCCTCGTTCGCTGCATCGCATGTGAAAAGGAATGTCTCCATCTCGATTCTCGTTAAACTATAACAAACAAACAAACAAAACCCACATCAGATTTGCATGTTTCGAAATCCATAAATGATCTCTATGAATCAAGATTCAATACCCATGCAATGCATAAAGAGGAACTCGTACACAATTTGTCACCCCGCAACAACATCTATGTAAATAGAACCTATATAATTCAACCCCCGCAAACCAAGGCCTCTTCCAAGATCAAATGTTCACTAATGTGCACTTTCCCGGCTCCTGATGAGGACGACCCAACAACCATAAGCTTACTCTTACTCTACTCTTAAGCTTGAGTCCTTCCCATAATCTCTCGGGCTTTGTCGAGGCCTTCCCTAGTCATGTGACCGTGCCCATGATGGAGACCGGTTTCGGTGAAGTTCAAAGCCTTATCACCGTTGTCACCAGGGTTTTGGTTTAATGGTAAAACTGTGGTTTTGGTTCAATGGTAAATCTGTGGTTCAACTCCACCGAAAGATACATGTTTCTATCCTTCATGGCCACCCCGCCCATACCAAAGGGACCATTTCATGCAATTGAAGCCAAGTACCAATCTTAGGCATTGTCAGTAGATTAGTTGCCCTCAAGTAGGCTATCTCAACCAAAGGGTTTTTTGTGCGTTGCAATCCAACCTGCCACATTCCATCAGAATAAGCCTGCATTAGGCGAAAGCCACCTCGACACAAAATGGCCACCAATGATCTTCGTCCGAACAACCAAATTTACACCTACAAATTATAATTGCCTTACAAAGAGAAGAAGTTCGGAGATACCATTCACGACAAACATGTCCAGAGATGGTATTCATTAGTAAAAGGTTAAATCCAAACTTTCAGCCCACCTCACCATGGAATATATAAAATTTTATTTAAAAGAAAACATGTACAATTTTATCATAATAATTCTATTTAGGTTTACAATTGGCTCAATGAGGAATCGAACTTGGCAAATGCCAAGATACCCAATTAAAGGAAAAGAAAACAAATATGCATGTACCTTAACTTCGAAGAATTTAAAACAAACTAAATCCTCGAAAAGGCGTAAAGTAAATCCCCTCATCAAATGCACAGACCGCCGAATGGAATTACAAGTTGATATGCATGCGAGTTAGCAGCCTCCAGCTCGTGTAACCCGCCATGATTCTCGTAGGCTTGGGTTCCCGGTTCGATACACGGGGTAAATACCAGAGGAATCCTCGCGCTATCAAATGTGAAGATAGAATCGCCACAAATCCCACCGGATAAAGGCCATGCTTTGAAAGCATCGGAGAGGGCCATGTCTCAAATGAAAGGGCTGTACGATGAATGCTCGATATTCCTCTAAATTTAGCGACGTTGATTTCCCTCACGAACAGCTTTTAGCTTCCTTAGCGTGCTAGCTCATTTCGAGTCGGGCCTGGGGTCATAGCCATTTAATTTTGAGGCATAATCGTCTTTGAAGTGATGAGAGTGGAGCAGGTGTAGACGCCAGTGGAGGCATGTAAGAGTTGATACGCATGGGGCCTCGGGAAGGAGTGCCGAGTTAAATTCATGCATTCTTCGTAGCCGTCAGTAAATGGCCGACCGAAAATGAAGGGGAAATTCTAAGTTCGTTTTCCACTCTCTTCGAGGGAGACGATCCCACCAAATGATTCTCAACCCACCAACAAAGCAATCGGATCCGATCAATATCGTTCCGTGACGTACTTTGTTGATTACATCTATTTAGTAGCCGTGAAATTTGAGTAGTTTTTTCTAATATGTCCTGAGAAATTCTATCTAGAGTATTGAGGAGAGGTTACGCCGGAGAAATCGTGCAAGTGTGTATAGATGTCCATTGCGCTCTGCTACGGTTATCAGTGTGCCAGTGCAGGGCGGTGGAGAACGCTCGTGTTTGTGTGCAAGTGTGTATGTGATGTCCATCGCGCTCAATAAGGGGCCGGGGTTACTTGTGCAGCGGGGGAGAGTATGGGAGAACGCTCCATTCTTTCAACCCGTGGTTCGAAAGGCGAAACCCGCTTACGAGCTAATATTGAGATCACACGTGGCCAAATTTCATTGGTTCCATGCGCCATACTTCCCTTTGGCACACCCCAAGCCCACAATGGAAAATCGTGCTTCCGTAATTAAAAAAAAATTGAAAAATGATTTGTTTGTCATAGAAAATAATTTATGTTAATTTTAAAAACAAGTGAAGTTTACATGCATGATTAAACTGCCTAATATTTGTTTCTAAAAGTATAAAAAGATACTAAAGGAAATAAATATTATATAAAAAATTATTTTGAGAAAAATTATTTTTTTATTTTTTAAACACCGTAAAATTATTATATAAAGTCTTCAAACGTTATAGGATATTAGGAATGTCGCTTTCGTGATTCATCAATTTTGAGAAAAAAATTTCGGTAAAAATCACATCCAAATAAATTTGGTTGACACGCTTTTCGAACCAGTGGTGGTTCATCAACTAGCCATTGTAAAATAATGGCTAGTTTGATCTAAATTTGAGAATAAAATCACAAAATCAAAAAAAATAATAATAATATTTTTTTATTAAATGATTAATGTTTATAATTTGAATATTATTTATTTTTTTAATTTTTTTAATTTTTTATAAAATAAGAATTCTTCAATATATTCTTGAAGATTAAATAAATATTTACTTATTATATATGTATTTATTTCTTATTTTTAGAATAATAATTAAAATATTAAAATATTTATTTTGTTTTATTTTTATTTATTATAATAATAGATTAAATATCAAAAAAGATACATAAATAAAAAATTTTAATTTAATTAAATAAATAAATATTTATAGATTGAATTTAATCAAACTATTTTTGATTTAATAGTAGGTTTAAAAAAATACAAAAATAAATAAAAAATAAATGAAAAGAAGAAATGAAGTAAAGAAGGATATGAAATGAAGGAAAAAAAAGGGATAGCAAAAAGGGTTAAAAGCCTTAAAAACTTGAAATAAAGTTGCATAAAAAAGAGCAAAAATCCAGCATTGGATATGTTGATAATTAAAGGTTTTGATAATTGAAGGTAAAAGCTTCTAATCATTCAAAAAACTAATAAAAAAAGAAGAAAAATAAGAAAAAAGAAGAAAAGAAGAAATAAAGTCGATAAGGAGAAGAAGAAGAAGGTAAAAAGAAAAAAGAAAAAAAGAAATAAATAAATAGATGAATGAAGCGAAAAGTAATGCCTATATATATAGTAATTACTTTTTTATTTAGTGTAGTCTACCAAAAAGGTACAAGGGTACCAAAAAGTAGACAGTCAAAGAAGGTACAAGGGTACCATAAGGTTTATAGGAGGTGTATTTATGAATTTCAGAATGATTTAAAAAATTAATTAATTAATTAAGTCATTCATATTATACATAATATCCTTATATATATATATATATATATATATATATATATATATATATATATAAACAAAATTAAGAGAGGAAAACACACAATTAAAAAGACCAAAAGCACATATATAAGTAACTCTATATATATATATATATATCTATATATATATATATATATATATTTGATTCATTTTAAAAATATCCTTTTTACATTTAAAAAAATTCCCTACATCATTTTACATTATATAGTGTTAAATAAACGATCTGACATAAATATTTAAAGTTTAAATAAATAAAACAAATTCTCTTTAATATACAATATATCATATACAAATGAAATGAATAATCTATATATACAAATATCCAAATTGCAAAAGCAAAATGAATAATCTACATATACAAATGTCCAAATTATTATAAAAATATGACAAATAAATAATAAATAAAAATACACAAACTCGTTCACATACAATATACAAAAAATATAAATAAATAAATATACAACACATATTTTTACACACAAGTGAAATCTTTTATGATTTTACTAAACATGAAAAAAAATCTAAAAACAAATCTTTGTTTTAGTATCAAACAACATTTCAAAAAAAGATAGATATCTTTGTTTTGTTTGTTTGACTGTTGAAATTTTATAACTTACTGCTACTATGTATTGGTTAGGCAGATCTTGTACGTCAAAAGAACATTTGGCATTTGAGAGATATTTTCACATTTAAAAAGATAATTATGACAATATTTTGAAAAGCAGTCGCATGTTTATAGATTCATTTCTACAAGTTCAGATCTTCGGGCCTAACAAAATTGTGGAGTCTTCTCATTAAAATTATTTGCTAAATCCATTTTTGGTGTCAAGATGAGATGAAACTTATCTACTTAGGCTCCATTTTGGTCTTCAAAATAAGATCAAACTTACCTATTCAGATGGTGTCTTAGATGAAATTAAACTTACTTATATTACAATATTGTGGTTTTTTTTAGCTTATGAAGTATGTTAAAAAGCTTTTTGCACTGGCTTTTTCTAAAGAACAACTGCTTGTTATTGCACTGGCTTTGGAATAACTTTGGCAGGGAAAAAAGACTTTGGAATAGCTTTTGGTAGAAAAAGAAGAGAGAATCAAACCGTTTTTGGATGTCCAAATTCAAAAGATTTGTGGAGAAATTTCACTATCATATAAACTACTACAACAATTTTCAGTATTCACAAGTGCTTTTCTTACTCGAATATAAATGATGATCGTTGAGAATTAAGAATTAACAACACAGCCACAAACATATCAATTTCAGTAGTTTGCATTAGCAATAATCTTCGTTGGGTTTAGGTATATTCGATCGTTAAGAATTAACAACTCAGCCACAAACATATCAATTTCAAAAGCTAGTTTGTATTAGCAATAATCTTCGTTGGGTTTAGGTTCGGTTTGGTTTTTTTTAGTAAATTCTTTTTTTAATTGAATGAGAATTTTATAGGATAAGTTTATTTTTTAATTATTACTATTTTTTTAATTTGTTTTTTTTAATTTTAATTAAAACATATTTTCTGTTTTATTTATTCAAAATAAGTATATTATTTAATTAATTTAAATAATTAAATTGATTTTTTAATTTATTTAATATGTTTTATTTATTTAAAACAAGTAAATTAAGATGAAAATTTTATGGAAAAAAATAAAAATACATTTTTTTATTTTTTTAAATTCCATAATATTAATACATGATAAAGTATGGTATTAGAATTTAGTACGACGATTTAAAATTTACAAAATTAGTGTGCAAATTTGAATTTAATAGATATTTTATTATTTCAAATTATAAAATTATATTTTTTTATAGGTGTTTTTAAGCATTTCTTAATATATATTTGGAAAATTTCAAAATTTAATAGAAAAATAAGTTTGGATATGTCTAAACAATGAAAGCTTCAATATCAATTTTTTCGGAAATATTCATTATCGTGTTCACTAGTTGTGTGAAAGATAAACTGCAGAACAATTTTTAAATATTCATTCCTTTCAACAATTTTAAATATTCACTAGAGGAGAGGGTCATTGTTGGACACATCTGGCGAAGATGTGCCCTAACGCCACACGGGACCGCCACTGCGGAATTTATCGACAGCGGTCATCTATTGTAGGGCACATGTTTGGCATACGTTCCAACCTTTTATGTTAAGGTTTAAAACTGCAAAACCCGAATCGGTAGCAACCCGCTCATTACTCTGGCTTGTTGAAGAAGCCTCATCCTTTTACCTGCAAGTCCGGGGTCCGTGTGTGTTTTTCCCCCGTCCAATTGTTGCACCCTACTGCCGATGCTCAACGCATCCGGATGTGCCCTCCACACGCTTAGTCTTGGGTTATGGAGCGCATGTGGGTCTCGGTTCGAGCACTCGTGGTCCCGGGGTTCGAGCTTCGGGGTTTGAAGTTGGTGGTTATACCCCTAGCCCGTGGTGGTTATACCTCGACACCTGCTATGTGGTGGTTATACCCTGCTTTGTGGTGGTTATACCTCGACTTAGGCAGTGATATGGTGAACTCGCCTCTCGCATGGTTATGCCGTGTTTCGCTCCGTGGTGGACATGGTGCGTTCGAGTCATGCGTCGTATATACGCGTTCGGGCTCGTGGTGGCTATACCTCGCATGGACTCGTGGACAACAATGGTTCTTTTTCGTGCTCGAAATTGTGTTTTCAAGTCGATGTGTTGTGTTTTCAATGTGGGTTTTCATAATGTTTGTGTTGCCTCCTCTGTGAATAAAGTTGTATTCCCGATGGGTTTTTGCATTGTTTGCAGAGTCGATACGGTTACGAGAGGAGGAAGTTGAGAAGCCGTAAGGTAGAGACTCTATCCCACTCGACCATATGCATGTTTTTTTTAAACATATTTAACCTGAAGGATATGTTTTTCTCGTTGAGCCCCATATTATGTTTTTAAACACTTTGGTTTTGTGTAAATTGATCGGTTTTTTAACACATTTCTTTACTTGAAGGGTGTGTTTCTTTGTTAGAGCTTGTTTCCTTTGTTTTTAAACACTTGCTTTTGTGTAAATCGCTAGTTTTTTTAACACATTTCTAGGGTAGAGATTTTTGTGTAAATTGATTGTTGTGTAAATTGATTGGTTTTGTGTAAATTGAATCGACTTTGTGTAAATTGTCTCGTCAGTGTAAATTGACCGGTTTTGTGTAAATTGATTGGTAAAATTGGATTGTTTTAGGGGTAGGTTTTTGTGTAAATTAAAAGGAACCTGATAGTTCCACCTCAGCTGGGAGTAATAGAAGCGTACTGGTGACACATTTAGGGTTTAGGGTTTTGTGTAAATTGATCGCTTCTTTTTGTAAAATCGCGAAACAATTGGTTAAATTGTGATATTTTTGATGTTGAAATATTTTTAACATTTAGGGTTTAGGGTTTTGCGTAAATTGAATAGTGTAAAATCGCAAAACAATCGCTTAAATTGTGATATTTTGATGTTGAAATATTTTTTAACCACCACATAGTTGAGGTATAACCAATTACGTAGGCCAAAGTATGTTAATAATGTTTTATAATTTGTAAATGTTTTCAATCAATTTTTATATTTTGAATAAAAATAAATTTGACATTTTAAATAGTAAAAAAAATTAAAGAAGATCGACATTTTCTAAAAATAAAGATTTAATACCGCACATTACGAGTCAAAGCGCATCACATATAATCCTCATACTCTGAGCAGGCAAAGCAAGAACGCGCCTTTGTAATAGCTCTAGTATGTAGTAGTTGTAGAGTATAGTCTTTTAGTCGTATGACCCGAGCGAATGAAGTTGCATTTTCATTAGTGTTGAAGATTGACACTGAAACTGGAGTGCTTGTTGTGTATGGTGTTATCATATATACATATAAGATAGTTGTAGTTCATTCATTTATTTGTATTCAAATCCGGTCATCATGAATTGTTTTTTATTGGTGTAGTTAAACTCTTAGCTTTTTCATTAGCTTTATTTCTTATAAATATGATCTTATATTCTTTATAATCGTATGAACTACCTTAGGTAATAGCTCTAGCTATAGTAGTTATAGATTATAGTATTTTATTTGTATGACCCTGCACGAATGAAGTTGCATTTTCATTAGTGTTGAAGATTGGTACTCAAACTTGGAGTGCTTGTTGTGTATGGTGTTAACATCTATACATATAAGATAGTTGTAGTTCATTCATTTATTTGGATTCGAGATCCAATATCAAGAATAATTTTTATTGCGTAGTTAAACTAGATTAGTTTTCATTAGCTTTATTTCTTATAATTATGTCTACTATAGTATTTTAGATGTATGAACTTGCCTTAGGTAATAGCTCTAGTCTATATAGTATTTGTTAGAAGTCAATAGGAAAAATATATAGAATGGTTTTATACACCAACGGTATTTGCATGAAATTTAAAAATTTAAGGTGCCAAATTTAATAAATTGTCTTCGGCTAGCCTCATACTTATGTCGTTTCATTTGTTGTATCATTGCAACCTTTCAAATAGCCTCATACTTCGTTGCTTCATTTGTTGTTTCATTACAACCTTTCGGGCTAGCCTCATATATCATTGTTTCACTGCAACCTTTCGTAGTCTAGTACTTCTATTGTTTCATTTGTTGTTTCATCGCAACCTTTATGTTCATTGAGCATACCAATTCTATTAGATGACTACTTTAAATCCTCTTTTTCCAACAATATGTGCTTATTTTATTCTCTAAAAATTTTATTTATAGTTTTGCAATGGGCCATAATGCTTTTTCGTAGATGCAAGTCGAAACTGTTTTTTCAATGTCTTATATCGACTTTGGGGTTTGAAGTTGTTTAAAATTTAAGTGCACAAATTTAATAAATTATATTCGACAATATCATACTTGTTATTTCTATTTGTTGTTTCATTGCAACCTTTCTATCAGCCCTCATACTTACTTTGTTTCATTGCAACCTTTTAAATAATCTCATACTTTTTGTTTTTTCTATTTTTTGTTTCATTGCAACCTTTCAACAGCTTTATACTTATGTTGTTTCATTGCAACCTTTCGGCGAAGCCTCATACTTATGTTGTTTCATTGCAACCTTTCGGCTGAATCTCACACTTACATTTGTTGTTTTCATTGCAATCTTTATGTTCACCGAGTATACCCAAGTCTATCGATGACTACTTTAAATCCTTTTTTTTCCAACAATATGTGCTTATTTTATTCTCCAAATTTTTATTTAGATTTGTGCACAGTTGCTATCTTTGTAGATGCAAAGCGTAACTAGTTTTTTTCAATGTCTTATAACATCTTGGGGTTTGAAGGTGTTGGGATGGGGATCATGTACATATAATAAGATGTTTTTTGTGTTCATTTGTCGATTGGGAACCCTTTTCACAATTTCAATGTCTTAGATTAGAGAAGGCAAGTAATAATCTAAGCTTATTTTTGTTTTAATGGTGTCATTGATGATTGAGATTATGCCTTTACAAGTGAGTAAATTAGAAATGGGTTACATTGTCAATTTTTTAACTCCCAAGGAATGCAAGCTATATTTTTGTAGCGATTTAGAAATTGTTTGATACAAACTAATTAAAAATTTAAAATTATGGTCCCAGCAGAGTGTCGGGATGGCTTCTGGGGTTTTTTTGCTCCAAGCTCGTCGCCGCCCTCGACACGCTCCCAAACCCACCGCTCATGGCGATCGACGACGTGCGAGCACCCCTCGTTATCCCTCGCCTTGCTCCCTCCCGCTCGTCGATGCGACGGATTCCCCTGGTTGCTTCTACTGCGCATCGCCTCTTCTCTCTCCTCCCTCCTCGAAGCCGCCAACAAAAACCTCTCGCCTCCAAAATCATAGGACAACGGCACCCATGCATCTCTACAACATATCACTTCCCCGCGCCCCGCTACGATAAGGAACACCGCCTCAAAACTCAAAGTTTGATGGTGCCCCTACTACTCGCTCCCTAGTCTCATCCTCTGCGCAACAGCATTCTTGGGTTGCCATTCGACAAAGAAAATCCAAAGAATGCAAGAAGTCATCCCTACGTGACGATAGCCATCGAGTCTCAACCACGCCATTACACTTTTGGCGCCTATGGACCCCCCGAATCTTTCCCGCCTTCACTTTTCGGATCCGATTGTTCTCTTAAATCGAAAACCTTGCTACGTTCATTCAAAGAACCCTCGGTTAATCACCTCTCAAAGGCCATTGAACTCAAGTCGGGGATTCCTCCCCTTCTCTCGCAACTTATTCATGTAGGTAAACAAATCCGGGACCCTTTTCCTCTCTCCTTTACAACATTGAAAAATATGCCCTCGGTAATTCTTTTCCCTCCATTTGCGAGTAGAGTCTGTCAAGCACCACTCTCGCAGATACTTCTCTTACGGGATGCGGTCCATGCATAGGTCCCCAACGCGGTCGCTCCACCGCGGGAGGCTTTCGAGCCTCTTCTCGGCAGATAAAATGGAAGAAGTGCTCCTCTGCTGCATCTCCCACTCTGATCTTGAAGACCAACATCAAGTATTTGTAGAGAAAGCCTTCATTTGTCGATTCAATGGACTCGCGCCTAGCACAATCGATCTATACCGGTGATTCACCCACACGGACCGTCAACTCCCAAGGTTATTTTCCGTTCAAAAGGCTTATTCATTTTCATTTTTCCTCACAAGTGAGGACTACTGTATAGCCCTTTACCGGGGGTCCATGGTTTTGGGGAAAAGCGAGGTTATTCCTTACCCCCATGGTTCCTGGGACTTTCGATCCCACCATGACATTCATCACCAAACTTCCAATCTAGGTCGTCCAAACTTACCACTCATCTTTGGCACCTTTCTATCTTCCAAAGCATTGGAAACCTACGTGACGTACCCACAATTGGTCCCTCAAGAATGGGAAAAGGGCATCTACACCAATTCCAGAAATTTGTTTTGAAATTGATATCGCAAGAAAGGATTACTCCGAACAAATCATTCTCAAGCTCTGAGATATTTCCTCTAGACACGAGACCTTGAACTATGAGAACATTGTATTTGACTACGTCGACATTGCCATCAAAATGGGCATCTTCGAACTCTTGTGCTTCATTCCTTGCCGAAAAGAAAAAGCACACGCAAATCGAAAGATAAAAGCTAGAAACCCCGTGATGCGCGAACGTCATCGTGTCCTCCAAACTTTCGGATGAAGATGAGATGGAATTAGATGAGGAGGATGCAACGTAGCGAAGAAGAGCATTCCTTGGTAGTCCCCGAAAGGCTCTTTTTCCTCCTTGAATCTTTGAAGCATTCTCACGCAGTCCACCTCCTCGACCCTCGGGACAAAGATTCTATTCCCTTTGATAAGCAACAATCTTCAAATGATTTCATCCCACCTCACCTACGACGCGTTGTGTCAAAGTCACCAAAAATAAAGGAAACAGAAAAGTTGTTGCGGTTCTACCCATTATGGGTAGCGTCCGATGTCCGTCTCCACCGAGCTTCCTTGTCTCTCTTATTGTTCTCTCGATAACATCTTGTACACTCGCGGTTGATCTTTGATTTCTTCACGCCTCCTAATCTCCCTGGTCTCATGCTTCTCTGGATCGTAACTCTTTTTGTACTATATGCTCTTAATAGAATTGGTCCTACCTTATTTACATTATTATGATATAGGCTATGGCAACTATTGTGTTCTTTTAAATAAGAAACTATAACTTCAACATATTAACAAACTTGTAGCAATTAGACTGCTTTGATACATACTAATTTCATGACGCAACCAAAAGGATGCTTCCCGTGTGATCCATGGATGCTATCCTTAGCAAATCTATTTCATCCTTACCAGAAATAACGCAGTGTGTTTTGGTTACAAAAATTAAGTCATGCTACCTATGCGTTTGATGGCTTCCATTTCTTCGCATTGCCCAAAAATGTTGAGTCTACACCTTCCACCCAAGTATGGTGGACTCGCAATATTGGATGATTAGGATGTGCCCGAATACGTTTCCATATGCTTGACTCCAATTTTTTCCTTGTAGCCATGTGGGACTAAGTATCCCGAAGTGTCCACTTGTGTTACTAACCCCAACATTGATCGGCGGTTTCATATAAACACAGATAGATTCAAACTCCGCACCGGTAGGGGTATAAGAGTGGCCTAACCCTCACTCGATAACAAGGGGACTTGGATGTTAATCAGGTCTTGGTATGATGGTTTCTTCTCACAATGTGGTCCAACATGTTAGACATCAACCTATTTGCCTAAAACTGCTTGAACCATGGTCTTCCTCGCTTGTCACCCCTCCTCCTTTTTCCAACTTCGCTGAACCTTTCTTGCCTCTCTCTTGCCTTGCCAATTTCTTGTGATGTTCCTTATCTTCTCCTTGATTTTTGTCTTTCCAACCTTTCCTTTGCTTGAGCTTCTACTAATGCAATCCTTGTAGCCCTCTTTTCATTGGTTAACTCCTCCTTTCTCTTTTTTAGCTTCCCGAATTTCTATCCTTTTTTACGTTCGAGAGTGGAACATTAAATTCATATAATCTTGTAGATATGAAAAATTGTGAATTCCTCCCTAAACGAAGATATTCTGGATGTTGAGTTCCTCGATGAGGCCTTCACTCTCTCTGCGGGTAGCTTTAGGAATGCACCAAGTAATATTTATTTTTTTGTTGCCCGTGCTCCTCCCTCGTGGACAACCGATCGCCACCATTGTTGTCTCTTTTCTGAGCACTCATGCCGAATAGGCTCCTCTTCCGTTGATCCATTGTCCACAAAATAATGAACAAGTTCGTTGTTCAACCCTAATGGCTGTGAAGGCATGTCCATGCTTTCCTCATTGGTGGTAGATATATTATTTCCAATGATATTCATTACGCCTCCGTCGACCATGATGGTGCGCTTACTTGGGTTGGCATGGTCAATTTCTCATTTGTAATTGTGTTGCATTTTCATTCCCTTGATCGTGTGCATCACATGGAATATCACATGCATAATTCGCAGGTGGTTCAAAGGCGTGTGACAACCTCATTGATATTGATAGTTGGTTCATGGCTCGAATTATGTCTCACTAACATGTTCATCATCATCACCATATAACAACCCTTCAAAAGGGACATCATACCTTCAAGAACAACTACATCTTTCCTGGGCAAGCGGTCTTGTAAGTTCTCTCGTCTTCTCGACCTTCCACTTCAAATGCTTGGCTACAACCGAGCATCATGCACAAGAGCATCAAACGTAAGTGGCCATATACCGGGCCCCTCCCAAATCTGTACCTTGATATTAGAAGGTGTGAGAGCCCTTTTAAATGCTTTGCTTGCAAGCTTAGCTATCTCAAACCTCTTTATTTCCTCTCCGGGATTATTTTCCATCCATGAGCTCGTCTCGACCTCGAAATAGTTCTCTGAAAGGCCTAAACACACTCACATCAAGGGCCGCCAATCCATGAGTGGTATGAGCCGATAATGTTAACGTGTCAATTCCCAATTTATTGGCCTCCTTGATTGTTCGCACGTACCATGTGGCTTTTCGTGGCCATCTAAAATCAATAAGTGTATTTTTTTCAAGTGAGACACCACCCCGTATATGTATAGCAAAGTGGCAAAGCCAATTCAGAAATAGTTCATTTCTCATCCATGCATGTGGATGTGCGCACATGCATGCACCCAGTCTCAAAATTCCGTATATAATTTTTTAGTTGAGTTTTTACCTTTTAAATAGATAAAATCTCGGTATTGATGAACAAATTGCAACGACACATGCACAATCGTGATTCACTCCCCGTCTTAGGCAATATCTAGGGCACTTCTACTCCCTCTCTTGCAATTACCCGCATACCACAATTCCTTCTGCTGTAAGCCTATTTTGCATGCGAGTTCTATATATGATCCAGGGGCATATGAGTGTTTCTCATATGCAACAAAAAGAGTTATAGAACTTGGGAAACAACTGCGTGGCGTATATTTAAAGCCTTGTCTCTCGTCTAGGCTCTTCGTTGTACGTGACACAAGGTTTGGATGCCTCTTTTAAACCCACTCCACCATGATTTACCGTGAAAACCATCTTTAAAGGTGTTTGGCCTCCCTGAAAAATTTGAGCTACATTGGATTTAAGTCAGATAAGCTCTAACCCATGTCCCAATTGGGCCATCTCCTTACACCACTCGACCACCTCATCCTCCTCCTCTTCGATAACTATAACGGTGCCCTCTACGCTTTGTGTTAGTCAACCCCTTTATCCAATAATGTATGTTAGAGGCAAAACAAATACCATGTTTTTTTTACGGATGCACGAATTAAATATCCCCCAAAATCAATGTCATCAATTGCAAACGAGCATGTATTGCTTTGTCCAACCTTCCGATGTTACTTATTTTCTTTGCTGAACTTGCACCGTGACTGCGCTGAAGGTGGCTCCGTGGTTGATGGTGGGTTGCGATGATCCGCTACCACAAAGTCCTTTTCAACAACATTGTTGGGAGCATTGACATCATCATCTCGATGAATCGCTTGCGCTAGGGCCCCCTTATCCCTCGCCTCATATTCCTTATCCGATCCGCAATAGAAACTCTTGGCATGGCTCCAACAACCCCGTAGATTTACCGACAAAATTCTCGATTTAAAATTGTATTCGAGTACAATATGAGTAAGAAATTTGACAAACTATGTGAATTTGGGTTACACTTTTTGCCCTTTTTTTGAGAAAAAAGTTTCACTTTTTTCTGTTCTTCAACTTTACTGCAAAGCCAAAACGTTTGTCGTTTAGAATTTCATTTTGCGATAAAATAAAAGTTGTCTTTAAATTTTATTAGCTTTCTATTACTTATTTTTTGGAATTTTTTTATACACATTTGATATGTAAACTTAGCATTTCTTTTGAGTGTGTGTTTTTTAACAATCAAAGGATTCATAAAAAGTCATGTTAATACGCGCGCTGTATTCTTTTGAAACTTTGTGTTTTTTGAGAAACAAAATGTGTTACAACACCTAGCATGTACTCACTTCAGCCTCCATTATATTTACAAAACCAATCGATGCATATTATAATTACTAGAATTTTTTGAATTGATCCCAATATGAAAAACTACATATTTTGAATATGTTTC
This sequence comes from Pinus albicaulis, assembly GCA_034641835.2. NCBI lineage: Eukaryota > Viridiplantae > Streptophyta > Pinopsida > Pinales > Pinaceae > Pinus > Pinus albicaulis. The sequence goes on from CM076583.1 coordinate 305,855,732, forward strand.
GTGACTGCACAAAATTTCTCAACATATAAGTTATAAAATAAAAATCTAAAAACTACCCATTACAGTATGACAAACCAATATAATGCACCATAATTTTTTTCAATTTTTTTTGCGAGTATTTTGGAAGATACAAAATATTGATTTCACTTAATCATAATGACCTCTCTGATTTTTTTGCACTCGTTTTATTACAAAATTAATTAAAATTATTAAATATTTATGAAATTCCATAAAAGTTATATTTCCGAAAGTAGATTAAATTTTGAAAATGCTTGTCTTGGTTCCGACGGTTAATTTAAAATTTTAATAGAGTTTAATCTGCCCAAAGTTGAAGATATGTACTCATAGCTTGGCTCGCGTAATTGCGGACGTGTTAGTTCTGACTTTCGAACTTTTTAAAAAAGTTTCTCAGCGACACAAAGTTCGACCGAATTTCTTATAAAAGCTTTGGCCAAGCTTTTACTTGACTTTTCACGTCGTGCTCAGTAAAATACAACGAAACCCCTACACTCGTGGAAATATAAATCGACATAAAAGCATTCATTATTTTCACATAATTTCGCACATTTCTTCATTTCGTCTAATTTTGCAAATGTCTGATTTTCTGCAAAGGATTGTTTTTGGGTTTAAGGACTTTTCTTGGAGGTACATTCAGAAGGACATTTCTTGGAGGTATGTGATACATTTTTGGATGTTTTTTGGGTTTCATTTTTTTGTGAAAGTATTTTGTTTTCTAGAGGTTTTGGGCTTAATTTTCATTGTTTTTTTTAAAGGTATTTTGTCTTCAGAATTTTTGGGCTTAATTTTCATTGGTGTTTCAAATATTTTGTTTTTAGAAGTATTGGGCTTAGTTTTCAAAGGGCATGAATGTATTTTGTTTTTAGGGTTTTTTAAACTTAATTTCCTAAAATGACATTTTTTTGGTTTTAAGGTATTTTGTTTTTAGAAGTTTTGGGCTTAATTTTCATTGTTTTTAGAGGTTTTGGGCTTAATTTTTCAAAGGACATTTTTTTGGATGTATTTTGTTTTTAGAGGTTTTTGGGCTTAATTTCCAAAGACATTTTTTTGGACTTAATTTCAAAAGGACTATTTTTAGGCTTAATATTCAAAGGACATTATTTGGAGTATTTTTTAAAGTGATATTTTTTTTAGAGGGTTTTTTTGAAGTATTTTTTAAAGTGGCATTTTTTAGGAAGTTAGAATTAATTTTCAATGGACATTTTTTTGGAAGTATTTTTGAAGTAACATTTTTTTAGAGTACATGTTTTGGGTTGAGCGTAACATTTTATAATGATTTTTTAAAATGAGTTTTTGTCTAACTTTTTAAATGAATTTTTTTATGCAGACTTGGAAGGAAATATTTTGAGCTTCGTTTCACTTTTTATAAGACATTTTTTTCTGCGATTTTTTTAAGTGTTTTGGATTGAAGTGTGTATTTTTTTTGCAAAATATTTAAAATGAGATTTTTTTAAAATTAAATTTTTTTTTGATAATTTTCTTTAATTGAGTTTTTGTCTAAATTTTTGAAGGAAATTTTTTTGAACTTCATACTCTATTATCATGGGAAATCAAGGAATTCATGAGAAAATATGATCAGACAAGAGACCCTAAGGAACCGTGAGAGAAGAGGGGAGAGAATCTCACAAAAGAAAGAAAGAAGCACTATCAAATATTGAAAGGGAAAATCAACCTTAACTAGAAGTTGAAGCGTGTATGTAAATGTAAATATTATGAATTTGATATTTAAAATTTTCCTAGTGTAAAATGTGAAACTTAATTTTTATTTGATGAACTATCTTTGAAAAATATTTTGCAATGTAAACGAGAGAGAGATATTCTCAAAACATTGATTACGAGATGCAAAAATTTTGAAAAGAGAAAGTGAAAGAGATATTGAACCAATGATTGAAGATGGTGAAAATGTCGGAAAGAAATTCAAGTGAAGAAATTGAATCACAAGGTATATATATATTGAACACATGCACGTATTATTGAAATTATACATATTTATTAATTTAGTTATTTATTGGATATGTAAACTTATTATGTACTATTCATTCGAATATGTACAAATGAAATCAATGTCGATGATGAGATGTTAGAAAATGTTGACACTCACACATATGGAGATAAAAGAGTCAACCATGTTATACGATATCGTGTTAAACACTTTTTTGATACGTACTGCATAAAGGAATATGTGACTGTTTCGAAGCTCCAAATGTTGAAAGGTCTCCAATCATTAAGGAAATTAAAAGAAGCTACGACTTTATCGGTATTCGAAAAATCAATAAAGGATAAAAAAATAAAGGAAAGTGTGATACAAAATATAAATAGTGCTATAAATTCAATTAGGAATATCTAGACGCAGGAAAAATGTTTCAATTTCGTATGTAGACGTACATACATGGTAGTTGTTTCATCAAGTACTAAAGAGAATCACTCGTAAAATCTATGGCATGAGCATTAGGAACCTCACGTAAAAACTTTGCACACACATCGTAAATTTCGGTTGCAAATAGATGTAAATGATGAACTCAAAGCTTGTTGGAGAGCTATTTGTAGGCAACCATACAAAGATAGACTTGGAGAAAATGTTAAAAAAATAATATATGAATATTGGAATAAAAATTCATGTGTTTCGCCAAATGCAAGGGATGTGATGCGAAGAAGACTAGCATGAAATCAACACGAAGAACATGAAAAACATTTCTTGAACACTACTCGTATAGAGTTGTTCAACAAGTTCAAAGAAGATAATCGTGAAATTCATGTCTCAATCTGCTTTTGTTCAACAAAACCATGGTATGTAAAACCTATCATCGTACGGTGACACTTGTTGTTAAGTATCATTTTGTGTATCATGATACCTAGTGCAGAACATTTTGGAAAGATTCACCTCCTCCTTCCACTATCCGTGATTTCATATCTCAAATTCTATGTGGAAGAGAAAGCACTCGAATTATTTTACGAAAAGAAATGTGTTGGTGGTAAAAAATCGCAATGATTGTGGAAATTTGACTAAATTTCAAAACAAATATCTTATCGATATAAATGATAAATCATTGTCCAACATGTAGAAGTTATACAATATGCATGTATATGTATTACCGTATTCTCCCGATCTAACAAATTAATATTATGTTAAATACAAAATCCTTCCACTTAATTCTTTGAGGAAATTAAATCACCAATTGCAAACACATGAAGAAAATCAATCGCACATAAATAAGATGTTTTAACTGGGGAAATCTTAAAGCTAAAAACCCCAACTATCATATATTATGTATATCATGGAATCATGTAACAATCTCATACAAAGATTAGTACATCAAGCTCTCAGGACAATATGACAATCGTCACACACTCGTCATGTAGAAATTTGCACCTCCATGCACCAATTTCTTGCCTCGATAACCTGCTCTCCACCGCACAATCTCTCGCGAAGAAGAACCCTGAATGAATTCGACCTTACATCATTGCCTTGAGGTGCAATACTCATAGTGCATATCCAATGTTTGTGTGGATGCATTGAATGCTCCACTATAGTCACAATAGATAGTCCATCTCACCATTTCACCCATCTCTCCACCGGGTCTCCACTGATCCGACATGCGAGTAGTTAACCGTTGTATTTGTTCGACTGTGAAGTAAGACACTACTTGTGAATTAATCAAGTAATTAATTCACTCATCTTTCACTAGTGTATGTTCAGGCTATAACTAGCACAATCGAGTTTGACTCACTCTGAATTGAGTTAAACTAAATAACAACTCACATAACTACTTCTTCCAATTCTCGCTACAACTCGCCACTATCAGCTTATAACGAGGTTCTCCATGCATGAGTCACCAACCAACCTTAGAATTCGAAATTCCTTCAATCAACTCGGTTTGCCACATCGCTTAACCGAAATCAAGTGCTTCAAGAGAATAATTTACTATTTATTGTCTCATTATTATTAAGGGCTAATAATAATCGACATGCATTCTATTTTTTAGTTTTTGAGATCTATAAATAGACTTCGCCCATCTTCTAAAAAACAAAAACTCATCTAAAAATATATTTTTCTCAACCATCTAGAATCAACATCCTCGCTAATTTTAGAATATGCTCACCATTCTAAAAATAGACATACACCTAAAAATAGCCCTGTGTGGGCCCCACCGTTTAGGTGATTATTTTTTCACTAGGATCAGAGGATGATGTTTCGGATGCCACTTTCACTCTTTTCTTGTTGCAATCTTCAACACTCCTCTCAACAAGAAAGGACCTGCTTTCTTTGCAAGCGACATGCACCTACATGCATTCGCCCGCAAACTCTGTGCAAGCCGCTCGCAACTCCATGCATGCAACACTTTTGAAACTCGAATAGCCTCCAAACAACTCAATCGCCCTAATGCATTTGTCATCAAAGTCTTTCGACTTCTTCTTAGTTATCGCACATGTCTTCAGGAACCACTCGCGATGTTGAACTATGCACCCATGCACTTTGCACTTGTCGTCAACTTCCGAATCGTGCTCCGGTGACTCGACACCGTCACTTTGATCTAACTACATCAATCCAACCGATCATGCGTTACCGTTTCTTTGTGGGTGCTCTTAGTAGCCGGAGTTCAATTCATGAAATCCACACAATCTCAATGAATCCTACTCTGTATTTCTTTGGGATTACTCATGCATGTCGCCCCACCTCTCACCTCGGTGGTATAGTCGCATGCACTCCTCTTCCCATCCGGGCACAAAATTTATCTACATGAGTGGTTGCTCCCACTCCATGTTCCTCATCTTTCGTGGCCGCTCCACATCCCGAGGTTCACCTCTTACCCGCATGCAAATCGTTCTCCCTCTCAAGCTTCAATTGCATGGCTTGCTCACACTTCCCAACAAGGAAGCTCGGTGAGAAATCCCATGTACTTCAAGTCCGTAGAGATTCTTAACTCGAATCCCAACCTTCTTGGCTTGCCCTATTGCTTTGTGTCGCAAGACAAAATTTCTTCACTAAAGACAACATCATAGCCTCTATCCTCTAACATTGCGACCGAGATTAAATTCTTTCTTTAAACCCGGAACATGCACAACATATTTTAAATGAAGGAGTTGACGATGCCCTCTTAAAGGTAATGGTACCAATGTCGGTTGTCACTATATCGCCCATCGTCGCCCAACTCAACATGCATCTAGAGATCTTTCTCCACCAAGTCACTTAACAATTTCTCATCTCCCGTCATGTGAAAGGAAGTACCACCCCGATCCCAATGCATTAGACACCATGCATGCGATCAATGAGAAGTAAAGCTCAAATTGCGAGGCAAGAGCCTCACCAACACAGACTCTAGCAAACCACCTTGTTCTTCATCTTATGTGGACAATTTGTGGCAATATGTCCAAACTTGTGACAGTTGAAAACACTTCACTTTGGACATGCTGTGCTCCTTGCCTTCTTCACCGACCTCAAATCTAGAATGGAATTTCTTCCCCTTCTTCTTATTCGCCTCTGCAACCAAAGAAAAATCCACTTCATCATCATGCATTGATGAAGAGCCATCCCCTGGTGTTCCACCCGAACTCCTCCTACACTAGATCCGACCAAAGTCGCTCCCAATCCGACAATTTTTCTCCGTCCATTGACAAATTCTTCATAACTATGGTAACTCTTTGAAAGCCCAAGGGGAGCCAAGCTCACCAAATCATCATCCGCAACATCGACTCCTACACTCCCAAGCTCATCCCCGCATTGGACAAACTTTTACAAGTATAACTGGAATAGTGTCGTTCTTCTCCATCTTGATTTTTTCCGAGATTATCCTTTAGCGACAACTTCTCTATGGTCGCCGATGCTTTGGAAAAGAACTCGCCAAAGCTCTTCCACATAGCATATGGAGTGTGATTTCCCATGAAGGCTTGACACAATATGGTCTATCACACCTTCCAATAGAATCCTCCTCGCCCTTTGCTACTTTTTGCTTTTGCCATGCGTCAAGTACCGCAAGCATCCGTCGGAGTGGGCTTTAGGAACATCTCTCTTGATGAATTCCTTCAAGCCATTATCTTTAAGCACCGCCTCCATCCCGCTCCTTTCCAGTGCTATGTATTTATATTTTCCCTCGAGTGCATACTCCAACCGCAAACCATTTAAATCCATTTAAATGTATACTCAACTCGTCGCACCAAGAAATTCTTGTAGCTATTTCGAATTGCTTTCACCAACAAAAACTCAACACTCGCTTCACTATTGCAATCTCTTTCAGCTTTAATACCATGTAGAAATTATACAATATGCATGTATATGTATTACCGCATTCTCTTGATCTAAAAATTAATCTTATGTTAAATACATAATCCTTCCACTTAATTCTCGAGGAAATTAAATTGCTCAATTGCAAACACATGAAGAAAATCAATCACACATAAACAAGATGTTTTTCCCGAGAAAGCTTAAAGCTAAAAACCTCAACTATCATATATTATGTATATCATGGAATCATGTAAAAATCTCATACAAAAATGCTTAGTACATCAAGCTCTCGCACAATATACAATCATCACACATTGTCATGCGAAATTTGTACCTCCATGCACCAATTTCTTGCCTCCCGACAACCTCGCTCCACTACGCAATCCTCGCCGAAGAAGAACCACTGAACGAATTCAACCTTACCTTGCCTTGAGTGCGCAATACTCATAGCATCTCCAATGTGTGTGTGGATGCATTGAATTCTCCACTATAGTCACAACAGATAGTCCATCTCACCCTTTCACCTATCTCTCCACCGGGTCTCCACCGGATCCGACATGCAGTAGTTAATCGTTGTATTTGTTCGTTTACAAAGTAAGACACTACTTGTGAATTAATTAAGTAATTAATTCACTCATCTTTCACTAGCGTATTTTTAGTTACTAACTAGCATAACCGAGTTTAACTCATCGAACCGAGTTAAACTAAATAACAACTCACATAACTACTCTTCCAATTTTGTTACAACTTGCCACTATCGACTTTATAACGAAGTTCTCCATGCATGAGTCACCAACCAACCTTAGAATTTGAAATTCCTTCAATCAATTGGTTTGCCACTAATTATTTAACCGAAATCAAGTGCTCCAAGAGAATAAGTTACTATTTATTGTCCGATTATTTTTAAGGGCTAATAATAACCGACATGCATTCCATTTTTAGATTTACGATCTAATAAATAGACTTCGCCCATCTTCTAAAAATAGAAACTCATCTAAAAATAGATTTTTCTCAACCATCTAGAATAAGCATCCCGCTAATTTTAGAATATGCTCACCATTCTAAAAATAGACATACACCTAAAAATAGCAGTGTGGGCGCATAGTTTAGGTGATTATTTTTCACTAGGATCAAGGATGATGTTTCCGTGATGCCACTTTCAACGTTTTCTTGTTGCAATCTTCAAAAAAATATTAAAGTGAAATGGAAGAGATATGAATATATCCATACATCGATTCAAGGTTCAAATATTGCTAAAAGAATTGAATTACAAGAAGAAGAATTTTTTTGTGATAGATTTTTTTGAGAAAGTTTGAGGCGTAAATTTATAAATACACCAAGCATTCCCATAGAGCTCAATGGAAAGACTCTGAAATTCAAAAATCTGTAGAATTTTTTTCCACTGTACTCATTTTGCCGGCATTGATTTTGTAGAAAACTACACATTTGTTCCACAAAGAAATTCGTAGTGAATACTATCATTCCGACTGCTAGTCTCCACGCTCGTACATATTCTATATAGACATGCTAAACAAAACGTTGATCATATAGAAAGCACTAGTGAAAATCGTAATGTTATTAAAGAATATCCTTTTATATCAATGACGTATTGTACACATGATACATATTTTGTACAACGTTGTTTTGGAAGGATTTATGACTCCTTTAAAAGTAGTGGAATAAAATTCAATGAACATTGGATATGGTCGTATGGATGCGTAAGTCAATTCAAATATTCATGATCATTCTTTTGGTTGTGTTGTCTTCATAAGAAAACCTACATTAAACATTGTTGGAATTTCTTTGAGACCGGCCATGGAAAAGGAGAACATGACTGTGCAAGGGGCATGCATAAAATGAGCACTTCAAAGATATCAAATGAACCCCTCGCAAACCGACTTGTGGACGTTAAAGAATTTGTTTAATGGTGCATCATCGCCTAAGCCATGAGACTAACCGATCAAGGAAGTGCGGTGTACATTCAATTTAATTTTGATCGATATCCAATAATCGAAACGGGTATGGATTTTTATTAATTTAGTACTTCAAATGGCCGCAGCCTTACATATTTCAGTGCAAGTCTTATACATTTTATTTTTCCAGTTGTTGTCTATTTTCATGGTGTACAGATTGTTTCTGGATCTCCTCCATTTATGCTGAGGTCTCCTTAAGCCAGGAGGCAGCCTTTGTTGGCGAAGGAGTCTACTTCTTTGTTTGATTCTCTAAGGATGTGGTAGCATTTGAAGGAGATGAAGTCTTGGAGAATGTATCTCAACCTTCGCAGATTCTTGTTTAAACCAGCATCATTGAATTGACCTTGCATATGTATCATTTTGATCAGGAGTTCTGAGTCTCTGAATGCTTGCAGCTCCCGGTGACCTCCTTATATGGCTATTTGGAAAACTTTTGTCAAACTTAGAATTTCTGCTTGGTTGTTAGTTCGCTATCCTAGTCCCCAGCTGAAGGTTTCTTTGATGCTTCCATCTGGAGAGTATATGAGTCCTCCGGCTCCTGCTTTCCCGGGGTTGCCTTTAGAGGCACCATCAAAGAAAGTTGTAGTTATTCATTACTTCCTCCACCAACTCTGAAAAGTTTCATCCTTATCTCTTAGCCTCCATTCAGGATTGTGGAGAGGTTTATCAATGTTGTTCTTCCATTGGGTAAATGCATGGGTGCCAAGACAGCTCTTTTCCTCTTGTTGTACCGAAGAGTCTTCTTTGATTTTCTGGGAATTCAATGTTTCAAGGAGGAGTCCTTTTGCTTTTGCTAATACGATACTGGGAATCCAAGTTACATTGTTGAATATCTGCTCATTTCTCGCTAGCCATAGCTTCCAACACACATATTTGGGAACAATGATCTAGATTTTGGCCCATGAAGAATTTAGGTGGAGTAGAGGATAACGATCTTTCCATGAGAGAAATAAGTCAACAACTATAATTTTCGTGGGCATTGCAGCCTTTAGGCCTTGGAGTGTGTATGTCCAAACTTTGTTTGCGAATGGAAAATCAACAAACAAATGCTCCATAGTTTCCATGGCTTCTTTACATAATGAGAACCTATGCAGACCTGCTATGTTCCTTTTCAATATATTTTCACCGGTCATAATTTTTTTATGCATTAATGTCCAGAAGAATAAGTTTACCTTTGGCAGTGCCATTGGATCCCATACCTCTTTCCAAAAAATTTCTGGGAGTGGTCGATCTCTGTGTAGCTGAAGCAGCTCGTAGCCTTTGACTAAAGAGTATACTCCTGTAGGTCCCCATCCCCATTTATTATTCTCTGTTTTATGCACCGGGGCTGCTTCACGAAGTTCTTGTTTGAGCTTTTCTGATTTCTACTGAAGATGATCTGGTATATTTCCAAAGCTCCAATCCATCCAGAGCCCGAACTCATTCCATTTTGAGATTTTGTATACTGTCTTCACTCCTCTGTTTTTTAAATATGCGCAGATTTCTTGCATACTGTCTTGCGTTGCTATTGGTGGATGGCCCATTATCCGATCAATCAACAACTTGAATCGTTTGCCATTTCCAGGGATGTGGTATAAGTTCTGGGTGAAGAAGCACATTCCCTTAATGCATAACTACCATAACATCGAGCTCCTTCTACTGGTTGTGTTCTACAAATTTCTGAGATTTTTATTTGGTAAATATTTGTGCCTTAGTGCTTTACTGACTGGGTGATTGGGTTTAATGTGTAGCTTCCAAAGAGTCTTGCAACCCAGGGCTACGTTGGAAAAGTCTGGGTCTTGAATTTGGAGGCCTCCTTATTTCATTGTTCTCTTTGCTATCTCCCACTTAACCAGATGGAATTTGTTCTGGTTTCCTTTGCCTCCTTTCCACAGAAAATCCCTCATAATTTTATTTATTTGTCCTGAAATTGACTTGGGTGCCATAAGATATGACGCCTGATATATTGGCAGAGATGAAAAAACAGATTTTATAAGTGTTAATTTACCTCCATGAGATAGCCATTGACCTCCCCATAATGCGATTTTTCCTTTGAGTTTTATAATTACTCCCTTCCACAGGTTGACTCTGTTTGTGCCCAATGTTAATGCCAATCCTAGATAGTTGATCTTGTCCCATTTTGAGAATCCATTGAACCCCAAGTTGCTAGCAATATTTTGAGTTTCTTCCTCCCCTGCATTCCAGCTATATACTGCGCTTTTCCTTTCGCTGATTAATGCTCTAGTTACTTTGCAATATGCTTGGAGAGTGTTTTTAAATGCAGTGGCTATTCTGGTTGAAGCTCCTCCTAACATGAGGGAGTCATCCGTGAACAAAGCATGATTTATTTCTTTGAGATCCTTTGTAATTTTTAAACCTAGGGCTGCCCCTATTATCATGTCCTGCTCCAACTTTCTGCTCAGTGTGTCTGCCATTAAAATGTATAGAAATGGAGAGAGGGGGCATCCTTTCCTCAGCCCCCTCGTGGCCATTAAAATGTATAGAAATGGAGAGAGGGGGCATCCTTTCCTCAGCCCCCTCGTGGCTTGAAAGAAATCTGTTGGCCTCCCATTTACTAAAGGCGCTATCCAAGGACTACTGGTGCATGATTGGATCAATTTTACAAACTCTTGATCAAATCCAAAGGAAGTTAGTACTTGCTAGAGGAAAGAAAACTTAACTCCATCAAAGGCATTAGCCATATCTAACTTGATCAACATGCCTTTCTCCTTTCTAAGATTGTTGGAGTGTGTGGCTTCCTGGACTTGGATTAAATTGTCCAAAATGTGTCTCCCATTGACGAAGCCCCCTTGCGAATCTGATATAAGTTTTCTCAACAGTGGCTTTATTCTATTTGCAAGAAGCTTTGCAATTATTTTATATGAGGAATTGTACAGCGAAATTGGCCTGAACCTATCAAAGGAGGCAGGGTTTGTCTCTTTAGGTATTAGAGCGAGGAATGTTGACATGGTGCTACCACCCATTTTTGTTTTTTTCAAGAATCCTTTTATCTTTCTAATGAGATCCATTTTAATTATATCCCAACATATCCTGTATAAATGAATGGTGAACCCATCTGGCTTGGGGGCTTTGTCTAGGTCCATGGACCAAATAATTTTACTTATTTCTTCTTCATTGGTTTGATTCAATAATGCTATATTGTCCTCTTTGGTGACCAATGCCGGGATGTTCTTTATGAATTATGTATTTTCTTCTTTCATAATCATCTTCCTCTTTGCTGTAAATATGATGAAAGTGTAATGCAGCAGCAGATTTTATTTGTTCTATTCCTTTGCAGAGCCTCCCATCGGAGGTAGTGATCTTTGAGATGTGATTCCCGGAGAGTTTGGCTCTACATTGTCGATGGAAATATGTTGTGTTTCTGTCTCCAGCTTCCAACCAGAGGCTCTGGGACTTTAGTCTCCAATAATCTTCTTCGTTTCTTAAGGAGTGGTATGTTTTGCATTAGGCTACTTGCTCCTTTTCTAGTTCTGTTTTGGTTATTTCCATTGTATCCATTTCGCTTTGCAGATTTTCTAAGTGCTGCACTACCTCAATTATTTGGTCTGTGAGAGTATTTTTTGGGAGTTTACTCCATTCCTTGAGTGCCTTTTTGGTTATTTTTAATTTTTGTTCCCAAACATAATTGGGAGATCCATTGATTGAGGTGTTCCATGCCTTTCAGACTGTCTCAACAAAGCCACTTTTTCCATTCCACAATGGGCTAAATTTGAATGAGATTGGCCCCAAATTCTCTTCCTCCTCTAGAATTAACCGGATGGGCTTATGATCCGAGGTAAGCTTCGGGAGAATGGCTGATGAGATCAGCCTCCTTTCCATCAACATTGTGCTTTGGACCAAGAACCTATCTACTCTGGTGGATATATGATCTTCCCCTATCCTATTGTTTGTCCAGGTGTAAAGCCCTTTTCTTGGTTTAAAGTCCAATAGGTACCATTGTTGTATCATGTCTTCTACTACATAAATCATTTGATCTTTGCTGTTCCTGCCCCCTCTCTTTTCTTTTTGATTCATCACTATATTTAGATCTCTAGCTATAATTATATTGTTTGGGGAATTTAGTTGCAAAAACGCATTTAATGTTTTCCAACAATCTTTCTTTTTATAATATAATACCGGTACATATAAATTGAATATTGCAATGGTTAAATTACTTGGTATGTGCTTCAGCTCTGTAAAACACCAGCATTGTGTGTTGTGAGAGTTGACAAGCCTGAATTGATCTTCCTTCCACAAGGTTGCTATTCCACCAGAGGAGGCCCTTGTGCTTACTGCTTTTCCTGCATTCTTCTGCCATTTCTTTTTGATTATCTCTAGAAGGGATTCCCCTTCAATTTTTGTCTCTTGGAGCATTAGGATGTCTGCTGGTTCCGCTTTCATAAGATCTTTGACCGCTTCTACTTTCATCAGATTCCCCAACCCTCTGCAGTTCCAAGAGATGATTCTCATTACTTATTGTTCGGGGTGGTTAGGCCTCCTCCTTTAGGTGGCCTTGTCCTTGTGTTTCTGCAAATTGAAATTTCTATAGTGGGTTGTCTTCCTTGGGTCTTTTGTCTTTCTGCTTCTTCCTCCCTCGCTTCTCTACGAGACTTTCTTCCTGATCTTTTGGCAGGCCTTTCTAAGATCTCATCCTCCGAGGAGCTTGGAGATTCATGCACTTTCTTTCTTGCTATGTCTGCATATGAGGGGGAGGGGACTACTTCAAGGGTTCCCGCTGTTTGCCCTTGATCCTCTACTCCTTTCCAATTATGGGAGGGTCTTGATTGTTAGTTGTTATTCTTATTTGCTTCCGACACTTCTGTGACCTTACTGGACTCTGCATTTTGTGCTCCTGATTTTGAGATGGGGTTGGTGGTCTCGTCTTTTTGTTCTTGCCCTATTGGCCCGGGGTTGTTTTCCTTTGGTATTCCTTTACTTCTAGGTTTTGTTGTCCCTGCTTTTTGCACTGTAGTCCATTGTTCCGTTTTCGCGTTCTCGCTTTCCTCTCCTTCCTTTTTTTTGCAGTGTCTTGCGAAGTGACTGTAGCCGTGACAAAACCGGCATTTGAAGGGTAGTTGTTCATAGTCCAGCTCCTGAATATGTGTCCAATATGCTGCAGTAAGTTTTACTGCCTCTGGTAACCCTTCCTCCAGATCAACCTCCACGTAGATCTGTGCGCATGAGTATTGATATTTTCGGACAGCTTGATCGATATATCTTCCCAGCAAGTTGTCAATAACTTGCAATGATTTTTGATTCCAGTAGTGTAATGGGAGGTGAGGTAGACGGACCCAAACTGGAACGACATACGGCACGTCCCGAGTAGGGTCAAATTCAGGGGTCCATTTGTTCAGGTAAAGACCCTGAGGCCCCATGAAGTATGGGTTGTTCCTGAAAATGAGATTTTTATCCTCCGGGCTTTCGAACACGAAGACATAGAATCCATTTCCTACGAAATGGCTCTTGATTCCTTCTATTACAAGCGGTGTCCAGTTCCTCTGCACCCAGGCCTCCATGGATTTGGGAGAGGGCCAGAGCCCTATAAACTATCCGATGAGCCCTCTCTATGCAAGATTGACTGTCGACCTGCATGTTTTTGCTATTGGCAGCTCAACGATTGGGATGCAGTCCAACGTTTTAACGAATTTTTGTTGTGTCACAGAGAGTGGTCTCTTGAGAGAACCAACGATGAGCTTCTTAAAGACAAGCAATTCTAGCAGAGGAGGGGAGGGCTCGACACCCCTGCCGACCTCCATTGTAGCTGAAACTCTGTGACGGAAGCTATTGGCTAAGCACAGCAGGGTCGCAACATTACCATAGCTTTTTACACTTATTCAATTAAATATTTTTAATCGTACTAATTATTGGATATCCAATTTTAAATATTATGTACATTTATCACAATGATTATCTTCGATGCTATTTGATATCATATTTACATCTTTCTTCGAATTTTCCATATATAGGTTTTTTTGGCATATTGGGATCAAATATGTAAGATAGATCAACTGGAAATGACGTTGAAACAATAAAAGGACTCGAAAAATTGCATTCAATTAAACAAATTTGTCCACAAATGTGTTTGCATTGATAAAAAAGAAAATATTCTTGCTTTTTATTGCAAAAAGCAAGCTCAGACAAAGACAAGTGAAAATCCAATGATGTTTTAGGAAAACAAAATGTATGTAAAATATTGGAAACATACAAAGTTAGATACGAAGGGGAAAATGTTCGTTGCAATGTTTGAAGAAATGCAATCAGAGGAGACTACAATATCATCTGATGGTGATCGAGTTTCTGATCTTGTTAGAGAAGGTAACATTTGAATTGCTTTCAAATGACAGAGATCTAGAAATAGATACTAAAATGATTTTAAAGTTAGTTTTTCATGTTAACTATGATCTAAATTTAAATACATAAGTTTGTTTTATTGTGCAGGAGATGTTTTTGTTGTAATTGCACCTACTGACAACGATGAAAATGTGAAGTATTTTTTAATACGTTGCACTGAACGAAAGATGAAATTATTAGAAAACTATAATGATCACGAGTTTCCATATGACAGAGGATATATTATACTGAAAGGTTATTTTTTCAAACAAGCTAATCAAAGTGGGGATTTTGTTTACTTTGAAGACTATGAACCTGATGTCATAAGTTGTCAATATAGTCACTTGGTGTGTGCAGCATGCATAAAGTTGATAGAGGTTCAATCAAAGAAAAAAACGAAAATTAAGAAATGGAAAATGTCAAAATCCGATCATGAACGAATCATTGAAGATGGCATTCCATTGGATTTTTTTTTATTTAACTGCCCAAAAATTTCTTCTCTTTGGATTCATGTTTTAGAACTTCCAGAACTTAACTAAAAATTTAACTTCCTTGTTATGTTATATGTGCAAGTGTTTGCACATGTACATTGTTTTGGTACATGCACACTAGTATCAACTAAAAGTAGCTTTTCTATACCTGCATTGATGAAAAATGTTGCATGTATTGGATATATATATATATATATGTTCTAGAATGCAATTCACTGAAAGTAGCTTTTCTATTTGCATTGATGAAAAATGTTGCAAGTACTGTATATATATGTTCTAGAAGTACTGGATATATTTATATGTTCTATAATGCAATTAACTGAAAGTAGTTTTTCTATGTGCATTGATGAAAAATGTTGCACACGTACTGGATATATACATGTTCTAGGAAATTAAATGAAAGTAGCTTTACTATGTGCATTGATGAAAAATGTTGCACGTATTGGATATATATATGTTCTAGAATGCAATTAATTATTCAAGTAGTTTTACTATGTGCATTGGTGAAAAATGTTTCACGTACTGAATATATATGTTCTAGAATGAAATTAATTGAAAGTAGCTTTTCTATTTGCATTGATGAAAAATGTTGAAGTATTGGATATATATGTTCTATAATGCAATTAACTGAAAGTAGCTTTTCTATGTGCGTTGATGAAAAATGTTGCACGTACTAGATATATATGTTCTAGAATGGAATTAACTGAAAGTAGCTTTTGTATACATGCATTGATGAAAAATGTTGCAAATTTTATTGGATATATATGTTCTAGAATGGAATTAAGTATTAGTAGCTTTTCATACATGCATTGATGAAAAATGTTGCATGTGATTGATATATATACATTATAGAATGCATTTTAAAATTTTTTATGATCGTTTTCGACACATCTAACAAGACCTAGAACCTTATGATTGTTTATATATATATATATATATATATATATATATATATATAGAGAGAGAGAGAGAGAGAGAGAGAGAGAGAGAGAGAGAGATGTATTGTACTTCAATCGTTTTAACATATATATTCAAACATGTACTTAAATCATTTCTATGTACATAAATTCATGCGAACTTTTTTTTTTTGGAAAACGACAACTTGAATTTTAAAAACAATATATTATATCATAATCACATGCCAAATGTAGTTCAACCATCCAAAACTTCACAAAAAAAAAAAAAAAAAAAAAAAAAAAAAAAAAAAAAAAAAAAAAAAAAAAAAACAACTTCACATGCCAATTGTAGTTCAACTATCGAATAAAAACAAAACATTATATCACATGCCAAATGTAGTTCAACCATCCAAAACTTAAGTTTTAAAAACAAAACATTACTTCACATGTCAAATGTAGTTCAACCATCCAAAACTTAAGTTTTAAAAACATAACAAATTATAACACAACATTACTTCACATGCCAAATGTAGTTCAATCATAACATTGTAAAAACAAAATAAATTATAACACAACATTACTTCACATGCCAAATGTAGTTCAACCATCCAAAACTTAGGTTTTAAAAACAAAACAAATTATAACACAATATTATTTCACATCACATGCCGAGTGTAGTTCAACCGTCCAAAAATTGAGTTTTAAAAATCAAACACATTATATAACACTGTAACATTACTTCACACATGGCCAAATGTAGTTCAACCATCCAAAACTTCAGTTTTAAAAACATTATATATCACATTCACATGTACCAAATGTAGTTCACATTAAATATGTCCAAAAATTGTAGATCTTGCAAGTATCAAGTATCAAGTATCAAGTTATATATGACTACATCTAGATAAGACTATATATAAAAAAGTAAATTTAAGACTAAATAGATTGAAAATATAATGTTGCACATGTGCATGTGCATCATCCATCAAATAGTGCATGTGCATCATCCATCAAATACAGATGGATGTAGTGTCTCTCCTAGCAAAGTCACGATCCTCAAGCTATCTTGCGAAGCATGGGGAACTTGTAGACAATGTGTACACACATTAAAATTTAATGTTTTAAAATTGAGTGAGAATATATAGAACTTCATGTAAAAAAACAAAATGCAAAAAAAAATCATGCAATACCTCATGAGGTTCCCTCTCCATTTGTTGCTCGTCTACTAAAACTTCCCCCATAGGAACATCTTCAACAGTAAACTGTACAATATACATGTACAGTTATATATATATATTAAAAATTTTCATATGAAAATGCATATATAAACTTATTTTCAATATAATTAAAAAAAAATATAGACAACTTGTTCAAATGGTTGAAATGGTGTGGATGTTCCTATCTCCATCGATAGAGTCCGTGGAGAAAAGAAATCCTCTATAGGAACCTAAAATTCAAAAAATTTAAAAGTAGAAAATAACTCAAGATCAAGATCTCAATTTATAATAAAACTTGTGAACTTTAATTTATAGATTATAACTTAAAAACATATGTTTAAGTGAAAAATTGAATACTTCTGCTGGTGGATTTGGCACATCTCCTAAGAGAGGCTCCAAAAGAAAATCTCCAAAAACCTAAAATTCAAAAAATTTAAAATAACTCAAGATCTCTAGATCTCAATTTATAATAAAACTTTTAAACTTCAATTTACAACTTATAACTTAAAAACATATATAAATTTAAGTGAAAAATTGAATACTTCTGCTGGTGGATTTGGCACATCTCCTAAGAGTGGCTCGGAAAGAAAATCTCCAAAAACCGAAAATTCAAAAAATTTAAAATAACTCAAGATCTAGATATATCTCATTTTTTAATGGAACTTTTTGAGGTGGAATATATTACTTAAAAACATAAATTTTAAATGTGAAAAATTGTTCATACTTGTGATGGTGGATTTGGCACATCTCCCAAGGAAGAAGAAGGTACCGCCATCCCAAAAACATCGTACGGAATCAAAATCTGCTAAAACATTTTATTATATATATGTAAATGTACATGTGTGAACAATTATTTATTTTAAAAATATCTCATCATGTTTCGATATATATAATAATAGATAAAAAATAATTGTACATCATGTGTTCACTTAAAAAACATTAACATTTTCCAACATATCTTGATGGTGAGAACCATTTTGATTGTATCATTAATGGTGAGACCCATCTTGATTGTTTGAACTGGAGGCTTCGACTGTGATATTAACATTTTCTTCATTCATCAAGCGTGACAAATACAAATGGTGTTAACATATAATGATACATTTTTGTTAGATTAATGTATACAAATAAATGTATGTATATGTGTATTTATTACAAATTGTACATGTGTTAATATAATTGAACCCTAACCGTTAACACATACCGTTCCCATGCCCTCTTCCTCATGAACAATTAGGTCCTGCCAACCATTGAGACAATTCTTTGCATATGTTTTGAGATCTTCAACACTCATGTTTTCAATCTCTTCATCTGTATAATACAAAAAATTAGCGCATGTATTCTCACGTGCTCTTTGTCGATTCAAACAAACATCGACTCCACCCAATCCATTGTGAACATTGTCAATGATGGCATCTCTTGCTTCTCAAATAATTTGAGAAGTGGCATCCATCTCTGACTGCAAAGTTTTGACACAAAGAGGTTGACTAAACAATAGTGGCTCAAGGCGAGGCAACTCAACATCACGCCTAACACCCCTACAGTCGCACAATAGACCTTTCCCAGGACCAAAAAATTCAGAGAGAAGGTCATTGTAATTGGGTTTAATTTGCAAAAATAAGTTTGCATAAAATAATTTTGCAAAATAAAGCGAAACCTCGTCGTTCCATGGGAGTCTTCCATAGGCCGTAAGGTGTCTATCATAAAAATAACGAGCTATATGAGGGTGCTTGAAATATTGCACCTTCAACATCTTTCTTTTCGGCCCTTCTTTGAAATTAAACATAGACTTGGCCATTTCTGTTGTAACTCTTTGTTTAACAACCTCCCATTTATCGGGACCCATCACTATTTCCTTTTTTTTTCTCATCACTTCTACAAAAGTATCAGTGGTTGGCCTGAGCTTTCGGTACACATCTACTAGTTCACTTAAAGAGCGTGTAACTATTTCCAAGCTTTGTCGACTCTCAACAGGTAGAGTCAAAGCCACGAGATCTCTCTTCAATTTTGCATGAAGATGTTGCCGCCTTTCTAAGGTGCATTGCTGCATATTTGTTTCCCAAGGTATATCTTAAATGTCGAACGGATAAGTCGCAGTTGGTGGACAAACTTCTTCTTGAATGATGTGTTCTGCCCTACGTATTTTTTTAGCGACATTTGGAGTAGTATTTTTAGCCTCTGCATCAATATATAAAATTTTGTATATTAAAAAACACATGTGAAAAAATTATTCAAATTGAATGAAAATAATATTCAAAATGATGGCCACCTTGATGTGGTTGGCTAGCATCTTGCCCACCCTGAGACTGTTGAGAACCAAAACGACCCTGCTGAGAATTTAGAACGACCACCGATTGGTTGAGAACCAACACAACCATCTGTTGATTGGCCTATGAGAGAATACATATCACCCACCTTCACACAATCTACCAACACTTATTGATGGCCCTCCAAGGGAACGTGAACCACCACCAACCTCACGAGACGAGAGAGAAGCTTCATAAAAAAATATGAATTTATAATCAATTCAAAAATACATTTATACATATAAATACATGTACATATTCATTGATTAAACGCCATGAACCATACTAAGATTGTGTGAACCATGGGCATGATCCATTGATGGAGTAGACACCCTTGTCCTCTTAGCTCCTAAAAAATAAAAAATGGAACTTATTAAAAACTAATTTAACTCACAAAATTGATAAAAAAAATCAATTCCATATGTACACACATGTATGTATATGTATGGAGATTTAAGATTATATTTAAATACCATGAACATCCCTCGATCCCTGATCCCCTTCTCTCGTAGAGATATATGATTCTATTGATCTTTGTCGTTCATCCTCCATGATATATATATCTGCAGTGGACATTTACAATTATTGTTTAAATTAATATTTAAAATAAATTCAAAATAAATTTCAGAAAATTGATGTAATTTAGTGTACACAAATTATGTAAAACACAACTTTCGAAGCACTAATTGATGTGTGAAACTCAATTTAAGCAATTTTTTTTAATAAAAATGTTAAGTTCACCAAATTTCACTTTACATGGCAGGAGCACACTTGGTATAAAATTGAAAAAAACATATGGTCATTATAAAAGAAGCATGAAACTCCATTCAAACAAAAATTTGTTGAAGTCCTCACATTTTAATTTTATAAAATTGTGAAGTTCATCACTTGTTGCAAATGTGAAGTTCACCAAGTTGCGCTTTACATGGTGTGGTGGGAGCACACTTGGTATATAATTAAAAAAAACACATGGTCATTAAAAAAAACGCATTTATAAGTACAAAACACACACATATCCAAGATATGTTATAATTTCCATCAATAAATTTTGAAGGAGAGCGTCTCAACACTAATTCATCTTTGAGAGATGAATCTTGAATTTTTGAAGAACAACGTCTCAAAACTAATTCATCTTTGAGAGATGAATCTTGCATTGGCATTGACCCGTATAATTCTAATTCATCTATTAATTAAAATTTGATAGATGAATCATGAATTGGCATTGCCCCATCCAATAGATCAACAAACATCTTATTCACATTTGTTTAATGTCTTATACTAAAAATTTGAAATTGGCTAACAATATTGTTTGCTTTTCCATGCAGTTGTTTTCGCCTCTCCTTCTTAACTTGGTACACGTCTTTCATCTGGTTGCACACAAGTTCAAAATTGGTGAAAACTACAATTCCATTTGATCCATACTCCTTAGTTGTTCCCAAGCCTTCTATCAATGCAATATAAAATGCCTCGTTGTTTGTTTTTCTTCATGGTATATTCATTTTCCTTTGGATGACCTTGCTAGTCGTAATATTGGAAATCACATATGTAATCATTTCTTTCCCTGAATTGGGACAGCAAGAAACATCTATGCATAATGTCCATTTTTCAACCATACTTAGTGGGTTTTTTTATCCCTGAAAATTAAATAAATAAATAAATAATATATATATATATATATATATATTAAATTAAAATTTATTGCAAATGCATGGGAGAAGTGACATATGCATGAGATAAGTGACATGTGCATGGTTTATCTTAAAGTTTGAATTAAATTTTATGGTAGAATTCACATCTAGAAATGAGATGCGTTAAAGATTGAATTTCCTAGAGTTTAAGGGAGATTTATGACACATATACATGGTTCATGCATGGTTTGCATGAAAGTTTGGTTTAAAATTTATGGCAAAAATCACATCTAGAAATGACATGCCTTAAGAAAGGATGAGATCCAGAGGCTACCTGGCCCTTTACATGCCTTAACAGGATGAGATCCAGAGGCTATCTAGCCCTTTATAGACTTCTTTAGAACTTGTAGAAGTTAAGACTCAACCAACAAACTAAAATCCTATGGAAGTTCTTAGGCCTTAAATTTTGCCTTGAACTAATGGGGGAAAGCCTTGAGTTTGGGGGATCCTATCCTATGAGATTTCAACCACTTTAGGTTAAGTTTTAGGACTTAAAGTTTGCCTTGAATTAATGGGAGAAAGCCTTTAGTTAGTGGGAGAAATGACATTTACATGGTTTGCAAAATTATTTTATGCACTTACTAAAACAACTAGTTGTGGTGGTTGATGAAGTTATGTTAAAATTCCACTACAAGAAAAAAGGATATTGGTGAGGGTCATGCTTGTGACAAACCTTTAAGGTCTGTCACCAATGTCACATATGGTGATGGTCCTTAAAAAATTGTCGTTGTAAGTGTATATAGTGATGGTCCTTTAAGGTTTTTCATCAAAGCAATTTTCAATGACACTTTTGGTGAGGGTCGTTAAAGGCCCATCACTAATTCTCTCTTTGGTGACACTTCTAGTGATGAACTTTTAATGACCCTCACTAATGTTATTTTTGTAACTTTTGGTGACGGTCAAAATTTTTTCATCATCATTGATTATTCCAATGAGTTTTTGATGATGCTATGTGCCTGTTAATATTTTTTTTTCAAAAGATAACGATTTAAGATCATTATTATGGAGTCTTTTTTATAATATGTCCAACCCCATAGTGGTTAGAGTAAGTCAATTTGTTAATAATTAATTAGTGTGTATCATTTCCCTCAAGTAATGAATAGTCAAATAGATTTTTCCTATGAGTCAACACATGATTCATATCTATTAAGTTTATTATCTAGAAAATTCCCTTTAGATAAAGTTCCACTAGTGTGTGTAGGAAATATATTATTTAATACCTAATCAAACTCTATCAATTATATTAAAGAGAAATACCTAACACTCCTCAACAATCTGGGCACACCTTAAATTAATCCTTTGGCACACACTAACATTTCTTAGCACCTCACATGTCCTGGAACATTTTTGTACCTAGAACATCTTGTCATGACACTGACGCCAAGAACATGGTGGCATGCACTAGCACAACATAGAACTCTCCTAGCATGTGTTGGCATGCATGTAGTCCCTATAATTCCATGGAACACCTTGGTTTCATGCATTGACATACATGAGCACTTGGCACACAATGCCACTTGGCATGTATTGGGACCTATTATTAGTGTGCCTAGCATGCTCCTTTTGAAAAATATAAAGTACCAACTTATTAAACCTCTTATGTGTCCATTTTCTTGTATTTTAGCTTGGTTCTTCCATTTGTTTCCTGGACACTTCTTGACACATATTGACATACCCTAGCACCCTGCACATCCTTAGCACCTGGCATGTATTGGAATATCTTGGCACTATTTGGCACATATAATTAGCACACCCTGGAACTCCCTAGCACACTTTGGCACTTCTTGTCATGCCTTGATATTCCCTAGCATGCCTTACCAATTCTTAGCATACCTTGTGACTCCCTCCTTGGCATGATAGCTAGCAATCACTAACAGTAATCCCTGGCACATGTTCCTCATATTCATTAGCTTCCATGAATTTTGATCTAGTTCTCCCTTAATGTTTTGTCCTATTAATCCTTAACACTCCTTAACATGCATTAGAACTCTCTAGCACACCTAAGCACTCTTTAAAATTCCCTTTCACTTCATAGTGTGCATAACACTCCCTGACACATATTGGCGCTTGGCACGTGTTGGCTCTTGGCATGTGTTGGCTCTTGGAAAGTCTTAGCATGTATGGAATACATTGAGATGCATTGGTATGATTTTGCATGGTTTAGTATTAAATTTATGTGAGATCAATTGTTGGAAAGTAGATGAGAAGCAAAAAATGAATACTTGGCACTTAGAATGCACTAAGACTTTTCACTTGGCACCTAGAACGCCCCTCTTGGAAAAGGTAAATTGATGACTTGTTAACCCTCTTACGTGTTCATTTCCTTTTAGTTTAACTTGTTTCTCCTTTTTATTTCCTTGATATTCCCTGGCACACATTGACACACCCTTGCACATCTTGGCATGCCTTATCACTTGGCACATCCTAGCATTCCCTAGCACGCCTTGGCACTCATGTCCTCACAACTAACCTTTTCATTTTTTCACGACTTGGGAACCCAATGAAGTCCTTGGATATTGTAGTTCATGGGAAAATATTGGCCTACTTCAACCACAACAACTTGACCAATTGAACCTACTACAAGTAGAGTGTGCCTTGTTCACCTAAGAACTGCCTATAACTCATGTTATGCCACTCATGTCCAAGCTCAACTTGTCCCACTTAACTAGTTACCAATACAAGGATCACATGATCTTGCCATGGCCATAAAACAACTAAGCAACATAGCTTACATAAGAAATTTTTCACATGTATGTTCAGTTCATATAAACATTAGAAAATTAATTGAGAGTTTGCAAGAACCACAAGATGCACAAGGAACAAAAGATATAAGCTGACACAAGTTGAGTGCCCCAAAACTTATACACAAAAATGTATAATATGCAAATATATAGAATAGTTTAAAACATGAGCATGTAGCCAAAGTGTGCCACATCTCATTTAAAAAAAATATCTAAAGGAAAAAAAATGTTGTGCCTAGCACAAAGTGATTTCCCTTTGTCTAAAATTGCTATGTAGAGCCTCGTATAACAATCGTAGGCTTGCCTCCCATAAATCCTATTATGAACTTCTCCTAACACACTTCGTCCTTAGCACATTTGAATTTGCTGACACTCCATGACACACACTCTTATTCATTCCTTTCCATGAATTTTTACCTAGTTATCCCTTGATATGCCCCAACACTCCCTAACACTCTAGTTCAACATGCATTTACATCGTACGACATGTGTTAGCATGCATTTTAATTCCTTTTCATGCCCTGACCCTCTTAGCTATCATGCCCTCACAACTACCCTTACTTAATTTGCAACTTGGGAACCCAACCAAGCCCTCGATTGACTACAAGAGCTTGACCAAGTTACGGTTACTACAACTAGACTATGTTGTTGAATTATGTAGCTTGGGAGGTACTCCACAAGCCTAGTGAGAAGGGTTTGTGTGAGTTTGGTCACAAAAGGCTTTGTGTGCAAAGAAGCCACACAAAGGGATTTTGGACCCAAGATGGGGTTTAAAATCTAAAAGAAAACTAAAAAGGGAAATTAATATTTCCTAAGGTCTAAGTGGATAAAACCCGTAAGTTCTAGAGGGTTCCTAAGAGGTCTAGGAAAAACTATTTAAAGAGGCCTTAGGATGAAGGAAATAACATCAAGTGAGAAGGAGTTCATTTGATAAAGTGGGCGAAGAGAGATATAGTCCTAAAGAGGCCATGATCATTAACATGTCTAGCATTCATTAAGATGCCTCTATATGCTTTGGCATGGTTTAATATTAAATTTATTTGAGATCAATTATTGGAAAGTAGAAGAGAAGTAAGAGAGGATGATTTGGCACTTAGAATGCACTAACACTTAGCACTTGAAACTTATTTCCACCTAGTGTTGGTGTGCATAGCATGTCCCTCCTATAAAATGTAAATTTATGACTTATTATCCCTATGATGTGTTCATTTCCTTGTAGTTTAACTTGTTACTCCTTTTTTTTGCCTTGATATTCTATGGCATGTATTGTCACACCCTTGCACATCTTGGCATGCCTTAGCAATTAACACATCTTAGCATATTTGACATGCCTTCGAACTATCTGGCACATGTTAGCATTCCCTAGTATGCCTTGGCACTCATGCCCTCACAACTAGCCTTACATTTTTTCACGGCTTGGGAACCCAATCAAGTCCTTAGCTACTACAGTTCACGTGACATTAGTCTGCTTAAGCCGTAACAACTTGATCAATTGCACCTACTACAAGTAGATTGTGCCTTGTTCGCCTACCTCATCTTAGGCCACTTATGTCCAAGCTGAACTTTACCCACTTAAGAACTTACCAGGACAAGGATCACATCTAGCCATGGCCATAAAACAACCAAGCAACATAGCTTACATAGGCAATATTTCACATTTATGTCTAGTTCATATAAATGGTAGAGCATTAACTGAGAGTTGGTAAGAACCAAAAGATACACAAGACACAAAAGATATAAGTCGGCACAAGTAGAGTGCCCCAAAACTTATACACAACAATGTACAATATGTAATTGTTTAAAATAGTTTAAAACATGACCATTCAGCCAAAGTGTGCCACATGTCATATAAAAATAATAGATAAAGGCAAAATAGTATTGTGCCCAACATAAAGTATCCCTTTGTCTGAAACTTCTTTGTTGAGCCCCTTATCGCAATCGTAGGCTTCCATCTTGCAAATCCTATTATGAGCTTCTTCTAACACACTTCATCCTTGGCAGACTTGAATTCACTAACACTCCCTCACACACACTCTTAATTGTTCATTTCCATGCATTTTGACCTAGTTATCCCTAAGTGTGATGCCTCGACTCTCCTTAACACTCCTCAATATGCATTGAAATTTTCCAACATGTGTTAGCGCACCTTTTCATTCCTTGACATGCCCTAACCCTCCCTAGTTATCATGCCCTCACAACTACCCTTACTTAATTTTCAACTTGGGAACCCAACCAAGTCCTCGCTTGACTATAGGATCTTGACAAAGTTACGATTACTACAACTAGACTATGTTGTTGAATTGTGTAGCTTGGGAGGTACTGCACAAGCCTAGTGAGATAGGTTAAGTTTGGCCACAAAAGTGTTTGTGGGAAAATAGCCCAAGCAAAGGGGCTTTGGACCCAAGATGGGGTTTAAAATCTAAAATAAAATAAATAAAATAAAAAATATTTCGTAAGGTCTAAGTGGATAAAGTTCGTAAGTTCTAGAGCATTCTTAAGTGGCTTAGCTAGGAAAATATATTTAAGGGGGCCTTAGTATGAATGCAAGAACATCAAGTGAGAAGGATCTAATTTTATCAAGGCAGCCATGAGAGATGTAGTCCTAAAGTAGGTCGAGTTAGAGGGTTGAGTAAGCGTTGCTAAAGGGAGGCCGTGATCATCCACCAAGAGTAAGATCATCATGCGAGGGTTCACAGGAATGTCACATACCTTAATGGGTTTGAGATAGGAAGTAGGATGGCATATTGTTGGTTCTCTTATCGAAGATCAAGCTCAAGAGAGGCAACTCATGAGAATTTGGGCATGTGATTTCAGTGGTGTTTCTGTGTGAAGGCCGCATCAAATTTTGAAATAGTAGAGAGGGTTGAGACCCTACCTTGTGGTGGTTAGTAGGTTGCAAGGTATGTGATAATGAACAACACAAATGGAGGAGGGACTGCACTAGAATTTAGGGCCAGAACAAAAGTAGTCAGAGGTGTAATATTGACTGAGGTAACCATAGTTTGAGGGTCGTAGAGATCTAAATTTCAGATCAATATTCAGTCAAAGGAATGCCCATAATATATGGATATGTATGAGCTTGGCAGAGTCTCTTATGGAGGAAAGGGTTGTAGTTTTTGCTATGGGTGGATAAGGTATGTTGTAAAGAAATTAAAATAGAAGTATAATTCCCTATTTAGGGAGGTTTCCTAGCATGTTCAATCCATAAGGTATGCCATTAATACTGTGACAAATTTTCATAGAAGAAGAGGGGTTGTGACCCTTAGAGAGAGGTTTATCTCTACAATATATACCACAAATTTGGAAGATGGTTTGCACAAGTATGTGTGGAGATAGAAAATACAAAGGAAGGTGGAACCTGAGTAGAAGATGGAGCAGAAGAAATGTGCCATATGAGGAATGGATTGACATGAAGGGGAGTTGATTTTGGTGAAATTTCCATAGAGATTTGGACAGAGATCTGAAGCATCCTATAAAAATTTAGTCAATGGACTTTTAATGGATGATTTGTGACCCTAGTTCAATCATCTACAAATTGTTAGAAGGATGATAAGATGACTAGTTCAGATTTGTTCATAGATTGGACAACAAATAAATTGGTACACAATAATAGTGATTTTGAGAGGACTAAAATCACTTTTAGGTGGCATATTTGAAGATCCCTAGATGAGGGAAATGTTGTGGGCACGAAATTAGTAAAATAATTGACCGTGGTTGGGAAAATTGATGGCAGTACAAGTACAATTGGAGGGTTGTTAGGTGACTGTCAAAGAAGAGCTCTAAGTCTTGTGCTTGTGAGGGAAAACAAGACTGGTAGAAGGAAATTAGCAGTCAAGCGGGCTAGCCAACTAGACCTAGTTCACTGTATTGTAGAGGATCGTGTAATTGATAAGAAGGGAAACCTCCATATCCCTAGAATTTTAATCTTGGAGTAGCAGTATGGAAAATTTGGGAAAACCAAAGAGTTGTTCACAACGGAGTTGTGAACAACTGATTGAAAACCCTAAGTGTTGCATACCTTAAAGGAAAAAAGAGGTAGATAGAGGGCAAATTTTTTTGAGATGAGTTCAGTAACCTAAAGTAGTTGAGTTCATTGATAGAGTTTGATTGAGGGGTTGAGGAGTTGCATAATGGGAGGCAAGAGGACCTGCCAGATGTGTTCAAGACATGTGGATTGAAAGGGCTATGTGTGGCCACCATAAAAAAGTGGGTCAAGTGTTGTCTTGTTCAAGGTATATTGGTTGTTAAAGGACTAACATCAACCCTAGTTGTATTCCTTGTATTAGTTTGATTGTAAAGCGCCATGATCCCTGGTACGATAGCTCTAGCTTATTCTATTATAGTTTGTGATTTAATGAACAACGATTTGAAAAAGTTGAAATTTTTCATGTACACTAGTTGATTCCCTGATGTGTGTAGATTTCGTTGTGTAAAATAGATGTGTTGTAGCACTTGAGTGTGTTTGCATCAAATATTCTAAGACCAAACCTAGATTCTCATGTGTCGTGGAAATTCAACATATGCCTTGTTTACCTAAGAACTACATGTAACTCATCTTACACTACTCATTTCCAATCTCAACTCATCCCACTTAACAAGTTACAAAGACAAAGGCTTATCACATCCAAATGTAGTCGTAAAACAACTAAACAACACATTTTACATCTTGACATGCCATGACACCTGACATGTATTAAATGACTTATCATTATGTGGCATGTGTTAGCATCCTCTACATTCCTTGACATGCTTATAAACTCCCTAAAATCCCTAGCACTTCCCGACACGCCTTGGTAGTTTAACATACCTTGGCATTGCCTAACATGTAACCTTGTCACTCCCTCCTTAACACACCTAGAAATCAATGACACTCCCTATCACACACTCTTATTCGTTCATTTCCATGCATTTTGATCTAGTGCTTCCATGTGTTTACCTGACACTCCCTAACACTCCCTAGCACGCATTGGCACACCCTAACACCTGGCACATTTTGGCATGCCGCCATAGCACTCTAGCATTACTTGGCACTAGCTAGCATACCTTCCCATTATCTCCTTAGCACACCTTGAGCTCATTGAAACTCCCGGTCACAAACTCTTATTTATTCATTTCCATGAATTTTTACCTAGTTCTCCCTTGCCTTTCCATAGCATTCCTAAACACTCCTTGACACGTGTTGGTACACCCTAGCGCCTAGGACATATTAGCATGTCGCCCTGGCCTCTAGCATGCCTTAACACTTCTTAGCATACCTTGTCACTCCCTCCTTAGCACACCTGTAACTAACTACCACTTCCAATAAAAATCTCTTATTTGTTCATTTCCATGCATTTTGACGTAGTGCTCCCTTGTGTTTCCTTAGCACTCCTAGTTAACACTTCCTTGCACACGTTGGAACATCTTGTCTACATGTCTCCCTAGCACTCTAGAATTCCTTAACACTACCAAGCATGCCTTGTCACTCCTCCTTAGCACACTTAGAACTAATTGAAACTCCTTGTCACACACTCTTATTCATTAATTTCCATGCATTATGACATGGTGCTCCCTTGTCTTTCTATAGCACTCCCTAACACTCCTTAGCACACATTGGAACACCCTAGAACTTAGCACATATTGGCATGCTTTCTTAGCACTCTATCATGCCTTGGAATTTCCTAGCATACCTTGTCACTCCCTCCTTAGCACACCTAGAAATTTCTAACACTCCCTATCTCACACTCTTATTCATTCATTTCCATGCAATTGAAGCTAGTCCTCCATTCGGTTTCCCTGACACTCCCTAACATGCGTTGGCGCCAAAAACTAGCACCTAGCGCACATTGGAATTCCTAACATGCCTCGAAACTTTCTATAATGTGTTAGCACTTCCTGGGATTCCCTGCACACCTTGGCACTCCCTAGTTGTCATGCCCTCATAGATAACCTTACTTTTTTTGCGACTTGGGAACCCAACCAAGTCATTGAAAATATAGTGTTATGTCTAGAACAAAGTTTCCCTTTGTCTGAAACTGCTTCATCCATCCCCTTATCTCAATCATAGGCTTGCCTCCCGCAAGTCCTATTATGAAATTCTCCTAACACAATTCATCCATGGGACACTTGGAATTCACTGACACTCCCTGACAAACACTCTTATTCATTCGTTTCCATGAACTTTGAACTAGTTCTCCCTTGTGATGCCCTTACACTCCCAAACACTCCTTGTCATGAATTAACACTAATTGGCACGTGTTAGTGCACCTTTTAATTCATTGGGATGCCCTGGCACTCCTTAAATGTCATGTCCTCATAACTACACTTAATTTTTTTTAGACTTAGGAACCCAACCAAGTCCTGCCTCGACTACAAAAACTTAACCAAGTTCATTTACTACAACTAGAATATGTCTTATTCACCTAAGAATGGATTATAACTAATATTAGGCTAATCATGGCCAATATTAACTCATCCCACTTAAAAAATTACCCAGAGAAGGGTCACGTCCAATCGTGGCCATAAAACAACTGAGCAACATAGTTTACATCTTGACATGCCATAACACCTGGAACGTCTAACAATCCCTTCGCACTATGTGGCATGTGTTAGCATCCCCTGCATTCCTTGAAATTATTTGGAACTCCCTAAGACACCCTACCATTCCATGGCATTCCCTGGAACTCTAGCATGCCTTGGAATTGCCTAGCATATAACCTTGTCATTTCCTCCTTGGAACAATTGTAACTCACTGACACTCCCTATCACACACTCTATATTCGTTCATTTCCATGCATTTTGAACTAGTTCTCCTTATGTTTCTGTGGCACTCCCTAACACACCCTGACACACTTTGGCACACTTTGACACTTGGCACATCTTAGCATGTCGCCCTGGCACTCTAGCATTCAATCTTCTGTCACCCTGTGAAATATTGGTCATCCTGTCAACTGTCTACTATCCTAAAGTTAAACTATGGCTAAACGCTCATCCCTGTTAGGTT
The DNA here is from genome assembly GCA_034641835.2 of Pinus albicaulis. Taxonomy (NCBI): domain Eukaryota; kingdom Viridiplantae; phylum Streptophyta; class Pinopsida; order Pinales; family Pinaceae; genus Pinus; species Pinus albicaulis. Next base: position 305,886,573 of record CM076583.1, read on the forward strand.
CTTCCAGTCACATCCATCTCATGGATACCGAGAGGGATATCCAGGACACAAATTGTTCCCTTGACCACCTTTCTTTTTATCAGCAAGTCCTCCTGAACAATAAGAATTCTCCAAGCCGATTACCTTGGTTCTTTCCCTGGGTTCCTTTCCTTGGGTTGCCAGTCGGTCATTGCCGAGAGACGCAAGGCCTTGTTGGGAGGCCTTGCCGAGATCCCCAGTCATTTCCTGCCAGGTCATTCACAATATTCAGTCATTGACAGCCCATCATTGACAATCATTACATTGACAGTCGGTAATATCCCATAAGAAACTGGCATAGCGAACCTATACCTAGACCCTCGAACTCTATGGAGGAACAATTGCCCTCGATGCTAGAACCTCGAACGCTACTGAACCTTGGGAATGGTGCTTTGCATATATCCCAAAAATCTAATATTCCTAATTAGCCCAAGCTAATAGGAATATTCAAATTTTGTTTTATTTTCCGTTTATGAATAAATGACTAATGGAGGACATGTAAAACTCCTTAGATCAGTGAATAAATCAATGCTCAATGTAAAAAAAGCTATATCTGAGCCATTTACATAAAATCCACTCGCATGTGAAACATGATTGAGCTATTTGACTGGGTCAACATGACCAAATCACAACACAGTCCAGGTGCATTGAGCCTCCTAGATGATGAGTGCAGTTCTAGAAGGAGGACCTCATGTGAAAGGGGTTAAGTGATTCAAGGTGGTTTAGGCTTTGGGCAAGCCCTCATCTTATAAAAGGAAGGAGAAGGCAGCTAGAGAGGGTTGTTGAAGATTATCATTTTTTGAAGGTATTATCTGCTCAGACATCCCTTGTTGGGTCTTCTTGTTCAGGAATCCCACCTCCTTCCTTGAGCAGCTCTTGGAGGAGACTTGTGCTTTCTTTTCCACTATCTGGCATATGGCCAGGCTCCATCTCTCTTTGGTAGTGTAAATCCAGTGAGGGTTTCATTGTGTAAGTGAGCTGTAGCAAGTGGAATCTAGATCTACTCAGATCTAGATCATACTATCACCTCTTCTCATTGAGTGAGTCTTTTATCCTCCTGGAAGAGTGTAGTATCAGCTTGAGCTTTAGTTTCAGTTCTTGGCATCAGGCCAAAGTGTATACTATCATCAACTACGTAGTTTCTCTCCCTGATTTGTGTAAATCTTGAAGAGAAGAGTTGCAGGGGTTTTGGAATTCTCCTAGAGGAGAGATCTCTAGTGGAAAGGATCCTTCCTTTCACAGTGGTGATCCATGGATTGGCCAACCAATCCATGTTACCTTCAGATCTGATTTATTTAATGATGTATTTACTGCAGAATTTCTGAATACTGCTGCAGAACTGTGACTTAGATCTCAGATCTACTCACTATTGTTGGTCATTTGCTGAGATCCCCAAGGGGAGTGTATTATAAAGTCCCTTTTGTATACAGATCTGCAATAGATCTACCATTTTTTATGCAGATATGTTCTAGATCTGGAATGTAATAAAAAAATGCTTCAGCCTCCTGAAATTTACGCTGATAATATTTTCTGGTTTAATGTACTGTTGCAACACCTATTTGAGGCTTGTATTCATGTAAATGCATGTATTTCTCTTGTATATTGCATAGACCATAGCATAGAATATATTTCCTTTTGCTCACACTCTATTATAAATTTCACCTCCAGAAATTACGCTATCCATGCTTCAGTAAAATTCTGCATACTTCAAGTCATGGGGAATGAGGGTTTTTAAGCCTAGTCAGGATTGGAGGAACTGTTTAATATATCTAGGATCATTTGTTTGACCTAAAATTTGGTATGGGATTCCTACACGACCTAAGATAAAATATCCTACAACCATTTCCCTTATTTTTATGCGGATTGCTGAATACACTCATTTTAGGGCATAAATCACCGCTTTTCCCCATCCTTTGTCAGTAGAATTAATCTTAATTCTTGCTGGTGTACATAAAATTTCTGTTGAGGTGTTTCTAAACAAATCTCAGGGTTATTAGCTCGCTGCTACTCCAGTATGGTGTTTTTATACTGTTGCAGCCCTTCATTGGGCAATTTTCTGAAGACAACTAGGTGTGGGAGATCTGTTTAACCCACCTAGAGTGATTTATTTTGAGCCTCCTCTTGGATTTCGGTCTTAGAAATTCTGATCTAAGGTATCCAAGGGCTGGTCTTGGTTGGTCAAGCACACATCCCTGAAAAATGCGTTTTTCAGGCCTATCTTGCTGAGCAGTCCAGATTTGGAATATTACAGTGGTATCAAAGCATGATCTCTAGCTCAGCCTGTGAAATCAAAATATCAGAAGAATAAAGAGAAGAATTAGAGATCAGGATGGCCAGAATGACGGAAGAAGAGATATCCTTACTTCTCTTTCAAACTATGAAAGGCATCAAAGAAGATCTTGAACAGATGGAGGAAGAAAGATGCAAGGAAAATCCTAGAGGGTTTCAAAGAGAAGAAAGATGCAGTGAGCTCTAGAAATCAAAGATTATAAAGCTAGAGAAGATGAGCTTTTCTTCATCATGTTTTGGATCCATGAAGGACCTCCCCAAGGAGGATAAGCAGATTGAAAAGGAAGGCCCCTGCACTTCCTATTCTCATCAAGGAGACAAAGAAAGAAGCAAGAGAAAGACTCCATATTTTGGAGGAAAGAAGGAGGAGAGGCTCTCAAAGCTTCTTCCTAGATCTGAAAATAACATCAGTGAATATCTCAAGAAGATCAAGAGGGAGATGTATAGAGAATCTCCAAATAAGTTTGAAGATGCATCAAACTCTAGATTTTCACACAATAAGTGTGAGCATGCAACCACACACTGTGATGTACAGCGCATTCGGAAGCTCAGATCGGCCATGAGGAAGATGGGAGAGAAAGAAGAAATGACCAGGAGGAAAAATCTTAGTGATTTCTTGAAAGAAGAAGAGTCTCAAGCCTTGAAACTCAGAAATCAGTTCCGTTTTTCAGAGTATTGCAAGGCCAAGGTGAAGAGAAGAAAGCAGAGTGATAGATTTACTCTATCTACCTTTGAAGGATCACCTAAAAGATCAGCCAAAGAATGGGTGGAAGAGCTAGACACCTTCCTGCAGCTGCACCAAGTCCTTGAAGAAGAAGCCATGAGAGTTGCAGCACTACACTTGAAAGGTAAGGCCTATGCTTGGTGGGAATTTGAGTTCCTTCTTTTCAGAAAAAGTAAATACTTCATCTTACATAAGTTTCACTAAGGCATTAGTGAAAAAGTTTGATAAGAGAGTTCATGGGACACCTATGGTGAAGTTAAATGAGTAGACTCAAATAAAAGCCCTGCATAAAAATGCAAATCCATTTCAGAGGCCCATGGAAGAGGCTGAAAACCTACATCATGCCTTGTTAGAGGCAAGATTTCCCTCCCACACCTTTGAACAAAAGAACAGAGAGATCTCTTCTTCAAAGGTGGATCCTATCATTGGGAGGTTCCCCAATTTTGTTGCAGAGATAAAGGGCAACATCGCTGTCAAATATAGACTTGATCTAGCACCTCAAGCAGAGGAAGGAGGAGCTTTTGCTCCAACAAGAGGGATTCTTGTGGCATGGAAAGAAAATCCCCAAGATCTCATGTATGGTGATCAAGGCACATTTCATGATCTACATGTGCCATCAATGAGAAGATGTAGAACCATGGAGACACAAGGAAGAGATAGGAAAAAGAACCAACCTCATTCCTATCCATTGCAGAAGGTTGATGCACCTAAGAAGGTGATTGGATTGCGTAGTGGAAGCATGGAATTTTTTTTTCATTCATATATTTAGTCATCTCTTGTTGAGGATGTCTCATTGCATGGAGACATTGCACCAAGGAGACCACTGGATCAGCAAAGGAGGATGATTGCTTCACCTGTTGAGGCACCAATCATTGATCTTAGAAGAGTGGAGACCTTGGAAGGTCTTGATACAACGCTGAGAGTCTTGAGTAGGCTCAAGGAGGAGAGAAGCATTCTCTCAACATCATCCACACCCACTCTCATTTCAGTTTCTGCGCTGTGGCAGGAGAAGCAAGGGAAGGATAACATCCTTCCCACTTACACATTTGGCATGGGATTTGTCTATGCACATAACTCTTTGGAAGAGTTAATAAAATCACGTCTCTTCTCTACCAGGGTGGAAGGGGACTCATCTATGAGCTGCTTCCTTTGCATGAGAAAAAATTATGGTAAGGGTATTGATTATTTTGATTTATCTAATGTATGTATGCATCCATTAACCATACATGTGCAGGATTTTTCTCCAAGGAGGAGCATTATTTCTTTGAGGATGCATGGTCTACTTGAGGCCATGAGCATTGTTGATGACCACTCCCTAGGAGGACTTGGGGAGGAATTTTTTTTTGGAGGACATACTCACATTACCTCATCCATCATTCGCTTCCTCCAAACTTATGAGGAGATTGGGGCAGCAAGAAATTGGTTGAGAGACCACACATTTTTTTAGTATTTGTTGCAGTTGAGAGTCAAGCTGCATTGGTTACACATGAGGGACCATTGTCCTTCACATTTGCTACATAGGGTAGTCAGCATGATTCTCATTTTGGCTCCTTATGCTGCTATTGTTCCTATTCTTAAGAGGAGCATGTGTGGGAGAGAGACAAATTGGATGGATGTGTCCCTTGGGGGAGAGAATCCCCATATTTTTTGTAGTGCATGCTTTAAAGGGAGCATGAGAGATGATATGGCTGCCACAATCACACATTTGTTTCTTCAGGAGGCAAGCCATATGAGCTGGGATATGCCTCTCACTGATATTGGAGAGGAGTATTTCTATGAATTACCAAGTTGGGAGGTGATTCATTTCAATTGGATGATAGCATGGAGATCCAGAAAGAAGGAGGGGAGATTTTGCAGCACTCACCTTGTCAGTTGCTTGAGGGCAAGAAACACCTTTGGAGGGGAGGACTGTTATATTCCTAATTAGCCCAAACTAATAGGAATATTTAAATTTTGTTTTATTTTCCGTTTATGAATAAATGACTAATGGAGGACATGTAAAACTCCTTAGATCAGTGAATAAATCAATGCTCAATGTAAACAAAGCTATATCTGAGCCATTTACATAAAATCCACTTGCATGTGAAATAGGATTGAGATATTTGACTAGGTCAACAGGACCAAATCACAACACAGTCCAGGTGCATTGAACCTCCTAGATGATCATCGCAGTTCTAGAAGGAGGACCTCATGTGAAAGGGGTTAAGTGATTCAAGGTGGTTTAGGGTTTGGGCAAGCCCTCATCTTATAAAAGGAAGGAGAAGGCAGCTAGAGAGGGTTGTTGAAGATTATCATTTTCTGAAGGTATTGTTTGCTCAAACATCCCTTGTTGGGTCTTCCTGTTCAGGAATCCCACCTCCTTCCTTGAGCAGATCTTGGAGGAGACTTGTGCTTTCTTTTCCATTATTTGGCATATGTCCAAGCTCCATCTCTCTTTGGCAGCATAAATCCAATGAGGGTTTCATTGTCTAAGTGACCTGCAGCAAGTGGAATCTAGATCTACTCAAATCTAGATCATATTATCATCTCTTCTCAGTGAGTGAGTCTTTTATCCTCCTGGAAGAGTGTGGTATCAACTTGAGCTTTAGTTTTAGATCTTGGCATCAGGCCAAAGTGTATACTATCATCAACTGCGCATTTTCTCTCCTTGATCTGCGTAAATATTGAAGAGAAGAGTTGCAGGGGTTTTGGAATTCTCCCGGAGGAGAGATCTCTAGTGGAAAGGATCCTTCCTTTCACTGTGGTGATCCATGGATTGGCAAACCAATCCACATTACCTTCATATATGATTTATTTACTGCATAATTTCTGAATACTACTGTAGAACTGTGACTTAGATCTCATATCTTCTCATTGTTGTTGGTTATTTGCTGAGATCCCCAAGGGGAGTGTATTATAAAGTCCCTTTTGTATACAGATTTGCAATAGATCTACCATTTTGTATGAAAATTTGTTCTAGATTTGGAATGTAATAAAAAAAGGCTTCAGCCTCCTGAAATTTATGTTGATAAGCTTTTCTGGTTCAATATACTGTTGCAACACCTATTTGAGGCTTGTATTCATGTAAATGCCTGTATTTCTCTTGTATATTGCATAGGCCATAGCATAGAATATATTTCTTGTTTCTCACATTCTATTATAACTTTCACCTTCAGAAATTACGCTATCCATGCTTCAGTAAAATTCTGCATACTTCAAGTCATGGGGAATCTGGGTTTTTAAGCCTGGTCGGGATTGGAGGAACTATTTAATATAGCTAGGTTCATTTGTTTGACCTAAAATTTGGTATGGGAGTCCTAGGTGACCTAAGCTAAAATATCCTACAGCCATTTCCCTTATTTTTACGCGGATTACTGAATACACTCATTTTAGGGCATAAATCATTGCTTTTCCCCATCCTTTGTCAGTAGAATTAATATTAATTCTTGCTGTTGTACATAAAATTTATTCTGAGGTGTTTCTAAACACATCTCAGGGTTATTAGCTCGCTACTACTCTAGTATTGTTTTTTTATACTGCTACAGCCCTTCATTGGGCAATTTTTTGAAGACAGCTAGGTGTGGGAGATCTGTTTAAGTCACCTAGAGTGATTTATTTTGAGCCTCATATTGTATTTCGGTCTTAGATACTCTGATCTAAGGGATCCAAGGGCTATTCTTATCTGGTCAAGCACACATCCCTGAAAAATGCGTTTTTCAGGCCTATCTTACTGAGTAGTCCAAATTTTGAATATTACAAAAAATAATATTTTTCCTGAATTTATCTATTGGCTAGTGTCTATTATGTACCCTGGGAAATTTTTCATAATGAATTTTCGAGGGGAAAACGTTCTGCATGTGTTAGCTCGCTAATTCGACAAGCTCTACGTTACCCCCGAGCCTGAGTCGTATGTCCACCTCTAACGATTCGATAACGTATTATGAAAGTCTTACAGTTAGAGTTTAATTACCATTCATTTCTGAAGCCAAATACATAACAGTTTTTACCTGACAGTAAAGAGTTCCGTATGGAGGTTTTTGATATTGAAGTCAAACCAGTGCTGAGCTACATTGCTAAGATTCTGGGAAAGGACGATGATAGTACAGTAGACAAGTCAATTCTGGGAATGTTTGCCATGATGATGAAGCCAGGAGTGGTGCTGGATATTCCATATTATTAGCAAGAAGCTGTTAACTCTCAGCGCATGAGCTTATCATTAACAGTTCATTCAGGTTTCCCTCACTTATTGTTTACCTATTTCTATATCAAAATGTAGAAGAATTCATGCATCTGGGGTTAAACATTATGGATATGAATAAGAGGAGACAATCAGTAATATTTTGGATAGATATAGTGAGAAAAGAACAAAATGAGGGTGGTTTGTTTGATTTTGTTGGTCATTTTATGTCTTCTGCATATAAAGTTTTGAATGGAAGTTCTCCCCCTTGTTGTTTGCCCAAAGCTCAAGAGTTCTTGCATTTGTGGGAAAATCGTAAATTTGGTGATTGGTTTGTCTTTGAAGATTACCCTGAAATAATACTTTATGGAGCTAGTGTAGAACCTTATAGGCTTCCTATATTTATGCCCATGAGATTATTTGCTCTAGATTTTATTAGGCAAAGTTTAAATGTTGACCAAATTCACTTTGTGCCTATGAAGAAGGGTCATATGTTCAAATTTCCAATGACTGTGGGTCCCTTTATAGTTAATATGAGACAAGCATTTGATGAAGTTACTAAGATGTTAGATGGAATGCACTTACTGTTAGGAGAGAAGTGGGCTTATGACCCTCATAGTGTCATTTCTAGTAGAAGAATTGGATATTTAGCTTTCATTCATGAGAGTAGAATGGATCTAGAAAAAGTGGCAAGTAAAGGTGTTGTGGGTTCAGTAAGTTAAAATGTTCAGACTCCTGTTATATTAGAGAAATCAAATAAAAGAGGGAAAGAGGTAGTGGTTGATTCAGAGGATGAGGAACAGAGGGCTAAGAAGAGAGCAAAGTTCAACAAAGATTCGGTAGATACTCAACTTGGTTTTTCATTACAATTGGGAGATGAACAAAATGTTCCTGCTTCACCCAAGAGGCATGAGAGCACTCAAGAACAAGTGCCTCTAATTAAACAAATGTTTTCCCAGATTGCATAGAGAAATCAGAAGATGAAGGCAAACATGGAGGCTTAAGTTGAGTATCACATAGCTACAGACCAAACAAGACTTCTAAATGCAATGGATCTTGAAAAAGATCAATTCAAAATTGCCCTTTCACATCCTTTTGATATGTCAATTGGTTCTTCTAACAATTTTAATACTGTAAATTTGACTGTAGATGTGATTAAAATCCCATTGATGGAAAAAGTGAATCTACACATGCAAACAGGTCAGCTGATTTTGAATGACCTAACAAAAACTAATGCAATGGAAATGAAGGTAGAGAATATGCTTGGAAAAGTGATAAAGCAGTTGAAGTTAGAGAAAGCCAATTCCAGGGCTTTGACAATCCAAAACGAAGAGCTTAAAAAGATCATAGTGAAGATTGGAGTAGATCCCAATGACAGGTCTGTTGTGCAGAAGCTTATGCAAAGTGTTGAATCAGAAATATATGTACTGAAAAAAAAAATTGAAATTTCCTACAGGAGAACATTCCATGGCAGCAGAGGTTGCAGAGGTGGAAAATGAAAAATAAAAACTTCTTCAGCAGCTCATGCAATAGGAAGAAGAAGTCACTAAATTAAAGCAAACTGCACTGTCATTACAAATTCATATCGAAACTCATACTTGCAATTTTGTTTTTCCATCAGGTAGTGAAGATCCATTAACACAAATTTCTCAATTAACCACTGAATTGCAAATGGAAGAGAGAGATAGAAAAAGGGCACAAGCTGATTTAGAAACAGCAACAAAGATTATAAAGGCTACTGAAGGAGAAGTCAATAAATATAAAATGGACTGCCAAACTGCTAAGGCTGAGATTAAAAATCTCAAAGAAAAATTGAAAGGAAATATAACCTTAATACAAGCTAAGGATATCATTTGGAATGATATTATTGAAGAAATGAAAACAATCTAGGATTTTCTGACTATTATTGCAAAAAGAAAAAAGAATTATCAGTGAACTTGAAGAGAAAGTCATGACAGACAAACAGAAAATAATCAATAGGGATATTTGGGCAATAAATTTCATTAATTTCATTGATTCTAAAATAGATCGGGAGTTGGAAGAAAATGAAATTAAAGACAAGATTTTATATGCTGTGGAAATTAACAAAATGATTGTCAAAAATGATTGCAGGAAGTCTACAGAAAAGAAGCTAATTGAGCTAAAGGAAGCAGTGAGTCAGTTTGATAAATTATTTGATAAAATATCAAGAGTAGGTTTGCCATCATGTTGGGGTCTTGGAGGTGGTCTTATGTCATGGAATTATAATTAACCCTTGCTAGTGTTGGCAAAAAGTAAGGTAGACAACACTCATAAGAAAACTCAGGTTCTTAAAGGAGCAACATTGATCAATTTGCTTCAAAGACACTTTCAACTGATGTGGTTAGTGAAAAAATTGTTTGTGGATACACCATTTTTCAATAGAATCACTGCTTTTAGACTGGAATATCAAAAGTTGGTTCATTCACCAAATACCAACATCGAAATATGGAAGAAGTGCAGAGCCTGGATAACAGATTTACCAAAGGATCCCTTGACTTCAAAGAAGGATAAATCAACCACTCAAGGAAATGTAGCAACATCGTCATAAATTCATATTTAGCATATAGATTAGGTTTTTAGTTTCATGTTATTTCCTCTTTTAAAAGAGAGAATGTAATTGTAATAAGACATTTTGAGGACATGTAATAGATAGTGTACGAAGTCCTAGGTAGTTGAAGTAGTTAAGATCAATTACAACAGTTACAAACTGCTTTCTATTGTATTTAATGAGATAGAGAAGAAAGAGAAAGGTTCCGAGTTTTGGACCTTCAGACTACAATTTTTGTACTCAGATTTCAAATGATAAATGAATGAGAAGCAAGTTTCTAGCATTTGTTGATGTTGATATGTCTTCAAGTTTACATTTTGTGTTTTCTATCTCTGAATAAAATGAAGTAATGAAGTTGCAGGTCCCTTTTTACTTGTGTGAATGAGAGTTAAAACCCTTAATAGGCGCTCCTTAATGTTAACTATTCCTTTTTCTTATAATTATTCCGGAGTTTGAGGTGATATATTTTGTGCAACAACATATCAGTTTGGGCTTCTTTCTTTCATATTCTTTTGATCATTCCATTATATATCAATAGATAATAACATTGTGGAACATTCATTGTATTTGATCTTTGAGGGTTTAATTATTAATATTTGAAGGTGATTAAACAAAGGAAAATATTTCTGTGACATAATTATATAAATGTCTTAAGCACTGATTCCTTATCACAACTAAGGGATTGTCTCTTAAGGTACAACATTTTTTGGCGCCGTTGCCAGGGACGAAGAAGTGAAGTTTTTCCCTAGGTTTTGTTCATATTTCCTCTGGTTGTTCAGAGAGGAGGAAATATTAAAGCTGTGTTTTCATTTCATAATTCTGGCTTATAAGAGGTCACATACGAGGTCAGATACCTCTCAGCAGAAAGCTCCTATTCTCCCAGATCCTGAAAAGCTAGTTTCTAAAAAAGTCCAGAAATCAAGAACGCTTTCTACACCTAATGCCACACTGCCTGCACCAGGAAGCAGTTCCCATACCCTTTCATCCAAGGATATTTCCCGGAAACTCATTTTCTGGGAACAAGAATCCTTGTCCTCACCCATTCATTTCCAAGAACCAAGATTAGAAGAACAATCTTTGGATTTTGTTTCATTCTCATTTACGAAAACTCAACCTAATACAGTTGCCAGTTCTTCTGCTATTGTTCATTAACCCCTTCCCATATCAGTTGTTTCACCTCATCCATCCACATCTACAACTGGTATACAAAACCCACCTACTCAAGGAGCAGTTAATCAAGGCATAAACATGGCAGCCCCTGCTTTCTAGATGAATAGATATGCACCATTAAATCTTCCGCAACCAATGAAATAAATGCCTTAGGAATACCTTAAGCTACTTCCTAGATTTACTAGTGAAGATGAAATAACTGTAGAACAACACTTGCCTTTGTTTTGCACGTTTGCTGAAAATTTGAATGTTGAACATCTTGATGTAGTAATGAGACTTTTTGTACAGTCTCTAAATGGAGAGGCAAGAAAATGGTTTAAAGGATTACCAAATGACTCAATTAATAATTGGGACGAATTAGAAAGACAATTCATCCAAAGATGGGGTGAAAAGAGAGATCATGGTTATTCATTAACAAAGTTTAATTCTATTAAGAAAAATTATGATGAAAACATGAGTGATTTCATTAAAAGATTTAACAAATTGTATAATAGTTTTCCTGCAGAAATGAAACCCCCTCCTATTGGAGCAAGAGTTGTTTTTGCTGGGGCATTTGTATCAGATTTTAGTTTTACTTTGAGAGAGAGAAGATCTCCCACTCTTGAACAGATCCAAACTGATGCTTTGGAGATTGAAGAAAATATAACTGCTGCTGGAAAAGCACAAGAAAAACATTCAGTTCATGATAAAGGTAAAGCCAAAGAAGAGTCATCACAGGATCAAAGGATTGATGACATGACTAAGGTCATCAAGAACTTGTCAAACAAATTAGTGAAGATGGAATTGGATAATAAGAAACCTACACAGAAAAACAGAGGGGTTTTTAATCCCCAATTCAGAAAGCAGCCCTTGTAGATTTTGCAAAGGGAAAGGAGAGACCAGGACCAAGTTCAAGCAATCTTATAGATAGAAGCATAACCTTCACAATATACTGATGATGATAAGAAATAGGTTGAAGATCAAATCCCTGCTGTTTATATGGAAGATGATGAAGAAGAAGAGAAACGTGAAGAAGAATGTACAGAGACTAATGTATCATTTGACCAGGAAGAAATGGATGATTATTGTAAGAAATTCACTGATTTTATGCAAGCAGAATTGCATAAGAAGTATGACTTGAGATCAAAAAAGAGATTGAGAACTTAGGATGATGAGGAAAAAGAACCAGAGTTAGTTCCTTCTCCAATGGCGACTCCACAACCAAAGAACTCAGTAAAACAATCAGACAAGGGAAAACAACCCATGAATTTAGTGAAAGAAAATGAAAATCAACAAGCTGAGGCTTCCCAAAGTAAGTCTAATGATTCTAATATTTTGGAGAAGATTGTTACTGTACCTGAGAAACATGCTAATCCTAATAGAAGTCAAGAAGAACCTGAGAAGACTATTAAACAAAATCAAACTTTCAGTTTGTCCAAAGAGTTGGAAAGATTTAAAATTCAAGTACCCTTGCTTGAGTTAGTTAAGACACCATGATACAAGAAGGAAATTGCAGAATTTATTAATATTTCTCAATCTGATGATGTTGGTGATATTGTGAATTTGCAAGAAGAAAAACCAGTGGTCACCTTTGGTCCACATGTTGAAGAGGTAGATTCTTCTGTTCCTCCTTTTTATATATCAGTGCTTCCACATGATTTCATTCTACATAATTGTATGTTAGATTCTGGTGCATCACATAATCTTATGCCATTATCTGTGATGAAAGAACTAAATTTACAAATCATTAAGCCCTATAGAGACCTTTATTCATTTGATTCAAAGAGGGTGAAGTGTGTTGGGCTTATCAAAGACATGGTGGTTTCCTTGGCTCAAATTCCAGCCAAGAGTATCATGATGGATGTAGTAGTTGCAGATATTCCAGCCATATTTGGTATGCTGTTGTCTAGATCTTGGGGAGTAAATCTTGAAGGTATCTTAAAATTGGACTTCACATATGCAATCATTCCTATCTTCAACGGGGAAGAGAGAAGTTTATACAAAGAAACCAGATTTGTTAAGACTACCACAAATAAGGATGCAGGTAATTCCCCTATCTATGGCCAAGAGAAGGAGGAACTCTCTTGTTTTATGCTGCATGAATATGCATAATTTACTGAAGACTCACAGAAGCAGCTCTCTTTAGTAAGTGTACATAAGGAGCTGGATTCAAATAAAATTTGGAAGTGTTATTTTGATGGTGCCAACTCAAAGGATGGCACAGGAGCTGGGTTTTTATTCATATCTCCATAAGGTAATATTTTACCTTTTTCTTTTAAACTTGAATTTGAATCAAACAATAATGTAGTTGAGTATGAAGCGTTGATTTTGAGTCTTCAAACTGCTAACCAAATGGGAATTCAATGTATTTCCATTTTTGGTGATTCCGAGTTAAATATAAGACAGATTAAGAATTCATGTCAAACCAAGCATCCCAGATTAAGGTCTTATAGAAATGAAGTGTGGGACCTTATTGAAAAATATTTTGAAGCCTTGAATCTTCAGTTTATTCCAAGAGAAGAAAACATAATGGCAGATTCACTGGCAATTGCAACCAGTACATTTAAGCCACCAATTAATCCAAGACTGAGAGATGATATTGAGTTGAGACATAGGCCTTCAAAGCAGGTTTTTGAGGATGATGAGCAGATCAATCATTTCCTAACAATGATTGGAAATTTTGAAGACAATGAAATTTATCAAGAAAGTGAACAAGATGATTAGAATGATGTACTAAAAAACCTGAAGCAGTCAATAGGTGATCAAAAGATAATTCAGTTGAAGGATAATACATTGCCCATAGGTATGGTTCCTCTTGAAATATTGTTTGATGCTAATGATGTAGCAGTGAACCAAAAGAAAGTATCTGAGGAGGGAGAAATGGAGGACTGTAATTTAGGAACTCAGCAGGAGCCCAAAATGGTTAAGTTGTTTAAAGGAGTTCCTAAATATTATAAAGAAAGGTATGTTGATATTTTCAAGAAGTATATGGATGTGTTTGCATGGTCATATGAAGATTTAAAGACATATGATTTAGATATTATTCACCATAAAATACCACTAAAAGATGGGGTTAAGCCTCACATGCAGAAGCTCAGGCAGATTAATCCACTGTTAATTTCCCCAATTGCAAAAGAGGTGAAGAAAATGTTGCAAGCAAAAGTCATAGTCCCACTTAGATACTCAGATTGGGTTTCAAATTTGGTTCCTGTCAGGAAGAAGAATGGAGAGATAAGATTATGTGTTGATTTCAGGAACTTGAATAGAGATTCCCTGAAGGATAATTATCCTTTGTGAAAAATGGAATATGTTCTACAAAAAGTGACTGGAGCACATAGGTTATCCATGGTTGATGGTTTTTCTAGGTACAACCAAGTAGCTATTGAAAAGGAAGATCAGAAGAAAACAACTTTTACCATGCCTTGGGGAACATTCATGTATGCCAGAATTCCATTCGGTCTCATGAATGCAGGAGCTAATTTCCAGAGGGAAATGGAAATAGCATTTGTGGGTGACAAATTTGTAGTCATATATTTGGATGATGTGACTATTTTTTCAGGTTCTGATGATGAGCACTTGGAGCATTTGTAGAAGGCTTTCCTAAAATGCAGGAAGTTTGGGTTATCATTGAATCCTAAGAAATCTTTGTTTGCTTTGGAGGAAGGTAATTTTCTAGGACATATAGTTTCAAATCAGGGGGTAAAAATTGATCCAGCAAGAGTTGAGGCTATATAAACAATCCCATTTCCTAGAAGTAAGAAAGATATTCAAACATTTCTAGGGAAGATCAATATTCTGAGAAGATTTGCCCCAAATTATGCTGAGATTGTTAGGAACATAACAAATATGGTGAAGAAAAATGCTGAAGTGAAATGGGATAAAGATGCAACAGAATCATTTACCAGAATTAAAGGGGCTCTTCAAGAAGCTCCAATACTGATCAACCTAGACTATCAAAAGCCTTTCCAAATCTTTTCATTTTCATCACCTTCTACCATTGTTGCAGTGTTGCTGCAGAAGAACGAAGAGGGAAACAAACAACCTATAGAATTTTTTAGTAAAGTTCTCAGAGATGCAGAACTCAAATACAATATCCTGGAGAAGTAGGTATATGCTTTAGTTAAATCATTAAATTCTTTCAAGACTTATGTACTTCATTCTCAAATAGTAGCATATGTACCTAATTTAGCTGTAAAAGATGTGCTAGTTCAAAGTGATGTGGAGGGAAAAAGAGGAAAATTGATTGCCAAAATCCAAGAATATGATTTAGATATTAATCCTACTAAGTTGGTCAAAGGACAAGGATTGGAAAATTTGCTGACAGAATCTAATTTCCAAGCTCTGGGAATTAATCTGCTTGTACCTTTGGATGAAGTAGTTGATGAAACAAATTAAATTAGCACAAAGTCATCAATCAAGAACAAATTTCTCTACTCAGATGGTATAAGGATATTATTCACTATATGTGCCTTTTCTCTTGTCCTCCCTCAATCAACAGAACAAAGTACAGAGCTCTTAAACTCAAAGCTCAGCCTTATGTTATAATTGATGCTAAATTATATTGGAAAGATCCTGCTGGTGTTTTGTTGCTATGTTTGACAGAAGGAGAGTCAATGGAAGTTATCAAAGAATACCATGAATGTTTGTGTGGGGGTCATTATAGCTAGAAAGTTACTACTCATAAAATCCTCAAATCAGGTTTTTACTGGCCTTCTTTATTTGCTGATGTATACAGAGTGGTTATAAGTTGCTAAAAATGCCAATTGTTTGCAGAGAAGAAAAGGTTAGCTCCTCTTCCTCTTCTCCCTGTTTTTGTTGAAGAACACTTTAGACAATGGGGATTAGATTTCATTGGAGAAATCAATCCACCATCAAGTGGGCAGTTCAAGTGGATTTTGACTGCCACTGATTATTTTACAAAGAGGGTGGAGGCAATACATACCAGAAAAGCAAATGATCTGGTAGTAATGAAGTTTCTGGAAGAGAACATCTTCAGCAGATTTGGATGTCCAGTAAATATTGTAACAGACAATGCTCAGGTATTCAACTCAGTAAAATTCATTCATTTTTGTCAAACATATAATGTGATATTGTCTCATTCTACAACATATCATCCTCAAGGGAATGGGCTAGCTGAATCCTCCAACAAGACATTGGTGAAGATTTTGAAGAAAACAATTAATGAGAATTAGAAGAATTGGGATTCAAAGTTGATATTTTCTCTTTGTGTAGTAAGAATGACTACTAGAAGATCTACTAGTAAGTCTCATTATGAGCTAGTATATGGTACTCAAACCTTGTTTCCCACTCAGCTTGCTAGACCAGTAATTTCTTTTCTTCAAGAAGCACAAGAAGAACCAAATGCATTGATAAGAAGACTACATAAGGTGATAGAATTGAGTGAGAGCAAGAATAAAGTCAGGGAAAACTTGGTCACATATCAGGAGAAAATGAAGTCCATTTTTGATAGGAAGGCAAAGGAGATTCTATTCCAAACTGGAGATTTGGTATTAAGATGGGATACCAGAAGAGAAGAAAAAGGAAACTTATGGTAAGTTTGATCCTCTCTAGTATGGCCCATACAAGATTATTGAAGCCAGATCAAATAAAAATTTTATGCTGGAGAACCTTGATGGAAAAATAGTAGAATTGCCTATGAATGGGCAATATCTAAAACATTATTTCCAGCACTGAATATTTATGTTTCACCATTGTACATATTCGGTTTTCTTCATTGTACATTTTTCATCAAACAGTATTTGACTCCATGCTCGAGGTGAAGGCACTAATCTGCATGTTCTTAGTGTTTCATGGCAAAAAACACTATCCCTAGGTGGAGCCAAATGTTGTGGATCATTTGCAATATCCCTTTATTTTAATTTTCAAAAATACAAAAAAAAATAAAAAAACTACTGAAAGATATGTTAGAGTATTAAAATTCATATACTTTAACATAAAAATATGTCTGCTCGTTATATTAAAGTTAAAATTTTAAATACTTTTAGGCTTTATGAAAGTGGGTCCCAGTTCAAAGTTTAAATGTTGAGCACTTTACTGAGCGAGATTCGATGATTCATCAAGAAATGAGCAAAGGGATCAACTCGCAGGCACTTTTAGTGCGTGGGTTAACATGGACGGTGTCTCTGTAGTTGACTATGTTGACTGCAGGAGTAATCTAGATGAACGGTCGAGATTTATTGCAGGGGCACAAGCCAAATGAGTCCTCCGTACCCCGAGGCCTCCTGCAGTGACGTATGTTGCCAAGTTGGTTGCAGTTGTCTTCCACGTTAGGATTTCTTAACAATATTTTGGCGCGTCTTATCAGAATTTAAGTTCAAAGCCCGCGCCACCTATTTAAGGGAAATTATCATTCTTTATGAAGTTATTATTGATTAGTTGGTATTTGAAGTTTGTCTGTGCTACATTTTTTCAGTCTTCTGTCACCCTGTGAATTATTGGTCATCCTGTCAACTATCTACTATCCTAAAGTTAAACTATGGCTAAACGCTCATACCTGTCAGGTTCTTCCAGTCACATCCCTCTCATGGATACCGAGAGGGATATCCAGGACACAGATTGTTCCCTTGAACACCTTTGTTTTTATCAGCAAGTCCTCCTGAACGATAAGACTTCCCCAATTTACACCGCCATGGAAAAAAATGGTGTGCTATCTGCATGTACCCCGAAAAATCGTCTTTTTCCTGAATTTATCTATTGGCTAGTGTCTGTTATGTACCCTGGGAAATGTTTTGTAATGAATTGTAAAGGGGAA
Source organism: Pinus albicaulis (assembly GCA_034641835.2). NCBI lineage: Eukaryota > Viridiplantae > Streptophyta > Pinopsida > Pinales > Pinaceae > Pinus > Pinus albicaulis. The sequence continues at coordinate 305,904,250 of CM076583.1, forward strand.
AACGTTTTGCAAGTGTCACCTTAGTTAATTCGCCAAGCTCTATGTTACCATGATTCAGAGTCGTGTGTCCAATACTCTGACGATTCCTTGATAACGTATTATGAAAGTCTTCTAGGTTAGGAATTTAATCAGTTCATTCATTTTCTGAAGCCAAATACACAACAGTTTGTACCTGACAGTAAAGAGTTCCCTATGGAGGTTTTTGATATTGAAGTCAAACCAGTGCTGGGCTGCATTGCGAAGATTCTGGGAAAGGACGATGACAGTACAGTAGACAAGTCAATTCTGGGAATGTTCACCATGATGATGAAGCTAGGAGTGGTGCTGGATATTCCATATTATTGGAAAGAAGTTGTTGAATCTCATCTCATGAGCTTATCATTAACGGTTCATTCAGGTTTCCCTCACTTATTGTTTACCTATTTTTATATCAAAATGTAGAAGAATTCATGCATCTGGTGTTAAACATTTTGGTTATGAATAAGGAGAGACAATCAGTAATACTTTAGACAAATATAGTGAGAAAAAACAGAATGAGGGTGGTTTTTTTGATTTTGCTGGTCATTTTATGTCTTCTGCATATAAAGTTTTGAATGGAAGTTCTCCCCCCTGTTTTTTGCCCAAAGCTAAAGAGTTCTTGCATTTGGGGGCAAATTGTAAATTTGGTGATTGGTTTGTCTTTGAAGAGTAATATGAAATTAGACTTTATGGAGCTAGTTTAGAACCTTATAGGCTTCCTGTATTTGTGCCTATGAGATTATTTGCTCTGGAGTTAATTAGGCAAAGTTTAAATGTTGACCAAATTCACTTTTTGCATATGAATAAGGGTCATATGTTCAAATTGCCAATGACTGTGGGTCCCTTTATAGTTAATATGAGACAAGCATTCGATGAAGTTACTAAGATGTTAGATGGAATTCACTTACTGTTAAGAGAGAAGTGGGCTTATGACCCTCACAGTGTCATTTCTAGTAGAAGAATTGATAATGGATATTTAGCTTTCATTCATGAGAGTAGACTAGATCTAGAAAAAGTGGCAAGTAAAGGTGTCGTGGGTTCAGTAAGTTCAAATGTTCAGACTACTTTTATATCAGAGAAATCAAATAAAAGAGGGAAATAGGCAGTGGTTGATTTAGAGGATGAGGAATAGAGGGCTGAGAAGAGAGCAAATTTCAATGAAGAGTCTGTAGATACTCAACCTGGTTTTTCATTACAATTGGGAGATGAACAAAATGTTCCTGCTTCACCCAAGAGGCATGAGAGCACTTAGGAACAAGTGCCTCTAATTAAATTTTTTTTTTCCCAGATTGCATAGAGAAATCAGAAGATGAAGGCAAGCATGGAGGCTCAAGATGAGTACAACATAGCTCCAGACCAAACAAGACTTCTAACTGCAATGGATCTTGAAAAAGATCAATTCAAAATTTCCCTTTCACATCCTTCTGATATGTCAATTGGTTCTTCTAACAATTTTAATACTGTAAATTTGACTGTATATGTGAAGAAAATTCCATTGCTAGACAAAGTGAATCTACACATGCAAACATGTCAGTTGATTGTGAATGACCTAACAAAAACTAATCCAATGGCAATGAAGGCAGATAATATGCTTGGAAAAGTGATAAAGCAGTTGAAGTTAGAGAAATCCAATTCCAAGGCTTTGACAATCTAGAACGAAGAGGTTAAAAAGATCATAGTGAAGATTAGAGTAGATCCCAATGACAGGTCTGTTGTGTAGAAGCTTCTACAAAGTGCTGAATCAGAAATATTTGTACTGAAGAAAAAATTAAAATTGCCTACAAAAGAACATTCCATGGCAGCAGAGGTTGCAGAGGTGGAAAATGACAAAGAAAAACTTCTTCAGCAGCTTATGCAAAAGGAAGAAGAAGTCACTAAATTAAAGTAAACTGCACTGTCATTACAAAACCTTATCGAATCTTATACTTGCACTTTTTTTTTTCCATCAGGTTGTGACGATCCATCAACACAATTTTCTCAATTAACCACTGAATCGCAGATGGCAGAGAGAGATCGAAAAAGGGCACAAGCTTATTTAGAAACAACAACAAAGACTATAAAGGCTACTGAAGGATAAGTCAATAAATATAAAATGGACTGCCAAACTGCTGAGGCGGAGATTAAAAATATCAAAGAAAAATTGAAAGGAAATATATCCCTAATACAAGCTAAGGATATCATCTGGAATGATATTATTGAAGAAATGAAAAAAATCTGGGATTTTCTGACTATTATTGCAGAAGAAAAAAGAATTATCAGGGAATTTGAAGAGCAAGTCATGACAGACAAATAGAAGACAATCAATAGGGCTACTTGGGCAAGAAAGTTCATTATTTTCATTGATTCTAAAAAATATTAGGAGTTGGAAGAAAATGAAATTAAAGACAGGCTTTTATATGTTGTGGAAATTAACAAAATGATTGTCAAAAATGATTGCAAGAAGTCTACATAAAAGAAGCTGATTGAGCTAAAGGAAGTAGTGAGTCAGTTTGCTAAATTATTTGATAAAATAGCAAGAGCAAGTTTTCCATCATGTTGGGGTCTTGGAGGTGGTCTTATGTCATGGAATTCTTATGAACTTTTGCTAGTGTTGGCAAAAAGTAAGGTAGACAACACTCGTGAGAAAACTCAGGTTCTTAAAGGAGCAACAGTGATCAATTTACTTTAGAGACACTTTCAACTACTGTGGTTAGTGAAAACTCTGTTTGTGGAAAGACCATCTTTCAACAGAATCACTGCTTTCAGATTGGAATATCACAAGTTGGTTCATTCACCAAAGACCAACATTGAAATATGGAAGAAGTGCAAAGTCTGGATGACAGATTTACCAAAAGGATCCCTCGACTTCAAAGAAGGATAAATCAGCCAGTCAAGGAAATGTAGCAGCATCGTCATCAATTCATATTCAACATATAGATTAGGATTTTAATTTCATGTTATTTCCTCTTTTAAAATAGAGAATGTAATTGTAATAAGAAATTTTGAGGACATGTAATAGATAGTGTACGAAGTCCTAAGTAGTTGAAGTAGTTAAGATCAGTTACAATGGTTACAAACTGCTTATTATTGTATTTAATGAGATAGAGGAGAAAGAGAAAGGTTCCGAGTTTTTGACCTTCAGACTGTAATTTTTGTACTCAGACTTCAAATGATAAATGAATGAGAAGCAAGTTTCTGGAATTTGTTGATGTTGATATGTCTTCAAGTTTACATTCTGTGTTTTCTATCTCTGAATAAAATGAAGTAATGAAGCTGCGGATCTCTTTTTACTTGTGTGAATAAGAGTTAAAACCCTTAATAGACGCTCCTAAATTTTAACTATTCCTTTTTCTTATAATTCTTCTGGAGTTTGAGGTGATATGTTTTGTGCAACAACATCTCAGTTGGGGCTTCTTTCTTTCATATTCTTCTGATCATTCCATTCTATATCAACAAATAATAGCATTGTGGAACATTCATTGTATTTGATCTTTGAGGGTTTAATGGTAAATATTTGAAGGTGATTAAACAAAGGCAAATATTTCCATGACATAATTATATAAATGTCTTAAGCACTGGTTCCTTGTCACAACTAAGGGATTATATCTTAAGGTACAACACCCCCCTTGGCACGTCTAACACTCGCTGACACACCCAAACACACCCTCTTATTCATTAATTTCCATTAATTTCCACTTGATTATTTATGTTTGATGGGGTTCATGTCTAGAAAGAGTTCCTTTAAGAGAATAAAAAAATGATCGCATTATTGCTGACATAAGTAATTGAGAGATTCTACTTGAATGACATTAGGAAACTACACAAGAGAATTTAAGAATGACCTTTTTAGGGGTTTTTTTTTATGGTTTGGGGATGGTAAGAAGTGAGTGGTGAATATGGTGTGTGAATGCTTAGAATACCTTCTCACTCCCTCCTTGCCATGACAACTAGCACTCATTGCCACACTCCGACACACCCTCATATTCATTCACTTCCATGCATTTTGACCTAGTGTTCCCTTGTGTTTTCCTAATACTCCCTAACACTCCTCAACATGCATTGACACTCTCTACTTAGCACTTTTCGACATGCCCTGCCACTTCATAGCATGCATAACACTCACTAACACACATTGGCACTTGGCACATATTAGTTCTTGGAAAGTCTTAGCATGTTTGACATGCATTGAGATGAATTGGTATGCTTTGGCATGGTTTAATATTAAAGTTATTTGAGATCAATTATTGGAAAGTAGATGAGAAGCAATAAAAGAATATTTGGCATGTAGAATGCACTAACGGTTGGCACTTGGCACCTATTCACACCTAGTGTTGGTGTGCCTAGCATGCCCCTCACAGAAAAATGTATATTGTTGACTTATTAACCCTCTTATGTGTTCATATCCTTGTATTTTAACTTGTTTCTCCGTTTTGTTTCCTTAACCATCCCTGACACGAATTGTCACACCCCTGCACATGTTGGGATGCAATAACACTTGGAACATCATAACATGTTTGACATGCCTTCACACTATTTGTCACATATTAGCATTCCCAAGCATGTATTGGCACTCATGCCCTCACAAATAGCCTTACTTGGGCACTCATGCCCTCACAAATAGCCTTACTTGGGAAACTTACTTTCCCTGGAACACCTTGGCACTCCCTAGTTGTCATACCCTCATAGATAGACTTACTTTTTTTACAAATTTGGAACCCAACCAAGTCATTATAAAAACGATGTTGTGCCCAACCCAAAGTCTACCTTTCTTTGAAAGTGGGAGGAACTTTGAACGAAAACTTGTTTGAGGGATCGATGCGGCTCCCTCGTAGGGGCTTTGCCTTTGTATGGTTTCGAGGGTCTTGGATCCATGGTGGAAGGGTGGAATTGTCAGTTTGTGTGAAGGGTGATGCAGTATAATATTTGTTTGTCAGACCCATTTTAATATTGACTGAGGGCCATTTGTAGGGTGATCAACTCCCATTTTGTCTAGACTAGGCCCAAGTCCCTTTGAAGGGGGCACTTGATAGGGTGACTGAACCATCAGGGCAAGACCATGCGATGCTGTCGATGAGTCAGGTTGTTTGGGAATGTAACCCTAATTGGATGGTAAATTACGTCCAAGGCTAGATATGTAAAAGATACTAATAACGAACAATTATTGTGAGGAAAAAATGAAAAGGACTTTAAAAAGATAGTTATAGTGCTTGATTGTTGGCATTGGTATTGTATGTAGAATTTCAGTGCCAATTCTCTAGAATAACATTATCTATAATGATCATTTTCCTTGCTAAGAGGGTTGTGAGGCAAATTGAAAACACAACACATAAAGGGCCACTATTCAAAGCCCAATTTGCACCCCATGTTTGTTGCATTGGTTTCCATGTATTGGGGTTTCCCTAAAGAGAAGTGAAACAAAAATCTATTATATAAACTTGTAACCCATGCATAATATAATTGCATTAATCAATGGAGTCTATATAATTCGAAATTAATTAACATTGTAAAGCACCCACCTAGTTTAGGTTGCCATCTCCATTTTCGTATTTAAGAAGGTGCTTGATCTAGTAAGCACTTGAGCCCACATTAAGGTGGAAGGAATTATTCACAAGGCACCCTGTATTATGCAAAATGGTTATTTTTAAAAAGAAGCATTACAAAATAAAAAAAAATACTACAAACCATTTTTGAAATTCGTCTATTTTTCTCATCTTCAATCCAGAGAAGATAAATTCCTTTGAAACAATTTAGTCATGACTCTAACATTGAGCATATCTATACCTCTACGAGGATCAGATGCCATATCTTGGAAGGTAGTACCGCTGAGAAAAAACTATTCTTTCCTAGATGATTCACCAGTGACCACAATAGTGACTTAGCCCATAGTTAATTTCCTCATCCACTTAGTGTTGGAAAACAAAGGAAAGACAAATTTTCATCTCATTGTGGAAGAAACGTTGAAAGTTGAAAGAGCTTTAAAAAATCACCACCAAAAATATAAAATATATTCATGAAATGGTCTCTGCACTTGTCTACATGTTAAAGTGCAACCATACATTGGATTGACATCATTAAAACATAGACTAAATTAAAATTATTGTGTTGGAAATGACCTTTTTTAATTGTGGAGGAAATGCATTTGTTTTTTCTTAAGTTCATTATTTTTTAACCTTTTTTTTTAAAGTAAAGTTCATCTTTAAATAACAAGTGGTCATTTCTTTGTTCTATTTTCTAGGTTTGGGATGCAATAGGAATTGAACATTGAGGTCCTAGTGGGTCCCTTATTGAAGAAGTTGTTCTAGCTACAACAAAAATTGTAAGACATTTCTTTGACTCTTTCAATGGTTATGCTGAGGAATTATGTATGAGGAAATTAATTGTATTTTGGTAATCATCTAAGAAGTAAAAACAATATTTTCTATGCTTACAATAATGAAGGTCAAATGGTTATGGTTATTCTCTAGAAAAAGATAGTTGATATAGTAGTTTTTTCTAGATTTTTTCTTGTCACATAATTTGTCTAATCATATCCACACAAGATCCTAGAAACATACATTTTAACAACATCCCTTTGCACCAACAAGGAAATTGTTAGTGTATTCCTTTTCCAGCCACTGTTAGGATGGATCTAGTTGCTACCTCCATCTCCTAAAGCAATGATTAGTGTAAAGGCTAGGGAAAATTAATATTTTTGTTGTATGAAGGGTATATTGTGGGGGAAAATCACACAAAAGGTTGCTTTTCATCCCTACCAGGTACATCTTCAAATATGATTTCCCCTCCAAGCAAGGATTTATCTCAATTAGAACACATGATTTAAACTCATTGAATATTCACTCAAGAGCTATACTCTACAAACAATGTCATCAATTGTTCTAATATCAAACTTAGTCTAGTACTTTTGCAATTCTAACTTCTTTGGCTTACAACACCACATTCATCCCAAATCAAACTTCAAGCTTAGTAATGGGAGCTTAATACCCCAATATTGCTAAGTATACCATATCCTCCTCTATCCACTTAGACAATACTTGAGTAGTATTTAACTACTCCAATTACCATATTGGATTAGTGACAAATTCATCTCTCGTGAGGTAGACATTATATATTAACATAGCCAAACAAAGTCCTAAAAGTAATATTTCTTTTCCATTTCCCCCAAGAGCCAATAAAATGGCTTTTTTCCCTGAAGCACCTCTTCCTAATGTCACCTTCTACCTTTCCCAACCCATTTCCAAGAATAATTTGCATCCTAAATAAGCTTAGGGGAAATTTAGGGTCATGGTTAAAAACATTCAAGTTGCTTGAAGACATTTTGTAGGTTAAACCAAACACCCTTGGTTATTAAACCCTAAATTAACTCATCTACCATATTTCAAAGATTTTAGACAATTATTTCCCATTATTGAGTGTCTGCTTTATCATAGACTCAAGGTTAATGGAATGCTTCTAAATATGGCCTATTGTTGTCTAATGTCCTAATATATTCCATCTTATAGGGGCAAGAAGGTCTCACTTGAGACACATATAATAATTCCCAATAATTAAAGTGAAAAATGTTAAATATTTTAGTGGGGATCACATTCGTTATGATATTATCAGCATCCATTTAAACCACTATAACTAACATCATTATGAATAAAAACTAACATAGATCACCCAAATATAGTACAAATACAAACACATAGGTAGAATAGTAATCCATTATACTAATAACATGAATAGTATTACATAACTCTAATATAGAGTGAACACCAAAAACTAATAACAAATGCAATCCCCATTACAACTTCTCCCTAATATTGAATCTATTTAAGTACGTTATAGAACTAGAGTGACCTCAGAAAACTTTAAATTATAATAGAGAATTTACCAACTATAAGCACTCAACACACAAATAGACTACAAAAAAGTCTATTTCTTTAGAGAGATATACAAATTATCTAGAAAACTATGTGCAAGAAACATATGAAATGACTTTTCAACCTTATATGAATCAACATATTTAACCTTCTACATATTTACTTCTATAAATTCATATTTTTTGAAAATTTTGTTGAAATTTTCCCCATGCTAAAAATTTGTAAAAAATGATCCTCGACCATGCCTTCCCACTCACCCCTAAGTTGGATTCTATGCTTCATATATGTCTTCTTGTGACCAAAAAACACACTCATTTCATACCAAAATATCAAAAAATTTCAAATATCATATTTTTTCATTTCCCTCCTATCGCAGGGTCAAAATATCAAAAATTTTGAAATATCAATTTTTTTCATTTCCCTTGTAGTGCAGGGTTTGTCCTGGGAAGGAAGAGGGGTGTCTCAATTGTGGTGATTTGTTTCCACAGAACGAATCTAAACAATATTCCCCACCCTCAGGCTGATGGCCCATCCCTAAAGCCTCCTTCTCTCTTTGCAACTTCATAATACTTCTAGACAAGCGCTCGAATTGCCATAATCGAAGGTCATCCTCTCACTCACCAGAGGTAAAAGATTTGATCGAGGGTCTCCCAAGAAGTTCAAGGAGGGCGCCGGTAACGAAGAGGCTGAGAAGGCTAAGACACCATTTTCTAATTCTTTTCAAGGTTTAGTCTCCTCACACAAATTCTTTTTCACTCTTAAACCCTAACTGTCTGTTGAAAAAATGTAATACTTAGGTGAGAGGCTCGTTAAGCTATTTTTCTTCATTTTTTTCGAGGGAGATGTCAAACTCTCTTGTTTCCTTACATGTTATTAGAGTTTACTCATGGGTTTAATAAATGGGTTTTGCAGTTTATGGATCCAATTTTGTTTGTTCCAGTTTACTATGGATTCATGTTTTTTATTATTTAATAGGAAGAGTCGAATGTATTGAATCATAAGTCACACATCTTGTTTATATGGTATTCGACCAGATCATGAAAGCTCCAATGTATTTTCCTTATTTTTATGCCGCTTGGAAGGCCTACCATGAATCAAACCTAACAATAAATATATCTAGAAGATGGGTAAGGATAAATAAGGCCTTCATTTCTAATTCACATGAGATCCACCGAATCAATAGGTCGGTGGTGGAATGAGATTCTCGGGTTCTTTACCGGCGACACCTCTCTTATCCATGGCCGATCCCTCGTAGGGAACAACTTAACACCCGGTAAAGAACAAAGCACCTACACCTTGCTTGGGGCTTCATCCTTATGCTATAGTGAAGAAAGTTTGCTAAGCTAAGGTTTCACTACCATGAAATCGCTTGGACTGTGTTGATATGAAACATGTTATGCATCTCGATTTCGAATAGGCTTTGGCCTGAACCCAGGACCGGAACGACAATGGACATTTATATTAGATAGATAAGAAATGGCCAAGATTTGTCCCCTCCCTATGGTGGATTCGTCCCCTGCTATTGAATTGAACATCAAATCGAACATCGACATCGAATATTCACCATTGAACCAATCCAACCACAGTCAGCGGGTATGGTTTTAGGTCCACTAGTCTCTCTGTCCTTCCACTTCGAAACTATCACTTTCTTAGAATGTATTTGCCTTCCTACGAATGATGTAGAGCCAGAGAGTAAACTGCCCAGCATTCTCTACGAGGAAACTAGATCTACCTTGCAGAAACAGGGAGGAATATCATGTGGGGTTCGGATTCCATCTGTTTGGCAGCTCGCACAATCAACAGAACTATATGAGGGGATGCTCCTGCGAAGCTGAAGAAGTACACACCAGATCCGAAAATAGCTTACCATGGTATTGTGCTGGCAATTTATTTGGAAGACATCCAGCAAAAAATTTGAGTGACATCCCAAAGATCTTGCAGAGAAATTGGGATTTTGTTTGCTTTGTAGCTGGGAAGATTGACAAAATGGTGAGAGAATGCCCCAGATCAATGCATATTCTTCGGCGTTATCTAAAACTGTGTTTTCATACATCACATTCTTTTCGATTGATGTTATCAAACACTTCAATTGTTGCAGACCACTTCATATGTGACAACGACTGCAATCCCAATAAAATTTCTTTATTAACTCTGAATTTCTTCTGGAGGAGGACGTCACACTGAATTGTGTTGCAACTTGCGATACACCTGTTTTTGAATGTGACACCCAATATCACATTACAATGTAGTTCTCCTCTAGACATATACTCACTTTATATATATCAATCGAGAAACTGTGACACTTCCTTATCCTTGAAAAAATTATTCTCTTGCAGGAGGTGATGGAAATCTGGTACATTCCTTCTCTTTCTGTTTCTAGTACGAGAATTTATTCGTTACTCATTTATTTTTTTCTCCTTTTCATTCCCTTTGGATTTGCCACAGTTCAATTATCTTACCATTCCAGTGCTCATATAAGAAATTCTACCGACCATGAGGCAATGCTTGGATTCGTGTCTGCAATTAGGACTTATAACCCCTCCGAGGCATTACCCTCCAACTGGAAACCAAATATTTCAATATGCAAGTGGAAAAGTATCAGATGCAGTGGGCACAGAGTGGTGTCCCTAAATGTTTCGGGCATGGGATTAGAAGGTACAATCTCTCATATTCTTGGCAATCTCTCGTTTCTAGTAAAACTCGACCTTAGCCATAACAATTTGCATGGTCCCATTGCCTATCAATTGGGAAACCTATTTCATTTGCATGACCTTATACTCTATATGAATCAACTCCATGGTTCCATTCCACCCACTCTGGGGATGTCGTAGTTTAAAAACTTTGATTTTGTTTGGAAACTATATGAGAGGAAGCATTCCCTGCACAATATGGGTTCTACCAGGAGCTAACACCCCTACCAATCCTAGCACCCCCTATGAAATACGTATATGAGAGGAAGCATTACTTGCCAGACCTCTGTACAACATTCTATCAGGAGTCGACACCTTATTTTGGAGCCCTTGACTCTGCTAGTAAAATCATCAATGTTGAAGGCCCTATGGCTCTTTACAAGGGGTTTATTCCCATTGTGACGAGACAAGGTCCTTTTACAGTTGTTCTTTTCATTACTCTGGAGCAAGTTAGGAAGATTTTAAATAATCAATTTTTCGGTGATGGGACACTGATTGGATTTCAATATAAAGAAGTATTTTTTCAATTTATCAACATCTTTCCTTATCCATCCAACGTCTTTCCTTATCCATATGACTGAGGTAGATAGAAACATATTGATATCTATCTATCAGGTAAGAAATTTATTTCCATGATGATATATTTTATTCTGCTGGCCCTTCCTTGTCCTCCTTGCTTTCCCCGATCAAACCAATGGCCCAGATGTCGATGGTGTTATAGGATGTGCTAGAAATGTAGTGATTGGTTAGGTTGCGAACCAAGGAAGAAATGTTGGCATACTGATTTGATTGAGTCGAGTGAGGAATGAAAGCATAGAAAAATGGTGGGAGGGCACCATATTCAAACAAAATATTATCCAGGAACATATATATTTGGGAACAATTCACTATGCAATTAGGAAGACTTTCAAGGACCTTAATTTTTAGATTTTATTCTCAAAAATTTTATTTGAGAAAGTTAAGATTTTCAAAGACCTTAATTTTAAGATTTTATTCTCAACCATTTTATTTGATTATGAAATTTGATGCTTTCATTGTGGCCATCTATATGTGTGTTTGTGTCTACTTAACTTCGGAGAATGTCAAATTGAAGAACCATTTGTCTCGTTCTCAATGGAAACTGGACATAAGCATGTAAATTTGACATGAGAAATAGGCATCGTGGCCATCTATATGTGTCCTTGTGTCTACTTAACTTTGGATAATGTCAAATTGAAGAACCATTTGCCTCGTTCTCATTGGAAACTAGACATTAGCATGTAAATTTGACATGATAAATTCAAAACTTTAATCGAACTTACAAAAGAAACAATACTGGTTGCAGAGCAACATGTCCCTGTCCAGCAGTAAGGGAGTGTTTGAAGAATGAGGAATCCAAACCCAACACACAGCTCCATCTGAACATGCTTGTGAGCCTTATTGAATGAGGAATCTAAATTCAATTCACAGCTCCACATGAACTTGCTTTTGAGCTTTCTAATTGATGGTGAACAGATCATCCTGGACAACGTTCTACCAGGAGCCAGACATTTGTACAGGGCCTGGAAGGGATCTCAGCATGTCAAAAATGGTGTGGCGCCCCGCTACATGGTCACGAAAAAGATATTGGGGAAAGAATATCTACTCATGGTGAACGTGAAAGGGAAAAGAGGAAGGAGAGTATGATGTTGTTGTTGGCTGTATTGACCAAGCCAATGCAAAGACAACCCGTCTTCATACTTACTGCAAAGAGGGAGTAGAGTATGATGTTGATGCCGCAACCGACGAAGCCATCGAAAACCCAAGCCATCATGAAAATTGTTGTGCCTACCAATCAACCGTTTTTGCCAGAGTCTGTCATCAAAGCCTTAAAACAAAGCCAAGTGCCCCAGGATTGTTCTGAGATGTTGTGAGAGAGGATAAATAGTGGATGTATTAGGATGTGAGTTACATATTTTTCTGCTATACGTTGCCAAATTTTGTGTGTTTTTCTTTCAAATGAAGTAGAAATCTCTCTCTCTCTCTTTTTTTAATAATAGAAAAGTTAATCTGAACTTCAAGTGTTGTGGTATGTTGGCCCTGTTTTGTTTAATATGTGCACCAGAATATGGGAATTGAACTTTAATATCTCGATGGAATATTTTGCTTCCTATAAACGTAAAAAAAATTCCCAGCCTTCTCTATTGCATATCAGATGTTGAACATAATTCTGAGCTCATTGAATATTCTCCTGAAACTGGATGTGGTCATTTACATATGAAATTTCTTAGGGGCTTGATCTTAAGAAAAATTCCTTCCCCTTCGACTGAAGGTATGAGTGGTAGCCATTCTATCAAACTCACCTGGGCTGGGTGCCCTGCCTTATGCTTTTGTTACCCATGCGGCATGGGTGAGGCATGCCACGGAGAGAATGAAACACCTATTGACATTCTAACACTTCTCTAATCTCACATGTGAACAAATACCCATCGACGTTATATTAATTTTAGGAATTTTTACTTAGATCAAGGTGGCCTGTGGGATTGGTATTGCAGCCTAATATTGAAGTGAGGCCCTATATTGCAATCTCTGATATAGAAATGTATGGTTTGTTAGAGGTTTCTGAAGAGATTCGACGTTTGTTTTCTTATATGTGGGTTATATGTTGCTCTATGTTAAGTCACCGAGTTGGTATTCAAACTTGGGAACAACGGAATTTGAAAATATGTGCCAGTGCAAAAGTATATGATACAATTCATCATTACATTGGACAAAATAATTAAGTCATTTTTTAGTTTCATTATAACTTCATATCTATATCTTTAATTATCTACCTTTTTTCCTCTAAAAAAAACGTGACAGATTTTCCTCGAAGTATCTGGATGGAGGTTGCTTTAACTATAATTGATAACATGAGTTGGTAACTTGGCATTTTCATTGGGACTTAAACCTCGACTGGACAAGAATTGGAGTCCTCATGACAAACTCTACCTTGAAACAACCCTTTCAAATTGACCGACCCCATTCATTGGGCTTATCTATCTATCTACATATCTACATGGATTTTGTTTTCATATTTTTATAAGTTCTACAAAAGGAGGAGGCTCAATGTTTACAAATATTATTGCAAAACCCTCACTGGATGATTTGGTTTTTCTTTTAATGTTTCAAGTAACAGAAAAATGAATCTTAAAGATTTATTTTTAAAATTTATTAGAAAATTTAACTATATTGATTAAATTCATTGTTGCTTCATATTCAATGAAATTCATCTTTTTGAAATAAATCACCAAATGTGTGTGGCTAAGGATTGAAGTCATATACATAATACCTATGGACTGTATGTCTTTTTTAAGACACCGAGAATATTTTCGATGTTGTTTTCCACGCTTGGGTTCTAATGCTCCTATGCTATAAAGTGATGTTGTCATTGGAATAAAAAACTAATGATGTGTGTACCTTGCCGAAGCACCAGAGTTGGGTCTTCTAGTTAATAGAACATGACTACGGGTAAACGATTCAGTTATGCCTTTTTTGCGTGGAGAAGTAGGGTTTTTAGGATGTTGCCTCTCCAAATATTTCTAAACTGTGATGACTAGCTATTTTTCAGAAAAGAATGAACAAGGTGTCCATATTTGAAACTGTTTCCACACTTAAAGGAAATATTCTTGTAGTTGAGAGAATTTTCTCAAGAATAATTTAGAATCTGCCAATCTGGAGTTTGATCAAAGCTTGTAAATGTTCTGATCTACATCTATGAAAATTCTCGTGTTCTTTAAATTCATTAGCTATGGTATGTATCTTGAGGCCATAAGAGAGGAGCACAAGCTATTCCAACTTGTCAAAATTTTGATGTGTATCAAAATTCCATTGGAAAGGCGATAAGTTTTACCCACTTTATGGGTTAAAAATTAAAGTATTTATGGGGTTGTTTCATTAAATAGTCTTGGCTCTTCCCAATTTCCATTCCTAGTATTGTACGAGAGGAAAAATTGTGATTTTCATCAGATAACAAGTGTTTTAGGATGATCTATATGGAGCAGTGGATGGATTTGGGGTTTATCATCTTAATATATTTCCACTATGTTAGCTCCATAGTATATTTCCATTTGTGAAAATGAGCAGGTATGAAGGAAAATAAGTTTTAAACATGCATACTTCCCTTCAAAATAAGACAACACATTAGTAAGCCTTTTCAATGTAATATTTTTGGAACCTAGTTTATATATTGGCAGAAATTGCAGAGTTTTTTTATTATTAGAAGCATGGCAATTGTCTTTAATATATTCTAGTGCTCTAGAAGAGGCAACATATGATGGATTTGGTTTCATTGAGGTTGGGTTCTTTTGATTTTGCACGACATATGGATGAGTTCTTAGGAATAACCTGTTAATTTCTTGGTCTTGATATAGGAAACTAGTCATGCGCAACATGTATATGTTGGTTGTCTTCCTCCAATGGTCAATAAGCAGGTAAAATTTTGTGCTTTTTTTGGAACAATTCTTGATATGTTTATAATAATATAATTAACAACCATAGAAATTTTAAAGTTATACTTTCAATAAGTTGTATAAATTGTCTTACAATTTTGCATTTGTTATCTATTGCTTTATTGAATTGTATATACTCAATAATGAGTGTTCAGTGCAATTCATTAATTAAAACATTTAAACATTTTATGAACTTCAAATGTGTTCAACACACTCCTTTCATAACAATTGAGACAAGTCTCACAAAGTCATGATGTTTGATAATATGAAAATTCTATATGTGTGTTCTTCATTGCATCGATGATCCATCTATTAAATATCTACCTGAATTAAGAGATTGATGGATGTTTTCATGTTTAGAAAGGGTATTGTTTGGCAGAGTAATATAAAAGTATAGATAATGTTAACTTTCTAATTATGCTTAGAACTTTAAAAGTGATGTTGAAGTGGTGTAGAAGGTAGTTACTCCCATGCATCTTTTTTATGGTGAACTGAATATTTATTTTCCTCATAGTTTGATTTCCAGAGAATTGCTACATATTTTAGTCAGGTTACGACTGCTATAGGAGGAAACACTATTGGGCTAGGTATGGATTATAAGGAAGTATTTTAAGTTTGTCTTTTTTACATCATTATCCTAAACTCTAGAGCATGGAACTGAAAATTCTATTTGCGAGTAGGTGATGTTGCTATTAATGTCTATATCAATCATGAAAAGAAGTTTGCGTTTGTGGAGATGCACACAGTTTAAGAGGCAAACATTGCATTGGATCTTCATGTAGAAATTTTATAACTGATATTTTATACACCGAGATTCTCCTGACCACACACTATTTTAACTTCATGCACAATACATAATCTCTTCTACCATTGATCATTAATTGTGGAAATAAAAACAATCGCATCCGCACATTAAAACCATAAACAATCACACATATGAAGACATTATTTTATGGGAAAGCTTAAAGCTGAAAACCCCCAACTATCTGTATATTATATGTAATAGATATCATGTAGAAATCATTATACAAAGCTCCTCACAAATCTCTCAGTACAATCTCCAATTGCTACACACTAAACAGGTCCAATCTAGCAAATCACATGCTCCAATCTCTGCCACCTGATAGCCTGCCTCTACTGCGCAATCACTGCTGAAGAATGGCTCTGAATGAACTCGAATTGGTCCAGCCTTGCTCATGCAATCCTCATTGGCATCTCCAAGCTTGTGTGTTGCAAGTCATGCAACACTATAGTCACTGATAGTCACTCAGTCTGTGCTCTTTCACCCTACCTCTTCTTTGGTCTCCTTTGAAACTGTCCATGCACTGAATTTAACTGATGTATTCTTTAGTTGATTAATGAGTTTACAATTAGTGAATTAATTATTAATTAATTCACACCACTCTCACTAGTTTATCAATCAGTTAGACTAGATACAACTAGCTCAACTATGTTTAGATTAGTTAAACTGAACACAACTCCATTAACTTCCTCAATCAACTCCACCAAACTCTCTCACATGAGTTCTAACTAAAGTATCCATGCAATAGCTCCACTTAACCCTTAGGAATAGTGTAATTCCTTCTCTCAGCTCCTGTGCCACATCTGTGCACTTAACTGAAGTGCTCCAAGAGAATAAGATAATGTTTATAGTCCAACTATTATTAAGAGCTAATAATATTCGACATATCTATTTTTAGACTGGCAATCTAAAAATAGATTCCGCCCAATATGTCTAAAAATAGAAGTCCATATATTTTTCCAACTTGAACAACCATCCACAAATAGCATCCTGAAACTCATATAATATGATCGACATGTCTAAAAATAGACATAGTCTAAAAATAGACTTGCGCCAAAAATAGCCTGCGGGCCCACTTAGTGAAGGCGACTCTTTTCACTAAGCTCATCATCTTGTTGCAATCTCAACACTTCATGGTATCATGTTTGGGGTACATTATTCTATACTTATGCTCCCATTACCATTCTATGTAAGTTTAAAAAAGAGTCTTACTCAGTTGTACAATAATAGACAATTCCTTTCCACCATTTTAATGAACTGAGCAGTTGATTTTGTTAATTTTCTCATTATTATCATTGAATTTCATACGAAGTTTCTATGAGAGTGAGGAGACCAAGGGATTACAGTACCTAATTCGTAGTATCCCTTTACCCCAACCAACCCAATCCCCACCTTCATTTAGGTGTTGTTGGGCTTACACTATGGTAAGTTATGTAATGCAACATTTGTATATCAGTGGCTAAGAAGTGAAATGTTTTATTTTTCTTATGTGCTTTTTTTGTTTCTAGTCCTATATAAAAATGATACTCACACATGTGACATATAGATATTTTAATATGATAAATCCTAATATAACATGGCTAAATTATATATTTATGGAAGTGTTGTTGGAGGAGCTGATGAACCTGATCAAATATTTGTTGGTGGCTTACCATATTACTTCACAGAAGCACAAATAAGAGAACTGCTTGAATCCTTTAGGTATGTGTGCTTAGATATTTGGTTTATAGAATTAAATTTGTTTCCATAAATTTAAATAAGTTGTATGCAAATTTCTTTGCAAATATATTGATACTTACCATGCATAGGTCTTGTTATTACTCAGATTGAACCTCAAGGTTGAGAGAGGCAATCCCGAGGTAACCTCAAACCAGACTTTAGACTTGGTATCTAGCCCTACCAAGTCAGAGAGGGATCTCTCAATAGAATCACAACCAAGAGGGCTGGATGAAAATATTTTAGGCTAGGTAAGGAATACAAGGGGTTTTGATTTTGATTTTAGGGTTGGGCTTACTTAACAGGATTTAGGTGAAGGGAATAAATCAGGGCCAAGGGGATGAAATTGCAGTATTTTTGATGGGGCAAGGTAGGTAAGAGGTTTAACATTCAAAGAGTATTAAATAAAATGAAAATACTGGTGAGGAGCTAGGGAAAGCATCTGGAATGTATTTTCCCTAAACTGAAGAAAATGAACACATTATTCTAAATTTCCCAAAATAGAGCATAAATAAATATGAATTCTATCTTTCAAACTTGAAATCAAGTATATTATAGATGTGAAATGGTTTATGAATTAAAAATACATTCTAAAAATTCAATATCAGAGAGGAAACAATGTCTAAAACTCATACCACAGGGATCCCAAGAAAATAGCTACAATTTTCCATTAATGTCCAAGCCAAAATGATACTTGATCAATACAATCTCTTCAACTGATGCCAACCATTAAAAAGACTAAAAAATTACACCTTATAGACTTCAAAACCACTTCCTCCCATCCTCAGAGGTTTAATCCATGAGGTGAGGGAGTTGTTACATCAAAATATGAAACTGAAAGCTAAAGACTAGGATGAGGAAAGCAACTCATTCCTATCTTTTAAAACAGATACATTTGACTTCAAACTAATGATTTACCTAATGTATCTACCTTAGGTAAAAGTAAAATATGATATTTAAATTGGTAACTTTCTCATTTCCCAAGTAAAAAGTAAAATAGAGGTGAAACTTCAAAATTTACTAAAACTGGTGAAATTGTAAATTTCTTGGTAAACGCACAGCGCCATGATAGAAAAATTGACCTGTTTTGTAAGCCACTTTTGGAGGCCTTCCCCTTGTCCAAATAAACTCCATGATAGCTCATTGGGAAGTTATCTGAGTCTGGTTTCCAAATATTCTTTTAAGTTCCAAATGCTGTCCATCTACCTTGTCAAAAATCTGTTCTCCCAAGATTGGTAAACGCGTAGCACTAAGGTGAAAAAGAGGGAAGAAACATGATTTTTTGGTGGTTTTTTGCCTCTTTGAGTGACCAGTTCTAGTCCAAATCTCCTGAAACTTTATGAGGTTGATGTATTCATCATTAGTAACATTACGATTCTGACCATTTTTTATTTTTATGCCCCAAAAAAGAGCATAGCGCCAGTAGTGCTATGCGTTTAGCAAATTTTTTGCATGCCAAACTGTCCCAAAAATCAAAATTTGTACAAGGTTGCCAAAATGTACCAAAACTTTGAGTTTTCTTGCTGATTTAGGAGTTATAAGCATGGAGGGACACCTCAAAAAGAATGTTCAACTTCTCCTTGTCCTTTGACTAGGTCAAAACCTGAATATTTGCATGGGCTCGTTTGAGCTTGGCCCTTGCAATCTTGTTTCTCAAGGCATAGTGTTTCACCATCTTCCTATGAATGTCAATGTATTTCTTTGCCTTCTCTAGTAGGCCCTCCAGATGTAAATTGGCTCTCTCAAGCCAATACTCTCTATCTTTACTAATCTCAATGGCAAGTAGCTCACTTGGAGTAAGCTGCTCTTCCAATTCAACCTCTTTTTGCCTTTCTCGAGCTAAAGCCTTCTTTAGCCCAATTTTCCTCGGTCTCCATCTCGGAAGCTGATCTTCCTCATCATCACTATCATAGCATCTGCCCAAGGTCTCCCCCAGCAAGGCCTTGGCCTTTCCTACCTCTCTCTGAGCTCTAATTATCTTGACCTCACTAATGGTTTGCTTAGTCTTCAGTTGCTGATTCTCTAGCTCAAGAAAGTAAATCACGTACTGTGCTCTATGAATATTAGCTTGAAGCTCACTAATATTTACCTCCTTGCCTCTGATCACCACACTAGTATCTCTCTCCTCATCCTCATCATTAATCTCAATCAACTGAAACTCCTGCTTAGTTTCATGTTTGTCCTCCTGCTCAATAATGATAGGCTCTATAACCTTTTCCTTGCCCTTGTCTACCTATTTTTCTGATGGATAAGGCATGACCCATTTCACACCATGTGAAGCAAACACATGTTTGTGGCCTCTCTGATATGTTAAGGAAAATGGCTCAATATCAGTCATTTTTGTGTAAGCTGCCTCAAAGTCCCTTTCACTGCTTGATGCTCTGGTATCATGATGTGATGGTGAAGGGTTGTAGAAAGGTGATGAGGTAGGATCGATATGAGGTGAATGGATGTGAGTGAATGGTGATGTATGAATAACGGGATGTGATGGAGAAGTGGATATGGGAGGATGAGATGATGAAGGAATATCCTGCTCATGATGGCTAGGTGGGGTAGTGAAAACCTCATTTGCAATGAATGCATCCCATGCAATGTTTTTTTTGCTGAAGCTAATGCATGAACACCATTTTGATGAGTGAATGATGAAATAGGCTCTACATTTTCTGATTCTAATCCCTCTTTTTCACAATGTAAGCCATCTTGTCAATGCTACGGAAAAGATAATAAGGTAAGTGTAGCATTCTAACTCTAGTGAAATGCATGAGGATACGAATATGTTATGAGTAGAGTCGAGAAAAACCTCCCCTCACAAGTGAAATACTTCATTATTATCTTCATCATGGGCACATACCGGTCAAGGAGATGAGAGAAAGGGAATATTGATTTCTTGTGATCCTTGTACCTAGGTTTAAGGTACGGTTCATAATAGCTCATGTCCAGGTTTGCTTGTTTAAACCACATGTCTCCCACACTAGGGATCCCTGTAGCAGCTGCAATAGCAGTGGTGGACATCTCAAAAGTAACCCTAGCAATAATGACCTGCTTTTCATGTATATCGGTGATGAATAATCTTGTTAACCCCAGGTGATTTTGGACTTGCTGCACTCTCTCACAAAACTGAAAACAACCCACATGTTTGAAGCAAGACACAGTGAGATGAGAGGCCATAAGTTCTCTTATAGTTATGGATTCAAATATTTTTATTTTCCCTCCCTTATGGTCATTTCTTCTTGGCATTTTTCCCTCACCAACACCACTATCCTCTTCTTCAAAAATCTTAAAACTCTGACTTATGAAACCCTAAGGTGCAAGTGAAATGAGATGGCTAGTTTTGAAATATGAACGGAATGAATGTAGGGAATGAGTGAAGGGGAAAAATAAATCAATGAAAACCCTAAATCAATGAAATTACCCTGTCTATGACTGATATTCTATTTAGGAGGATGAAACAAGTGTATAGACAGTGATCACAATCTTGTAATTAGCGTTTCATTACGGTTTCATTTTAACGCATTAAAAAATCACCAAATAGCTTAGAAACAAGGCTTATGATATGTACTTATTGCTTAGAAATTCTTGGAGAATTATAGGAGAAATTTGAAGTAGTTTTGAGCTTTTTTGAATGGCACAAACCCTCAGCGATCTTCACTGTGCAGGCACGCAACGCCACTGTGTGAGCATGCAACGCTTGTCCAAACACGCAACTCCTCTCTGCAAGTGTGCAGTGCCTTCAAAAATTACGTGGTAAACTCCTAGAAAGGGCACAGCACCAAGGTATAGGCGCGCAACGCCATTGTAAATGCGCAACACCAATTGCAGTTTGCGTAGCGCCAAGAAATTTGGCCCAATTTCGCTTCAAAAACTCACAAATTCTTTTTTGCTGAATGCTCCTGATGTTTTGAAAGGCAACAATGGATCTTTTGAAATGTTTGATAGGCTTTATAGCCAAGTGGATTTTGATTTAACTTTTAAATGCCCACTTTTCTAATGTTTAAAGTCTTTTTTCTTTATCATTGATACTCTCTGACACTTTTTGCATTGCAGGTTGCTGAAGTCATGGAGTTGGCTTCTCTTGTGCTCATTGAGGCTGGACATAATTTCTTTGACAACTTTGGGATAAAATTATTACATATAATAGTATAAAATTACATTTGAAAAAATAAGAAAAATAAATTACATAAGTGAATTTTCTATCAAAATGGCATTTTGATAAAAAAATTCTTCAAACTGAAAATACAACCTTTGAAGTATAATGAAACCATCATGATGATCTTGCTCAATCCCTCTCATATATATGATGACCTCATCGGAATGACAGAGTGACCTTAAAAAATGCAAAACCCTATTGACCTAATGAGACTTTTTTTTTTTACCTGTATTCAATGAGATTTTGACTTAAAACATTTTCAAGTAAATCAGAGCATTTTCATAGGTTTATTTTTGATCAAATGGGACATGGGAATGAGTTAGAAATATGAATCTTGGAGGGAGAAAAAGTTTATTTGACAAGGACAACCACCAGCAGAGAAAATTTATGTCATGACCTTACGAAATGATAAAAAAATTATTCAGTATGGGACAACTAAGATGCACATGAAAATGTGTTTTGATCCCTGGTGGAAGTATACAAATACTGACACTAACAAGTCTTTTGGAATGAAAATTATTTAAGGTCCTCAAGTGCAAGATCAAAGCAATCAGTCTGCTTTCCAAAATAAACAAATTCTATGGAAATATTATAATGATTAATATTCATATGTCTTTTGGAATGATAAATTGTGTGTAGTGTCATCAATTTTAGGATGAAAACATTCCACATGCTTTCCAAAGTGAACTTGAAGTATATGTGGATCGATTTACCCATGTGATATTGAGGATATATTTTTTGACTAGGTGTTGGAGGAAACAAACTCTAGAGGAACACTTGCTATTTTCCTTGGAATTTCACAAAAGTATAACATGTTGTATTGTTTTAATTGAAACCTTTCTATGTAAAACATGTAATATAAAAAATCATATGTACAACATAATGTATACAAAATTATCCACTGAATATGTTTTTACAAATATTTTTAGTGTGTGAACATTGAGGGTATGTCCACCTCATATGGTTTAAAATATATTTTCTCAATTTACCCCATCTTCCAATCTAAGTTACCAAAATATGAATATGGATCCACCCATATTTTTGAAGACACTGGATCCATTTATGACGAGGAAACAATTACAAAAATATAAAAATAGTATTATAATAAATAAAAAAATAGTCAATAATCAAAACCATTGAGGAATTACATGATCGGTTAACAAAATAAAAAAGAGAGTTAGCATGCATATTAATACTAGCCATCTATGTACCATAACTGATAATTTGTTTATTATTAATTATTGATAATTTTGAAGATCATTTCAATGTGACCATGTAGTAAATCATAAGAGTGCTCTTGTGAGCCATATCCACATGTCCATATCAGTAGTGAATAAAGTTATTTTCTTGGTGGCTATGATGAGACTAAATAACAGTGTCAATGAAGTGAAAAAAAACATAGTAGATAAGGAAGGATAAGACATTGACAACATAACTTGACCATGATGATAAAAAAAACCTTGAGAGAAAGCTTTGATAACAAAACTCGGGAGCTGGTCTTAACTTAAGGGTAGATCAGAGCTTGACAAGGAATGCAGTTTATAGTATTAATGAATTAGGAGTCCATAGTTTTGAATATTTTCATTAAAAATTCATTTTTTGGGGATCTTTGGGTCAAAAAATCACTCGAATTTTAAGGATCTACTTCAAATTTAGGATCCATTTCATTCTCCACGGGATTTGTCTCATGGCCTCTGATCTGTTTCCTCCTGCAGGGGTATGCTTGCATGATAGATCCTGGGAAGTCTACTCTAACAAATCCATATCTAGATTAAATTTGTGGAAATGCACACAGAGGTGGAATATCCTATAACAGAGCTACTAATTAACTCGTCAATGCACTTCAAAATTGTTGAACCCCACAAAATAAAGAAGAGACATAGTTGGTATAAATTGAGAGTGAAAGTATCGTCAAAAGAAACAATCATGCGTTGAGTATCCCTTACATACATAAAATTGATATTTGACATTTTAGCTTTTGTTATTTGAGACTTGGAGCTCAAATGCATCCCACATGCCTTCGAAATAATCGCCTTCTAGCATGGTTCCCAAGGGGTTCATCAAGGTTCCAATGATTTAGGGGATTCTTATCATTGCCTCCAAACATTCCAATGGTGATATCTTGTCAAAGGAGTTGTTGGGTCAGTGGGTGATTATAGGGAACAAATGCCATTGGTGGTGAGAGAGTGGTGAGTGAATGCTTAAAAATTATATCTTATCTGATATTCATTAGATGTCATTACATGTCTGTGTGTTTAGAATTTTGGAATCTTTTCAAGATCAATTTCAAATTGAGGATCCATTTCATTCTCCACAGTATTTGTATCATGGCCTCTGATCTGTTTCCATTTGTAGGGGTACACTTTCTTGAAAGATCATGAGAAAAATCCAACATATATAGATCTAGATTTAATTTGTGGAACTGCACACAGAGGTGGCAGATCTTGTAACAAAGCTACAAATTAATTGGTCAATGCACTTCAAAAATGTTTAACCCTACAAAATAAAGAAGAGACATAGTTGATATAAATTGAACATAAAGTACCATCAAAAGAAACAATCTTGCATTGAGTATCCCTTACATACATCAAATTGATATTTGACATCTAAGCTTTTGTTATTTGAGACTTGTGGCCCAGATTCATCCCACATGCCTTCTAAATAACCATCTTCTAGCATGGTTCCCAGAGGGGTTTGTTGGAGTTCATCAATGTTCCAGTGATTCATGGAATTCTTAAGATTCCCTCCAAATATTCCAATGGTGATATCTTGTCAAAGGATTTTTTGGGTCAGTGGGCGCTTATAGGGAACAAATTCTATTGGTGGTCATAGAGTGATGAGTGGATGCCTAAAAATAATATCTTATGTGATGTTCATTGGATATAATTACATGCTTGTGTGTCTCTCTCTATATGTAACCATAAAATTATATGCATGTACTTCTGGCCTGTGAGGCCATCGCCGTTTTTGTAATTTTTTATATTAAATTTTGTTATTATTTTATTTGTTCTATATTAACAATATATATATAATATGCTATATTATCTGATCCTTGCAATATCTTCAAAAAAAATTATATTTGATATTATCAATTACAAAATGTATGTGTGCTATGTGACTGGATCCTTACAAATGTTATCATAACCATATTGGTCACTCAACTGGTTGACCCTTAAAACTGGAAACTGGTTGAAACTCGATAAGATCTAGAAAAAAATGGGAAAAAACTTTGATGGCCAAAAAAGACATTAATGTTCAAATTTTGATTAAAAATAATATATTCTATGATATCCTTGTGAATTCAAACCATTATACACCTATGCAAATTTTTCTCATGTATATAGAAATTACGGGTGCATATAACTAAACTAACATCGAGTGTAATCATAACTATGATAAGTTTCATTTTATTTTTTATTTTTTGGTTGCTGTCATGTTTTGAGTGCAAACTTATGAAATTCCAAACCGGATGTCGCTTTATGTGAAGATCTCTCTCTCTCTCTCTCTCTCTCTCTCTCTCTCTCTCTATATATATATATATATATATATATATAATTTTTATTTTTCCCATGGTTCCCTAGAGATCAATGTTATATATATATATATATATTATTATTATTATTTTTTTTCCTGTGGTTCCCTGGAGATCCATGTTACATTTGCACAAAAGTTTAGATATCATTCAGATATCTAAAATTTCTAATTTTTAATTTGAATATTTACGTGATAAAGGAAAGATAAAGGTTCCAATTATAAAAGTCACCCAATAATAACATTGTTATTTTTCTTTCATTCAACGTGTAACATATTGCATCTGTCTTCATTAATGCTCTTCTTCCAGATGCTATCCACTTATGACATTTCCTTTGAAATATTTGGTGCATTTGCGAGTTATAGGTCATTTGTAGGCTATAAATGTATTCAGAGTTTCAATTCTAATTGAGCATCCAACTGAACATATTGATTCTCTTATACGTAAATATTTTTCTCTCCATCCCCTTTTCATAACTTCCATAACCATTAGGTAGGGACCTGCAACTTCGATGATGTTTTTCTTGTTTAGTAAAATATTTTCAAGACTTTAATTTATTGAAAGTTTTAGAATTTACAATCTATGAAGTTTCAAGATGTAATTTTTAAAAGTCTAATTCTTTAAAGGGTACTAGCTTAATGGAAGAGCACCTGCTTTACAAGCAGGAGGTAGGTGGTTCGATTCCATCGTGCCTTGATATTCATGTGGAATTGCAGTGATCTGTTTTTGGTGACAAGGGCTATTTTGACCATCACCAATGAGCTTATGGTGACATTTTTCGACCCTCACCAAAATATGAAATGGTGACTGTTAGTCATCAGTAATTTTTGTTTTTTTTAGATGACTAAATGCTTATCCTAGATTTCTAGAAACAAAATTAATGAATATTGTGAGTTCTAGAAATCTCACTGCCTTCATTATCCTTAGGATAAAATTTTCACTATGTTACCATCCTATCATGTCATGGTCAGCCTACCACTCCCAGAAGACCCATCATGGGCTCATACCGCTCATATTCATCATTTTTGCCACCTTTGACCTCAACACTATGTTTTGAATTGCCTAACCCCTCCACTTGCCACCTAGGATCACCAACCAACCTACTCATTCTTGTGTTTCCCGGATACATCAAGCATTGATGGTCTCAAAAATATCCCTGTAGGCTCTTTAGATAAATCAAGTAAATTGGATTTTGGATCTTCAATACATCAAATTGTAAAAAAATCTGTTTTTCATACTTGAAAACCTCAAAGCCAAGCTTTCGGTCAAAGACAAACCCAAAGAGCCTCCCACTAGGTCATTTAGGGTTTCATAGGTTATAGGTTTGTCTTTGATGTTCTAAAACACTATTTTTCTTATGCCAAGAAGATGAAACCAAATGTGAAAGAAGGTCAAGAAACTATTTGTCCAAATTAGATCAGACAAACCTTCAAGAAGGATGACTTTGCCAAAGACAAAATTCTGCAAAAGGATAACTGTGCATCTTAAACATTTCTGCAGGAATGATTGAGATAGCTATCAACAGAAAATGAGGTAAGGTAAGAGGCCATCTCCTCACTAAAGGACATCCACAACAAAGAAAAGGAAGCATGCCTATGTTCAAAGAGAATCAGGTTTTTAGGACTGATTGGCTAAACAGTGTTTCCAAGCAAGGAGCCAATGCAAAAGACCACAAGGACAGAGGCACATCAACACAACCAAGCACAAATTGAATATTTTTAGGAGTTATAAATGAAGAAGGGAAAAAGGTAAGGTGAACTGAACAGAAATGAATGAACTTCAAAGGGATATAGAGAACTTAGAAGACAACACTAATTAATTTTCTCTAACAACCCTAAAACCTAAAGTTTTGGGAATATAGGCAAAGTAGGTGAAATGAAGACTACGGGCCTCCATCCTGACAGCAGAAAGTTTCCAAAAATCTATTGAAGGTGATTCCTAGGGTTGGCCAAGGCAATAGTGCTTCACTACATCAAAGGGAGAAAATGAAAAGAGTATCAGCGTGAGGAAGATCAAGCCTCCATTATGCAGTTAATTTCCCTCAGAATGGTCAAAGGAAAGAAAGCCTAGGGTTAAGTTTCAAGACAAAAAATCAAGCTGAGCATGAGTTTATTTTTGAGTAACTGAAGGTGTCAAAATCCAAAGTATGACAAAGGAGACCAAAACAATTGTGTCATGGCACCTGCAACAAATCAGAAGTGGCCAAGAAGAGATATAACAGGCATGATTTATAATCTTTTTCAAAGAGGATGTGTCACTGTCAAAATCAGTCAGAAGGTAAGGGGATGTATTTTTAGGTCACTTACACTCAGAAATGCCAAAAAGGATAAAAACATGTTTTCAGTTTATCAATGTAAGCAGAAACAGGTTTTGACAATGCCAAGACCCTAAAAGGTTAAAAATGACCTTTTCATCTCTCCAGTAAGACATCAGCAAAGGAAGAAGAATTATCTTGAAAATTTTTCAAATCACTTGCAAAAAGGTCAAAAATGATATCAGTCTAATGACAAAAAGATTAAAATAACATTACAAAGTGGGGTTTTGAATTTCATTTATTGGTCTAAAAAGGTATAAAAGGCCTTCTTCATTTTTCTTCCCATCTTATTTTTCCATTACAAAGAGCAAGAAAGCTTCCAAGGGGAATTTTGCTGAGTTTTGGTCGATTTCTGAGCAAGGTTACTGGTGCTACACACAGAACCTGGCACTACGCTCATAGACCCTGGCGATGCGCGAAAGGAGGTCTCCGCAGTGCAATTTTTACACTATGCTGCGCACACATCGGGTGGCGCTGCGCGTATAGCCTGGTGCTACGCTCAGGCAGATCGACACGCCCAGGCCCGATGCTGTGCCCACAGGCCGATCCGATACCTAGTTTCTCTGCCAGGCGCTACGCACAGAGGTCAAACCTGACACCTAACTAACCTGACTCACCCAGGAGGGCTGGCGCTACGCCCAGGCAGAGGCTTGAGCCGACCTTTTTCCTACCCGGCGCTACGCCCAGAGGCCGACAACATTGTGCACAGCAAGGCCCGACTCGCCCGGTGCTACGCTCAGAGGCACACGATAGCGCCGGCGTTGCGCTAATGCAAAAGATCATCCAAATTGTACAAAAAAATGCTAAAAATTGAGGGAAACACCTCCAAATCGCCTCCAAAGACCTAAAGACAAGCTAAAAGCTGGTAAGTGGCCTTTCCTCCTTATCCTCCAAGAAATTTTCATGATTTGGTGATTAATAGAAAAGGTCAAACCCTAGTCATGAGAAACCCTAGGTCTTCATACCAAGTAAGCCTCTGTTTTTGACCTATGAGCAATTAATTATCATTTGAAGGGGAGTAAACTAACGTAAAAATAAATAATTTATATAAAAGCCCTCATCAAGCTAAAAAAAACTTAGTCTTATACCTCACCTCCATATCATTCATTTACAAGAGTTGCCCACCATAATTTTCATTTTACTCCTCTTGCCCAAGTTTGTCAAAAAACAACCCTAATCACCATGTCAGGAGAAAAAAATAGTAGCAGCAGTGAAAGAGGCCAAGGGCCTATGAGGCCAAATAAAAAAGGAGGGAAAGTGAATAGGTTTGAACCCCAGAGCACAGTATATATCTCCTCATATCCCATGATCCTCTCATGTTTCCAGAATGTGGGATTTTTTCAATTTTGTGAGAAGGTCAAACAAGTACAACACCACCCAAAGCTTACAACGTTGTTTGTCCTCAATCTCCACAACAAACAGGTGAATCTTGTAGGGGTGGATTTTGAACTATTAGTAGATTCCATCTCTAATGCTACAGGCATACCTGCTGTTGGTGAGAAATGGTTCAAGAAGGAAAAGTTGGACATGAACCATTATGAGCCATTTGTCAAAACTAGGTACTGAGTGGGCTACAGGGCTATCTTCCATTGCTCACACCTAAAACAGAGGTTTGCACCCTTGATGAGGGTTATCATGAAGTACTTTACCTGTGAAGGGAGGTACTCCAGACTCTATTCCTACCATGTTAGAATCCTCATGCATTTCACAAGGGTTAAAATGCTTCATTTTCCTTACTACTCGTATAGAAGCATTGACAAGATGTCATCTGTTGTTCGGAGGAGGACATATACCCAGCAAATTAATAGTTTATTACACCATTCCTTGATCAATATGGTGGTATTACATCAGTTGGAGAAAAAAGGCATCCCTTGGAATGTGTTCATATCCCATGAAGTCTTCACAAGCCCACAACTTTCTCATTAACCAAAATTTCCCTCATCATCTACACAAGTCTCCTCACCTCAAGAAAACCTCCTTTCCTCCCCTTCTATTGATGCATCAGGTGAAGAAGGAAGTGGCAATGAAGAATCAAGTGAAAATGAAGGAGATAATGATAATGAGTCAAATAAAAATGAAGAGGGTGAGAATGACAATAACTTAGTCCAAAGTGAGGAAGAGGAAAATGACGAGAAAGAGGAAGAAGAAGGAAATGATGATAATAAGGAAGAGACAGAGACAGATGATGAAGAGGAGGTCAACAGTAAAAAAGAGGACACAGAGACAACAAATGATGAAGAAGACACAGAGGCAGAAAATGAAGAAAGGAACAGTGAGAAAAGCCATGATTAAAACAGTGACAAAGAGGAAGAGGATGAAAATACATAAGATATGGAAGAGGATGACATTGATGAAGATTATGAAAGTGAGGGAAATGCAGAAATTAAAGGCAGTAGTGACAAAAATGAAGCAAGCCTCAGTGATGAGAAGGACAACAAAGAAGAAAATAGTCATGACAGTCATGAAAACAGTCAGCTCCTCTGTGATAATGTTAATGATGACAGAACAAAAGATAAGGAGTAAAATAGTCCTGGTGATGAACAAAATAAAAGTGAGGAAAGTGCAGAGGGTGATAGTCCTGATGATGATCACAGCAGTAAAAAGGCAAGCAGCTGCAATGAAGGACAAAATGAGGAGTTTGATGACAACAACAAGGATCATAGCCACAAAAAAGACACCAACAAGACCACCATCACACCTCTTTAATTAACCTATAAAAGAGGGTCAAGGCTTGTGTTTTCTGCCTCTAAAAGTCAAGGGACCATGTCATCCACCTCAGCTCAGCTACTATACAAAGGCAAACAAAGGGTGAAGCAAGAAGAAGAAGATCATGAGGTGGAAAGGGAGTTTGAAATCATTCAGGTAGACAGTGATGAGGAGAATGAAGCAAGAATCTCAAACTTGCTCATCCAAAACAAAAATGCACTCATTGAAGACCTCCAAGCCAATCTGAATAGAGCCAAGGGTGTAAATGATGCCCTTGACTTGGAGAACAGGCAGCTAGGAGCACAAATTTCCATTTATGAGGCTAGAGCCATTAAGGCCCGAAAAGAAGCCGAAAGGGCACAGGTGGAACTAAAACAGTTCATGGGCACTTATGAAGAGAATGAGGATGAGGAAGGACAATCTAGGAGGAGGCCTAGAACCATGGGGTTGAAAAAGGAATTGGAAAAGCAAAGAGAAAAATAAGCAGCCCTAGCATAACAGCTCACCCTAGATGAGCTTTTAGCCATGGAGATAGCACATGATCGGGAGACTTGGTTGGAAAGAGCCAACATACACTTGGAGGCTAAATTGGAGAAGGCCAACAAAAATCTTGACCTCCAAAGAAGGATGACTAAGCATTATGCCTGGAGAAACCAAGTTGCAAGGGCAAAACTAAGGAAGGTCCAAGTCAAGATCCAGGAACTAAAAGAAGCAAAAGGCCAAGCTAGAATTGGAATTTTGGCACAAGCTTCTCTACAGGTCTCTCAAACCCCTTGAAGGAGACATCCACCAATTTTGAAGAAATTTGGACAAATTTTTGTTTTTTGAGAATTTGAAGGCCTATAAGCGTAGCGCCACTGGCACTATGATTTTCCCTCAGAAATATTCAGAGGGAAAAATTTACATTTTTGGATTTCTCATGACTAGTACACTATTCTCACCAAATTTCAGAACAATTGGAGCATTTTTGACTCCTCAAAAGGTCAAAAAACACCTCATTTTTCACCTTTCTGCTTGCTTTTCAGGCCTGGCACTGCGCTCATAGAAGTTTTTGGAATTTGAAATTTTGAATAGGTTACATGTGCTCAATTAGAAAAAAGTAGATCTGGAAATAATACTCAACAGTATTTCCAACGGGCCATCACGGAGAAAAATCTGATATCGGGAAGGTCCCCAAAACTTGGCTGCGACATGACCTATTTTCTGCCTAAGGTAGCGCCGCGCTTATAGACAACACTGTGTGTTTTTGTCCAAAAGTCAACAAAACACACTCATTTATTGCAAAATCTTATTTTAGTGTTTTTTGAGGCAAATCACTCTAGAATTAAGTGCTAGAAGTTATTTTGGCATTTATTTTATGGGATATTTTGTGCCTTGGGCCTTGCATGCTCTCTTGGGCATTAATGACATTTATGAGTGGTTTTGACATTTTCCAACCCTATATATGGTTTTTTCCCTCCTTTTATAGATAAATAGAGCATGAGGGTTTTCATTGTAAATGTTGGCATTTGATGAGTTTAGAGAGCAATACATGGTTTTCTTGAGTTCGAAGGAGAAATTGATGTTGTGGAGTTTTTGAATCGCCTGCTTTGATTGATGATGAAGGAGGATAGCTTGCAGGATCCCTGATCATGGTTAATGGTGATGCGTCTCTAATTAGTTCTTGTTTTCATGTTTATCATTATGTTCATCTTTTTATGTTGCAGTAGAACAGAAAAGTATAGGCTAAGAAATGTTGTTTGAGGCACCTTAGTCCTTCCTGCTTCTTATTGTCTTTATGTTTTCCTTTGTTGGGTTTGTTTAAGGAATTCTTAGTTGCTCCTTAGATCTACCTATACTTGTTTATTCCATGAATGGTTCAATATAGTAGTTTTCAAATATGTTTTATGGTTAGACTTGCTTACTTGATGCTGTTTAAATTATGTTTTTAAATCTCTCTTTGAAGTACTACTTGTTAGGTTTTAGCCAAAGAGGCCATGTTCTGATCATGCCCTTTGTCCATGCTTGAGAAGTTGCCTTAAAGTTCTTTGTAGCTTGATCTAAGATTCTTAGGAGTTCCATCTTCTTGGATTAAAGTTATTTGTTATCTTTAATGTTTTCTAACCTTGAAGGTGAAATAACCCGAAGTTAAATGAGTTTCTTGCCTTCTATATTTCATTGGAATGGTTGTCTTGAATGCTTGTTTCCTTAAGTGTAATAAAAAAGTTATTGGTTTTGCCCTGTTTTATGATTATGCCCTTATGTTGATCAGTATTTAAGACCATCTTATTTAAAATTATTTGTTTAAGGATTCTTCACTGCCCTTACACACCTACTGTGCTCACAACTTAATGTTCATTTCACTTCACACATACCTTTAAAAGATCCATTTGACTATGCTAGATTTTTCCTTTTATACTTCCTATTTAATTGTTGAGATATCCATGACTTTCATAGACTCCATAGCCCAATGATTTTAAGACCTCTCACTCCACCTATTCTACCTAACCATCCTACCCAACCAAAACAAACAACAAACCCTACACTTAACAACTAGCCTAAAATCAACCATCTAAAGCAAACAAGTTCACATCCTTTGCATATAATAGAGAGAGCCCTATCTAAGTCTAGGAAGGTTAGGTCCTAGGACTCCAAATACTGGTCTGATGTTACCCTGTGCATTTGGTCTACCAATCTGCTAAATCATGGGACACTAACAGTGACGGTCAATGAGTGCCACCATATATACGACGACCATGCACATCAATAGTGACGACCATGAAAGGTCCGTCACCATAAATCGGTGTTGTTGATATGAAATGGTGATGGTCAATGTTTTTCATTATATTCATTATTCGTGACGAATCTTGAAGTCACAATGAGCTTATCATGACATTTTTTGACCCTCACCAAATATGAAATGGTGACGGTCAACGAACGTTTCCATATATATGCACCAATAGTGACGAACATAAAATGTCCATCACAATAAATCATTTTTGTTCATATGAAATGGTGACAATCAATATCTATCATTATAATCAATATTCATGACAGACTTGAATGTCACCACAACACATACTTTTGGCGACACCACCTTTGGTGACGTTCATTTTTTTGGTGACCTAGACTATTTTCCGTCACCATTTCTCATGTGAAATGGTGACGGTTACTATCCATCAATATAAATAATTATTGATGATGAACCTTGAATGTCACCACAAGACCTATACTTTCGGCGATGCCACCTTCGGTGACGTTCAATTTTTGGTGATGAAGGCTCTTTTGACCGTCACTAATGAGCTTATGGTGACATTTTTCGCCCCTCACCAATGTCCTTTTTTCTTTTAGTGGTCATACCTTTATGAGTTTTTGGGAGAAATGAAATATAAATGACACATGCCTTAAAGTTTGCCTAAAATTTTATGGGAGAAGGGAGAAATGACACATGTACAAGATTTGTCTTAAAGTGGTAGTGGTTTATGGATATTAAAATGAAGAACTTCTATTTATGTTCTAGAAGTTGACTGTAGGGGCATTTATTGGATATGCCTTTAGTTTGAGGGAGAAATGACATTTACATGGTTTGAAAAATTATTTTCTGAAATTACTAAAACAACTATTTGTGGTGGTTGATGAAGTTACGTCAAAAGCCACACCTTTATTAGTTTGTGGGAGAAATGAAATAGAAATGACACATGCCTTAAAATTTGCCTATAAGTTTATGGGAGAAGGGAGAAATGACACATGTACAAGGTTTTCCTTAGAGTGGTAGTGGTTTATGGATATTAAAATGAAGAACTTCTATTTATGTTCCAGAGATTGACTATAGGGGCATTTACTGGATATGTCACCTTTGAGAAAAGATGAGATCCAGAGGCTCCTTGGCCCTTTACAGACTCCACCTTTAGAACTTGTAGAAGTTAACACTCAACAAACAGACTAAAATCCTATGGAAGTTCAAAATCCTATGAGAGTTCAACCCCTTTAGGTTCAATTTTTATGCCTTAAAGTTTGCCTTGAATTAATGAGAGAAAGCCTTTAGTTTGTGGGAGAAATTACATTTACATGGTTTGCAAAATTTTTTAATGCACTTACTAAAACAACTAGTGGTAGTGGTTGATGATGTTATGTCAAAAGTCATGCACATTTATGAGTTTGTGGGAGAAATGACAAATTGCCTTATAGTTTATGGGAGAAATAAAATAGAAATGACACATGCCTTAAAGTTTGCCTAAAATTTTGTGGGAGAAGGGAGAAATGACAGATGTACAAGGTTTGCCTTAAAATGGTAGTGGTTTATGGATATTAAAATGAAGAACTTCTATTTCTGTTCCAGAGATTGATTATAGGGGCATTTACTGGATATGTCACCTTTGAGAAAAGATGAGATCCAGAGGCTACTTGGCACTTTATAGACTCTGCCTTTAGAACTTGTAGAAGTTAATACTCAACAGACAGACTAAAATCCTATGGAAGTTCAAATCCTATGAGAGGCTACTTGGCCCTTTACATGAAATGACATGCCTTAAGAAAGAATGAGATCCAGAGGCTATATGGCCCTTTACATGCCTTAAGAAATGATGAGATACAGAAGCTACCTGGCCCTTTACAAACACCTTTAGAACTTGTAGAAGTTAAGACTCAACAAACAAAATAAAATCCTATGGAAGTTCAGCCACTTTAGGTTCAGTTTTTAGGCCTTAAAGTTTGCCTTGAATTAATGGGGGAAAGCCTTGACTTTGGGGGATCCTATCCTATGGAAGTTCAACTAATTTTGGTTCAGTTTTTAGGCCTTAAAATTCTCCTTGAATTAAAGTGAGGAAGCCTTGAGTTTGGGGGATCCTATCCTATGGAAGTTTAGCTACTTTAGGTTCTCTTTTTAGGCCTTAAAGTTTGCCTTGAATTAATGGGAGAAAGCCTTGAGAAATGGCACATGATTTAAAGTTAATGGGAGAAAGGCAACATGAAACATGCTTTAAAAACTTTTCCTAAGAATTTATGGGAGAAATGACACATGTACACAATTTTCCTTAAAGTGGTTGTGGTTTATGGATATTAAAATGAAGAACTTCTATTTGGATCTGTTCTAGAGATTGACTGTAGGGGCATTTACTGGATATGTCACCTTTTAGAAAATATGAGATCCAAAGGCTACCTGGCCCTTTACAGACTCTGCCTTTAGAACTTATAGAAGTTAACACTCAATAGACAGACTAAAATCCTATGGAAGTTCAAAATCCCATGGAAGTTCAGCCACTTTAAGTTTTTAGGCCTTAAATTTTTCCTTGAATTTATGGGAAAAAACCTTTAGTTTGTGGGAAAAATGGCATGTCCATGGTTTGCCTTAAGTTTATGGGAGAAATCAGATCTACAAATGACACGCCTTAAATTTTTCCTTGCCTAGAGTTTAAGATAGAAATGACATGTACATAGTTTGCCTTAAAGTTTGTATTATAGTATATGGGAGAAATGACATTGTCTTATAGTTTTTTGGATAAATGACATAGAAATGACAAAGAAATGACATAGAAATGATATATGTCAAGGGTCACACCTTTATGAGTTTGTGGGAGAAATGACATGTACAGGGTTTGCCTTATAATTTAGTTTTCCATGAAATTTATGGGAGAAATCACATCTAGAAACCTTTATTTTGACATCTATAAATAGGCTAAGAACATTAAGAAAAAAATTTCAATTACAAATTTGTTATGTCCTTAATAAGAAGTATGATTTAGCACTTATCCAATTGTTTACTAATTTATAATAATGTCATTTTTGGCTTGTACTATCATTCATCCTTGATATGTACAAGAATTTTACAACTTCAACATCAACCTGCACTATCATCATAAATTAGTTATGTCCTTAATAAGAAGGATGATTTGGCACTTATCAAATTGTTTAATAATTTATAATAATTGATATGTACAAGAATTTTACAACTTCAACATCAACCTACACTATCATCATATCACTGTAGCCATGTCAATCTAGATTATTTATATCCATTACATCATAAAACACACCACTTTTAACATTTTAAAAGAATAAAGCAACATGGAAGGTGTAAATTTAGGTACATTAATACACTCCACTTTTAACATTTTACAAGAATAAAACAACATGGAGGGTGTAAATTTAGGTACATTAATAAAATACAGCCATGTCAATCTAGATTATTAAGATCCATTACATCATTTTCAGCCAGGGGAAAGCTCACGGGAAATACGGGCGTACTTCCCCAGAATTTGCGGATGGTACGCGCGGCAAACCGATCGGCGGACTTTCGGCGCCTAACCCCAAAGGACTCAAGAATCGAACCGTGACCTCCCTCAACGGAGAGGCCCCATGTATTGGCTCACTACCGCTTGAGGAAATTTAACCCTTGGGAAGGCTTGATCCATTACATCATATTTAACACACTCTAGATTATTTATATCCATTACATCCTAAAATTCTCAACTTTTAACATTTTGCAAGAATAAAGCAACATGGAAGGTGTAAATTTAGGTATATTAATAAAATACAGCCATGTCAATCTAGATTATTAAGATCCATTACATCATAAGACACTCCACTTTTAACATTTTACATTTTACTCACCTTGAGTTTGGGGGATCCTATCCTATGGAAGTTAAATACAACCATGTCAATCTAGATAATTAAGATCCATTAAATCATAAAACACTCCACTTTTAACATTTTACATTTTACTCCACTTTAGTTTGGGGGATCCTATCCTATGAAAGTTAACTACTTTCAGTTTTTAGGCCTTAAAGTTTGCCTTGAATTAATGGGAGAAAGCCTTGAGAAATGACACATGCTTTAAAGTTAATGGGAAAAAGCTAATGACACATGCTTTAAAAATTTCCTTAAGATTTTATGGGAGAAGTGACACATGTATGGGAGAAATGACACATGTACATGATTTGCCTTAAAGTGGTTGTGGTTTATGGATATTAAAATGAGAAACTTCTATTTAGATTTGTTTTAGAGATTGACTGTAGGGGCATTTACTGGATATGTCACCTTTCATAACAGATGATATCCAGAGGCTACCTGGCCCTTTACAGACTCTGCCTATAGAACTTGTAGAAGTTAACACTCAACAGACAAACTAAAATCCTATGGAAGTTCAACCACTTTAGGTTCAGTTTTTAGGCCTTAAATTTTGCCTTTAATTAATGGGAGAAAGCCTTTAGTTTTAGATTAACCTTATAAAATGATTTAATGTGAAGATAGTACTTTAACTACAAAAAATTTGAATTGAAGACTGTGCTTATATATCAGAGTTCTGTTATGACATCTTTATCTTCCCTACCTGAAATGCTATTATCTTCCTTTCCTTGTTTATTTCAAGGTATTGAAAGAATGGATTTTCTGAATGGAATGGTTTTCAAGATGTGGAGTTGTTTGTTGGTTTTA
Source organism: Pinus albicaulis (assembly GCA_034641835.2). Classification (NCBI taxonomy): domain Eukaryota; kingdom Viridiplantae; phylum Streptophyta; class Pinopsida; order Pinales; family Pinaceae; genus Pinus; species Pinus albicaulis. The sequence continues at coordinate 305,941,874 of CM076583.1, forward strand.
CTGGGTATTTTCGAAGGGCTAGAAATTTTGAATCATTTTAGAAGGTTTTTTTATTTGAAGTAAATCATGTCATTTTGAAACAGAGAAAACTTAAGCGAGGGAGGCCGAAAATGAAAATAGTTTAAGGCAGTTTGTTAGTGAGACTTAGTATGGCCATGCGACACATCCAACATTAGGCCATTGAGTTATGGATTCACTTACAACTATTGAGTCCTACTCATGTGACCTATAAGTGTTTATCATTTTTTTGTTGATCACACAAGCTAGGTTTGGTTGGAGGTTGTGTAGTCAAGGTTTGTTTATTCAATTACATGGATTCCCCTGTGGAAACTTTAAATTAGTTGTATGTAAATTTAAGCCTATATGGAATATTTCCTATAAATTGTGGATCAAACTTCTAAGCTGAGATTATCCTAATTTTATTTTATTTTGAGCTAGCAAAGCATCTAAACATCTTCTTATCGCAGATTATGAGGTATTTATTGGTTGTATATGAATGTTTTGATCATTACAATATCTCCCTTTATTAGAAGTATATCATTGGAAACCACAAGGAATAGGTGCCCAAGGGTCCAAAATATTGGAAACATGAAAGTAGTCTCTAAAGGGGTGCCATCTACATGCTAGATAAAATGCCTTAAAATTGCCAAAATCTGTCCAATATTAACAACATAGAGTTCCAATGATCTACAAGTATTTTTTTCATAGATAAATGGGAATTTTGAGCTATGCTCCAAATGGCCTTTTGTCAATCTGCCTATGAAGGAATATACCAAGACACATCTTGGAAAAAAACCAATCCTTTAAAGAACCCTTCAAAGGATTCCCGAGTAATTTGATACTCTCCTTCATATAGCTGGAAACACATACCAAGTGAAAAGAACATAACATGGCATGAAGGAAACGAAACCAAAGAGTGTCTTTAGGTCATGGAAGATATCACATGGAAGAGTGTATATGTTTGTTAGCTTGGATAAACACTATGCTTGTAGCCTCTATGATGTTATCCAACTCGTTGATGTCATTCTCCTATGTGGGTTCATCATTTACAACATGAACTTCATCGAGCCTTGTTTTAAGAAATTTATGAAGCACATCTGATAATGATGTTAATGCCTCTTCATAGATACCACTCACCAAATAAAACTCAGCAAAAAAATCCAGGAACATCAAAGCAAGTAGTGGGGTAAGTAGTAGCTCACCTGGGATCTGTTTCATAAACTCAGCAAAAAAATCCAGGAACATCAAAGCAAGTAGCAGGGTAAGTAGTAACTCACCTAGGATCTGTTTCATTTTGAGAGCTATCATAAACTCAGATTTCTCCATATCCCATAGTGGCTTCCCCATTGGCATTTATTAATTCTCTATTTTCAATTTTGTTACAGGTTTCTCTATTGAAATTAACAGTTTGTTATTTTTCATTTCTATTGAAACTAACAGTTGGTTATTTTTAATTTCTATTGAAACTAACAGTCTGTTATTTTTCATTTTTCTTAGAGTTGTTCCATATGAGTCCAATTCCCATAAGTGTGACATATATTTATTAATTCTTTGTTTTCAATTTTGTTTACATGGTTCTCTATTGAAACTAACAGTTTGTTATTTTTCATTTTTCTTAGAGATGTTCCATATGAGTCTAATTCCCATAAGTGTGACATATATTTATTAATTCTTTGTTTTCAATTTTGTTTACAAGGTTCTCTATTGAAACTAACAGTTTTTTATTTTTCATTTTTAGTTCTAACATGCTACACTGGTCTGGCCAACATCCCGTCATTCATGTGGTTCTTTTACTATGAAGAACTTTGGGTAGCTTTGAACCAACTAGAGGCCACTCTAGGTATTTTAAGTAACAGATCTTAGTTATTTTACACTTATTAAGGTCCATATGCCATTTTCGCTACAAAATTCACACCTCCCTTATGCTTTTATGGGTTATACAATTTCTAACTAAATGTTTAACTATAACTGTATTCGTTGTTTCCTGTATATCCATATACTGTAACTTTAATTTTTCTTCCATTCCCCTCTGGGTTTAGTATCTTTTCTAGTTTGATAACTAACAAACAGAGAAAGGTAAAAATACAGAGAAGGAAAGACAAGAATTTATATCTTGAAAGCAATTGGGATATATGTAACCATAGTATGTATAGTCTGACGAGGTGTGGTAGATTTATTTGATATACAATTATTACGTGATTCAGACTGAATGAGACATAGAATATCCTGAAAATATGCAAAAATATGTTAGTTTCATATTAATAGAAATATGTTGGTTTTTAAAATATCCAAAATACCGAAACGAAAAAGAGTGATTTGGGTATCTTAATGACTACAACAAAAAAATGTTACGATTGCCATGCTGAACCAGAACATGAAAAAACTCATTATAATATATATTCATAACTATAACAACCATTATTCTCATCCATGCTCGTAAGCAACAAATGGGTAGGGGGGGGCTTGTTTACAACATATTTAATTATTAAAGCACTTCTCTTACACTTCCCATCCATTCTTGTTTTGGTTTCCCAACAACTTGTCTTTGATTTTGTCTTTTATTTTATCCATATATACTCGGGTAAGTCAGGACCACCCTAAGTAGGCTCAGGTAAGGTAGATTCAGTCAGGTATACTCAGGTGAGGTGAGGCAAATGAGGAGTTTAATTTTTTTCCATTCCCCTCTGTGTTTAGTATCTTTTCCAATTTGATAACTAACAAATGGAGACAGGTAAAAAGACAGAGAAGGAAAGATAACAATTTAGGTCAGTTCAAATAAAAAGACAACAATTTCAAAATAATAGTTCAGTGCATATTCCACAATTCTAAAGAATATCTAACAATCATACTTGAAATTAAGTTCATTGCATATTATTCAAAAGAGATTCAAACTTTATAGCAGGGTGTCAACCTGGAAATTCAGAGCCGAGGCTGCAATTCGATGACGACGTCACAATTTGGAGACAAGGCTGCAATTTAGAGATCAACAACGCCGCAATCAACGAGGAAGTTGGAGGACAATTACCTGCAAACATAAAAAAACGATAAATTAAAACAGAAGAAAAAAATTAAAACAACAATAAAACTAATTCACAAAGAAAAAAAACAACAGGAATTACCCAGCAAGACTCTGCCAAGACCTTGCAAGACTCTGCAAACACAAACGTAGCAGACACGATAAGCCTGAAACACAAACACAACAGATGCAAATGCGATAAGCCCGAACACACAAACATAGAAGACGCAGACGCGATAAGCCCGAAACACAAACACAACAGACTCAGACGCTAATAAGCCCGAAACCCATTAACGGGTCCAGGATGGTGCATTTATAAACTAAAGTTCAGCTAGATTATTTAAGAGTTCGGCAGAACTTATGTTGTCGGTTTTCCCATCTCTGGCCAAAAAGCTGTTTGCCCACGCCGTCAGTACGCCATCAATGTAAATGGCATAATGAGTCCGGCCGAACTAATTTCTAAAGTTCGGCTGAACTCTATAACAGTTCGGCCGAAATTTTATAAAAGTTCAGCCGAATTGTTGAGAAAAAGAGTTTTCCGCCCCTGATTCTCACAAAAGTGTAACCCAACTTCATGGGTTTACTCAATTATTACATCACAACTGTATAGAGAAAAATATATGTATGTATGAATTCCAATATTAGCACGAGAAAGATAAGTAATACCTATTGACTGTTAACAACATGGCATCTTATGTTGGTTGTTGTGAACTATTGCATTTGTGTAGGAAACTTGGTATTTTACTCAAAAGAGTTCAGGTTGCATCTGAGTGTATATTGTGTTATCAACAAGGATTTTATCTTAATGATAAAACCAAACCTAGTAATCCATTCATATCAATGAATAATTTTGTGAATTAATCGACATTGAAGTGGAACAAACATGGTTTACCTGAACATTTGAATTTGGATTACATTGTTACTTTGAATTATTGAATTATTTTCACTATATTGTATTTCAATTATGTATGACTTCTAATATCAACATGAGAAAGATAAGTGATACCTATTGATTGTTAACAACATGGCTGTAAGAAACATGACATGTTATATTGTTTGTTGTGAACTATTGCACTTGTGTAGTATTTTGAAGTTAACATGGTTGTAAGCAACATGGCATCTTCTAAGTTAACATGGTTATAAGCAACATGGTTGTAAGTTAACATGGTTGTAAGCAACATGGTTGTAAGAAACATGGCTGTAAGTTAACATGGTTGTAAGTTAACATGGCATCTTCTATTGTTAACATGGTTGTGAGTTAACATAGCTGTAAGCAACATGGATGTAAGCAACATGGCTGTAAGTTAACATGGATGTAAGCAAAATTGAATATTCTATTGTTTGTTATGAAATCTTGAATTTGTGTAGGAAAATTGTGCATTTTGTATTTTGAACATAAATAAAATTTCTTGAAAACCCTAGTGGACTAACAAAAACATAAGGCAAATATTTCCCAAGAACCTTACAGACTAGTTCTATTTTCAGTGGGAAAGTTGAACTTTGAATTGTGTAAGAGACAAGTGTAACCCTCATCTGATTTTGTGATTGGAATTTGACAAGTGTGAGGTTTAAATATGTTGAAGCCTTGATTTACTCTTCTTAAACATAAATTAGGAGTTACTCTTCTAAAACATAAATTAGGAGTTGACTTCTTGTGTTGTAAATGGACTTCTAAGGGTGTTTGCATGAGCTCTGTTTTATTCATGGTAGTTCAACCCCTATTTTATACTTTTTGACATAGTAGTTTTAGAGAGTTTTAACGAGAGCTCGAGCCATGTGTGTGATTGTGGGAACAATGGAATATTGTAAGGCACTGCTTACTAGTCTTGTTCTGAGCCTTACTTCGAACTTCAATGATTTTGTTCGCTGAACGCAGTGACTTAGGGGAAATATAGAGCTAAAGTAAATGCAGTAAAAAAAACTTGGCATAGATACAGTCAACAGAGAGTACATGAGCTCTAGAGTTTCTATAAAGAAATTTCATCATATTTGAAATGGAACTGGCCTCTAGAATTGAACACATGATTTTTGGCTTCATTAAGACAAGTTTGGTGACTTTGTTAAATTCCATATATTGGGGGAAAGGGTTGAATGTTTTATGCAACTCTTTACACACAAGTTCTCTAAGGCATAATTTATAGTCACTTCCATACAGGTATTGACTAGGCAAGAAAAAATAACAGGATAAAACATATATAGTTTATGGTTAATTTCATATTGAAGCCTTTGTACTAGTGTAGAGGTATTGACTTGGCAAGAAAATCTAACTAGACAGGACATTCATAGTTTTTGGTTAAGTTCACATTGAAGCCTTTGTATTGGTGGTAGAGGACAACTAGACTCTAGAAAAACTATGTTACTCTAAAATAACTTCTAAACAATGCTTCTAAGGAACTCTAAACAGTGCTTCTTAGGCTCTTCATGATCTCAACCTCTTAGCGCAGGTTTAACTATGTTGAAGCCTTGATTTAATCTTCTAAAACAGAAACTAGAAGTTGAATTATTGTGTTGTAAATGGACTTATAAGAGTGTTTGCATGAGCTCTATTTTATTTGTGATCCTTCTAGTCAAACCTTAAATAGAACTTAGAAACAAAGACAGGTCTTACGAATAGAAGCTGAAACAAAGACAGTTACATAAAGACATTTTTTAAATTGAGAAACTTCTTTTTAAATTGAGTAGCTTCCTAATTTCTGGACGAGTTCAATCTGTGTCAATCTATCTATCTATCTATGGAATTATGATCAGTATGTGTCCATCTATCTATCTATCTGTGGAATTATGATCAGTCTGTGTCCATATATCTATCTATCTGTGGAATTATGATCTATGCCTTTGTTTTCAACACTTCATATTTTTACACTTTTTCTAGCTTTCTCTTGCATGGTTGTAGGATTTCCTTGATTGATTTGTTTAGGATGTGAGGATAAAATCCATAAAGTTATTGAACTACGCTCCAATAAGCATATACTAGCAGGTATATGATCTATAACTTATAATATTAATATGGTTTCTCAACAATATAAGGATAAAGTACTCAATATAATAACATTATTCGATAAAAAATTGTATGTCTCCAGCAACCGATGAGGAGAATGAATGTATCACTGTGCACACACTCTGTCTGTATGTCTCCGACAACTGACAAATATAATGAATGTAACATTGTATGAACACTTCGATTCTATATCTGCAAAATGAATGGAACATTGTCTGAACACTTCGATTGTATGTCTGCAAAATGAATGGAACACTGTCTGAAAATTTTGATTGTATGTGAACACTCTGATTGTATGTTTGTAGTAGCTGATGAGTAGAATGAATGCTTCAAATGAAAAAAAGTAAGGGTTGATGTTTTATAGTTTTATGATCTAGAATTTAATTGGTAGGGAACATTGGCATGGATTTCCATCTCCCAAATTCAAATCTATGTTGTGGATTTATTTTTACATGATCCAATGGCTGATAAGCTTTCATGGTTGATCCTTTTGCTTTCTTGTGCTTTCCTGAATTGAAATTTTTATGAGGAATTCTAATCTATAGATAAACTATTCTTCCCTGAGTGTGGTGTTCCTTCACTCAAAACAACAAAAAGAAAGGTAAATGTTCTTTTCTCTAAGATAAATAGATAAACAGAAGGAGAAGAGACCTACTTGTGATCCTTCGCTCTCGTTCCTCTTCTTCTGTCGCTTATGTCACTCTCAATCCAATTGAACTCACCAGATCAATACCTTCAATGAAAGATAGAAGAAAACAAACGACAATATAAATATACAGTATCTATCTACCTTAACCAAATTGAACCGATTAAATATGAGAATACATGCACATTTTGAGAATACATTCACAAGATATAAGTGCATATATGAGAGAAAGAAAAAATATCTTATTGAAATAATAGGAGGAGTAGCTTAAAACCAGTGGATCAGTTCGTCGTAAACTTGCTCCAACTTCATTCCATCCTCATCACACCAAACATCATCTCAGCAGCATAACAGTACTTCAGCTCTCAAGAATTGAGAATCTAACAGCATAATACTACACAAATTTCTTCCTCTCTTTCACTTAGATGAGTGCTTAATTTATAGGGAAATTGTAGGTATTTTCTCAATAAATGATATTGAATGGCTTTCTAATAATATATGAGACATGTTTCTAGGTTCAATGGTGAAGGATGAACACATGTATTCGAAGTATGACACCTATGAGCTCTTCTAGAAGGCACTGGACATGTGGAGATTCCTAGAACAATGATGATTTCACTCCTAGGAGACCAACATACCCTTAAGTGTCGGGAAGTGCTTTGCAGAGCACCCTTGGGTAAGTTCTTTGCTATTGGGCTAATTTTATTTTGGTGTGTGGATGCACTCATAGGTGGACCCACCCATGGTTTTGTGCATGAGTTTGCACATGGTTTTGGGGGACGATGGTTTTCGACCCTTGGTATATTGTAGATCTGGTCAAGGGAGCTATGGTTATGTTCTAATCCACGGTTAATGGATTGGGGTTTATGTATTCTTTGGCATGTATATATATGTGTTGTAACACAAAAAGGAATATAATGAAAAATCAAGCTGGTCATCCCAATTTGGGATTCAGGGGAAAATCTCTGTGTTTATCTGTTTTATGTTTTATGCTCTTGCTATTATTTATTTTCTATTTTAAGATTCCTTTGTAGATAATTTCTGTACAAGGTTAAAGCCTACATTTGGTATCCGAGTTGTTTTGGCTTCAAGGGGACACCTTTGCTGCTGAGGGGTTTTTTTCTTGGGCCGAAGGTAGACCTGTTCAGTGGGAGATCTACGGGATCGATTATTGCAGTGAAAGAAGATGGCAAGCAGTGGAAAGATAGAGATTGAGAAATTTAATGGTCAGAGTTTTGAGTTGTGGAAGCTCGAGATGGAGGAACTGCTGGTCGATAAAGATCGATGGATCGCGGTAGATCCAGATACTAAAACAATGACAATGTCAGATGAAGACTGGAAGAAGTTGGATCGGAAGGCGAAGAGCACAATATGGTTGTGTGTCTCAGATTCAATATTGTTGAATGTATCTAGGGAAGCTATGGTGAAGAATTTTTTGGACAAATTTGGGACTTTGTACCAATCTAAGTCTTTGGTGAATAAATTTTTCCTGCGGAAAAGTTGTATAACCTGAGGATGAAGGATGGAGACTCGGTGACAGAGCATCTGAACGCCTTCAATACTGTGGTAAGCTAGCTATCATATGTTGATATTAAAATCTCAGATGAAGATAAGTGCATCAGTTTGTTGTGTTCTCTACTAGATTCGTGGGATATTCTGGTTATTGCAGTAGGTAGCAATACAACTACCTTGAATTTTGATGACATTGTCTCAGCCTTGCTGTTGGAGGAAATGAGACAGATAAATATGGAGGGCCAGAATGGAGATGCCTTATCTGTACGAGGAAGGTCCCAAAACAGAAACAAGAATAAGGTTTCAAGTGGGAGATCTAAATCTAGAGATTTCAAATTCCAGAAAGCTTAGGTATGTGTGTTTCAATGCGAGAAAGAAGGCAACACAAAAGGGGACCATAGACTTAAAGCTCCCGAGAAAGGAAATGGATCTAATGATGCTCCTTCTGCAGAGGCAAAAACCACCTCGGATGAAGGTGGGGATGTGTATTTGGCTTCTTCTTCAAATACAAATGTAGATCATGAGTCATGGTTGATTGACTCAGGTGCATCCTTTCACTTCACTCCCCATAGGGAGTGGTTCTGCGAGTATGAGAAATATGATGGTGGTGATGTCTTCCTAGGGGATGATAGGAAGGCCAGAATCGTCGGACGTGGAAAAGTCAAGTTGAAGCTGCAAGGTGGAAGGATTAGAACACTTCCTGGTGTTCTGCATATTCCTGCATTGGCCAGAAATCTGATTTCTGTAAGAAAGATGGATGATGCAGGTGTAAAAACAGTGTTCGAGAAAGATGCCTGCAAGATGGTTTGGGGAGCACTGGTATTAATGCGGGGAGTTCGGACTGGAACTCTGTACAAGCTACAAGGTAGTACTGTTATTGATGGGTGTAACAGTTCTATGGTTCCTGAAAGTGGGACGGAAAGCCTAGCTGTCTCTGGAGAAAAGACCATGCTATGGCATCAAAGGCTTGGACATATTGGAGAGAAGGGCCTTCGGATACTGCATAGAAATGGTATGGTAGAAGTTATGTCTAATTGCTCTCTGGATTTCGATTTCTGTGAACATTGTGTATATGGGAAGCATAATCGGGTGAGTTTTCCTTCTGGTGCTAAGAGGGCGAACAAGATATTAGAACTTGTGCACAATGATGTGTTTGGACCTGTGTCAGTTCCATCACTGGGAAAGTCTGTGTACTATGTTTCATTCATAGATGACTTCTCAAGGAATACATGAATATATTTCTTGAGGAAGAAATTTGAAGTCTTTGACAAATTTAAAGAATTTAAGGCTCTGGTGGAAAACCAGACAGAGAAGAAGATAAAGGCGCTGAGGACAGATAATGGTGGGGAGTTCTGCAAGAAGGAATTTGAAGAGTTCTGTAAGAAGTGTGGTATAGCACGGTAGAATACTACTCCATACACACTTCAGCAAAATGGAGTTGCAGAAAGAATGAACAGAACTTTGATGGAAAAGGCAAGAAGCATGCTCAGTGGTACCGGGTTAGGACAAGAATTCTGGGCAGAGGCAGTGGAGACTGCATGTTACTTAGTTAACAGATCACCTTCATCAGCGTTGGAGGATAAGACTCCACATGAGGTATGGACCGGTAAGAAACCCTCTCTTTCACATCTAAGGGTATTTGGATGTGATGCATATGTACATGTTCCAAAGGAGAAAAGGACCAAGTTGGATAATAAATCTGAAAGGTGCATCTTTATTGGGTATAAGGATGGTTTAAAGGGTTACAAGCTTTGGAACTCAGAAACAAGGAAGGTTGTGTACAACCGAGATGTGGTGTTTAGAGAGGTGAAAGATGTTGTTACACATGAAGTCCTACCAAAGGAGCCTGAGAAGATAGAGTTTGAGCTAAAGGAGGATGAATCAGACTCTACAACAGAAGAAGACTCAGAAGAGGAAGAGCCACAAACTCCAGCTGTGAGAAGATCAGTTCGGGAAAGAAGGCAACCAGAAAGGTATAGTCCATCTGCTTTCTGTTCAAGTTTTTCCTTAACTATAACTGATGATGATCCCAGAACTGTCAGGGAGGCAGTAGATTCAGAGGATGGAAAACTCTGGAAGGAGGCCATGGTTGATGAAATGGCATCCTTGCACAAAAATGATGCATGGGATCTGGTGGAGTTGCCGGCTGGAAGGAAGCCCATTGGGAGTAAATGGGTGTTTAAGAAGAAGATGAATGTAGAAGGCAAGGTGGAGAAATACAAAGCTCGGTTGGTAGCGAAAGGTTATTCCCAGGTGCCGGGAATTGACTTTGGTGATATTTTTTCTCCCGTTGCCAAAGTTACTTCTATCAGATTACTTTTATCTGTTGTTGTTGCATTTGATTTTGAGATAGAACAGATGGATGTGAAGACAACATTTCTTCACGGGGATCTAGAAGAGGAGATCTACATGAAGCAACCTGAAGGCTTTATGGTGAAGGGTAAGAAAGAACTGGTATGCAGGTTGAAGAAGTATTTGTATGGGTTAAAACAGTCACCAAGGATGTGGTATCAGAAATTTGATACCTATATATGGGGACTTGGCTTCACCAGAAGCAAGGAGGATCACTGTGTTTATTTTAAATTAATTGGTGACCGTGTTATTTATTTGGTCTTGTATGTGGATGATATGTTGTTGATTGGAAATGACAAAGAAATTAATCCGAGATTTGAAGACCCAATTGTTCTCCAAATTCGACATGAAGGATATTGGTGCTGCAAACTATATTTTGGGCATGGAAATTAAGAGAGATCGGGCAAAGAGGAAGCTCTGGTTAAACCAGAGGAAGTATGTCGAGACTATATTTCAGAGGTTCAATATGCAAGATAGTAAATCGGTGAATGTTCCTATTCTTGTAGGTGTAAAGATGTCTGCTGAACAATGTCCCAAGACACAAGAAGAAGAGGAGAATATGTACCATGTTCCATATGCAAGTGTAGTGGGTAGCCTAATGTACGCAATGGTATGTACTAGACCAGACATTGCACATGAAGTGGGAGTATTGAGAAGATTTATGTCAAACCCAGGGAAGGAGTATTGGACAGTAATGAAGCGGGTTTTCAGATATTTGAGTGGCACTAGTGATTATGGCTTGTGCTACCAGGGAAGACCAGGATTGAAAAGAGTGTTGGACATTCGTGGTTTTGTTGATGCAGACTGGGCTAGAGATCTGGACCAAAGAAGATCTACAAGTGGGCATGTGTTTAGCCTATTTGGAGGTGCAGTCATTTGGATGAGTAAAAGACAGTCCGTAGTGTCTCTTTCAACTACAGAGGAAAAATACATGGTAGCCACTCATGCAAGCAAGGAAGCAGTTTGGTTGCAAAGATCGTGTTCAAGTATGGGGTTGGTGCAGCGAGCTATAAGGATAGACTGTGATAGCCAAAGTGAAATTTTATTGGCTAAGAACCCTGCTTATATTTCAAAGACAAAGCACATTGATGTTCAATATCACTTTGTGAGAGATATGGTTGAGGATAAAAGGGTGTTGCTGGTAAAGGTGGACACTTTGAAGAATGTTGCAGATGCATTGACGAAGTCTGTGAGCACTCATAATTTCTCTTGTTGTAGAGAAACAATGGGTGTTGCAGAGATGGGATAATGACTAAAATCTCTTGTGGTCCCCTTTCGTAAATAAAACAACAAGTGGGAGAATGTTAGGTATGTGTTATATTCTTTCCATGACTAGCCCCATGCGCTAGGGAGGCATACCCATGCTCAACACATAAACTATCATAACACGTACATAAATCATAAATTTGTCTACAGATATAGACATGCTTACAAATATAGGCCCATGATAGGATGAACATCTATATGTAAAGCCATCGTACATATGATGTGGTACAATTCCTAAAATCACAGCCCAAATGGATGAAACTAGATCTGGGGTCTTCTATCTCATTTACTCGATCGTTCAAGTACAAGTCTAACCATGTGAATATGTGATCTGAAATCGAACATGGCAAGACATTGTCTGATTACCAGCCAATGATTTAAGTCATTAATAGACACAAGAGAAACCACCGTTTATGTTTTGAATTTCAACAAGAAATTTCATCACCTACATTAGTGTGGGACCAGGAGGTCCAAGCAGCACCTACACTAGTGTGGGACCATAGGTCTTAGCAACACCTACACTGGTGTGGGTTAAATTTGGTGCATGTTTATTTTAGTTATCCCTTAATTAATATGGACAATAAAATGTAATCTAATCTCAAATTTTTTTTGGTGTGTGAACCCACTCATAGGCAGACCCACCCATGGTTTTGTGCATGAGTTTGCACATGGTTTTGGGGGACGGTGGTTTTCGGCCCCTGGTGTTTTATAGATCTGGTCAAGGGAACTATAGTTATGTTCTAATCTAGGGTTAATGGATTGGGGTTTATGTATGTTTTGGCATGTATATATATATGTGTGTTTTGTAACACTAAAAGGAATATAATGAAAAATCAAGCTGTTCATCCAAATTTGGGATCCAGGGGAAAATCTCTGTGTTTATCTGTTTTATGTTTTATGCTCTCGCTATTGTTTATTTTCTGTTTTAAGATTCGTTTATAGATAATTTCTGTACAGGGTTAAAACCTACATTTGCAACGCACTTAAGCCCATTCAGAAGAGCGTTGATGAGTCAATGGGTCATTTTAACTATACTTCAAACATTGAAACTCTCATGAATTAAAGCCATCAGTGGAATGAATTCTATAGGGCATGTAGCAACTGAATTAGGGGATGATAGACCATGTTTGTATTGAATTATGGGATGATGGACCCTATTCATACTGGTATTAGGGATGATTCCCAAATCAACCTATAACAACTACCCCCTAAAGCATGAAGTCAAAATAATGATAATATTTGGATGAGATTCTTTACGGTGTGATGAGTAGGATCTTAAGCGGACGATGACCTGCATCAATTTGCAATACATTACATCATGATATCTTGTACATATTAGACATGAATTGCTTAGGGAGGCATACCCATGCTCAACACATAAAATATCATAACACATACATAAATCATAAATCCGTACGGATGATGTGGTACAATTCCTGAAATCGCAGCCCGAATGGATGAAACTAGATCCGGGGTCTTCTATCTCGTTTAATCGATCGTTCAAGTACAAGTCTAACCATGTGAATATGTGATTTGAAGTTGAACATGGCAAGACATCATGTGATTACCAGCCAATGATTTAAGCCGTTAACAGACGCAAGAGAAACCACCGTTGATGTTGTTGAAGTTCAACAAGAAATTTCAGCACCTGCATTAGTGTGGAACCAGGAGGTCCAAGCAGCACCTACACTAGTGTGGGACCATAGGTCTTAGCAGCACCTACACTGGTGTGGGCTAAATTCGGTGCATGGTTATTTTAGTTATCCCTTAATTAAGATGGACAATACAATGTAATATAATCTCAAAATAACTTTTAATAGGTAACTGAGTGTGATAAACTCATTTAACTCATGAATTTCGAGTTGAGGGTAGTTGGTGAGGCATGTAGAGTAATTCTAGTTGTAACAGAGTTTGAAGTGCAGCGGTGCATTAGTTAATGCAGGTTGTAATCAGTTTAACTCATTTAAGTGAGTTAAACTCAGTTGCGCTAGTTGTAACTGTTAGATACACTAGTGAGATATCAAGTGAATTAAATATTATTTAATTCACAATTAGTGATCTCACATGAAACTGAGGATTTACTATTATTATTTGCATGCATGTCAGTTCTAGTGGAGATCCAATTGAGATCTAGGTGAAAGGAATGTTAATTATCAATTGTAGGATTATGGGGTTGCACCTATGCAACCAAACACCCATTGGATTTCCCATGATCCTTGCACAGTCAAGGAAGGCCAAAATTCCTAAATAATATGGATTTCATTCCACATGAATTTTGCAAGAAAGGTAGGCTGTTTAGAGGCTGAGAATTAGCTAAGTGTTGGTCAGTTTTGTCCAGGACAGTGTGAGACAATTAACTGAGTACATGAGGGCTCTTGTGAGAGGAGTTGCATGTAATTGTTTCATGTATCCATTGTGAATATAGATTAAAATGTAGTGGGGTTTTGAGCAGCAATATTTTCCTGGGAAATTATCTTTTTTGTGGTTTGATTGATTCTTCTTTGCTTCATGTGATTAGAAATTGTGTTTTTAATTCCGCAATTGATTTGTAGAAGTGATTCAATATATAGATTTAGCCCATTGGTAGATCAGATTGAATCCATGATATACATGCTTATTGTATAATTTCTACATGGTATCAGAGCACAAGAAATCACAATAGTTAAGGAGGAGCTGAGTCTGTGACTGAATAGAATTAGAATTTGTAGAAAGACTTTCTTGGTGCTACAACTGATTTAGGATCGAAATGGCTTTCAATGGCTTGAGATTGGAGTATGCACTTGAGGGAAACTCCAAATATATTTCTTGGAAGGATAGGATGGAGGCAGTAATCAAAGACAATGGCTTGAAGTAATTCATTGAAAAAGTTGTTCCTAAACCTGCTGTGACAGAAGCTACAAATCTTGATGCATGGAAAAAGAAAGTGGCAAAGGCGAGGTGGATCTTACTGGAGGGAGTACGCAACCACATTGTCTCAAGTATCCATGGTAAATCCACACCATATGCAATGTTGAAGGCTTTGAAAAATATATTTCAGAGCCGCATTGACCATAGGAAATTGGCGCTGAAAGATATACTCAAGAAGATCAAGATGGAGAAAGGCGACTCTAGTAAAAAATATTTAACAAAGTTTGTCCAATGTAGGGATGAGCTGGGGAGTGTTGGTATTACTATCGCTGATGATGATTTGGTGAGTCTACCTCTCCTAGAACTTCCCAAGAGTTTGCACAGTTATCAAGACTCTGTCAATGGAAGGGAAAAGCTGCTAGATTGGGAACAAATGTGGTCGGATTTGGTGTAGGAGGAGTTCAAACAGAATACCAGAGATGTATCTTCATCTAAGAAATAAGATGAATAATATTGTACTTTGGCTTCCAAGGCGAAGAAGGGGAAAGGAAAGAAGTTCCATCCCAAATCTGAGTCCAAATATGGAAATAAGCATGCGATGTCCAGAGTGAAGTGTTTTCGCTGTCACGAGCATGGGAATTATGCCACTAACTGTCCACAAAATAATAAGAACATGAAGGCTTTAGGATATGTAGATGGTGAGGCTTTGGCCTTAGAATTTGAGCTTGACTTCTCATTGATCACATGCATGGTGTCAAGTGCAATGGGATCGGTGTGGTATTTGGATAGTGGTGCTTCCTTTCACATGAAAGTAGACAAGGAACTTTTCAGTAGCTTGGAGGAGAAGGACCTCCAGATGCATATCGAAATGGGTGATGATGAGCAGTACAATGCGACCGGGATTGGTACCATTACCTTCTAGAGACAGTCAAGTAAACCCTTTCAATTAAAAGATGTAATGCATGTACCAGGCTTGAAGAAAAACTTGGTCTCAGTTGCAATGTTAGAGGATAGAGGCTATGATGTTGTTTTCAGTGGAGGAAAATCTTTCCTATGACACAAAACAACAGGAAAAGACAAGAAGATAGGGATTCGAGTTTAGAATCTCTATATGATATATGTAGATGGTTGCGCAGCATTGATGGGAAAGGCGGAAAAAGTGGTGAGTCGGGATGAGGTCAAGTTATGGCATAGGAGATTGTGTCATCTTCACCACGGAGCCTTAAAAGTCATGCAATAGATTTCTATGGGTCTTCCCAAGGGTACACATGCATAGTCAGACACATGCAAGGGATGTACTATGGGAAAATATGTAAAGGCCACCTTTCATGAGAAGGACAACTGAGCCTCGAGGATCCTTGAGAGAGTTCACACAGATGTGTGTGGACCATTCTCTGTTGCTTCAACAACAAGCATAAGTATTATGTGATATTTGTTGATGAATTTTCTCGGAAGTGATGGATCTACTTCATGCAGAAGAAAGATCAAACATTCTCAAAGTTTCTTGAGTTTAAAGCATTGGTGAAGAAAGACACGAGGAAGCAAGTGAAGGCTCTCAGGAGTGACAATGGTGGTGATTACATCTCTAACTAATTCAAGAACTTCTACAGCAAAGAAGGAATTCAGAGAGAAATAATAGCATCTCATAACCCACAAAAAAATGGGGTCGCTGAAAGAAAGAAAAAAATGATTGTGGGTGTAGCAAGAGCGATGTTGCATGATCAAGGCCTACCGATGCATATGTGGATGGAAGCATGCAACACTGCGGTATTTGTGCAGAACTATTGTCCTCATAGGATAATTGGCATGAGTACATCATAAGAGGCTTTCACTGGTAAGAAGCCTTATGTTTCACATTTTAAGATTTTTTTCTCATCTTTTTATGTGCATGTGGCCAAATACGCCAGGAAGAAGCTGGAACCAACAACTGAGATTGGGATTTTTTTTTGGGGTACACTGAAACTACCCACAAATATCGGGTGTATTTTCTAGACAACAGAATGACTATTGTGTGACGAGATATAAAATTTGATGAGGAGAAATCCATGCGGTTGTCCCTTGAGAGGGAGCCGTATTTGCATGTTGAGGATGAACTCTTGGTTCCCAAGGATGAGCCTCAAGATGTGGAGTAGCCACATGTGGAGGATCATGGAGTGGCAGTAAACAATCATGCAAAACTATCCATCAGAAATAGTAGAAGGAACACCATGGAAGTTGATAGATTGAGACTTGATGTTGCAGATAATGTAGGAGCCCCTACTTCACAGTGCAGAGAGAGACAGTCTCCAGAAAGGCTTACTGGATGCATGGCTCTTATGAGAAAATGTATTGTGACTGAACCATCTTCCTTTCAGGAGGTAGTTCAACAACCAATTTGGGTTGATGCAATGGTGGAGTATGACTCCATTGTCAAGAACAATGCATGGGAGATTGTCCCAAGACCGATCGGCAAATCAGTGGTTGGATCTAGATGGATATATAAGGTAAAGCAAACTGCTGATGGGAGTGTGGAGAAATAAAAGGCCATATTTGTGGCTCGAGGATTCTCACAGATTGAGGGGATCAAATATGATGAGACTTTTGCACCAGTTGCAAGGTACTCTTCCATTAGATCCATCCTTGCACTCTCAATGCAGATGGGATGGCACATTCATCAGATGGATGTGAAAACTACATTTCCCAATGGAGTTATTGAGGAAGAAGTGTACATAGAGAAGCCAGAAGGTTTTGATATCTTTGACAGTGAGTCACATGTGTGTTGAATCAAGAGAGCAATGTATGGGCTGAAGCAAGCACCTCGTGCTTGGTACACTTAGATTGAAAGCTATTTCACCAGACTGGGCTTCACCAAAAGTGAAGCTGATGCAAACCTGTACCAGATTGTGGTTGAGGGTAAACTATTGATTATTTTACTTTTTGTTGGTGATCTAATTTTGACTGGTGATGAGCAGCTGATACAATCATGCAAGGAGGAACTTGTAAGGGAGTTCGAAATGAAGGACGTGGGACTCCTTCATTATTTCCTTGGTTTGGAAATATGGCAGCGGGATGGTGAAATTTTTGTTTCTAAAGGCAAGTATGCAAAAGAGATACTGAGTAAGTTTCACATGGAGAGCTACAAACCCATGGACACTCCTCTTCCAGGAATTTGGAGGAAAGAGGATGCTGCTTCTGGAGAGGTAGTGGATGCTACTGTCTACAAGCAGTTAGTTGGTTGACTAATGTATCTAGTGAACACCATACCAGACATTTTCTATGCAGTTAACCAACTGATTCATGATATGGTTAAGCCTACCAAGCTCTTTTGGAAGGTGGGGAAGCATGTCTTGAGATACCTGAGAGGCACATCCGAGTATACATACAGACAGAGGGAGTGAAGCTTCAATGCTTCACGGATGCAGATTGGGCAGGCAGTTCATTAGACAAAAAGAGAACATTAGGAGGGCTCTGTGGCACAGGAAGCATCATTCTATGGCACTCATTTCAGCGGAAGCAGAGTACATGGAAACAAGTCAAGCTGCATGTGAGGCTATCTGGCTGAGAAATATCTTGGTTGGTTTGTTTGGTTCTCAAATGGATGCTACAATTATACATTCCAATAATCAGAGTTGCATTAAACTCTCGATTAATCCTATGTTTCATGATAGGTCCAAGCACATAGATATCCAGTACCACCATCTCAGAGATTGTGTGCATAGGTGAATAATTTTACTTCAGAATATTCCCACAGAATATCAGGATTCATATATTCCGACAAAGGCGCTCACCATGAGTAAATTCGAATACCATAGAGGTAGGATCGGGGTGAAGGATGATCCCTTTCTTGTTGAGAGGGAGTGTTGAAGTTCAAAAAGAAATTTCAGCACCTACATTAATGTGGGGCCAGGAGGTCCAAGTAGCACCTACACTAGTGTGGGACAATAGGTCTTAGCAGCACCTACACTAGTGTGGGCTAAATTTGGTGCATGTCTATTTTAGTTATCCCTTAATTAAGATGGACAATAAAATGTAATCTAATCTCAAAATAATTTTTAATAGTTAGCTGAGTGTGATAAACTCAATTAACTCATGAATTTCGTGTCGAGGGTAGTTGGTGAGGAATGTAGAGTAATTATAGTTGTAACAAAGTTCGAAGTGAAGTGGTGCATTAGTTAATGCAATTTGTAATCAGTTTAACTCAGTTAAGTGAGTTGAACTCAGTTGTGCTAGTTGTAACTGTTAGATACACTAGTGAGAGATCAAGTGAATTAAATATTATTTGATTCACAATCGATGATCTCACATGCAACTGAGGATTTACTATTATTAGCTGCATGCATGTCAGTTCCAGCGGAGACCCTGTTGAGATCTAGTTGAAAGGGATGTTAACTATCAGTTGTAGGATTATTGGGTTGAACCCATGCAACCAAACACCCAATGGATTTCCCATGATCCTTGTGCAGTCAAGGAAGGCCAAAATTCCTAAATAATAGGGATTGCATTCCACATGAATTACGCAACAAAGGAAGGTTGTTTAGAGGCTGAGAATTGGCTAAGTGTTGGTCGGTTTTGTCCAGGACAGTGTGAGACAATTAGCTGAGTGTAGGAGGGTCCTTGTGAGAATAGTTGTATGTAATTGTTTCATGCATCCATGCTGAATATAAAATAAAATATAGTGGGGTTTTGAGCAGCAAGATTTCCCTGGGAAATTATCTGTGTTTTGGTTGATTGATTCTTCTTTACTTCATGTGATTGGCGATTATGTTTTTAATTCCGCAATTGATTTGTAGAAGTGATTCAATATCTAGCTGTAGCACATTGTTAGATCAGATTGAATCCATGACATACATGCTTGTTGTATAATTTCTATAGATGTTAATGGTTTTCAAGGTATTGTAGTACAATTTGCAAGGCGTGAATAGATGATTTGATGTCGAATGCCAAACAAAATATTTCGGTTGAAGGTATGTGATGTCAACCTATTTCCTAAAGTGAGAAACCTGTTGTTGATGTAACCAAGTTCCAAGGCATTGGAAAGATGTTTCTAAGTCAACTTACTGGATGATGAGCTGATGTCGACAGGAAGTGACTCAATGCATATACGACATGAAATAGGAGTAATGATTTTGGAGACAAAATGTGACTTGATGAAGCAATGTTCAGGGATGGCGATCATGAAAATGAAGGTTTATGAGTATTGTAGAAGATGAGGAATTACTGGATGAATTCTCTTGAACATATCGACGACACTGAATGGATTGGAAGCATTGAACCAAAACCGAAGTGATGGATGGTATGATAGACCATATTTATGATAAATCATCAATGAGATTACCCAACCCAAAGCCATGAAGATGAAGTGAAAGTGTCATGTTCAAGAGTGACCTGTTACCATAAAGTGTTTTGTTATTTTTCCCAAAATTTCCCCAGTCATTTCTAACCAGTACCTATTTATTTTTTAATACTATTGAGGAGGGTAACATATGCTTGATCTATAATTTGATCCTTTGGGTGAATCCATCATTGTTTGATGATTTAACAAGTCTAGCGATAGTGAAACTCGATCTTGTCATGATTGAACAATTCTGTCGCTATTTAATGTTTTAACGAGTCTAATGACAATGAAAACTTGGTCCTTTTTCATGTTTAGAGAGTTTGAAAAAGGGACGAAAAGAAAACTCCATGAGTCCTTTTTCATAAATTTGTCGCTCAAGTCCAAAAAAGTGTAAAATGATACCTCTTAGCCATGTTCGACCAAGGTATTCTTTTTTCGTAAATAATCTATCTCAGTCCGGAAAAGGGTTAAACTTATACTGATCATATTTCGTTTCATTTCCTTTTACAAGCTCGAAAAGACAAGTGCTCAGGAATATTTTCACATTAACGGAGTCTGAAAAGAGCTAAAAGAAGACTCCAGGGTTTCTCTTTTTTTTGTAAGTTTTAACGATTTCGAAAAAGTGATAAAAATGTACTCATGTGACCAAATTTCAATTTAATTTACGAGTAGGAAAATATGGAAAGAACTCGACATTTCATGTGTTTTACGAGAATGAAAAATAGCAAAAGAAGCTCTAAATTTTCATGAGCTTAACGAGTCTTGAAAATAATATCTGAAATGGACTCGAGATAGGTTTAATTTTTATGCAAGCTTGAAAATAGAGAAAAAACTATGCTTGAGAATGGTTTCATTTTTACACAAGCTTGAAACATAGGAAAACTGTGCTTGAGAATGGTTTCATTTTTACACAAGCTTGAAACATAGAAAAATTGTGCTTGAGAATGGTTTCATTTTTACACAAGCTTGAAACATAAGAAAACTGTGCTTGAGAATGTTTTCATTGTTACACAAGCTTGAAACATAGGAAAACTATGCTTAAGAATGGTTTCAATTCCCCCAAGAGTAACCTGTCGAAGGTCTGTGATGTCAACCTATCACAGGAAGTGAGAAACCTGTCATTGATGTAAACAAGTTCGAAGTCACTTGAAAGATGTTTCTAAGTAAACTTCCTGGATGATGAGTCGATGTCTAGAGGAAGTGACTCATCATAGATATGACATGAAACAAGAGTAATGATTTTGGAGAAAAAATGTGACTTGATGAAGCAATGCTCAGGGATGGTAGTCATGAAAATGAAGGTTTATGAGTATTGCAAAAGATGAAGAATTATTGGATGAATTTTATTGAACATATCAACGAAATTGAATGGATTGGAAAAATTGACCCAAACCGAAGTGAAGGATGGTATGATAGACTGTCAAAAAGATTACCCAACCAAAATACACGAAGATGAAGTGAAAGTGTCATGTTCAAGAGCGACCTACTACCATAAAGTGTCTAATTATTTTTCCCAAATTTTCCCCAGTCATTGTTGACCAGTACCTCTTTATTTTTTAACAAAATTGAGGGTAACATATGATTGATCTATAATTCAACCCTTCTGGTGAATCCATCACTATTTGATGATTTAACGAGTCTAGAAATAGTGAAACTCGATGTTTTCATGATCAGACAAGTCCGTCGCTATTTGATGTTTTAACGAGTCTAACGATAGTGAAAACTTGGTCCTTTTCATGTTCAGAGAGTTTGAAAAAGGGACGAAAAGAAAAATCCATGAGTCCTTTTTCGTAAATTTTCCACTCAGGTCCGAAAAAGTGTAAAATGATACTTGAGAAAACCTCTTAGCCATGTTTGACTAAGGTGTTCCTTTTTTGTAAATAATCTATCTCATTTTAGAAAAGGGTTAAACTTATACTGAGTAGATGTCATTTCATTTCCTTTTACGAGCTTGAAAATACAAGTGCTCGAAAATATTTTCAGATTAATGGAGTTTGAAAAGAGCTAAAATAAGACTCTAGGGTTTCTCTTTTTCGTAACTTTTAACGAGTCCAAAAAAGTGATAAAAATGTACTCATATGACGAACTTTCAATTTAATTTACGAGTAGGAAAAGACGGAAAGAACTCAACATTTTCATGTGTTTTATGAGAATGAAAAATAACAAAAGAAGCTCAGGATTTTCATGAGTTTAACGAGTCTTGAAAATAATAACTAAAATGGACTCAAGATAGGTTTCATTTTTATGCAAGCTGGAAAATAGAGAAAAACTATGCTTGAGAATGGTTTCATTTTTACACAAGGTTGAAACATAGGAAAACTATGCTTGAGAATGGTTTCATTTTTACACAAGCTTGAAACATAGGAAAATTGTGCTTGAGAATAGTTTCATATTTACACAAGCTTGAAAAATAAGAAAACTGTGCTTGAGAATGGTTTCGGTTTTACATAAGCTTGAAACATAGGAAAATTGTGCTTGAGAATGGTTTCAATGCCCCAATGCATAACCTGCAAAAGCACATGCCCCCCAAGCTTTATTTCATTCACCTAAGTAGACTACTAGTTACTAATAGCTGGATGGAATGAAGTTTCATCATAGGGGAGGATTTTTTTCATTTTTTAATGAGCTTGACACATGAAAATAACTATGCTCATAAGAATATGTTTCATTTTTTAACAAGGTTGACACTGTAAAAGGAACTATCCTCATGAACTGATTACTTTTTAAACGACGTTGACATAGTAAAAGAATTATCCTCATGACCCGATTCATTTTTTAACGAGGTTGACACAGTAAAATAACCATCCTCAAGACTTGATTCATTTTTTAATGAGGTTGACACAATAAAAGAACTATCCTCAAGGGAACTTGTTTCATTTAGCAAGGTTGACACAGTAAAAGAACTATCCTCATAACCTGATTTATTTTTTAACGAGGTTGAAACAGTAAAAGAACCATCCTCATGACCCGATTCATTTTTTAATGAGGTTGACATAGTAAAAGAACTATCCTCAAGGGAACCTGTTTCATTTAACGAGGTTGACACAGTAAAAGAAGCATCCTCATGACCTGATTGCTTTTTTAACGAGGTTTACAGAGTAAAAGAACCATCCTCAAGAACTGATTAATTTTTTAACGAGGTTGACACAGTAAAAGAACTATCCTCAAGGGAACCTGTTTAATTTAACTAGGTTGACACAATAAAAGAACTATCCTCATCACCTGATTCATTTTTTAACGAGGTTGACACAGTAAAATAACTATCCTCAAGACCCAATTCATTTTTTAACAAGGTTGAAATAGTAAAAGAACCATCCTCAAGATTCACCTAGCTTATCTATTTCAGAATCATTGGGAATCTTCCTTAAATCAGATGAAGTGCAAGATATAATATTGCAAGTATTTGTATTTGCGATTTCCACCAATGTTGCAAGTGACGGTAATGAAAAGGTGCTCATTAGGGAAGGATCCTTAAAAAGTCCCACACCAATGTTCTGAGACTTGAGTGTCATCGAAAACATCTACTCTAAAAAATCTACAGGAACTTGAGAGTGAAAAGGATCAACGGAAGCAAAGATGGTCAAACGAGGAAATACTGATATAAATGAAGCTCTGGCCCAAAATGTGTGGGGGTCGAAGGTGTTGTCTCTTCCTGTAGTTATTCCTTTATCAAAATCAAACCAGGTGGAAGTACTTCACTGTTAGGCCCGAGATAAATTTCAGGCGGTAAACTCTGCGGTAAAGAGGAAGAGTTAACGGTTACGGATGGTTGAGGATCAGATAGTTGCACTGGAACAACTTCTGGTTGTTCAAATTCATGATAAAATATTGGATCGAATTCTAGTTGAAAAAGCTCGGGTTAAAGATTCACTGTTTCACTAGATTGAATTTCAGTGTCCTCAGGTAACTCTGAGATTTCCGTCTCGACTGTTGCAGATAAACACGGATCAGTTGAAATGAATCAAGACCCGGTACTCAAAGGATCAGATGTCTTTGGTATATTAGATGATGTAGCACCAAGAGTTTCAGAGGTACCCAGCTCGGTAGAGCGAGTGCGCCTTCGTCTACTAGGAGTAGCTTCTGGCGGTAATGGAGGTTTATTCGCTATCCTACGCGAACGATGGGGAAGGGGTTGATATTCTTCCACGATTTCTGATTGAATTTATTACAAAAATAAAATAAAATGGTGATACTAGGAAAAAGTATTAGCAAGTAATTGTGAACTACATAATACCTCTTGGCGAACCAAGAATTACAGGCAGGCAATCTCCCCGAATGCTGTGTTCGGTGTATCACAAGTTACAAGGAGGCCAACTCAGTTACATATGGATGGTAAGCAACCTAAAGTTGTCCTCCCAAATACACCTAAAGGTATGTGGAGGCCCAAGTCTGTAATAGCATTGTCTAATCTAAACCACACAGTGAGAGCACCCCCTTATACTTTTTGTTGAGATTCAACAAGATGATAATCCTAGTGAAAATTAAGCACCTACATTAGGTGGGGACTGCAGGCTATTTTTAGGTGATATGTCTATTTTTAGAATTTGGATCAAAGTATATTTTTAGCAGTAATATATTTATAGATGGTTGAGCAAATTATATGGATGGATGGGCATCTATTTTTGGAATGCATGTGTGAAGTTGTTTCATGGAATGCATGTCTAAAAATAGAATGCATGTCGATTATTATTAGCCCTTAACAATAATTAGACAATAAATAATAATCTATTCTCTTGAAGAACTTGATTTTAGTTAACTGATGTGGAAAATCAATTAACTGAAGGAATTTCAAGTTCAAAGGTTGGTTGGTGGGACATGCTAGTGGACTTCGTTGTAACTGACTAATACAAAGTTGTAACAGAGTTGGATGTGTAGTTATGTGAGTTGTAAAGTAGTTTAACTCAGTTAAGTGAGTTAAACTTAGTTGTGCTAGTCGTAACTTGTTGCAACTAAAGATACATTAGTGCGAGATCATTGAATTAAATATTAAATTAATTCACATGGAGTGATCTCACATGCAACTGAATATTTACTACTGTTAACTAGATGCATGTCAGATCCAGTGGAGGCCCAGTTGAGAGATAGGTGAAAGGGACAGTTTGACTATCAGTTGTGACTATAGTGGGTGCACACTTGCAACCAAACACAAATTGGAGATGCAAATGAGGATTGTGTAGTCAAGGCAAGGCAATATCGAATTCATTCAGGGATTGTGATCAACAGGGATTGCGCAGTGGAGGCAGGCTGTCAGGAGGCAGTAAATTGGTGCATGTTTATGCCAATTTTTGTATGACAGTGTGAGACGATTGTATATTGTACTAAGAGCTCTTGGATTAGAGTTTTTTCTGAGATTGTTTCATGATCCATGATATATACATAATATATGATAGTGGGGTTTTTAGCTTTATTTTTTCCTGGTAAAAACATTTGTGTCATGTGTGATTGATCTTTCTTCATGTGTTTGCAATTGGCGATTAAATTTACACAAATATTTAAGTAGAGGGATTCTATATTTAACAGTGGCATATAATTGTTAGATCAGGAGAATCTGACAATACATAATTGTATTAAAATTTATACATGGTATCAGAGAAAAGAATATTTCAATATTGAAGTAGTAGTTGAGTTTGTTCGTGGAAACAATTCGAATTTGCTGCAAGAATTTCTTGGTGTGACAGTTGAGTAAACATGGAAATGGCTTTCAATGATTTGCGGTTAGAGTATGCACTCGAGGGCAGATAAAATTACATTTCATGGAAGGATAGGATGGAGGTGGTGCTTGAAGATAATGGATTGAAGGAATTCATCGAAAATGATGTTCCTAAGCCCACTTCAATGGATGCTGCATTACTTGATGCCTGGCAAAAGAAAGTAGCGAAGACGAGAAGGATTCTGTTGGAAGGTGTGCGAGACCATATTGTCTCAAGCCTTCATAGGAAAGCCACTCCATTTGCAATGTGGAAGGCTTTGGCAGATATTTTCCAAAGAAAAAATGACCATAGGAAATTGGCACTGAAGGATAAACTCAGAAAGATCAAAATGGAAAAGGGAGACAATATTCCTAAGTATCTCACAAAGTTTGTCCAATGTCGGGATGAACTGGGGAGTGTGGGAGTCACAGTTTCTGATGATGATTTGGTGAGTTTGGATCTCTTGGGACTTCCTAAGAGTTGGCACATTTATCAAGACTCTGTCAACGGACGGGAAAAACTGCTGGATTGGGAACGACCATGGTCGCATTTTGTGTAGGAGGAGTTCAGGTAGAACACCAAAGATGGCTCTTCATCAAAGCATGATGATGAAGAGTATTTTTCTTTGGCTGCCAAAGCAAGGAAAGGGAAGGGGAAGAAATACCATTCAAAATCCAAGGCTAAAGGCAAGAAGCTGGATTTTTCCAAGGTGAAGTGTTTTCACTGTCATGAACCTGGGCATCTTGCCACTAACTGCCAACAGAAAAAGAAGAAAAAGAAGGCTGTTGGAGCTGCAGCTGGTGAGGCCCTTGCCTCACAATTTGAACTTGATTTCTCTTTGATCACATGCTTGGTTTCAAGCGCAATGGGATCAGTGTGGTATCTTAAGAGTGGTGCTTCCTTCCACATGACGAGAGATAAGGAGCTTTTCAGCGACTTAGAGGAGAAAGATCTCGATATGCATATAGAGGTGGGTGACGATGGACGATACAGTGCAACCAAAATTGGTACCAATACCTTTGAGAGGGAGTCAGGTAAACCTTTTATGTTGAAAGATGTTATGCATGTTCCAGGTCTGAAGAAAAAATTGGTCTCAGTCACGATGTTGGAGGACAAAGGTTATGACGTTTTTTTTCAGCGATGGAAAATATTTCCTGCGACATAAAACAAAGGGTCAAACCAAGAGGATAGGGATTCTAGTTAATAATATCTACAAGCTAGAGGTAGATGGTTGTGGTGCAATGGTGGGCAAAGAAGAAGAAGTGGTGATCCGGGATGAGGGAGAATTATGGCACAGGCGATTGGGCCATCTTCACCATGGTGCCCTAAAAATTTTGTAGTAGATTTCTACTGGACTTCCCAAGGGTACACTTCCGCAGTTAGATCAGTGCAAGGGATGCACTATGGGTAAGTTTGTGAATACCACCTTTCATGAAAAGGAAAACCATGCTTCGGTGATCCTGGAGAGAGTTCACATAGACGTGTGTGTGCCATTCTCGGTTGCTTCAACAACAAAACACAGGTATTATGTTATTTTTGTTGATGAATATTCTCATAGATGCTGGATCTTCTTCATGTAGAAGAAAGATCAAACATTCTCAAATATCTGAGTTTAAAGAATTGGTGGAGAAAGAGTTAGGGAAGCAAGTGAAAACTCGTCAGAGTGATAATGGTGGAAAATATATCTCGAATGAATTTAAAGACTTCTATATCAAAGAAGGAATTCATAGAGAACTCATAGAGCCTCATAACCCACAACAGAACGGGGTTGCGGAGATGAAGAACAGAAC
This sequence comes from Pinus albicaulis, assembly GCA_034641835.2. Taxonomy (NCBI): domain Eukaryota; kingdom Viridiplantae; phylum Streptophyta; class Pinopsida; order Pinales; family Pinaceae; genus Pinus; species Pinus albicaulis. Next base: position 305,969,305 of record CM076583.1, read on the forward strand.
GATCATGGGTATTGCATGAGATATGCAACATGATTAGGGCATGCTAATGCACTTGTGGGCGGAAGCATGCAACACTGCTGTTTATGTGCAGAACCATTGTCCTCATATATTACTTGGCTTGAGTATACTTGAAGAAGATTTTACTGGTAAGAAGCCATATGTTTCTCACTTTAAGATTTTTGGCTCATCTGTTTATGTGCATGTGACCAAGAACGCCAGGAAGAAGCTGGAACCAAATACTGAAGTTGGGATATTTTTTGGGTACACAAGAACACCCCATAACTATATTGTGTATTTTCCAAACATTCAAATGAGTGTGGTGCGACGGGATATAAAATTCCACGAGGATAAAGCCATGAAGTTGTCTCTTGAGAGGGAGCTAGACTTGCATGTAGAGGAGGAACTGCTTATTCCCAAAGATGAGTGTCTATATGTGGATTAGCCATAGGAGGAAATTCATGGAGGACGCAAAGCCAAACATCAGAACTGGCAGAAGGTGTACCACAAAAGCTGAGAGGCTGAAGCTTGATGTGGCACAGAATGTAGGAGTCCCTACTTCACAGCGCAGATAAAGACGGTCTCTTGAACGATTCACTGGATACATGGATCTCATGAGAAAATGTATTGTGACAGAGCCATCTTCCTTTTAGGAAGCAATGTAGGAGCCCACATGGGTAGATGCAATGGTGGAGGAGTATGACTCCATTTTTAGAAACAGTGCTTGGGAAATTGTTCCAAGGTTGGTTGATAAATCGGTGGTAGGTTCAAGATGGATCTACAAGGTAAAGCAAGCTGATTATGGGAGTGTTGAGAAGTATAAGGAAATATTTGTGGCCTGGGGATTCTCACAGATTGAGGGGATTGATTATGAAGAAACCCTTGCACTTGTCGCACGATATTCTTCCATAAGGACCATCCTTTCTCTCTCAGTGCAGATGGGTTGGTACAATCATCAGATGGATGTGAAGACTGCGTTCCTTAATGGGATCATTAAGGAAGAAGTGTACATTGAGTAGCCTGAAGGATTTGAGATCTTCAACAGTGAGTCACATGTGTGCATACTCAAAAGAGCCCTATATGGGCTGAAGCAAGCACCTCGTGCTTGGTACACTCAGATATGGGCCTCCTTCACTATTTGCTTGGATTGGAAATATGGCAGCGATAAGGTGAACTGTTCGTGTATCAAGGCAAGTATGTAAGGGAGATACTTGGTAAGTTTCACATGGAGGGCTTCAAAACCATGGATACTCCTCTTCTTGGAAACTAGGGGAAAGGGGACGCTACATTTGGAGAGGTAGTGGATTCTACTATCTATCGACAGTTGGTGGGTTTGCTCATGTATTTAGTTAATACAAGACCAGACATATGATATGCGGTGAACCAACTTAGTCAAGCGATGGTGAAGACTACCAAGCTCTTTTGGAAGGTGGGCAAGCATGTCCTGAGATATCTCAGGGGCACATCTGAGTATGGATTATGGTACAGAGAGATGGATGGGGAGAATTTGCATGACTTCAGGGATGCAGATTGGGTGAGCAACCAAACATACAGAAAGAGCACATTAGGAGGGGTCTTCAGTATCAGATCTACAACTGTTTCTTGGTACAACAGGAAATATTGATCTGTGGCACTCATTTCAGTAGAAGCAGAATACGTGGCAGCAAGTCAAGCTGGATGTGAGGCTATCTGGATGAGGAAGCTCCTAGTCGGTTTGTTTGGTTCTCATTTAGATCATACAATGATTCATTGTGATAATAAGAGTTGCATCAAACTCTTGATTAATCCTGTGTTTCATGATAGATCTAAGCATATAGATATCCACTATCATCATATTAGAGATCGTGTGTAGCGGAAGATCATGTTGCTTCAGTACATTCCTATGGAAGATCAGGATGCAGATATTCTGATGAAGGCGCTCACCAAGAGAAATTCGAATACCATAGAGATAGGATCGGGGTGAAGGATAATCCCTTTCTTGCTGAGAGGGAGTGTTGAGATTCAACAAGATGATGATCCTAGTGAAAATTAAGCACCTACACTAGGTGGGGCCCGCAGGCTATTTTTAGGTGATATGTTTATTTTTGGAATCTATTTATAGCAGTAATCTATTTATAGATGGTTGAGAAAATTATATGGATGGATGGGCGTCTATTTTTGAAATGCATGTGCGAAGTTGTTTCATGGAATGCATGTCTAAAAATAGAATGCATGTCGATTATTGTTAGCCCTTAATAATAATTAGATAATAAATAATAATCTATTCTCTTGAAGCACTTGATTTCAGTTAACTAATGTGGCAAACCAGTTAAGTGAAGGAATTTCGATTTCAAAGGTTATTTGGTGGGACATGCTAGTGGAATTCGTTGTAATTGAGTGATACAAAGTTGTAACAGAGTTGGATGTGTAGTTATGTGAGTTTTACAGTAGTTTAACTCAGTTAAGTGAGTTAAACTCAGTTGTGCTAGTTGTAACTTGTTGTAACTAAAGATACACTAGTGAGAGGTCAGTGAATTAAATATTAAATTAATTCACTTGGAGTGATATCACATGCAACTGAAGATTTAATATTGTTAACTACATGCATGTTAGATCCAGTGGAGACCCAGTTGAGAGATAGGTGAAAGGGACATTTTGACTATCAGTTGTGACTATAGTGGGTGCACACTTGCAACCAAACACACATTGGAGATGCCAATGAGGATTATGCAGTCAAGGCAAGGAAAGATTGAATTCATTCAGGGATTGCACGATTAGCAGGGATTGCGCAGTGGAGGCAGGCTGTTAGGAGGCAGTAAATTGGTGCATGTTTATGGAAATTTTTGTATGACAATGTGAGACAATTGTATATTGTACTGAGGGTATTGGATTAGAGTTTTGTATGAGATTGTTTCATGATCCATGATATATACATAATATATGATAGTGGGGTTTTTAGCTTTATGCTTTCCCAGTAAAAACATCTGTGTTATGTGTGATTGATCTTTCTTCATGTGTTTGCAATTGGCGATTAAATTTTTGCAAAGATTTAAGTAGAAGGATTATGTATTTAACAGTGGCATATAATTGTTAGATCAGGAGAATCTGACAATACATAATTGTATTAAAATTTCTACACTTTTTGTACTAGAACACCGCCCTATATACCTGAAGGTACGTGGACGAGCTCTGATATACTTACGTATGTGGAGTGGGATTTCAAACTCTAAATGTATCACAGACAAGTTAGCGATAATTTTTTTCTTAACAACGCCAGAACACGTCTCTAACTTAGGCCTTCTAAGTGTTATTGTTAATGTTATAATGCTTTCTTAGGTTGATTGAAGTGAATTTTATGTTGATATTACTTAACAATTTATCTTTCAGGTTCACTGCGAGATGTATTGAACATTCCTAGAATGTAATTATAATGATAAGTATTCATTTCGAATTGATTTTAGACAATGAAAAACTAGCTAGTAGGGATAGATCAATCAGATAATTTTCAATCATCAATGAGCACATCTAAATGCAATTTTTTTGCTAAACTATTCCTCAAGTAGCACTCACAATCCCTAAATGCAAATGCATGTTTTTAATTTTAGTTTCCTTTAAGTTTAGATGAACGAAAGAAAAACTAAAAGCAAAAATCAATCAAAAAATGTTTTCTTTTTTCAGAAATGAGGAGTGAAACAACAATTTTCTCTTAGGAAATGAAGATTGAAATGACAATTCTCCTTTTGAAAACAGGGAATTGATCTAATGCAAAATTTACAACTTTGGATTTAATTTGAAAATGATAAATAAAACAACTAATGAAACATTGAAAAAACAACTATCAAAAGGAGGAAGAACTGGAAATGTTTACTGGTCTCTAAGGTCAACAGGCATCTGAGAATAGAGCAAGAAATAGGCTAAAACTGAATGAAAAAGACAAATTATGATATAATTTGTCTAGATGAGGGGAAATGCACCCCTTAAGGGTAGAAATTGCATTACAGAGCACCTCTGAATGGGAGACAGTGCTATGTAGAGCACTATACACTGACCAACAATGCATTGGGCGCAGTGAAGCTTGAAGATGAAGGAGGCTAAAGACACTTCTAAGGAAAAAACTACATTCAAATGACTGAATAGATGACGTAAATTCTATTGATGATGGTTAAAAAGGACAAAACCACTAGGAATGATGGATTTTTCCCCAACGGAGTCGCCAAATTGTTATGAGGAATTCTAATCTACAGATAAACTAGTCTTCCTTGAGTGTGGCGTTCCTTCATTCAGAACAACAGAAGAAAGGTAAATGTTATTTTCTCTAAGATAAATAGATAAAAAGAAGGAGAAGAGACCTACTTGTGATCCTTCGCTCTCCTTCCTCTTCTTTCGTCACTTATTTTTCTCTCAATCCAACTGAACTTGCCAGATCAATACCTGCAATGAAAGACAGAAGACAGAAAATGACAATACAAATATACAATATCTATCTACCTTAACCAAATTGAACCGATTAAATCTGAGAATACATGCACATTTTGGGAATACATTCACAAGATATAAGTGCATATATGAGAGAAAGAACAAATATCTTATTGAAATAATAAGAGGAGTAGATTACAACCAGTGGATCAGTTCGTTGTCAACCTGCTCCAACTTCATTCCATCCTCATCACACCAAAAATCATCTCAGCAGCATAACAACACTTCAACTCTCAAGAATTGAGAATCCAACAACATAACACTACAAAAATTTCTTCCTCCCTTGCACTTAGATGAGTGCTCAATTTAAAGGGAAATTGTAGGTATTTTCTCAATAAATGATATTGAATGGCTTTATAATAATAGATGAGACATGTTTCTAGGTTCAATGGTGATGGATGAACACATGTGTTTGAAGTATGACACCTATGAGCTCTTTTAGAAGGCACTGGACATGTGGATATTCCCGAAACAATGATGATTTCGCTCCCAGGAAACCAACGCACCATTAAGTGCCGGGAAGTGCTTTGTAGAGCACCCTTGCATGGGGGTAAGTTCTTTGCAATGCACTTAAGACAATTCAGAGGAGAATTGATGAGTCAATGGGTCATTTTAACTATACTTCAAACATTCAAACTCTCATGAATTAAAGCCATCAATGGAATGACTTCTCTAGGGCATGTAGCAATTGAATTAGGGGATGATAGACCCTATTCATACTAGTCTTGGTGATGATGCCCAAATTGACCTATAACATAAATGCTTTCCTGAATTTAATTCCTAAATTGAAAGGGTTGTTGTGTTTAATACTTGAATTGAAAGGTTGGGTGAACTATAAACTGAATTGAATGGTGCCATTTAATGTCTTCAGTAGGTTGAATGGTTAAACATACATGTACATATGGCTCACACACATTTCACCTATTCTTGTGCAGGTATTACCCAACAATGGGATGTGTTGCCCCAATGCAAAATCAATGGGTGCTTGTTTGATGGGATAGCTGTACTTTTGGATGGAAAACATTGTAATTTTTTGTAGTGCATTTTGACTTAGTTGGTAATTTAGAAATTGAGGTACTTGAGACAATAGGTCTTGTCAACTTGTGATGTTAAGGTTTGGTGTTTGATAGTTTTTGGTCCAATCAAAATCTGGGCCCATTTTGGACATATTTATATAAATTATATAACTTAATATAAAGTATTTATGTGCATATTTTAGTGAGCTTATGATGTTTTTTTGATGGATGTGTGAGACCAGTACTATAACTACTACTGTTCCCTTCAAAACAATAGAAGCCTCTCCCCTACTTCTTTTCTGGAAGAAGTGATTTGAATTATGTAACCCATGAATGAGACGACCAATAAGAATATGGTATTTTTTTCCCTCCACCGATTGCAACAGTTAAATGGTTGTGAATTACGAAACAATAAAATGTATGATATTTTCTCGGGTTTGAAGGAAATGCAAATTCTCAACCCCTATATTCATATCTTGTGCCAATATTATATAGATAACATTTGAAGAGTGACATATACTACTAGTGTTTGCAGGGGAGGGACACCTGTTCAGACTCATATACGACTAGTACCTGCAGGGGAGGGACACCTGTTCAGACTCTATCAAGGATGACGAATTTGAATAGTGTCGTGAGGATAAACCTCACAATAGAAAATCCTTCATCTTAATCATTATAAAAATTGTAAATATTATGTTTTATAAGGATTCACATAGTTTTATAAAAATGGTAAATCTTCTATTTTAGAAAGGTGTTGTTTAATGAGGTGATGATTTCGATTAGATAGTTGGATTCAACACCATCATGAACCTTTTGGGCACCCAAAATTCTGAAGCTAGATAGTTGTAATCCTAGTTTCCAAATATTTCCACCAAATTTCATAAAAATGGTGTTATATTTTCCATTCTTTCCCACGAAAAAAAATTGCCTCCTAAGGCTACTCTTTTTAGAAGCATGGAAGAGATATGGATGGAAAAGGAGATCATCTAATGACACAGAGTAAGTAAGACACCACCGAGGGGAAGTGGAAAGAAATATCATGAATGGTATCATGCGAAAGGAGAGACTTATATATTATTGAGGCACCTTTGTTTACTCATGAAATGTAAATTGGAGTGAGGAATAACCAACCTAGATCCATCTTAACTCCATATCTACCAAGCTTTGAGAGGGATCAAATCTCTTTTCACTCTAAAAAGGGCCCTTAGGAGATCTAGAGTTAAGATGGACCTAGGCTTGTTTAATTTCCCTCTTTAAATAGACTATATTCCACATGAATACCATGGGTCAATACCATGAGTAATTTTTATTCTTATTTTTATAAGTTTTTAATTTTAATTTTATTTTTAATTTTTTATTTTATTTTGACCGAGTTAAAATGTTGACATTACATTACATTAATCTTTTTATTTAAATTTTTATTTTTATTTATTAGTATGTAATTTTACTTGGTCAAAATGTTAACCATCATATTACAAGATCTCTACGATACATGGTTGGAGAGCAACTCCATAAATGATTGTTTTTGTTTGTGATTATAGCATTATCTCATGCTTTCAAATAGATATAAATTTTTTATATTTATAATATTTTGGACGATCATCTTTAGTAAGGAAGCATTTTTTAAAAATGAAATTAAGCTTGGAGATTTTAGATACCAAAAAAAAGAATTTTATTAATTTTCTTTAAAGGTTATTTAAATGGAGTGTCAAGAATGCATAGTGAGGATGTTATCGTAGTAATAGTTAGAAATAAATGAGAAGAGGATTGTCATTATGATAGAAGTGATTTTTGAGGAGGTTGATCTTATTCAATTTAAGGCATCTTTATAGGAGATCAATATCATTATTTAGAGAATGGAGGCAGGTATAAATGGAATTGGGAGTATTATCATGGTGATATTGGTCATCATCTAAGTAGAGAAAGTGGTGTATTCTATATATCCAAAATTGATGGAATATACTCCCAGTTCTTTGTTAGGGTCCTATAATAATAGGATTCATAATTTTGAATTGACTTTGATTAGTCTTGTAATATGTACATACTTTTCTTTCTGCAAAATTGTTTTCCCATATTAGAAAAATAAAAAATGTAAAGAGGGTAAAAGTCCTAAAATAAAAATCGAAGGACTTGAAAGAAAAAAGATAAAAAAGAATAAAAAATGAACCCCAAACAAAAAAGAGATAAAAATATATCAAGAAAGTGATGAAAATTCAAATACCACTACTATTTACTTCACTTTGCAAAATAATATTGTGTGAAGCTTGCTAAAAAATGCCACAACACATGAAGGTCAAACTACTTAATCTTGACCTTTCATGCTTTAAATTTCATGTTGATAGATAGGGAATAAAGATCTAGCCAAAATTTTTAATCTTGGTTGATCAATAGTTAAGAAGAGAATAATAAGGAGCTCAACAGTTTAATCTGAGCCCTTGGAAGAAATAAGGATAGAATTATTTAGTTTCTTGTTTAAAAGAAAAATGAATAAGGGTTTGCAAGCTTAAATGCACCCATGTAAAGGAAAAAAAAATGTTAGGGTAGCAGAGGGGTAGGTAGAAGCAGTTTTCACAAGCATGGATAGCATAAAATTGGTCATTTCACTTACTAACTTCCTTTCAAAATCATTCCCTTTTAAAAATACCCCCTCCCCTTCATTTTAACCCTTTCCCTCTTAATTCATTCTTTTTCCCTACAAAAATCCCTTTTCCTAAGTTAAAATGCACATTTATCCTTTGGAAAAGTAAAAATCCTTTATTAACTCCCATTTTCATTCAAAAATACATTAAAAACCCAAAAATACCTTTATCCTAAGTATTTCTTTAAAAAAGGTGATAGGTCGGGTCCCACAGTGAAAAAATGCCTTCCCAATATTAGTTTTAAAGTTAAACTTAGTGTATTTAATCTCCCGCATTATATATATTACTAGCATTTAAATTTTTTATATTTAACTCCCGCATTAAACCTTTTAACCCATATTAAAATAATTCCTGTATATATCATTCCCCACCCATTATTTTAATATAACCTATGGTTTTATTTTCCCACATGTTATATATTTTGGGCCCACTTATTATTACACCCGCCTATTATAAAGCCCCATTTACCCAAACCCCATTGGTTAATATATTAAACTCCGCTTATTACAAAGTCCCGACCCCATGTAATTAAAACCATAGTTTATATGCATATTAAACTATCGCATCATAATATCGCGGGCCCCATGCCTATTCAATCCCGACGACTCCATTGCATCATCCCATCTGTTAGATTATAATTGACCATATCTAATGCCCAACAAAAATTGTCACACATCCGATAGCCCAATCCTTAACCATACCCCAACCTTGCGATATCCATGGTTTTCGGAGCTCTGCACCTGGCTAGGTGTCGATTCTTCATTCGATTGCATTGATCCAAAAAATACTGCCAACCACCTTTGGCTCTTGCAAAAACCACTGAGCGGTTTTCTCTTGCCTATTGCGCAAACCACCTTGTCAATTCAAATTAATCGTGCATTCTGTTATCACTCTAATAATTCTTAAGTTGTGAGATTTTAGTTTATAGTCTAATAACATTAGAGGTAACCACCAACCAACTTTTAAACTCTAGGATCTAGAGGGTTCAGAGAGGGCTCTCTCTTTAAGATTTAACTTTGTTTTAATTTATAAAATATTAGGCTAGTTATGATTGTGCAATTTGGTTTGGTTTGGTGAGAAAAAATCACTTTGTGAGATGGATAGTGATAGATCTGTTTGTCCATTGGGTTGAGGAGTCAAAATTCAAGCAGACAGAACTAGGATCAAGGTCAAAAAGTCAATATTTTAAGGGCAAGATAGACAAGTCATTGAAGATCATGGAAGGTTGTTTAGTGAAGTGGTTTGATCAGGATAAAGAGAAATGAAGGATTCTTTGATCTAGATAATGAAGGAGTAGACAGAGGTCATTCAAAAGAGGGAGCAATTAAGGGTTCCCTACTTTGGAAATCAGCAGAAAACATAGAAATGATAAACAATAAAGATAGGGTGCTTTTAACAAATCCTGAAATAATACTCCTGATTTATCATTCAAATTTAGAATACATAATGGATGCATGAAAACATGAGAAGATAAACAATGACAAGTAGAAATTACTTCACTTCAATAGCTCATCACATGAATCCTGAAATATGATGCTAGTTGATTTGATTCAGTCTTCTACTTTAACTTGCAACACAAAGCCTTCAAGTACATAAATATTGACTATAGAAATCTTCAGCAATTTATTACACAATAATACTTTAAAGAGTGAAGTATTATACAAAAATGTTTACAAAATATCCTATTATGCTTCTAGGAATTATCTAAGGGAAAATAAAATATCTTTACAACAAAATAGTGACAGATTCTTAACAAATCAACAATCTGTCATATTTATCCTAGAAAGTTGTTTGTGGATAAAGTGCAACTGGCTGCCTTGGTGTCCTCTTTTCTGGCAAAGATATTTCAAATATGTTTTGAAATATTATCTTCTAATCTTATACTCTTTGACTCTGATACTGTTTACCTCTGATACTCTTTAAATTCTGTCAAAATATTTTACTGCTATAATTTTCTGTTTTGACTGTAAAAATCAACAAACTGTTTTTGTCTTTCTTTCTACAATTTGACTTTCATAGTAAGTCAGTAATTGATTCCCAAGACTCATCATTAGGGATTTTTATCTTTTTTCATCTTTCTAAAATTCTCATCTGCCTCAGTATATCTGACAAATGTTGGTTTTATGACAAATAATTTTTTTATCTCATGCTGTAGATAAAACAAATCTTCAAAAATTCTGTGTAAAACTTTCCCTGTGGGAATTCCTTGTCCTTCTGTCTTGTCCACCTGTTCTTTTGCATAATCTCTGATTTTCTTGTTGTAGTCCCCTCGTGGCATGAGTTTATCATTTATGACCAAAATATTAGGCAAACCTCTTTGCCTCAAATTTTCAAAATTAACCATAAACTTGGTTATGGCTATGTTCATATTTTCACATTTATCTTCATGTTGTTTCATTAGATTCTTCTTTGAAATGAATTTCCTTATTTCAAGGATTGTTTCTGTCCTATCTGTAATTTCAATTTCTTCCAACTCTTGTGTGTTCTTGCTGTTGAGAAACTTAATCAATTCTAGGGCTTGCTCAGGTTTGACACCTAGTTCTTCTTTGGTTTTCTTAATATCTTCTTGTGCTGCCTTAAGTAAATCTCTTTGATAAAACATTACCTGAATTGATGGCCAAACATCATTGGTGGATTCAATGATTTTACTCCATAACTGATTCTTTATATAAGAAATTGGTTCTATCAAGGTCAAATATTTTTGTAGATTCTTCAATTCTACATTTAATCTGTTAGCCCTTTGTTCATGAGTTTTTTCTTTGATTTGGGCTAGTTTATTTGTATCTCCAATATTTTCTATCACTTTCTTCAATCTGTTAATCTCATTTGTTTGAAGTGACATTTCTTCCATGACTTTTACTAATTTAATAGCCTCATCTGAATGTTGAGCTGCTGTAGTAGATGATTCTGTGGCTGAAGTTGTGGATGATGTCACTGGCACTGCAGTAGCAAGTGGAACTTTTGGTGCCAAATCTTCTACTAGAGTTGAAGGCATATCTATAGTAACCATGGGAATTACTGTAGGAGCTTCTCGTGGTTTTGTAGTTTCTCTTTCATGGACAAGATTATCCATTTGTATTTCCATCTCTTTTATCTGTCCTGTTAACTGTAAAATTATGTTCATCATATAATCCCTTTGGCTTTCTTCTTGCATTATTTCTTTGGCCTGTGGATGTTCAGTTGGTGGAAGCTTGAGCTGCTTCCTCAATGCTGCAATATCAACGTTCTTTTTCTTCACTAACTCTTCTGCATCTTTGACATTTGCAGGATCATATCCTACTTGGATAACTAACTCTTCTAAAGATTTAATCCTAAGATATTTAGCATAGGAGGAATATTTGTCAAATTTTATTTTATTTCTCACGTTTATGATTGTATTCTAAAGTTTTTGGACACTCAAAGCTTTGGTAGTTATGGTAGAATACAACATCTCTGAAATTTTCCTGTGAAATTCAATTTTATCTAGTGCATGAATATTTTCTGTTGGTACTTCTAGATCAATTTTCTTGTAGTCTGCAACTGTCTTTAGAGTCTTAACCGTTGGTTGGAGCACTGACATAATCAAATTTTTATTTGAGTAATCAAAAGCTGATAAAAGTATGTTCTAGACACTTGGTGTCTGCTTCAAATATTGAGAATAAATCTCATTCTTGATTTCTTCATTCTTTGTCTTAATCTGCTTATATTTTTCTCTGATATCAAGATATTTTTCTTCTGCTGTCTATGAGGAGGATGCCTCCATACTCTTTTGTTTCTCTATGACCCGTGTATTTGAATTATCAAGCTGTTCTTCATTTAGATTCTCTGTAACTGGTTCATTTGTAATGACTGTAGCATCATCTGTATTTGTCACTGGAATATCTGTGTCTTCTACTTCAATGGTCAATTTTCCTTTATCAACTGGATTGATCTTAGGATTTTTATTGTATCTTAATTTGAACCTATTTTCAGTTGTTGTGTCAGCAGTGTATGTTCCTTCTTATCTGACTCTTTTAGTAGCTTTTCCCCCTTGATTTTTAGTTTGCAATATGTGACTATTATCGCCTTGTTTAACTGCATCTACCAAAGTGTTTTCTACCCATTCAGTTTGATTGACATACTTTTCAATATCTGGTTTTTTCTCATGAATATAAGGTGTTAATTTGCACTTAACCCTCATTTTGCTTAGTATTCCTTATGGATCATAGTTCCATGAGAAGATTTCTTCAAATATTTACTTAAGTAATTGTTTGGCTGCTTCTTTTTCTGCATCTCTGTGATTACAAATAAAAGGTCCTATTTGATTCTTCAATTTAAACCAAGTCTTCTTTTTGGTTGCTAGAAAGTTGATAGAATCAGAATTTAGGATTTGCTTGATATACTCCAAGCAAAGATTCTCATTGGTACATATTTAGGTAGTTTGTAGGGTAACAGATTGGACCCAAAAACTTTGATTTTTGTATGTTTTTCATATAAATACCAATCTCTCGTTCTAGTCTACTTTGATAGCTGTAGAACTTTCTTCATTTCATCACTGATTCTTGGCTGTACTGTATTGGTCAACATATTTATCAATGGGTGGAAAAAGTTATCTGCAAACTCTACATAAGAGAACTCTGTGGACTCTTTTCTCATCAAAGATGTCCAAAATATGACTGAAAGTGGATTTTATTCTATATCAAGCTTCTGGAGAGTTATAGGAAGCTTGTCTGCTTGAAAATATAAGAACATATGTAGAAGAAAGGATGTATATCTAAATACTCCTTCAGTTGGAAACTTGACAAGCTGATCATGGATATTGTCAGCTATGTATTCAACATAATTGAAAATTACAAAAGGAGGTTGTCCTAGTGCAAAGGTAGATAGGAAACCTAGGATTGCTTCATCTGTATGCTCATCTGTAAAGTATCCTAAGATAAATGACAACATGGATATGACATGTCTTGAACATTCTAGAAAATTTGAAGTAGAATATGGAGGGTTGATTTATGGAATTTCAACATGTAAAGGCATGAACACTTGAAAATCTTGAAACCTTTTGGGAAAATCAAGACCAATGTACAACTTTGTAAGTTCTTCTATTGACAAAGGAACTGCTTTTGGATCAGCTTTGAGCTGTAACATCTGGTTTATGGACTCAATATTAATGGTAAACATTACTTCTTTGTTTGCATTCGCCATTGCTTTTTCATGTGAATAATAACTATTACATAACCTAATAACCTCTGGGCATTGATGAGTGATTGGAACAACATATTTGAGTAATTTTGACTCCCAAATTTGGACTTCTTCAACCTGATCTAAGGACTTTTCATAACTCCAATAGTGGAGGTCTAACAAGTTAAATTCTACTACTAGGTTTTCTATTTTATAGTCCACATCTGCTAAAGGCATGTGTTCAATGTCTACAACAGGAGGTTGTAGAGGATTTACAATGATTTCAGTCCTAGATGACATAGTTGGATTGGGTTTTGACATTTTTAGGCTTTCTGGATAACTGAAACTCTGTTTTTAGGTCTTCTGGATTCTTCTGTAAGATTAAATGGTTTATATAAGTATTTCTTGACTTTTACAAAGGTTCTTTGGATAAAATAAGCACAACTTGGTTCTTTCCTTGGATTTCAACCTTCAATTTTGATTTTCACTAGATTTCAGACTCTCACAGGTTTATAAAATAAGAAACAAGGGTTTCTTATTCCTTTTTCAGTGAATATTGGACTAAAATTGATTCAATTTGGGCGTAGAGGGTTGGGGTTACCTGCAGAGGATTTCTGGGAAATTTAGGAGTCTTATAAGATCTGCAAAGATGGAAATAAATTCAATTTTTCCTTTAAAACTGTATGCAATATTTGAAACAGGGTTTTATCAAATTTTGACAAGAATTTAACTCTTTTCGGGCAAGTAGAAGCTTTCCTTGGGCAAATAAGCTTTTACTGGGCTGAATTTTTTTTAGAAATTCTTTTTCAAATGATAGCAGGCTTATTTTTAACGGAAAATACCTGTTTGTGCAGGTATTAGTCTCTCAAATAGGTTCTAAGTTGTTTTGAACAGGTTTCTAGTATCTTCTGAAGGTTTCAACAAGGAATCCGGAAGCTTTCTGCAATCTTGACAACACATGCAGGATTTTTTCAGGTTCTGGGCTTTGAAACAATGTACAAGCTTCTTTCCTCTTAGTCGAAAGAATGAATATAGTAAAATAGCGCAGAAAGGGCTTTGATGGCGCAATTTAGAAGTTTATTGAACGTTTTAGGTCTAAACGAACTTGCATTAAATGGTGGTCACATCGAATAGATAGTGGTTTTGATTTTCAAAGGTGAAAACCATCAATGGTTATCGCATAGGTTATAAGTGGTATATGGTTTTGGTTGGATCGAATGAGATACAATATAATTTTTCCATGTGGAGGAGGGAGAAGGGTGCAAAACAACCCATTTCGCGTGGTTTGAAATATGTTTTATCCACGCAGTTTGAATTGCGATATGACAAGGTGATCATTGGATTTGGGAGTCGGGGTGCGAATGACTGCGATTTAATGGGAAAGTTGCTCAACGGTAAGAGGTGGGGTCTGGGATTTATTTTTTGTGGTGGGGTAATTTTAAACGTTATAAATATATATTTATAACGTAAAAAACATTATATTATTTTGATTGGCGGTGGTAATGTTATATGGTTAAAATAAAACATTAACGAATGTTTTAATAACTAATGGCGCAGGAATGGTAATACATGGTATATACAACATTTTTAACTAGTGTTTTATGTTTATTGGGAGTGGGATTAATTTATATAATATGTTTAAACCTATGGGGAAAAGAGTGGGGGTTTTTATTTAACATGTGGGATAAATAAACCATAAGTTTAACGTAAAATAAGTGGGGTTTTTGGGATATTTACATATAAAGAAATTAATAATATATGGGAAGGGATATTTTAAAGGGATTTAATACTTTAGGTTAGAAATTAATATGAAATGGAAATACAATGAATTAAAATACATAGAATTTAAACCAAGTAAAGTGTAAATAGGCAATTTAGCATAATTTGTCCCATTTTGATTTTTTACACAAGAACTTAGGATAAAATGCATTTTGTAGGTTTTTGAGTGTTTTTTGAATAAATATGGAATTAATTAATGGGGCATTTTACTTTTCTAAGCAAAGAGGTTTTTTACTTAGGAAAAGGGTTTATATTTTTGGAAAAGGGTGAATATGTTGATGAAATGGGTTTTATGTAGGGAATCCAACATTTTTAACCAATCAGTTATTAAGCCTTGGGTCTGGTCCCAACAGAAGTTAGAGAAATTCTTTGAGCCTCTTTAACTAAAGGTTTAGAATACTGGATCATTTTGGGGGAGGGGAAATTAGTAATTTTGCGCGATGATGCTTTATTACATGCTTTGCACAACTGCTTTCTACTTACCCATCATTATTCTAACATTTTTTACTTCATTTGCATGGGTGCATTTAAGCTTGCAACCCTAAATCCATTTTTCTTTCAAAGTGTTAGAGTCGGTCTCGTCATCCCTCCGTCAGAGATCAAAAATCTCTTTTGTTTCATTTCATTTTTAGGTGTCTCATTCAGTTCGATCATTTGCATTCCATTAGGAGCACCGGTCTTCTAATGGAAGGGTCTTGTCGCTCATGTCCCTCGTGTCTTGTACCTGCTGGCTCAGGTCTGTTCATCAAAGTCCTTCAAAATCATTTCCAGTCAATGACAGTTAATGTTTGGTCTTTTGGTGGACAAAGAGTCATTTAAGTCATTAGGTCTAGGGTTTAGTCTTCAAAATGTTTAATAATGTCAGCAGGCACATGAGGGAGGCTCAAAATAAGTTTTCATCGCAAATTTCATCATCACAATGATTGATCGTGACTTTTCTTCAAAACCCTGTTTTGAAGAAAATCGTCATTTTGTCCTTTGTAATAAATGCCATGTATATATTTTTTCAAAGTTTTTCAGTTGTAAAGTTTTTAGGCGTAGCCCTGGTCGCCTTTTCCAAACACCATGCCATCCATCCCTGCAAAATATAGAAGAGATTCATCATCAGCTCAAAAATTAAAAGGAAACAAGCAAAACAGAGTTCTTTTGTAAAAGCACCAAAGTCTTCAAACAGTGGGTTTTTCAAATGAAAAAATCAAAATGCATTGATATATAAGATATTTTCCACATTCAAATTTCATTTGCACGCCAAAGATAAGAGAGAAAGCCAAGTCGAGTTTGGAGGAGCGAAAGCTTGTGTTTAGAGCCGAGACTGTGGTGAAATTGCAGGTGTGGCGCATTGGGCGTTGGACGCGGCGCACATAGCCTGCACGGCGCATAGGGAAGTTTCACACACTATAAAATTGAACGTGCACGACGCATATAGCCTGCGCGGTGCACTGGGCTGACTGCGCGGTGCACAGGGCTGACACCCAAAAAACTTTGCCACAGTTCCATAAATTCAAAACAACTCAATCTCCTATGCTCCGTGTAAGTCAAATCATCTTGCAATTTCCATTAAAAAGTGTTTTCTGTGGTCTCAGAAGGTTGGTTTGGAGAATTTGAATGTCAAACTTTAAACCCTAATCTCTTATTAAAGATGGCTCCTTAAGGGTTTTGTGTTGAAGTTTTAAAACAGTTTTTGTGCCAAATTTCTCATTTCCCACCTTATTTTTCTATTCTCTCACTATGATATCATTACTACAGTCTATTTTCCCTATTCCCTAATATCCCAAGTCATTTCCCATTCATAGAATCATTTCATTTCCCATTATTTTCCCTTTCCCCATATCATTTGATAAAATCCCAAATTCCCAAACATAGTTAAGTGACTGTCCTCATACTTTAAATTTCACTTGACTAAACCACATTATCTTCACTTCCTTATTTCCCTCAGTCCTTTCTTATTTGGCACATATTTGGCAATCGAAACAAAGACACCAAACTCTTCATATTCACCTCAGGCAACATAGATGAAGAAGGCATCGAGGAGGCGTGAAAAGACATGATCTTGGCCGAAGCTTCTTTGGCTGAGCATAACACTTGATGAGGGAGCTTCAGTCCAAATTTCAAGGAATTTGGAGAAAATTTTGTCATTTTTGAATTTTTTGGTCACAAAACAGGTTTTTCTGCCCGACGCGTAGTGCCACTTAGCGCGCGCTTACGATTGGGAGATCTTCTGGAGGAAAACTTGATATTTCTGGATTTTTTATGAAAATTTATGCATGCTTAGGAATGGCCTAAGAGTTTCATCAAGTTCTGGGTTGCATAAAGGGTCAAAAACACCTTGAAAATGGCCTTTCTGCCACTTTTTGCACACACAGGAACCAATCTTGGGAGATTGAACTTTTGGAGGGTCAAATGGACACCAAATCTAGAAATTCTACTTGGGTTGGAAAGTAGACAGGCAGGGCTTTCCAACGAGCTATCATGAGCTCAATTTTGACTTTGGGAAGGGCCTCAACATCAGCTCCAAAATTGTGCTATGCATAGAGATTTTGGGCGCGGCGCATAGAGGATTTTGCCTATTTTTCACTCCACAACTCAGCATTTCGCCTAGTTTTGGCCAGTTTTATTTTTTCATGTAACTCTTGATCTATCTTGATGTAATTTCATAACCATGATGTAATTTTGGTACATTTTTACTTGTTCTAGAAGATTCATTCACCAAAAGGTGAAATGTGAGTGAATGGATCAGTTTCCTAACATATAGAGGCAAGTTGTTTCATGGCCTATTTTCTAGTACCTAGTTTAGATATGGTTGAAACAGCTCCTAGAATGATGAGCTCGACCCCTAGAGGCATGGGGAGGAGTTAGAATTTTCTATATTATGTATTTTCTCAGACATTTTTAGGGTTTGACATTTGGGATTGCATAGCACTTCATTGCACATTCATTCTACAATTTTGGCAAAGGAATAGACCAGGGTTTGCAGCCCTCTTTGGGATCCTTGTGGCTCTGTGTTTTGATGATGTTTCTCTCTATGTATCTGTAAGTTTCATTGATGTTTATGTGTACCATTATCATTCTCCTTTCTTCTTAAATTAAGCAAATCAGTGTTAAAGGTAGAATTCAGTAGCTTGGCTTTGCTCTGCCTTTAGTTTTGTTTAATTTTACATGTTTTCATCTGTTTGAGGAGGAATCTTGAGACCCTCTTGCCCTCTTCAGCTCCTTATCATTCTGATCCATCCATGCACTCAATTTAAAGCATCAAAACACTTGCCTTCCTCGCCCCAATGAGAACTCTGCAAAAACTAGGCCTAATCCCCGCACCCAAAAATGCCTTTCCCTTTTTTCCAACGAAAACCCCCAAAATCAAAATCAAAATCCTTTATTTATATACCTAGCCTAAAATTAGTTTTTATTTCAGTCGTCTCAAGCCCCATTTATTAATTTTCGCTGAGATTGACTTGGAGAGAGCCCTCTCCTGTTCTGGCAGGGCTAGCTACCAGACTGAGCGTGGTTTGATGTTACCCTGAACTCTGCCTTCCTTCAGCCTGAGGTAGATTTAGGCAATAACATAGTGGCGACCATACTGGGGAATGAAAATGGTATGCTTGTTGGTGTTATTTGTTTTTATAAGCTACAGACGGAGCCTGAAGTTATGCCAGGTAGCCTTCGAAACGCTCTTGCTTTGCATTAGCGAAAGTAGATAAACGCTGCTTCAGTCAATCTCTGGTCTAGCTTGTAAACGTGACACTTAACTTGTAAATTTCCCCAGTACATGTATCAAGTCAGATCTGATGGTTGATGGTGGACAACGATCAGACATAAGAAGGCTGAAATCATTCACCTGGTGACTCCAACTTAATGTAGAGACTCCATTGGAAGACTAACTTTTTCTCTGAGAAAATGGAAGGATCTTACACAAAGTTCAGGTATATAAAGTGGAATGGTATTCAGGATCTAGTCTGCTTTCTTGTAAACTATTTCTTTGTTGTTCTTGAAGCTATCCTGAAAGTTTTTCAGAATTTGTTGTATGATAAAGGTGATCAAAATCTTCACTCGACCTATTCAAAAAGTGTAAATACTGAGTTTCCCTTTGATCCTAGCCTCCTTACTTTTCCCACATCTTATGATGACTCTCTTTAGAGTGATGAGCCTAAAGAAAACCAAACTGATCCCGTAGCTCTTGTATATACTCCTACACCTTTTATAGTCCCAGATAGGTATAATCATCTTGTTTTACCTCCTATACTCCATGCTTTCCCTGCAAATTATTATCTTTACTTGCCGAGGTTTGGTGGCGAATGCAACAATGTCACCGCTGAGCAACATGTGCAGAATGTTGAGACTTTTCTAGACCTTTTTGAAGTTGATGACGAAGATGTTAGTACTAGGCTTTTTGCTCTTTCTTTGCAAGCCAAAGTCAAGAGTTGGTTCAAGCCTTGCCTGATGCGAGCATCTCAGATTTCCAGTAGTTCGTCGAAGTTTTCCTCGATAGGTGGGTGATCAGACAAAACCTTTTCTTGATTATAGAAGAGTATAACCAGCTGAAAAGACTTCCAGGGGAGACAGTACAACAATTTTCTTCCAGATTTACCCAAGTATATTTTTCGATGCCAGCTGATATAAGACCTTCTCCTAGATCTTCTCTCTTGCACTACCCGGGTGCCTTTGATCTGGAAATGGAGTTTCAGCTGAGAGAAAAGAATATTACAACACTTATCGAGATACAGAATAGTGCAGTAAATTTAGAGGCTCATTTGCTAATCCGAAGGGCAAGGTTGAAGGAATAAGAGATGAAAAACATAGATCCGGAGAAATCGACATCTCTAGAGGTAAAGCTTGACATGTTGGTAAGTGCAGTAGAAGAGATGATGCAAAAGAACACCACAAGGAATGAGTATAAAGTTCAAGCCCATGACTGGCTGATTGAAGAGGAACAAGTGGCTGATCCAAAACATTTTGTTTCTTATCCCAGTTGTCATAGTGATTGTTTTATAGATCATTTTGGAGAAGAGAGAGCTGTTGATATGACATGTATGCTTGATGATGTGTTGTATACTGATGATTTGCCTCAGTTTGATCAGTATGATGATGATTATGTTCTCCAAACAGAAGCTAACCTTGCAGACGAATCAGCAGCTAGTTTGTGCGAGGAGGAAGTTCACTTTCAGCAGCTTGAGTACAGTGATCAACCGATGCATATCAGCTATGACAATGATGAGGAAAGTGCAGCAAATTTTGAAGTAAGTGAAGGATCTTTGCCTTTTTGTTTTGACTCGTTTCAGTTCATCAGAGACAATTTCCATGCAATCAGAAATCAACTGTCAACAAGTCTTGATTTGGACCATCTGGAGGGCAATAAAAACTTTGTTCAAAATTTCTCATATCCAGATTTGCAGCCCCCGAATGCCATTGATTTTCAAGTTGCAGATGAAGACATGGAAGCTGGCACATATGATCAAATGATACAATATGACTCCGTACCATTTTATTTTGAATCATTCCAGTTGTTGAAGGGTAAATGGCATAGTAAATCTTCAAATGAGCAGCATGTAGGAAATCAAAAGTCTCTCAGTTTTAATGTTGAGGATGAGACAGATAGCGAAATTCTTGAGCAAGTTGTTAATGAGAAATCTTCCCCTGAAATGGCTGATGAAATCATTTTGGATACAAAACCCTCCCTAGCTCCAGATTTGCAGCCACCACACGAAATTGAAGGTCAGATTGCGGATGAAGGTGTGGAAGTTGAAATACATGATTTAATGATGCAAGAGGATTCTGTACCCTTTTGTTTTGAAGCATTTCAGTTTATAAAGAAGAATATTCGTAATATCTCTAAAGAAAAACATGAACAACCAATAGGATGTCATACAGTTTCAATGGATACATTGCAGCAGTCTTCTCAAGTTTTTGATGATCCTATTGCTCGTGTGTTGGATGATGTTTGCTGTAAAATTTCTTCTTCATTGGCTAACCATGTGACAGAAAAGAATGTTGATAATAATCTTATTCAAAAGTCGCCTTTATTGATAATCTCATATGACTGCAAACCTTGGTATGGGCTTTGTAATGAACAATCTGTTAAACAAGACAATGAAGGAGACTTTTGTTCTGTTTGGAATCAGCAACAGAGTTTGTTTATTCACGAAATTCAGGATCCTTTTGACAGCTTGCTGCCGTCACCAAAGAAAGACAGCACAGATGTGAGGAAAATCTTAATATCCAACTATGAAGATTACCTGGATCAGAGCAGTAATGTGTTAATGGAAATCAATAGCTATGTTTATGAAGATCCTTTCGCAGTTTTCTTGAAGTCATCTAGTCAATTCATGTTTTGCAAGTTTATCAGCAGTCAACTTGATTCCAAGTTTCCATGGGAGTTTCCTTTCGATCCTTCCCTTTTCCTGCGCATCAAAAAGCATTTGGGAAGAAATCAAATAGCAGCCAGGATGCTTACATGGTTGCATTGGCTGTTCCATTTCACTTGATCGGGTGGTGAAAAGAACAATTAGAGTAGGTTTGATGAATAAGCTCAATTGTGAGCATCTTTCCAGTTTGTTAGTTATGTTTGGTTTTATTGTAGTTTTCAGTTCTAGCCTTGAGTCTGAGTCAGTCTACATAATGTCAGTTTTCGTGTTTTGGACTCCATTGCCCAATGGATGAAGGAACTGTCTGCTCTCCCAAATATCTGTGGTCCTTGGCACCTCCAAGGAGCTACCATCCCCATTGGAGCCAATGTTAGAGTCGGTCTCGTCATCCCTCCGTCAGAGATCAAAAATCTCTTTTGTTGCATTTCATTTTTTGGTGTCTCATTCAGTTCGATCATTTGCATTCAATTAGGAGCATCGGTCTTCTGACGGAAGGGTCTTGTCGCTCATGTCCCTCGTGTCTTGTACCTGGTGGCTCAAGTCTGTTCATCAAAGTCCTTCAAAATCATTTCCAGTCAATGACAGTTAATGTTTGGTCTTTTGGTGGACAAAGAGTCATTTCAGTCATTAGGTCTAGGTTTTAGTCTTCAAAATTTTTAATAATGCCAGCAGGCACATGAGGGAGGCTCAAAATAAGTTTTCATTGCAAATTTCATCATCGCAATGATTGATCGTGACTTTTCTTCAAAACCCTATTTTGAAGAAAATCGTCATTTTGTCCTTTGTAATAAATGCCATGTATATATTTTTTCAAAGTTTTTCAGTTGTAAAGTTTTCAGGCGCAGCCCTGGTCGCCTTTGCCAAACACCATGCCATCCATCCCTGCAAAAGATAGAAGAGATTCATCATCAGCTCAAAAATCAAAAGGAAACAAGCAAAACGGAGTTCTTTTGTAAAAGTGCCAAAGTCTTCAAACAGTGGGTTTTTCAAATGAAAAAATCAAAATGCATTGATATATAAGATATTTTCCACATTCAAATTTCATTTGCATGCCAAAGATAAGAGAGAAAGCCAAGTCGAGTTTGGAGGAGCGAAAGCTTGTGTTTAGAATCGAGACTGTGGTGAAATTGCAGGTGCGGCGCACATAGCCTGTGCGACACATAGGGAAGTTTCACACAGTGTAAAATTTAACGTGCGCGGTGCATAAAACCTGCACAGCGCACTGGGCTGACTGCGCGGTGCACAGGGCCGACACCCAAAAAACTTTTCCACAGTTCCATAAATTCAAAACATCTCCTATGCTCCGTGTAAGTCAAATCATCTTGCAATTTCCATTAAAAAGTGTTTTCTGTGGTCTCATAAGGTTGGTTTGGAGAATTTGAATGTCAAACTTTAAACCCTAATCTCTTATTAAAGATGGCTCCTTAAGGGTTTTGTGTTGAAGTTTTAAAACAGTTTTTGTGCCAAATTTCTCATTTCCCACCTTATTTTTCCATTCTCTCACTATGATATCATTACTACAGTCTATTTTCCCTATTCCCTAATATCCCAAGTCATTTCCCATTCATAGAATCATTTCATTTCCCATTATTTTCCCTTTCCCCATATCATTTGATAAAATCCCAAATTCCCAAACATAGTTAAGTGACTGTCCTCATACTTTAAATTTCACTTGACTAAACCACATTATCTTCACTTCCTTATTTCCCTCAGTCCTTTCTTATTTGGCACATATTTGGCAATCGAAACAAAGACACCAAACTCTTCATATTCACCTCAGGCAACATAGATGAAGAAGGCATCGAGGAGGCGTGAAAAGACATGATCTTGGCCGAAGCTTCTTTGGCTGAGCATAGCACTTGATGAGGGACCTTCAGTCCAAATTTCAAGGAATTTGGAGAAAATTTTGTCATTTTTGAATTTTTTGGTCACAAAACAGGTTTTTCTGCCCGACGCGTAGCGCCACTTAGCGCGCGCTTACGATTGGGAGATCTTCTGGAGGAAAACTTGATATTTATGGATTTGTTATGAAAATTTATGCATGCTTAGGAATGGCCTAAGAGTTTCATCAAGTTCTGGGTTGCATAAAGGGTCAAAAACACCTTGAAAATGGCCTTTCTGCCACTTTTTGCACACACAGGAACCAGTCTTGGGAGATTGAACTTTTGGAGGGTCATATGGACACCAAATCTAGAAATTGCACTTGAGTTGGAAAGTAGACAGGCATGGATTTCCAACGAGCTATCATGAGCTCAATTTGGACTTTAGTAAGGGCCTCAAAATCAGCTCCAAACTTGTGCTACGCATAGAGATTTTGGGCATGACGCATAGAGGATTTTGCCTATTTTTCACTCCACAGCTCAGAATTTCGCCTAGTTTTGGCCAGTTTTACTTTTTCATGTAACTCTTGATCTATATTGATGTAATTTCATAACCATGTTGTAATTTTGGTACATTTTAACTTATTCTAGAAGATTCATTCACCAAAAGGTGAAATGTGAGTGAATGGATCAGTTTCCTAGCATATAGAGGCAAGTTGTTTCATGGCCTATTTTCTAGTTCCTAGTTTAAATATGGTTGAAACAACTCCTAGAATGATGAGCTCAACCCCTAGAGGCATGGGGAGGAGTTAGAATTGTCTATATTATGTATTTTCTCAGACATTTTCAGGGTTGGACATTTGGGATTGCATAGCACTTCATTGTACATTCATTCTACAATTTTGGCAAAGGAATAGACCAGGGTTTGCAGCCCTCTTTGGGATCCTTGTGGATCTATGTTTTGATGATGTTTCTCTCTATGTATCTGTAAGTTTCATTGATGTTTATGTGTACCATTCTCATTCTCCTTTCTTCTTAAATTAAGCAAATTAGTATTAAAGGTAGAATTCAGTAGCTTGGCTTTGCTCTGCCTTTAGTTTTGTTTAATTTTACATGTTTTCATCTGTTTGAGGAGGACTCTTGAGACCCTCTTTCCCTCTTCAGCTCCCCATCAGTCTGATCCATCCATGCACTCAATTTAATGCATCAAAACACTTGCTTTCCTCGCCCCAATCAGAACTCTGCAAAAACTAGGCCTAATCCCCGCACCCAAAACTGCCTTTCCCTTTTTTCCAACGAAAACCCCCAAAATCAAAATAAAAATATTTTATTTATATACCTAGCCTAAAAGTAGTTTTTATTTCAGTCGTCTCAAGCCCCATTGATTACTTTTCGCTGAGATTGACCCAGAGAGAGCCCTCTCCTGTTCTGGTAGGGCTAGCTACTAGACTGAGCGTGGTTTGATGTTACCCTGAACTCTGCCTTCCTTCAGCCTGAGGTAGATTTATGAAATAACACAAAGCACAAAAACTATCTAAGTCTAAACTTATTTCATCAAAGAGCTCAGATTAAACTGTTGAGCTCCTCATTTATTTTCTAAGTATCCACTGATTTGTCAAGTTTAAACTATTTAACATATCTTTATTCTCTATCTAAAACATGAAATTCAAATCATGAAAAGTTAAGATTAAACTATTTAACTGATCATGGATTATGGCATTTTGAACAATCTGCACATAATCATTATTCTTGCAGTAAAAGTAAATAGTAGTGGCAGTTTGACTCACTCACTTTCATGTTATTTTATCTCTTTTTTATTTTGGGGTTCATTTTTATTATTTTTTATCTTTTCTTTTCAAGTCCTTTGATCTTTCTTTTAGGATTTTTACCCTCTTTTCATTTTTTTATTATTTTCAAATATGGGAAAACAACTTGCAGAAAGCAAGGTATGCACATATTTACAAGACCATCAAAGTCAATTCAAAAGTTATGAACCCTATTATTATAGGACCCTAACACATTCAATGATATAATCACTGTTTATTAAAATACATAAAACCGCCTTTTCACCCTTTTTACCATTTTTGTTACACATTCACGCAGAAGAGCATTGCCAACCGATTTTCAAGCAAAGATCACACTGCCGACCTCATTTTAAGCCCAATTAAACCAGAATTCAACCATTTACTGCCAAAAGAAACTGCAGAAGTCATCCAAAGCACTATTAAAGACCTTTGAAGCCTCATAAAATCTTTCTGCAACCCCATAACCCTTTTGCAATCTCCATCTTTCTCTATGTATTCCTCAAATTACTAAGACCTGTGCTTACAAAAAAAGAGTAATAAGTAATTGAATTAGCATAAGAGCCTTAGCAGACCAAAAGGAACCTCTGTAGTTTCCCAAATCTGTTTTTCTACAGACCCTATGCATATTTTCACAGATTCTGAATTCTGAGATTGTTTTAATCACAGAGATTAAATAATTGAATAAGTTTAAATCTCTACAGACCTAAAAGAAAGCCCTTTTCGCCTTCCAAATCCTTTTCTGCAGACCCTAAATGTCCTTTTGCAGAATTATGAGGTCCAAAAAACTATTTTAAAGCACATAGACTACAATTTGAGCAGTTTAAATCATTGTAAACCAGAGGATAAACCCCTATTTCATCCTAAATCAGTCTAAAAACTGTAAATCATCTGTCTGAGGTGCTCCTACAGACCTAAATCAATTTTTTCTAAGTAAAATATTAATCAATTGAAGAAATTTAACAAAAGAATGACTTCCAAAAGCATTATATCTGTCAATCCTCTACAACCCCCAGTTGTAGATGTAGAACACACTTCCCTAGCTGAAAAAGACTTCAATATTAATGACACAATCACTGAATTTAACCTTCTTGAGCTCCATTTTTGGAGCCATGAAAAATCCATAGACCAAGTAGATGAAGTTTTCATTTGGGAATCTAATTTTACAAAGTATGTATTCCCACAAACTTTCCAGTGCCCAAAAGTAATCAGACTTTGTTAATCTTGCTATTTCCATAAATAGAGAGCCATAATAAATCCTGAAAAAGAAATTCTGTTTACTATTACTGTTGAGTCAATCAATCAAATGCTCCAGATCAAATCCAGGCCAGATGAAACCCCTTTGTCCATTGAAGCTCTTACACAATTGTATCTGAATCTGGACTTCCCCAAGAGGCTCCAGATATTTTAAACTTTCATGCCTTCATCTGTAGAAATTCCCAAGATAAATCTTCCTTACCCATTTGCAAAATTTTCTGAAAGAACCAGACATATCATTAGCATGCTATCTTTTATTCTTGGTTATTTCACAGATGAGCATGTTGATGTTGCAGTACTAGGTTTTTTGTCTACCTTCACACTTGGTCAACCTCTTGCTACCATTTTCAAGTTTTCCTAATATTTAGCTGATAATATTCATGAACAGTTGGTCAAAATGTCTGAAAAAGGTGTTTTTAAGTATTCATCAGTCCTATTTCATATGTTTTTGTACTTTTAGTCTGATAAATTTTCCATCAATATTTAGAAGCTTGATGTTGAAGGAAACCCACAGTCAGTCATATTTTGGACCCCTTTAATAAGAAAATACTCCACATTTTCCACCTATACAGAGTTTACTTATTCCTTCATTCATCCTATGGTCAATATGCTGAACAATAACATGCAACCCAGAATTAGTGAGGAAATTAAAAATGTCCTGCAGTTGTCAGAGCATAATAGAATAGGAGATTGGCACTTGTACGGAAATCGTACAGAGATAAGGGTATATGGATCAAATCTTATTCCTTATAAACTGCCCAAATACCTCCCAATGAGGTTATTTGCCATTGAGTATATAAGACGGATTCTTAATTCTAATTCAATCAACTTCTTAACAACTAAGAAAAATACACAGTTCAAAATAGAGAGTCAGGTTGGCCCTTTCAACTGTAACAGTAGAGATGCAGGCCCAAAAGCTAAAAAGTATTTGTAGGAGTTTAAATTCAGTAAAAGTTTTCCATGGTATTATGATCCTCTAGGAGTAATAAGTAAACTGAGAGTTAAATGCAAACTAAATCATTATGTACATGAGAATAAACCAGGTATTGAAAAATACTCTAACCAGTATGAATGGTTGGAGAACACCTTGACTGAGGTAGAGAAGCAAGGTGATACTAGTCAAACTTTGTAGACTCCAGCCCAAGAAGATAAAAGCTCAAAGAGAATTAGAGAGGAATGATCATATACTGTAGAGACTACAAATGAAACCAAATTTAAATTGATGTATAGGAAAAATCCTAAATTAAATCCTTTCAATGAAGGAGTATAAACAATAGAAGTGGTTGATACAAAAACAACAACAAAGGACAATGCACCTCCTACAGTAATTGAAGAAATACATCAGCCTTCAACTTCTAACACTCAGCTTATTCAGAAGCAACATAGTGTTGAAGTATATTCTTCTAGCAAACCAGCAAAGAAGGAGATGGACATTATGTAGAAATATAGAGAGATAAAGATGAGAAATGAAGCTTTGAAGACTGATACATAGAACCAGTATTGGAAGAATTCACCTAGTGACCAAAGCAGATTGCATTCTCCTTTTGAATATAAGACTAGAAAAATGCAGATGACCTTCCTTTAGCCTAAAGTAAAGCATCCTAAATCATCAGCTAATTACAAAAAAATATCATATGAATTTCAAGCAGATGATCTTCATCCAATTGATCAAATAGAATTTCACAAACAAGCTGGTGAAATGCTTTAATCAACAATGACTAATAAATCGATGAGTGTACAGAAGCTACAAAACACTCTTGCAAACATCAAAGATCAGCTCAAGTTGGTAAAGGCATCCTCTCAAGCTAAGGACAAGATCAATGGAAGATTTGATTATTGAAGTAGGATATGATCCAACAAATGTAAAAGTTGCAGATGAATTGATAAAGAAGAAAAATGCAGACATTGCTGCATTAAAGAAGCAACTTAAGTTGCCTCCTACGTAACACCCTCAAGAAAAGGAAGTGTTACAGAATGAAAATAAAAAAGATGAGATGAGGAATATCATTCTTCAGTTGACTGCCTAGATAAAGGAAATGGAGAATGAAATAGACAAGTTGGTCCAAGAGAAAAAGGATAGAGCAGAAGAAGTCCCAGTCTGTAATTCCCGTAGTCACAATAGCCATACCTTCCACACTGGTAGAATCATTGGCTCCTACTGTCCCAATGGCTACAACACTTCCTGTCACCTCATCAAAAATTAAGCAGTGGAGTCTTCAACAACGACATCACAACCTACAAATGAAGCAAGTAAATTAGTAAAAATAATGCAGGACATGTCTATTCAGACAAATGAAATTAACTGACTTAAATATCTGTTGAAAATTCTGGAAGATGAAAAGAAACTTGCTAAGATAATGCACAAGAATGAAGAAAAAAAGGAAAATGAGCAATTGAAGAAGTTAGAAAAACATCTAACACTGAAAGAACCCATGGCACAAGCCAAGCAACAACTATGGGCCAATATCATTGAAGCTGTCAATGATATTTGACCATCCATATAGGTTAGCTATGAAGAGAAAGACTTAGTCAAAGAAGCAAGAGAAGCTATCCAGAAGATCAAAGAAGAGCTTGGTAAGAAGCTTAAAGAGGCTAATGAAATCATCAAATTCCTTAATTTCAAGAATAGGCAAGAAATTGAAGAAATTGGAATTAATGAAAGAACAAAAACCATCCTAGAAGTTAGGAAGGTTATTTCTAAAAATAATTTGATGGTACAGGTAGAAGAAAAATGCCAAAATATGGAAGTTGCCATCACAAGGTTCATGATGAAGTTTGACACTGTCACAAAAAAAGGCCTTCCAAATCCATTAGTTATTCATGACAAACTAATGAAGCAGGATGATTATTATAATAAGATGAGAGAAGTGGCTAAGGAGCAAGCCAATAACTCAGCCGAGCAAGGTATTCCAATAGGGAAGGTACTTTACAAAAAATTTGAGAATCTGTTTTACTTGCAACATGAGGTGAAACATTTATTTTTTAACAAGCCTACATTCTCAAAGTATACTAAAGCAGATGAAATATTCATGAGGATGGTGAAAATTAAGTTACCAGAGGTAGAAATATGGGAGAAATTGACTGATTTACTATGAAAAACAAAGCAGTCAAATAGGGAAATAAAATGAGGAAAATATCAATCAAGAAAAGATAAAACAGAGCATATTGTTTTATAGTTACAGTTTACAGTAAAGAACAATAGTAATAGTGAAAACATGACAGTGAAAGAGTATCAGTTACAATCAAAGAGTGTTAGTAAAATTTGGAGTGAAAGATGCCAGCGTAGAAGACACTTCACTACATAACTGCAGCCTTCGTTGAGCAACAAACCGAGACAAATCATCAGCAAAAATATCAACAATTAAACATCAAATCAATAAAAGCAGGGAAAACTTGCATTAGTTAGATAGCTGTCTCTATCTTCTTGCATGAAGATTTTTCTTTTTCCTTGAATAATTCCTAAGTTGTTTTAGGATATTTTATAAATTTTTTTGTATAAATACTTCTCATTTTGAATTATTGAGTGTGGATGAATTGCTGAACATTTCTATAGTTGTACTATTATGGAACCTGAGGGTGATTGTACCAATTTCAAGCCAGCAAACTGGATCAAAGCAATAAAGAGATTATATTACAGGATTCATGTGTTGGGCCATTATAGTGAAGTACTTTCTACTTGTTCAATTGTTTCTTTCTGAAGTTTTCACATGTTCATATGTTTGCTTAATCTAAATTATATAACTGGAATGTTATTACAAAATATGTTTAATTACACTCTATATTGAACTATTTATCATTTATATGTTTTTCTTCTGATATACAGATTAGGGAATTCTTAATTGCTCCCTTATTTCGATTGACCTCTGTCTTTTCACTCATTATCCAGATTTGAGAACTCTTAATTGCTCTCTTACCCCGATTGAAACCATTTTCACCATCAGCATAAGGATCTGAAATGACCCAAGTATCTTGCCATGTGAATACTTCCCTTTAGAACCTTGATCCTGCTTCTACTGCTTGACACTTTGACTCCATTAGTCCAATGGAATACCGACCTACATCTATCCATTTGAGTAAGTGATTTCACCACCAAACCAAATCCAAAATGAAAACCCCAAGTAATATTACATAAATAGCCTAAAATCAACTACAATCAACAAAGATAAATCATATAGAGAGAGCCCTCTCTGAGCATTAGGAAGGCTAGATCCTAAGGCTTAAAAGTAGGTTTGTGGTTACCTCTAATATTATTTAACAACCCTTGAGAATTATTGGAGTGATAACATATTGGCGACCATACTAGGGAAGTAACCAATCCTCAGTGTTAAAACTAATCTTAAAGGAAATAATTCTATTTATCTTTTCACCCTAAGATTGTTTTAAAGGGTTGTTAGTAAAATTTTCATTTAAAAAAAAAAAAAAAAAACTAAAATTTTGGCTTCGAGAAGAGTCTACTATACCAGGTCTAATCCAAATCTAGAACCTACTGTAATAGTAGATAATCCTGACAGAATTTTAAGGAAAAACAAAACAGTAGAAAGTTTAGGAAATAAAAATTCATTGATCAAAGAAAATTCTCTTCCCAATAAATTATCACGTTTACAAGACATTGAATTTGATTTAGATTTTGAGCAATCTTTGTTTAAAACAAAATCAGAAAGTGACATACATAATAGTGTAATAGATCATGATTTCATTTCATTCATTGAAAGTAAGAAGGAAACCGTTTCACTAGATTTAGATGAAAAAGCCCTAGAAGTTTATGATAAACTTGATGCTATAACTGCAACTTTGATTAAAGAAATTGATGAATCTTATTTTCAACATTCAATTGAATTGACCGCTTTATCTGCCTATACCCCTAAGCCTTCTACCAGTCATTTAGATACCAATCATTTAGAATTTGTAGGTTCATCCTTGTTTACTACCACCTCATCTATTATTTCCATCGCACTTCATTCCACATAATACTTTATTCCTAAGCTTCCACTTCAACCTAGAGTTTTATTTCCAACCCAAAATACTGCAAGTTCATCCTCTAGCACTGTTGCCGCATTTTCAAGCACTTCAACCACATTTCCCAACACTTATTTTAGCATCCCAACTACATCTGCAAGTAATTCAAGCTCATCACCAAGTACTTCAAACTTACCTCCTAGCCAAGCCAATATCCAAGCTATGGCTTCCAGATATACCCCATTGGTCCTACAAGCCCCTCTACATGCCATGCCCCAAGACTACCAAAGAAAAAACTTTCAATTGATGGTACTAGTCATTACACTACCCAGCAACATGTTAACAAAATGACATATTACTTTGAACTTCATGAAATAGATGAATTCGATGTGCAAATGAGACTTTTTTCTCAAACTTTAGTTGGTGATGTAAAGAAGTGGTTTAAAGGTTTGCCTGCTGGTAGTATTTCTGATTTAGCTGCTTTCCACAGGATGTTTCTTAATATATGGGAGAAAAAGAAGAATCCATTAAAAATTTTGTCTGAATTTGAAAACATAAAAAGAGCACCTATTGAAACAGTTCAGGACTATTGTACAAGATATAATAGTATTTACAATGCAATCCCTACTAATCTTAAACCTCCTCCAGACTCTGCCCTGATCAAATTCCTTGATGGGTTTGATACAGATATGGCTTACCAACTGAGAGAAAGAAACTCGGAAACCTTAGAGTAGATGCATAGTAATGTTGTAAGTGTAGAAGCAAACCTGTTAGGCAAGACAGCTAGATTAAGAAATGAAAGAAGAGTGACAATAAAAGAGGAAACATCAACCTCAGATCCAAAAATAGAAAAATTAGCAACAATTTTAGAAAGAATGATGGATAGGTTAGATAATATGGAAAGGAAGCCACAGTGGGATAATCAACAACAAGGCCTTCAAATAAGAAATCCCAATTTTAGGAAAAACACCAACATTGGTAAATCTAGAGAATCAACACCTGATCAAACAATAAGACCACCTTTCCAAGAGAACTATGCTGAAATTCCTCACCAAAACAAAGATGATGAAGACACTCAGATTAATCTAATGGGCATTAATGATGATAAGACCATTTTTTCTTACACAGTAAGAACATGAGTCATATGAGTTACAACAGTTACAATTAGAATATGGTGAGTCTTTTGATTACAAGAAAGGTTATGAGTTTGCAATTAATGAAGTTCATAAGAAATATAACCTTAGGAGCAAGAAAAATGTAGAAGTACCTACTAAGAAATCTGCCCAAAGTAAAAAAAAAAAAACAGTAGAAGCTCCTACAACCAAAGTACTGCAAATCCTCCCTAGTGAAACCCAACAAAAATCTTGTTCAAATTAGAAAAATTCAAATCCTAATCAGAAAATTTCTAGTCCTAAAATTTCATACAATCCTCAGATTGTTGACATTATAGATATTGATATTTAAACATCAGCTGATCCTCAAAAATATGCTGTTGCTAAGACAAAAACTTCTACTAAAACAACAATTTCAGATCCAAAAACATCTGCTGCTGATTCAAAATCATTTGGTCCTAAAACAACTGCTGAAACTTCCAAAACTGCCAAAGTTACCACTGTAACTCAAACTGTCCCTGAAAAGAAGATAAAAATCAGTAAAATAGTGAAAACACAAACATAAAATGAAAAAACAACTGTAGAAAAATAAGAGAAACATACCCAAACCGCAGTTACAAAAGAAGAAATGATTCAGTTAGGAAAATCACAAGCACCATTCAACATCCAAATTGAAATTGCCAAACTGAAGATACCTATTCCTTTAACAGAATTGGTTAAGCATGATTTATAAAAGTCACAGATCACTGACACATTAAAGATAAATGAAGGATAAGACTCTGTCAATTTGAGTGATAATCAACCAGAACTAATCTTTGGTCCTAAGGTAAATGGAAAACACTAAGAAGGAGGTATTCCTCCTTTCTACATTAGCTTGACTGTTCATGATCAGATTTTACATAATGCTATGCTAGACTCAGGAGCTTCACATAATTTAATTCCAAAAGCAATAATGGAAACCTTGAATTTAGACATCACTAGGCCTTATAAATATCTTTTCTCATTTGATTCTAGTAAAGTGAAATTTCTAGGCTTAATCAAATATTTATGTGTCACTTTAGTTAAATACCCTGGAAAAAGCATAGTCATGGATATTGTAGTAGCTGATATCCCTCGTAAGTATGGTATGTTGTTATCTCGATCATGGGGAGAAAAACTGCAGGGATCTTGATCCAGGTGGATATTGGTGGCCACCCACATATTCCATTTGGATCAACACCATCAACTCTTTCGGTTCTCCACTTCCAGTAACTTACTATTTTTAGCAGGTTTTTGGGTCCTGCATGCTCGGAGCTATTTTGGGGCATTAATGATCCAGGTGGATATCGGTGGCCACCCACCTATTCCATTTGAACCCCCACCATCAGTTGTTTCAGTTTTCAAGTTGCAACACAACTTACTATATTTAGCAGTTTTTCGGGTCCTAAACTTCTAGAGCCGTTTTGAGGCCCCGAACAAAGTTTTTTGGGAACATAGGGAGGAACATGGGTCCATGGACCGATTTTGCTCACAGAAAAAGTTGTATTCCTCGGATATATCTTTCCAATGAGCTATTGAGTGCGTCAAACGAAGATCGAATGCCAAAGTTATGTCCCCGGGAAGTTGAAACACTAATTTACCCAAACGGGGCCCAGAGTTTTAGCGCTTCATCTCCTAGGGTTAGGTTTTTGGATGTTTCGGGTTTTACATTGTTTCTAAAAAATAAATAGGTCTTAGAGCCTCATTATAACAAATTTCAGGGGCTGGTAGTCATCACATCTCTTCTCAGGTATACGCTGCCAGTACCCTAGCTCATCTATTTCCATTATGTCTGTAATAGGCCTTTGAGCCTCATTGTAACACAGTTCAGAGTGCTGCGTACGCCACATATCTTCTCATAGATACTCTACCAATGCCCTATATTGTTTCCATTATGTTTGTAAGCTTATTTAAGTCATTCTTTTATTAATAAAATGAAGCATTATTTCTACTGCATCTCTGTGCTTATGGTTATATGTGTATTTTGTTGCGTTCCTGCATAAATTCAGATGAGTGGTAGCAGAGCAGTCTACTCTTTCTCTGTTTTTCTTTTCATGTCCCCAACACGGCCAGGGTATAAGGAGTTCAACCTCGCAAACCCCGACGACCCCCCATGGTGGAAGGAAAGAAATATGAGGGAGCAGGAGATCCTATCAAAATCTTGCTCGAGGAGGCCCTCGAGAAACAGAGGAATGTGATGATGGATAGATTTTCCCAGATCCTTCAACGGCTACCCACCAACGACACATCTACATCCAACACGTTTGCCATAGGTTCGTGACATCCTGAACAAATCCAATACCGAGTTTAGCAGAATTCCCCTCCCCCCCCCCATGGAGGAACTTAACGCAATGGATACCACTGCTTCCTAAAGAGGGAGGAAAGATCTAGGTGGATATCGGTGGCCACCCACCTATTCCATTTGGACCTGCACCATCAACTCTTTCGGTTCTCCACTTCCAGCAGCTTATTATTTTTAGCAGGTTTTTGGGTCCTGCACGCCCAGAGCCGTTTTGGGGCATTAATGATCCATGTGGATATCGGTGGCCACCCACCTATTCCATTTGAACCCCCACCATCAATTGTTTCGATTTTCAAGTTGCAGCACAACTTACTATATTTAGCAGTTTTTTGGGTCCTGAACTTCCAGAGCCGTTTTGAGGCCCTAAATGATGTTTTTTGGGAAAATTGGGAGAAACGCCGCTCCATGGACCCATGTTTATCACATTGAAAGTTGTATTCCTCGGACAGATCTTTCTAACGAGCTATTGAGCATGTCAAATGGAGATTAGATGCCAAAGTTACGTCCCCGGGAAGTTGAAACACCAATTTACCCAAATTGAGCCCACAATTTTGGCGCTTCATCTCCTAGGGTTAGGTTTTTGGATGTTTCAGGTTTTACATTGTTTTTAAACAATAAATAGGCCTTTGAGCCTCATTATAACATAGTTCAGGGGCTGGTAGCTGTCACATATCTTCTTAGGGATATGCTGCCAGTACCCTAGTTCATCTATTTCCATTATGTCTGTAATAGGCCTTCAAGCCTCAATGTAACACAGTTCAGAGGCCTGTGTACACCATATCTCTTCTCAGAGATACGCTACCAGTGCCATATCTTGTTTCTATTATGTTTTAAATCTTATTTCAATCATTCTTTTATTAATAAAATGAAGCATTATTTTTGCTGTATCTCTGTGCTTATGGTTATATGTGTATTCTGTTGCGTTCCTGCATAAATCCGGATCAGATCTCTACAACTAGACATGTCTTATGCCACTATTTCAATATTTGGCCAACCCAAGAAACTTTACAGAGAGACATTAATGAAGTACATGGTTAGTAGTGTAGAAATACCTCGAAATTATCCCATTTATTCTGCACCTATTGATATGGACTCTTTCATTTTATGTAATTCTGAAACTGGTATAGAGAACAAAACAGAATTGAAACAGAAAGAGAAATAATTAGCCAGTGAAAAGATATTTCATGAATCAATGTGGCATCTAGAATTTCATGGATCAGTGAATAGATTAGGAGCAGGAGCAAGCGTTTGGATTCACAACATGGAAAACAATCATGTAGAAGGTCATGCTTTTAGATTAAACTTCAATGTACAAACAACATGGCAGAGTATGAAGCTCTGATTTTAGGATTGCAGATTGTTAGAAATTTAGTAGGCAAAAGAGTTTCTATCATGGGAGACTCTAATTTAATTGTAAAATAGATTAGAGGAGAATATTTTGTGTACAATCCCATATTTATCCAATATAGAGAAATAATTTTAGATCTGATGCAATAATTTCTTGAGTATGACTTTGCTGTAATTCCTAGAAAAAATAAATACAAGCACACAGTTTAGCAACTTTTGCTAGTACCTATAATTTTACTTTCCAACCAAATCATCAATATACAACAGAGGTAAAACACAGACCTACAATACTAGATAATCTAAAATATTGGCAAATTTTTTCACAGGGTGAACAAATCTATCATTTCATCAATGCCGAGGGATAATTTCACAATTGTAACATAGATATAGATTGTAGAGTAGATGATAAAATAGACAATGAAATAGATGTAAATAACTTATATTTCACTAAACCTACTAAATTCACTCAAGTATAAATAGATAATTTAGAAAAGGTAGAAATAGAAGAATTAGTAGATGATGATTTTGATATTTTAAACCTTAAGAATAAATTTTTACCTAAGGGATTAGCCCCATTATAAGATCTTTTTGATTCAAATGACGTTGCAAGAAAACCAAAGATGGAACCATTAAGATCAGATATAGAAGAATGCAATATAGGAACAGAACAAAGGCTTAAATTCATCAAACTTTCAAAAGCCCTACCTCAAGAAGAAAAAACTGAAATACATAGCTCTGTTTAAGGAATTTTAGGATGTATTTGCATGGAGTTATGAAGACTTAAAATCTTATGACACTAGCATAATACAACACAAAATACCCATAAAAGAAGATAAAAAACCTTTCAAATAGAAGCTCAGGAGAATCAATCCAATTTTAATGCCTTTAATTGAAAAAGAGGTTAAGAGAATGTATGAAGCCCATATAATTGCACCTATCAGATATTTTGATTGGGTTTCAAACCAAGTTCCCACTAGGAAGAAGAAAGGGGAAATAATACTTTGTGTTGATTTTCGAAATTTAAATAAAGGCTCCCTAAAATATAACTACCCTCTCCCCAAGATGGATCACATTTTACAGAGGGTGGTTGGTTCATCCAAGATTTCATTGCTTGATGGATTCTATGGGTATAACCAGATTTTAGTTCAGCCAGAAAACCAACCAAAGACTGCATTTACTACTCCTTGGGGTACTTTAATGTATGTGAAAATTCCTTTTGGATTAATGAATGCAGGAGCCACCTTTCCAAGAGCTATGGATATGGATTTTGATAAGGAAATTCATGATTTTATTATGATCTATCTAGATGATATAACTGTATTTTCAAAAACAGATAATGAACCTCTAGATCACCTAAGACAAGTGTTTATCAAATGCAGGAAATTTGGCACTTCTTTAAATCCCAAAAAGACTCTCTTTGGACTTGAAGAAGACAAACTATTAGGGCATATTATATCAAAAGAGGGAATTAGGATAGACCCAACTAGAATAGAGGCCATTTTGAACATAAGCCACCCTAGGAATATTAAAGAATTGCAGGCTTTCTTAGGTAAAATAAATTTTCTCAGAAGATTAATTTCAAACTTAGCAGAAATAATTAGAGAACTCAATAACATGTTGAAAAAATATTCAGTACTTAAATGGGCTGTAGAGGCCAAAAAATCATTTGAATCAATCAAACAAGCCTTGACAAGAACACCAGTTCAAATAAGTCATGATTTCAAAAAAGATTTCATTATTTTTTCTTTTGCTTCAGAACATACTATTGCTGCAATTTTACTGCAGAAGAATG
The DNA here is from genome assembly GCA_034641835.2 of Pinus albicaulis. Taxonomy (NCBI): domain Eukaryota; kingdom Viridiplantae; phylum Streptophyta; class Pinopsida; order Pinales; family Pinaceae; genus Pinus; species Pinus albicaulis. The sequence goes on from CM076583.1 coordinate 306,007,089, forward strand.
ACCAGGGCTATGAATAGCCCATTTCGTTTTTCAGCAAATCACTTAGAGATGCCACTTTAAAGTATAACATAATGGAAAAGAAGGCACTAGCATTAGTGAAAGCTATCAAAGATTTTAGAGTGTACATCTAGTATTCACACATCATAGCATATGTTCCAAATTTAGTTGCGAAGGACATTCTGACTCAGAATGGGCCCGATGGTAAAAGAGGCAAATGGATTGCCACCATTTTAGAATATGACATAGAAATTAAGTCCACTAAACTCATTAAAGGTCAAGGTTTAGCTAAACACATGGCTGAATCAAACTGTCATGCTTTAGATATAAATTTAATTTCCCAATTAGATGATTAGGAAGAGATGGTGACTCCACAGATCAGTGAAGCATTTTCAGATTCACCATGGTATGCAGATATCATATTTGTATTACTAAATTTACAAGCTCCTCCTAGATTGTCAAGAATTGAAGCTATATTTTTAAATTTAAAGGCAATGAAATTTTGTATCATAGATAATGCATTGTTTTGGAAAGATCATGGTGGCATTTTATTGAATTGTTTTCTTAAAGATGAAGCTGATAAAGTTATGGAAGAATTTCATGTAGCTAACTGTGGAGGACACCTTTACTGGAAGTCAACTGCAGATAAAATCTTGAGAGTTGGTTTTTACTGGCCTACACTATTTGCATATGTGAAAAAGTATGTGGCTTCCTGTCACAAATGCCAAATCATTGAAGGGAGGAAAAAGCTACTACCTTTACCGCTTAGACCCATCTCCACAAAAATGCCTTTTCAGCAATGGGGTTTAAACTTCATTGGTGAAATTGACCCACCATCCTTAGCCCAACAAAAATGGATTTTGACAGCCACAAACTATTTCACTAAGTGGATAGAAGCCATTCCTTCCAGGATAGCCACTGATACTGTCATAATCTCATTCTTAAAAAACAATATACTATCAAGATTTGGATTCCCCCAAAATCTCATTACTGATAATGCAGCTGCTTTCAAGTCTAAAAAGATGATTGAATTCTGTAATAAATACCACATTACCCTTGGCCATTCCACTTCTTATTACCCTCAAGGTAATGGTATTGCTGAATCCTCCAGTAAAAGCCTTGTTAATATCATCAAGAAACTACTAGAAGAAAATAAAAATACATGGAACAAAAGGTTAGTAAATGCCTTATGTGCAGACAGACTCACCACAAAGAAGTCCATTGGTACATCCCATTATTAGCTTGTTTATGGGATGGATGCTGTTTTTCCATCCTCTTTAGGAGTACCAGTAATGAAGATGATCCAAGAACTGCAGGTAGAAGCCAATGATATCCAGAGAAGGATAAATCAAACCATACACTTGCAGAAAACTAGGGAGGAAGTCTATCTCAAGTCTCAAGTTGTTCAAGACAAGATTAAAAGGATATTTGACAAGAAGACTAAGGAAAATTATTTTTACATAGGTGACAAAGTTCTTAAGTGGGATTACAGGAGAGAAGAGAAAGGTAAACATGGTAAATTTGATTTCCTAAGGAAAGGTCTCTATGCCATTTATGGTTATAGAGGAAACAATGCATTCTTTTTAAAGGAGTTGGATGGATCAGATCTGCCAGGAGGACCTATTAGTGGTAGAATGCTGAAGCATTACTATTCCCCAGAACAACATTAGTTAATTTTGTTTACTTTACTCATTATACATAACATTGCATAGTTTAGATTGGATTGGATGTTTTTCTTGCAAAGTTGAAGCCCAGAGAGAAGGCCCTAAGCTTTGAAAGACAAAATATCATAAGTATGAATAATGCAGAGCTCATAAAATAGTTTCAAGGCAAAAGCACAGTCAAGATTCAAGGCCACTGATCTTAAAAGTTCTTGACATTTCACCAGAAAATGCCATCCTCGTGTGGAGCCACTATTAGGGTCCTATAACAATAGGATTCATAATTTTGAATTGACTTTGATTAGTCTCGTAATATTTCCATAGTTTGCTTTCTACAAAATTGTTTTCCCATATTAGAAAATAAAAAATGTAAAGAGGGTAAAAGTCCTAAAAGAAAAATCAAAGGAATTGAAAGAAAAAAGATAAAAATGAATAAAAAATGAACCCCGAACAAAAAAGAGATAAAAATAGATCATGAAGTGATGCAAATTCAAATGCAACTACTATTTAATTCACTTTGAAAAATAATATTGTGTGAAACTTGTTAAAAAATGCCACAATACATGAAGGTCAAACTGATTAATATTGACCTTTCATGCTTTAAATTTCATGTTGATAGATAAAGAATAAAGATCTAGCCAAACTGTTTAATATTGGCTGATTAATAGTTAAGTAGAGAATAATAACAATTTAATATGAGCCCTTGGAAGAAATAAGGATAGAATTAGTTAGTTTTCCGTTTAAAAGAAAAATGAATAAGGGTCTGCAAGCTTAAATGCACCCATGTAAAGGAAAAAAAATGTTAGGGTAGCAGATGGGTAGGTAGAAGCAGTTTTCACAAGCATGGATAGCAGAAAATTGGTCATTTCACTTACTAACTTCCTTTCAAAATCATTCCCATGTAAAAATACCCTCTCCTCTTCATTTTAACCCTTTTCCCCTTAATTCATTCTTTTCCCTACAAAAATCCCTTTTCCTAAGTTAAAATGCACAGTCATCCTTTGGAAAAGCAAAAATCATTTATTAACTCCCATTTTCATTCAAAAATACATTAAAAACCCAAAAATACCTTTATCCTAAGTATTTATTTAAAAAAGGTGATAGGTTGGGTCCCACAGTGAACAAATGCCTTCTCGATATCAATTTTAAAGTTAAACTTAGTGTATTTAATCTCCTGCATTATATATATCACTAACATTTAACTTTATTATATTTAACTCCCGCATTAAACCTTTTATCCCATATTAAAATAATTCCCGTATATATGATTCCCCACCTATTATTTTTATATAACCTATGGTTTTGTTTTCCCACATGTAATATATTTCAGTTCCACTTATTATTACCCCCGCCTATTATAAAGCCCCACTTACCCAAACCCCATTGGTTAATATATTAAAATCTTCTTATTACAAAGTCCCGAACCCATGCAATTAAAACCATAGTTTATATGCATATTAATCTATCGCATCATAATACCCTAGGCCCCACGCCTATTCAATCTCGACGACTCCATTGCATCATCCCATCCGTTAGATTATAACTGACCAGATCTAACGACCAGCAAACCTTGTCGCACATCTGATAGCCCGATCCTTAACCATACCCCAACCTTGTGATATCCATGGTTTTTGGATCTATGCACCTAGCTACGTGTCGATTCTTCATTCGATCGCATTGATCTAAAAAATTCCGCCAACCACCTTTGGCTCTTGCGAAAACCACTGAGCAGTTTTCTCCTGCCTGTTGCGCAAACCACCCTGTCAATTCAAATTAGCCATGCATTCAATGATATAATCACTATTGATTAAAATAAATAAAGCCTTCCTTTGCACTCTTTTTACCATTTCTGTTACACCTTCACGTAGAAAGAGCGTTGCCGACCGATTTGCAAGCAAAGATCACGTTGTCGACCTCATTTTAAGCCCAATTCAACTAGAATTCAACCATTTGCTTCCAAAAGACACTGTAGAAGTCATCCAAAGCACTATTAAAGACCTTCGAAGCCTCAGAAAAGCTTTATGCAACCCTAGAACCCTTCTTCAAATCAAATCTCCATCTTTCTCCAAGTATTCCTCAAAGTACTAAGACCTGTGCTTACAGGAAAAGTGTAATAAGTAATTGAATTAGCATAAGATCCTTAGCAGACCAAAAGAAACCTCTGTAGTTTCCCAAATCCGTTTTTCTATAGACCCTATGCATCTTTTCACAGATTCTTAAGCCCAAGACTATTTTAATCACATAGATTGAATAATTAAAGAAGTTTAAACCTCTGTAGACCTAAAAGAAATCCCTTTTCGCCTTCCAAATCCTTTTCTGCAGACCCTAAATGTCCTTTTGCATAATTTTGAGGTCCTAAAAACTATTTTAAAGCACAGAGACTACAATTTGAGCAATTTAAATCATTGTAAACCAGAGGATAAACCCTTGTTTCATCCTAAACCAGTCTGCAAACTGTAAATCATCTGTCTGAGGTGCTCCCACAGGCCTAAATCAATTTTTTCTAAGTAAAATATTAATCAATTGTAGAAATTTAACAAAAGAATGACTTCCAAAAGCATTGTATCTGTCAATCCTCTACAACCCCTAGTTTTAGATGTAGAACACACTCCCCTAGCAGACAAAGACTTCAAGATTAATGATACAGTCACTGAATTTAACCTTCTTGAGCTCCACTGTCGGAGCCATGAAAAATCCATAGACCAAGTAGATGAAGTTTTCATTTGGGAATATTATTTTCCAAAGTATGTATTCCCACAAACTTTCCAGTGCCCAAAAGTAATCAAACTTTGTCAATCTTGCTATTTCCCTGACCAGAGAGCCATAATAAACCCTGAAAAAGAAATTCTATTTACTATTATTGTTGAGTCAATCAATCAAATGCTCCAGATCAAATCCAGTCTAGATGAAACCCATTTGTCCATTGAAGCTATTACACAATTGTATCTAAATTTGGACTTCCCCAAGATGTTCCAGATATTTCAAACTTTCATGCCTTCATCTGTAGAAATTCCCAAGATAAATCCTCTTTACCCATCTGCAAAATTTTATGAAAGAACCAGACATATCATTAGCATGATGTCTTTTATTCTAGGTTATTTCACAGATGAGCATGTCAATGTTGCAGTACTAGGTTTTTTATCTACCTTCACACTTGGTCAGCTACCTGCTACCATTTTCAAATTTTCCCAATACCTAGCTGATAATATTCATGAACAGTTGGTCAAAATTCCTGAAGAAGGTGTTTTTAAGTATTTATTAGTCCTATTTCATATGTTTTTGTACTTTCATTCTGATAAATTTTCCATCAATATTCAGAAGCTTGATGTTGAAGGAAACCCATAGTTAGTCATATTTTGGACTCCTTTAATAAGAAAATACTCCACACGGTCCACCTATACAAATTTGATTGATTCCTTCATTCATCCTATGGTCAATATGCTAAACAGCAGCATGCAACCCAGAATTGGTGAGGAGATTGAAAAGGTCCTGTTGTTGTCAGAGCATAATAGAACAAGAGATTGGTACTTGTACCAAAACCATACAGAGATAAGGGTATATGGATCAAATCTTATTCCATATAAACTACCCATTTTCCCTTGACTATATAAGACAGATTCTTAATTCTGATTCAGTCAATTTCTTAGTAGCTAAGAAAAAGACACAGTTAAAAATAAAGAATTAGGTTGGCCCTTTCATTTGTAATAGTAGAGATACAAGCCCAGAAGTTGAAAAGTATTTGTAGGAGTTTAAATTCAGTAAAAGTTTTATGTGGTATTATGATCCTCTAGGAGTAATAATTAAACTGAGAGTTAAATGAAAACTAACTCCTTCTGTACATGAGAATAAACCATATATTGAAAAATACTCTAACCAGTATGAATGGTTGGAGAACACCTTGATTGAGGCAGAGAAGCAAGGTGATACTATTCAAAATTTGTAGACTCCAACCCAAGAAGATAAAGGCTCAAAGAGAATCAGAGAAAAAGGATCATATATTGCAGAGACTACCAATGAAAACAAATTTAAATTGATGTATAGGAAAAAGCCTAAATTAAATCATGTCAATGAAGGAGTAGAAACAATAGAAGTGATTGATACAGAAACATCAACAAAGGAAAATGCACCTCCTACAGTAATTGAAGAAATACACCAGCCTTCAACTTCTAACACTCAGCTTATTCAGAAGCAACACAGTGTTGAAGTATCTTCTTCTAGCAAACCATCAGAGAAGGAGATGGGAATTATGTAGAAATACAGAGAGATAAAGATGATAAATGAAGCTTTGAATATTGATACATACAACCAATATTGGAAGTAGTCACCCACTAACCAAAGCAGATTGCCTTATGATTTTGACTATAAGAATATAAATATGCAAATGACCTTCCTGCAACCTAAAGTAAAGCATCCTAAATCATCAACTGATTACAAAAGGTCATCATATGAATTTCAAGCAGATGATCTTCATCTAATTGATCAAATATAATTTCACAAAGAAGCTGGTGAAATGATTTACTCAACAATGAATAATAAAGCAATGAGTGTACAGAAGCTACAAAACACTCTTTCAAACATCAAAGATCAACTCAAGTTGGAAAAGGCATCATCTCAAGCTAAGGACAACAAAATCAAATTACTGGAAGATTTGATTATTGAAGTAGGATATTATCCAACAAATGTAAAATTTGAAGATGAATTGATAAAGAAGAAAAATGCAGACATTGTTGCATTAAAGAAACAACTTAAGCTGCCTCCTACAGAACACCCTCAAGAAAAGGAAGTGTTACAGGATGCAAATCAGAAAGATGAGATGATGAATCTCATTCTTCAATTGACTGCACAGATAAAGGAAATGGAGAATGAAATGGACAAGCTGGTCCAAAAGAAAAAGGATAGAGCAGAAGATGTCCCAGTAACTGTAATTCCTGTAGTCACAACAGTTGTACCTGCCACACTGGCAGAATCATTGGCTCCTACAATCCCAATGGCTACAACACTTCTTGTCACCTTACCAACAACTTCAGCAATAGAGTCTTCAACAACAATAACACAACCTACAAATGAAGCAAGTAAATTAGTAAAAGCAATGCAGGACATGTCTATTCAGAAAAATGAAATTAATAGACTTAAAGAATAGATGAAAAGTCTGGAAGATGAAAATAAACTTGCTAAGATAATGCACAAGAACAAAGAACAAAAGGCAAACATGTTGAGTGAGCAATTGAAGAAGTTAGAAAAGATCTAACACTGAAAGAAGCCATGGAAAAAGCCAAGCAGCAAATATGGGCCAATATCATTGAAGCTATCAATTATATTTGGCCATCCATATGGTTATCTATGAACAAAAATACTTAGTCAAAGAAGCAAGAGAAGCTATCCAGAAGATCAAAGAAGAGCTTAGTAGGAAGCTTGAAGAGGCTAATGAAATCATCAAATTACTTAATTCCAAGAATAGGAAAGAACTTAAAGAAATTGGAATTAATGACAGAACATAAATCATCCTAGAAGTTAGGAAGGTTATTTGTAAAATGAATTAGATGATACAGTTAGAATAAAAATGCCAAATTATGGAAGTTGCCATCACAAGGTTCATGATGAAGTTTGACACTCTCAGACAAAAAGGCCTTCCAAATCCATTAGTTATTCATGAAAAAATAATGAAGTAGGATTATTATGATAAGAATATGAGGGAAGTGGCTAAGGAGCAAGCCAATAACTCAGCCATGCAAGGTATTGCAACAGGGAAGGTACTTTACAAAAACTTTGAGAATCTGTTTTACCTGCAACATGAGCTGAAACACTTATTTGTTAACAAGCCTACATTCTCAAATTATACTGAAGTAGATGAAATATTCAGGAGGATGGTGAAAATTAAGTTACCAGAGGCAGAAATATGGGAGAAATTGATTGATTTAGTATGAAAATCAAAGCAGTTAAACAAGGCAGTAAAATGAGGAAAATATCATTCAGGAAAAGATAAAACAACGCATACTTTTTTACAGTTACAGTTTACAGTAAAGAACAACAATAACAGTGAAAACATGATAGTGAAAGGGTATCAGTTACAATCAAAGAGTATCAGTAAAAGTAAGAGTGAAAGCTTCCAATGTAGAAGTCACTTTACTGCCTAACTGCAGCCTTCATTGAGCAACAAACAAAGACAAATCAACAACCAAAACATCAACAATTAAACAACAAATCAATAAAAGCAGGGACAACTTGCATTAGTTAGATAGATATCTCTATCTTCTTGCATGAAGATTTTTCTTTTTCCTTGAATAATTCCTAAGTTGTTTTAGGATATTTTGTAAAAGTTTTTGTATAAATACTTCTCATTTTGAAGTATTGAGTGTGGATGAATTGCTGAAAATTTCTATAGTTGTACTATTTTGGAACCTGAGGGTGATTGTACCAATTTCAAGTCAGGAGAGTGGATTAAAGCAATAAAGAGATTATATTATAGGATTCATGTGTTGGTCCATTACAGTGAAGTACTTTCTACTTGTTCAATTGTTTCTTTCTGAATTTTTCACATGCTCATCTGTTTGCTTAATCTAAATGATATAACTAGAATGTTATTACATAATATGTTTAATTACAATCTACCTTAAACTGTTTATCAGCTATATGTTTTTCTTCTAATATCCAGATTAGGGAATTCTTAATTTCTCCCTTATTTCGATTGACCTCTGTCTTTTCACTCATTATCCAGATTTGAGAACCCTTAATTGCTCTCTTACCCCAATTGAAACCATTTTCACCATCAGCCTAAGGATCTGAAATGACCAAACTATCTTGCCCTATAAATACTTTCCTTTAGAACCTTGATCCTGCTTCTACTGCTTGACACTCCAAATTTGAGTAAATAATTAGAGAGATAATTTGAAAATACGAATTGAAAAAGTAGTTTTATTATTATATTATTCTTTAATATTTTTACTTTTTTACTCCAAATTTGGTGAATCATCCCCCATGGTTGACATCATCATCTTGAATCCTAATGGTCCTTATAAAGTTTATTTTTGTTGTACATTTTTCTTAGGAGGCCCATTTTAGACCTCAAAATTCCCCTAATGAATGAGTGAAAAGAAAGAGGTCAATCGAAACTAGGGAGCAATTAAGAATTCCCTAATATGGATATCAGAAGAAAACATGTAAATGATAAACAATTCAAGAGAGAGTGTAATTAAACATATTCTATAATATCATTCCTGTTGTTTCACTTAGATTAAGCAAACATATAAACATATGAAAAACATAAGAAATTGACAAAGAAGAAGTGAAAATACTTCACTAAAGTGGCTCTGTTAGTGTCAGTTTAGTCATACTGCCATCAGTGATCAAAACTACTCTTTTACATTTGCATATTAGGTGTCTCATACCGAATAAATTTCACCATTCTGCTAGGTCATGGATTCATTGATGGTAGTAATTTTTTATCACTTTTCCCTCATGAGGTACTTGCTGATTTTCCTCTCTATGGTATTTAGTCATTAGTCACTTTTATTCTCAAAATCATATCAGTAGGTCATAGGATGGGTCTCATTAGTTTCTACAGTCTCACCATGGTCAAATTAAATTTAAATTGTTAAGTTTCTTTCCTACCTTGCCCCATGGAATACCCTGTGTCCTGATTTAATCCCCCATTTTCAACTGTCCTTTTCATATCCCACACATCCCTGAAATTCATTCATTTATTTTATTAAAACATTTTTCCATCATTTTACCTAGCCTAATATCAGATCATTATTGTGTTTATTTGAATATCCTTTTACGGAGAGAGCCCTCTCCTGTCCTTGTAGGGCTAGCTACAAGGCTGAGCGTGGTTTAGTTTGTTACCCTGTTTTGCCCTTTTCAGCCTGGGGTCCAGATCAGGTGCTAACATCTCTGGTGACTCTTCTGGGGAAAAGCTTGTTTGTTTGTTAGTGTTATTCATTTTATAAACTACAGACGGAGCCTGAATTTAGCCAGGTAGCCTTCGAAACGCTCTTTCTTTGCATTAGCGAAAGTAGATGAATGCTGCTTCAGTCAATCTCCGGTCTAGTCTTATAAACGTAACACCTAACTTGCAAATTGCCCCAGTACATCAAAAAATTCTAGACTTTTGGGTGATGAGTTTAGAATCTGATAGGCTGAACAAGTTGATTTTTTCCTTTTGATTTTTGGGAATAATTCAACACACTGGCTTCCAAATGACACACCAGGGAAAATCCGGATCTTGATCCAGCTCCTGTGTATGAAAATCCAAATATTATTTCGAGAATCCTTCGTCGAGAAAGTCCTGTGATTCCTGTGTTCAAATCTCATTCATGTCCTGCTATTTTTGAGTATCTTGAAGATCTTGAGTTTGACGAACAATTTGAGTTGTCATTGTTTGAGACTAAGTCCGAAAGTGCTATTGATTCTACTGTCCTAAATCCAGAGTTTGTCAAAGATCTTGAAATTGAAAAAGCCAATAGATCAATTGACAGTTATATCTTGAACCTTCAGAATTCCATTGTGGCAAAAAACATTCCTGAATTTATAGAGTCTGCATCTGCAACTCTTGGGTCATCTGCAATTGCATCTAGTTCAGAAATCCCTACCGAGCCTCCTTTCATTCCCACCATTCCCGTGTAGCCTTATTTCTCTGATAAAAAATATGCAGTGGTATCACCTCCATCCACCCCACACACACCTCATACATCAGCTACTCTGACTCCTCCTATATCTCCAAGATTGGTTGTAAAGCCACCTAGAGAAATGGCTGCCCGATTTGCACCCCTCGTGTTGCCTCAAAATTTGGATAACATGCCTGCTAATTATCAAAGAAAAATTCCATTGTTTGATGGCACTCCTCAAAGTGTCACAGCTCAGAAACATGTGGATAGGATGATATATTTCTTTGAGATTGATGCGGAGAATGTGGCCATGAGACTGTTTGGACAAAATTTTGGAGGTGAAGTAAGGAAGTGGTTCAGAGCTTTGCCGGCTGGTAGTATTACTACATTGGCTAATCTTCAGAGACAATTCTTGGATCGATGGGAAGTGAAGAAAAATCCTTTTTAGATCCTTTCTGAATATGGGAATATCAAGCAAAACATTGGTGAGTCTGTTCAAGATTATTGTGTTAGATTCAATTCTATTTACAATGCAATTCCTGTTGATATAAAGCCACCTATGGGGTTGGATTTGATTAAATTTCCAAATGGCTTCGATCCTGACATGGCCTATCAATTGAGAGAAAGAGATCCGGCCACTTTGGAAGACATGCAGAAAATTGCAGTCAGCGTTGAACAAATCTGCTTGCCAAGAGAGCTAGAACGAGACCTGAAAAGAAGGTAACAGTAAAGGAAGAGGCTTCCACTTTAGATCAAGTGCTCCGTAAGATGGAATAGATGTTTGACAGATTGACGATTGACAAGTTTGAATCACAAGTCAAAAATCCTAATTTCCATGGCCAGCAGCAACCACAATTTAGAATCAAGAAAATAGAGCAACGAGTACAAGACCAGGTAGTGCAGCAGCAAGTGAAGACACCCTTACAGCAGAATTTTGTACATGGTCCAGAATCAGATGACGAGGAGAATGTAATCAGAGAAGAGAATCATTTATTTACACCTGATGATATGCCAATTTTTATTATTGAAGATGAGGAGTATTCTGAGAACTTAGCTGTACAAAGGGATGAGAATTTCATCTTGGCGAATGAAATAGTTCTTGAAGAAGAGTCTGATGAATATCAGAGGGGGTACATGAATGCTTTGACAGCCCAGAAGCGACAATATTCACTCAGAAGTAGAGAGGTGCCCATTAATCCAATTCAAAAAAGAAAGGAAGCGACAACACCAAAAAATGATCCACTCGTTGTGCAGAAAAATGGGAAAGAGACAACTAATCCCACCACTAGAAAACCACCATCAGCAAATGAAAGATCCAATCAGCCAAATATATCAAAGGAGAAAACTGAAAAGAAGGATGTCCCAGCTAAAGAGGTAGAGAAAACTTTAGTTTTTAACTTAGAAAGTAAAATTTCTAAGTTAAAAGTATCCATTCCTTTGACTGAATTGATGAAGAATAGCAGCTATAAGGGTCAGGTGTGTAAGATTTTGAGTTTAGATCCATTATCTGATATGGTAAACGTGGAAGATGATTGACCTGAGTTGATTTTTGGTCCAGCATTGGATGGTCAGTCTCAAGATAGTGATGTACCTCCTTTTTACATCAGCCTTAGGTTGCACGAATTTGTGTTACACAATGCTATGTTTGATTCTGGAGCCTCTCATAATATCATGCCTAAGGAAATCATGGAGAAATTGGGATTGGATATCACTAGAAAGTATCATGACCTTTATTCTTTTAATTCTGGTAGAGTAAGATGCATTGGGCTTATCAAAGATTTGGTGGTCAGTTTGGATCGGATTCCGACTAAAAATGTTTTGATGGATGTGGTTGTGGCAGACATTCCTCCTAGATTTGGCATGCTTCTTTCCATATCTTGGGGAGCGAAACTTAAATGGACATTGCAGCTTGATTTCTCCTATGCTACTATTCCCGTGTTTGGTCAGATGAGGAAATTATACCAGGAGCAAAAGATGAAGTATATGATCACTAGCAAGGAGAAACCGGTAAATCATCCAATCAACTATGTACATACTGATTTAGAATCATTTGTTTTATACTCATATAGCTTTAACGATGTAGATATCTAAGTAGTTGAAGTAGAAGACATTCCAGAAATCATTGAAAAATTTTAGAGAGGTCTTGAAGAAAGAAAAACAAAGACGGGATAGTACCGCTGAGCAAGCAGCCCCCCGACAGCAGCAAAATATTGATGGACAACAAGGAGAAGTAAAAGAGCAAACATAATTTCAGCATTTGGAAGAGGAAGAAGCTGGTTTGTGGACCATGGATTTTGATGGCGCGGTAGGAAGGGAAGGTGCTGGAATTGGCATTTGGATACGCAGCCCTGTTTTCTCCCCAAACAAAGTGCCAAGTAATGTAAGGGTTTGTTCTTATAATTTGGCTTTTGATTGTTCAAATAATGAGGCTAAATATGAAGCTTTAATTGCTGGTTTGAAAATTATTAGAAAGTTAAATGCCAAAAGGATTGCAGTGTATGGCGAATCCGAGTTAGTTATCAAGCAAGTGAAAGGTGAATACCAAGCTAAGCATCCTCGAATGCGGGCCTACCGCAATGCGGTACTAGATATATTGAGATTGTTTTCAGATTATACTTTGACATATGTCCCTCGTATTCAGAATGGTGTTGTAGATGCACTTGCAACAGCAACAAGTAACTTGAAAATTCCGATGAATTCAAACAACACATTTGAAATTCATGTGAAGCATCATCCGACTGTCCCTGACAATCAAAGGTATTGGAAAGTGTTTCAAAATGATAAAGAAATTGATGAATTTTTGCAAAATGAAGGTAAATTCAAAGACATTTCTATTGATGGGGAGCATGATGATGGCGAGGCAGATGTAGAAGTCAATCAGATGGAAGTTTTGCAGCTCAAGGACAATGTCATTCCCAAAGGTCTAATACCTTTAGAGGAGATTTTCGACCAAGATGATGTATCTCGGAAACCGAGCTTGTTGCAAACCGAGAAAGGAGTTGAGGATGTGAACATTGGATCAGCAGAAAATCTTAAAATGGTAAAATTGTCCAAGGCATTGCCCCCACAGGTAAAAGCAAAGTATATCAGTTTACTATCTTCCTTTGCTGATGTATTTGCTTGGGATTATTTAGATTTGAAGACATATGACACAAACATAATTTAGCATACCATCCCGATCAAGCCAAATCAAAAGCCCTTTCGACAAAAGTTGAGAAGAATAAATCCAAAGCTGTTGCCCTCAATAGAGAAGGAAGTGAATCGGTTGTACAAAGCTCATATCATCGTCCCCATAATATTTTCAGATTGGATTTCTAATTTGGTGCCTGTGTGCAAGAAAACAGGTGAGATCAGTTTATGTATTGATTTTAGGAATCTGAATAGAGTATCTTTGAAAGACAACTATCCATTGCCCAAAATGGGTCACATACTTCAGTGAGTAGTTGGAGCATCCTGCATGTCGCTACTCGATGGTTATTCCGGTTATAACCAAATTCTGGTCCATGAAGATGATAGAGATAAAACAACGTTCACCACTCCATGGGGAACTTTTCATTATGCTAAAATGCCTTTCGGATTGAAGAATGATGGTGCGAATTTTCAACGAGCAGTGGATATGGCATTTGCAAATGAAAAAGATGTCTTTCTAGTTATTTATCTTGATGACTTGATAGTTTTTTCTAATTCAAATGAAGAGCACCTTTATCATTTGAAGATCATATTTCAGCGGTGTAGAAAATATGGTGTATCTCTCAATCCAAAGAAGAGTCTGTTTGCCATGGATGAGGGCAAGCTTCTTGGTCATATTATATCAAAGGATGGCATCCACATTGATCCAGCTCGAGTGGAAGCCATTCAGCGAATTGATCTTCCCCGAAACAAAAAGGATATCCAATCATTCAATGGTAAGATGAATTTCTTACGTCACTTTGTGCCCAATCTTGCAGAACATTTAAGGGAAATCACAAACATGCTCAAGAAATATAGTGTAGTGAAGTGGACTGAGGAAGAAATAAATTCTTTCAATTTGGTGAAATTGGCCCTTTCTTCAGCTCCGGTTTTGATCAGCTCGGACTATACTCAAGATTTTATTTTGTTTTCATTTTCCTCGGATCATACTATGGCAGTAGTTTTGATGCAGAAAAGAGATCAGCTTGAGAAACCAATTGCATTTTTCAGCAGAACCATAAGAGATGCAGCTTTAAAGTATAATATTATTGAAAAGCAAGCTCTTTCCTTGGTAAAAGCATTGAAATATTTTCGAGTCTATATTCTGCATTCTCACATTCTTGCTTATGTTCCTAATGCTACTGTTAAAGATGTCTTAGTGTAAACAGATCCAGAAGGGAGACGAGGCAAATGGATTGTTGCCTTGTTGGAATATGACGTGGAGATCAGACCTACAAAGATCATCAAAGGACAGGGGTTGGCCAAGCTAATGGCTGAGTCAAATTTGCATGCCTTGGACATTAATATCATTGCTGCTTTGTTCGAGGAAAATGAAGAAAGTTCGTTAGCTCAGGTATCGGAAATTTTTGTTCTTTCTCCCTTGTATTCGGACATTATGTATGTACTCCAAAATCTGTCACCACTGTCGGGAATCACTAAAAACAAAAGTAGGACACTGAAATTGAAAGCTGCCAAGTTTTGTATCCTGAATAATGCACTCTATTGGAAAGATCCCGGTGGTGTCTTGCTCAATTGTTTGGTTGAAGACGAGGCAAAGTAGGTTATGGAAGACTTTCATAAGGGAGATTGCGGAGGTCATATTTTCTGGAAGACGACGACCAAAAAAATTTTGAGAGCAGGATATTATTGGCCAACTCTTTTTTCTGATGTGTACAATGCTGTCAAAAGCTGTCATGTATGTCAAATTTTTCAAGGTAGGAGAAAATTGCAGCCTTTACCGCTCAAGCCCATTGAAGTAAGTGCTCCATTTCAGCAATGGGGTTTGGATTTCATTGGCGAGATACATCCTACTTCTTCGGCGCAGCATAAATGGATCCTTACAGCGACGAACTATTTTACCAAATGGATTGAGGCGATTCCCACTAGGCAGGCCACAAATTTGATAATCATTTCATTTCTTGAAAAAAATATTTTGTCTCATTTTGGCAGTCCAAACAAGCTGATCACTGATAATGCAGCAGCTTTTAAATCTAAAAGAATGATTGACTTTTGTGATAAGTATCAAATCAATTTGGGGCACTCAACATCATATCATCCACAAGGCAACGAATTGTTCGAATCCTCAAATAAATCCTTGGTCAATATTATCAAAAAGATGCTGGAAATGAACAAGAAAAGTTGGCATAAGAAACTGGTTAATGCACTTTGGGCAGATAGAGTGAGTCAAAAGAAATATATAGGCATGTCCCCTTTTGAGCTCGTGTATGGTGTTGACACTGTATTCCCGACCTCTCTCGCAGTTCAAGTGGTTAAACTTCTGCAAGAAGCTGGCAGGGAGGATGATCATTTGCAACGAAGAATTAATCAAATGATCCATTTATAGCAGACTAGAGAGGAGGTTTTTCAAAACACTTTCAAGCTGCAAGAGAGAATCAAGAAGATATATGATCGAAAGGCAAAGGCAGACAAGTTTCAAATAGAAGAAGTGCTAAAATGGGACACGAGAAACGAAGATAAAGGTAAGCATGGAAAGTTTGAGAATCTTTGGAAAGGACCTTATAGAATTGCTGCATATCGAGGCCAAAATGCTTTCCTTTTGAAAGAAATGAATGGAGAAGATTGTCCAGGTGGGCCGGTCAATGGTCAGCTACTCAAACGGTACTATTTTTTAAATGTTTTTATGCTGTCATATATATCACTATATATACCGGTTTGTTTAAGTTTCATTGCAAGTGTGTGCTGTCATCATTATTTCAGTTTGGGGCCTGAGGTGAAGGCTATAAAACTGAGGGTTGATTTCATTTTTGGTTTGGTTTGTTTGAGTCAAGTCTTTCAGTGATTTTCGGTCTCGAAATTGAGTCATTTTTGAGTCAGTTTTCAGTTCTGAAAATGAATCAAGAGTCTGGTTTTGGTTTATCGAAGTTATTGACTCCATAGCCCAATGGACGAAAGGCACTGCCTGCTTTCCCAGAGATCTGTAGTTCTTGGCACCTCCAAGGAGCTACCATCCCCATTGGAGCCAATGTTAGTGTCAGTCTAGTCATACTACCATCAGTGATCAAAACTGCTCTTTTGCATTTGCATATTAGGTGTCTCATACCAAATAAATTTCACCATTACGCTAGGTCATGGATTCATTGATGGTAGTAATTTTTTATCAGTTTTCCCTCATGAGGTACTTGCTGATTTTCCTCTCTATGGTCTTTAGTCATTAGTCACTTTTATTCTCAAAATCATATCAGTAGGTCATAGGATGGGTCTCATTAGTTTCTACGGTCTCACCATGGTCAAATTAATGGGTCAAATGTCAATAAATATCAGCAAGGTCATGAGGAAGCCAATAAGCTCAAAGTCACAGCACCTGCAAGATCAAAGATATATTTTATTTAGTTTGATGTAATTTTCACCTCAAAACTATGTTTTGAGGTGAAAACATGATATTTTTCCGTTATTATCATTCATTATGTAATTTCATGTCATCATATGTGATAAGTCATGATTCAGAAAGCTGCCATCTCCACAAAGTCAGCACCCTGCCTTTCAGAGAAGTTTTCCATAGCATGTTCAGCGCCAAATCACCTTCCAAGTAGATCCATCAGAAAGAGCCCGGGAAGAGCTTTCCAATGGTATACTGCACTCTTAAAATTGACTTATGTATTGAATTTTATGCCTAAGTGAAGTAAAAAGTCCCCTATACCCTTAAACAATCCCTTTTCCCACCTTTTCCCTTAAAATTTATTTTATTAAAGTTTAATATTTTTTTCTTATAAATCCTTTTTCCCCCCTCCGATTATAAAATTTCATTATAAAATAATTTAACAAATATGCAATTTGTTCCTTAACCACTTCCCGTCCATGCTTGAAAACATTATAATATAAAGTGTGAAGTCTTATTATAATAAAACCCGCTCTTCCATCGCAAATCACAAATTTTAATTGTGCGCCCCGATCAACCCTTATCCAAAAGTTCCAATGCGATTGTATTGTTCCCCTATGATGTAAATCTGACCGTCGATTTGCCCATCCGATCGGACGACCCAGATTCAATCGGCACCTCCACAGACTCCCTTCCGATTAAACTCCTCCGACCCAATCGCACCGTTTAAATCCTCCCTCCGATTGACTTTCGGACCCACCATAAATCTTCCACCCCATTCATAATAGTATGGCCCTTCCCTTTGTAAAAGCTAAATTTTATTTTGTTTCGTATTACAAAGGCTTATTCCCATCGCATCGGAGAAACTTTATTATGCAATAAACTGCCCCGACCTCCCGACTCCAATTGCGATGTATAATTCCCGGTCCCACCTTTAGTCCTCCGCCCTTTATAAAATAATTATTCCCTCTCGTATAAAATAAAAAAAATCATTTTCATTTGTTTTCAAAGGGTCTCCTCGCCCTATTGTATATTGCACCATCGGGCCTTGCCAAATCGCATCGAAACTTTCGTTTCTTCGTTTCAAATAACATCCTGCCCGACCCCGATCCTAATTGCGATGATACCATCGCATGCCATGTTTTATATACTCCATTTTATATGGTATCCCCTCTTCCGCCCGCCGATTCTGATTGCGATTTACCATATGGACCCCACTCATTCCAAAATCGGTTTTTCCCTTCACAAAGGCATAAATTCATTCTATTTTATTTCAACGACATCTTATTAAAGTCAGTTTCTTCAGAGTAATAATAGAATGGAAAAGCAACAGTCAGAGGTCGAGAAAATAATTCGTAACAGTCACACCTTCAGTTACGATTCAAAGGATTCTATGCTACAGGTTTTTCCTCCTCATTGGTTATTAGCAAAATTTCAAATGTAACGCAACTCTTACTTTCAAAAAGATTATTGGCTCTTGTTTTCTATTTTTAGTTTTCAGTTCTTGAGCTGTTATAGCAGCTCCTCTTTCTGTCGATCTATATTCCCACAAATCTGTTCTATTTATTGTAATCACAAATCATTTGAAAAACTCTGGAAAGTCCGAGGTCTGTAAACTCAAAAGCAGGGGAATAGTGTGGAAGAACATTTTGCGCTCCATTGTACAGTTTGACAAGGATTAATAAAAGATGCAGCTCTGATTTGTGGGATCCATGTGGTATGAGATTTAGCATTCGTTTCTTTCCTTTGTTTCATATGTAAATTGTTATGTTCCATCTCTCATCCATAAACATTTCCTTTTGAATGCTTTCAAGATAGAAAGGTAGGATCCATTTTCATGCCCTGCCTTGGGAAATCATTCATCCTCTGTGTTTTCTCTTCTGTTTGAAGAGGATCCATTTATTGTGCCCTTTTTAGCTCCTCACCAGTCTTGCCATCCCATCCTTATTAAATTTAAATTGTTAAGTTTCCTGCCTACCTTGCCCTATGGAATACCCTGTGTCCTGATTTAATCCCCTGTTTTCAACTGTCCTTTTCATATCCCACACATCCCTGAAATTCATTCATTTATTTTATTAAAACCTTTTTCCATCATTTTACCTAGCCTAATATCAGATCATTATTGTGTTTATTTGAATATCCTTTTACAGAGAGAGCCCTCTCCTGTCCTTGTAGGGTTAGCTACAAGGCTGAGCGTGGTTTAGTTTGTTACCTTGTTTTTCCCTTTTCAGCCTGGGGTCCAGATCGGTGCTAACAGGCTCAACGCATGAATTCTGTAATATGATGCTTTATTGCTTGATCCAGTCATCTAGCTTGAAAATGATACAAATAACCCTCATGTTTTAGCTCAGTAAAACTATAGAAATATTTAGCAATTCATCCACTCTCAACACTTCGAAATGTGAAGTATTTATACACAAAATCTTACAAAATATCCTAAAACAAACTTAGGATTTATTCATGGAAAAATAAATATCTTCATGCAAGAAGATAGAGACAACTATATAGCTAATGCAAGTTGTCCCTTCTTTTATTGAATTTATTGTTTGCTATCTTTGATTTGTTGCTGATTTATCTCTTTGCTGTTTTCTCAACGAAGGCGTTTTGTTAGACAGTGTAGTGTCCTTTATGCTGGCAATCTTTCACTCTGATTTATCAACTCTAATTTGACTTTAACTCTGAATTTTACGTGATACTCTTTGAATCTGATGCACTTTAACTGTCTCTAATGTTTTTAACCTTTTGACTCCCCTGTTTACTGTTTTATCTTCATAGTAAATCAGTCAACTTTTCCCAAAATTCTGCCTCTGGTAATTTGATCTTCACCACTCTTCTAAATATCTCATCTGCCTCTATATATTTGGAAAAAGTAGGCTTGTTGATGAATACATGTTTTACCTCATGCTGTAGGTAAAATAAATTCTCAAAACTTTGTAAAGTACCTTCCCTGTTGGAATTCCTTGTGAAGTAGGAAGGTCAGCTTGATCTTTAGCCACATCTCTCATTTTCTTATCATACTCCTTGTGCTTCATCATTTTTTCATGAATAACCAGAGGATTTGGCAGGCCTTTCTGTCTCAGAATGTCAAATTTCATCATAAATCTAGTTATGCCAAGCTCCATGTTTTGGCATTTTTCTTCTAGTTGTAGTATTAATTTTCTCTTTGAAATAAATTTCCTGACTTCAAGAATAGTATATGTTCTGTCACTAATTCCGATCTCTTCCAATTCTTGTCTATTTTTTGAATTAAGAAACTTGATAATTTCATTAGCCACTTCAGGTTTCTTACCAAGTTCTTCTCTGATCTTCTGGATGGCTTCACCTGCTGATTTGATGAGATCTTTTTGTTCATAAATAACCTAGATTGATGGCCAAATATCATTGACAGATTCAATGATATTGGCCCATAGCTGCTGCTTGGCTTGTGTCATGGGTTATTTCAATGTTAGATCTTTTTATAACTTCTTAAAATTTTCTGTTAACCTGTTTTCTTTCTGTTCTTCATTTTTGAGCATAATCTGAGCAAGTTTCTTTTCATTCTCCAGGGTTTTCAGCTGTGCTTTAATTTCGTTGATTTCATTTGTCTGAATATACATGTCATGCATTGCTTTAACTAACTTACTTTCCTCATCTGTAGGCTGTACTACTGTTGTTGATGATTCTGTTGCTGAGGTGAAAGGAAGTGTTGTAGCCATTGGGACTGTAGGGGCCAATGATTCTGCTAATGTAGAAGGCACAACTGTTGTGACTACAAGAATTACAGTGACATGAATTTATTCTTTGGCCTTTTTCTCCTGGACCAACTTGTCCATTTCATTTTCCATTTCTTTTATTTGGGCAGTTAATTTAAGGATGAAATTCATCATTTCATCTTTTTGGATTTGACTTTATAGAATTTATTTAGCTTGAGGGTGTTCTGTAGGAGTAAGTTTGAGTTGCTTTCTTAATGAAACAATGTCTACATTCTTCTTTTTTATCAGTTCTTCTACAATTTTGACATTATTAGGATCATATCCTACTTCAATTACCAAATCCTCTAGAGATTTTATTCTATTGTCTTTAGCCTGTGAAGATGCCTTTTCTAATTTGAGTTGATCTTTGATGTTCCCAAGAGTGTTTTGCAGCATCTGTACACTCATGGCCTTGGTGGTCATTGTAGAATATATCATTTCCCCTGCCTGCTTATGAAACTCAATTTGGTCCAAAGGATGAATATCCTTGGCCATGACTTGAAAATATCTCTTTTTGTAATCAAAATATGACTTAGGAGTTTGAAATGTGGGTTGAAGAAATGTCATCTGCATCTTTTTATTCTTATAATCAAAAGTAGAAAGTAGCCTGTTCTGGCTACCATGAGTCTGTTTTAGATATTGAGAATATATCTCAATCTTGATTTCCTCATTTATGGCCTTGATTTCTTTGTATCTTTCTTTAATATCCATCTCTTTCTCTGCTGGTTTGTTAGATGAGGAAACTTCAACAGTGTTGTTTCTGAATCATTTCAGTGTTTGAAGTTGAAGGATGGTGTGTTTCTTTAGCAACTGCAGGAGGAGCATTGTCTTTCACTACTGCATCAGCATCAATTACTTCAATTTTTTCCACTTCCTCATTTACAGGATTTAATTTTGGCTTCTTCCTGTACATCAATTTAAATTTAGTTTCAGTGGTAGTCTCTGCAGTGTAATATCCTTCTTCTCTGATTCTTTTTGAGTTCCTATCTTCTTGGGCTGGAGTTTGCAAGATTTGACTAGTATCACCTTACTTCTCTTCCTCTATCAAAGTGTCTTCCAACCATTCAAACTGGTTGGAGTATTTTTCAATGTCTGGTTTCTTCACATGTACATAAGGAGTTAATTTGCATTTAACTCTCAATTTTCTTATTACTCCTAGAGGATCATAATCCCACTGAAAGCTTGGACTGAAATTAAAATCCTGTAAATACTTTTATGCCTGTGGACTTGCATCTCTACTGTTACAAATAAAAGGACCAACCTGATTTTTAATTTGAAATTGTGTCTTCTTTTTGGCTGCCAAGAAATTGATCCCATAAGAATTAAGGATCTTCCTGATATACTCAAGGGAAAATAACCTCATTGGGAGGTATTTGGGTAGCTTATATGGAAAAATATTTGATCCATATACCCTAATTTTTGTGTGGTTTTGCTATAGGTACCAATCTCCAGTTCTACTGTGCTCAGATAACAGCAAGAACTTCTTAATTTCCTCACTGATTCTTGGTTGATTGCTGTTGTCCAGCATGTTGACCATAGGATAAATGAAAGAATCAATGAACTCTGTATAGGTGGACTGTGTGGAGTCTTTTCTGATAATTGGAGTCCAAAATACAACTGACTGTGGGTTACTTTCAACATAAAGCTTTTGAAGGTTGATGGAAAATTTCTCAGACTGAAAGTATAGAAACATGTGGAATAAAACTAAGGAATACTTGAAGACACCTTCTTCAGGAATTTTGACCAACTATTCATGAATATTATCAACAAGGTACTGGGAAAAATTAAAAATGGTAGCAGGAGGCTGACCAAGTGTGAAAGTAGACATGAAACCCAAGATTGAAGCATCAACATGCTCATCAATAAAATAACCCAAAATGCAAGAAATTTTTTTGATGATGTGTCTGGTTCTCTCAGAAAATATTGCAGATGGGTAAGAAGGATTTGTCTTGGGAGTCTCTACTGATGAAGGCATGAAAGTTTGGAATATATGGAAGCTCTTGGGAAAGTCCAGATTTAGGTATAACTGTGTAAGCTTCTCAATGGATAAAGGGGTTTCATCTGGCCTAGGTTGGATCTGCAGCATTTGGTTGATTGAATCAGCTGTGATAGTGAATAGAATTTCTTTTACAGGGGTAATTAGGGCTCTCTGGTCAGGGAAATAGAAAGATTGACAATCTAATAACTTCTGGGCACTAGAAAGTCTGTGGGACTACATGCTTTGGCAAATAGACTCCCAAATAAAAACTTCATTTGCTTGATCAATGGATTTTTCATGGTTCTAGCAGTGGAGCTCAAGAAGATTAAATTCAGTGACTGTTTCATTAATCTTAAAGTCTCTATCTGCTAAAGGAGTGTGTTCCACACTACAACTAGAGGTTTCAGAGGATTTACAGTTACAATACTTTTGGAAGCCATTGTTTGTTTCATTTTACTCAATTGATTAATCTTTTGACTCAAGAAATAGACTCTGGCCTCTTAGGAATACCTTAGAAATATATTTACAATTTGCAGAATGATTTAGGATGAAACAGGGGCTTATTTTCTTGTCTACAATGGTTCAATTGATCCAATATTCAATCTCTATGATTAAAAACATTATTAGGCCTAGGAAATTCTATAAAAAGACACCTAGGGTCTGCAGAAAAGGATTCGAGGGAAATAGGGCTTTATTCAGGTATGAAAGATGCTCCTAAACGATTCATTTATTTATTACTTTCTCTTTAGATTATGTAGAAGTCTTTGCTTGGAAGAATACCTAGAAAAAATGAATATTTTTAAGTTTGCAGAGGTTTTTTGAGGCAATAGAGGTTCTCTGAAGCTCTTATGGTCTTTATAAGGCTTCAGACTAGTTGTATAGTGTCTTTAGCAACAAATGATCTTGAATTTTGGCGAAAAAGGCTTGAAATAAGGTCAACATAGTGATCTGGTTGCTTGAAAATGGGTCGAAAGTCTTTATTTGCACGAGTTTGTAACAGAATTGGTAAAAAATGTTGCAAAAGGGCGGTTATATGGGTTTTTAATCAACATTGATTAAAACATTGAATGCACTGGTCAAATTCAAATGGGCAGGGTGGTTTTCGCAATGGGTAATAATACAACCTAGTGGTTTTCGCATTGGCCAAAGGTGGTAGGTGATAAAGTTTGGATGGATGCGATCGAATGAAATAGCGCCACGTAGCTAGGAGCGGAGCTCCGAAAACTGCGGCCCTATCACAAGGTCTTGGGGTGGTTAAAGAGTTTTCTATTGGGTGTGAGATAGGCGATGAGGGCCATCGAATATGATCTTTTAAGATTCGACGATTAGAAAATAGCACAACTTTGATCGGGGTTTGATAGACGTGGGGCCCGGGACTTTAAGTTATACGATAGGATAGGGTCGGGGTTTAATACATAGCCGATGGGGTTAGGGAAAGTGGGACCTATGTATAGGTGGGGTAATAAAAACCATAGGTTATAAATAAAACATGGGTTGGGAAATATATATAAGGGAATTAATTAAATACAGGATAATGTGTTTATAAAGGATTTAATACATAATGGTTAGATTTAAACTAATGTTAAAATGAAATATGATGCGGGAGATAAAATACACTAAGGAAGTATTTTAAAATAACATCAGGTGAGTTTTTAGCAGTGGGGCTCGACTTATTATTTTAATTATTTAGACTTAGGATAAGTTTATTTTAGGGGTTTTATGAATAAAATGAAATTAGTAAAGGGATTTTACTTTTCTCAAGGAAAATACACAATTTTAACTCACGAAAAGTGGTTTTTTTTAGGGAAGTAGTGAAGTAAGGAGAAAAGGTAAAAATGAATGGGAGGGGGTATTTTTACAAGGGAAATAAATTTAGAAGGAAATTAGTAAGTATGAAATGATTAATTTCATTCTATCCACGCCTTGTGAAAACTGTTTTTGCCTACCCATCAGCTACCCTAACATTTTTTCTTCATTTGTTTTGGTGCAGTTGAGCTTGCAGACCCTTATTCATTTTTATTTTAACAACAAACTATCTAATTATATCTTTATTTCTTCCAAGGGCTCAGATTAAAATGTTGAGCTCCTTATTTATTCTCTACCTAACTACTGATCTGCCAAGATTAAACTTTTTTGCTAGATCTTTATTCTCTATCTATAAGCATGGAATTTTAAGCCTGAAAGGTCAAGATTAAGCAGTCTGACATTCATGTATTGTGGCATTTTTGACAAGATGCACACAATCTTATTTTGCAGTAAAAAGTAAAAAGTAGTGGTATTTGAATTTGCATCACTTTCATGATCTATTTTTATCTCTTTTTTATTTGGGGTTCAATTTTTATATTCTTTTTGATCTTTTTTCTTTCTGTCCTTTGATTTTTCTTTTAGGACTTTTACCCTCTTTACATTTTTTATTTTTAATATGGGAAATTTTTTTTGCAGAAAGCAAAATATGTACATATTACAAGGCTAACCAAAGTCAATTCAAAATTATGAATCCTATTATTATAGGACCCTAACAGTGGCTCCACATGGGGATGGAATTTCCTGGTGAAATTTCAAGAAATTTAATATCAGTAGCCTTGAGCTTTGACTGTGATGGACTTGAAACTATTTTATGAGCTCTGCATTCTACCATTATACCATTGATAGTTCCACCTTGGAATGTGGAATCCAAGAGTCAGACCATTGTATTATAAATATACATCATATTAATGGTAATAGTAACTCACACCTATTTTCCTACTTGTGTGTGTGTTTACCATGTGTGTGTTTAACATGGTATCGGAGCTTAGGAATTATGGCCTTGCTTATATTTGAGTCACTCGTGTTTGGGATTTATTTTCCTATTAGTTCTACTGCATTTTCCTTTTTCATTTTTGCGGCTTAGACACTGAAACAATTCTTACATAAACCTTATGTGCACTATTCTACATGCTGCCAGGTCTATATTTCCTATATTGTTAGAAACTATTTTTTCTAAGCAGTTTTCTCCTACCCCATAAGCATATGTCAGAACTTTCACCAAATACGACATGCATCATTCCAGAACCACTCCACAATTTTTGGTCAATACACTACTAATGTAATTCTGGCCTCACATAATCCACATTGGTTGTGACTACTATGTCAATATTGGGATGCAATTCGATCGCACCTACGTCTATTTCTACCACTAACGTCTATTCCCACGATTCAATCTTGGCTACCAAATGCACCTGACAATCCATAAGAATTTTTACATTGAAATGGTTGTAGAAGACAACACTTGTTTTTATCAATGACATGTGTGACCATGTTATTGTATTATCTATTGAGTGTTACTTCCTTTGCATAGTGAAAAAGAAGTGAGAGCGTAGTCTCCGCTCCAATATCGCTCATAGGCTCCCCTCCACGCTCCTTCATAGTCCAAATCTACTTATACCTCGGCCCTCCTGGTGCATGGTTCACACCGTGGTCTCCTGCCTATTGACGCACAATCACACCGTGGTCTCCTCCACATCTGGCTCCCACTACCTCTCTGGTCTCCTCCTTCACACCATTGCACGCTCCCCATACCACTGTTAATATACATTTCATGTTCCAAATTCATGCATGTTCCAGGTGGTTATTTCTCTGCTCCATACCTACTATTACACGGTAGCTGCACTCCTCGGCTTCAATATCACCGTGCTCTCATAATTGCGCTTTCACGTCGAATCCCTCGACCTCGACATCATCATTAGTGATGCATTCCTCTACAAGCTCATCCCATAACCAAGGAATGGTGTATAAAATGTTTTACCCCCTTCCATATAAGTAAATAAAAGAACCTGTTCGTCGACATCTTCTAGAGCATAATATTTGTATCACTTTGTTTTCAAGCCATCAATTTTGACAGTCACTAAGCAACCACTACAGGAGGGAATGCGAATCCGATGAAATACACAAGGGCGTACTAGCAGTTAGCCACATTGTTTGTTACAATGCCTAGGATACGTTCTTTTTTCCTCTTATTTTTTCGATGGTTTAATCAGGTTTTAGCATTTGACATGAATAAATCAACGTAGATGCGGAAATTTCAGTCAGGGAAGAGGAAGACATCGCATCTGAGACAAATGAAACAATAGCAGTCATCACAGGCTTTAGTAAACCCACATAAGAGACTTCAGTAAGCTTCATAAAATCATATTTGGCAGCCTTGCATTCCATTGGATAGAGCAGACCTACTAAAGCAATGTCGACCCACATGGGTCAAACATGGTGATCGGAAATTTTCTACAAAAAAGAGAGACATGGAGAGATTATTAGAGGCCGAAGGTTCTCGAAAAGGTTACATTTTGAAGGGTTGTTGAGGCCAGACTGAGCTGCAATGGTTCGATTCCCCGCATGAGAAAGAGGATGTTTATTAATAAAGTTTAGTATTTGTGTAAAATATTTAGCAGAAAATTTTAATTAGGACTATTGAAACCAGAAAGAATAAATTGTTTTGAAGGTACATGTTAGCACACTTTTGGGTTATTTGGAGGAGCATGGATATACAAATTATGATTATGATTTTTTTTTTCTTGATGAATTATAAGCTAACCATGCAACTTATGTAATGAGATTGGAGGAGAAACCCATTTCCCTCTTAATACTTTTCCCTTATTAAGCTTTTGGTCTCCCACAACATGCTCAAGGATTTGAAATTATCGCCTCACTGTTCAAGTTGGGTTTGAAATTGTGATATATTTTATTGGTTTTTAAATTTCTGTGCGTTATCGGATGGTAGAGTTGAAGCTTATTCAAGCACTTTTCAAAGCTATATATTTGGTGATCTTATTCTACAGCTCCTCTAAGAATTTAGGTGCTGGAGTCAATGCAAAAAAATGTTTTGGGGCAGTTTCTACCAGTGAAATTGGTTGAGGAGTTTCTGCTAGGAGTCAAGATCTGAACTATTCCAGACGATGTCTTGATTACAAATATTTTTTCACAAGCATCAGGGATTGTTTATTTAAGAAAAGAAGAAGTTGCAGCTAATGGGAATTGTGTGAGATATTTGTTCATTTGTAGCTAAAGCACTGTTATAAAATGGATCAAATTGATGATGCATTAAATTTATTGAATAACCTAATATGTTCCACTGTTTATGGGATGGTAAAAGTCAGCAAGGAAAGTCCCTCTCACATTCAGATCTGTTTGCATAACGCACATGAAAACATTGATTTTTTTGCAGCTTGAATCTTAGCTACAACAAGAGGAGTTACAAAAGCGTAGTCATCATTATGAAGTTGTATTTGGTCAGAACATTGAGCCCATTTCAAGACCAGATTTGTATGCAGATGCAAAATCTCAGATTCCACCTCCCAAGCCCATAATTAGACCTTGGGAAGAGCTTGTCCATAACAAGCATAAAATAGGGATTGGATATGACAAGGAGTTGTCCTTTCATATTCTGGACTACTCCAAGCCCATAAAATTTCAGAGTGTCGGATTTCTTTATGAAAGTTCACATTCAGCTGTTCCAGATCCTACTCCTCTTCCACAATAGAAACAACAGATTGTAAAATACCAACATTGTGATCAAGTTGGCCATATGAAAGATCACTGTTTCAATCTTCACCCATGCAAACACTGTGGTCGGCACACCCATTCTTCACACAGATGCTTTAGAAAAAAGCCTCATGCAAGAACAAAGATTCATCTTGGATGGATCACTTCTTGGCAATGGCCATCAATAGGCAAGAAGATGTTTAAGTCATATGTCATAACTTGTTCTAGAATATTGAACAATCTTGTAGTTGAGTTTTCGCCATCATCTCACCTTGTACCTGACAGGGGGGAAAATGGTGGTCATCTACAAGCTTCGAAGCCACTTCAAGCGAGCCTAAGCCACAAGCTGTCATTCCAGATTCAAATTTGTATCGAGAGACACATAGTTCAAGCAAGCCTGAGCCACAATCTCTCATTCCAAATTCTAAGTTGTAGCTGGAGACATAGCAGTTCAAGCGAGCCTGAGCCATAATCTCTCATTCCAGATTCAAAGTTGTAGCCAGAGACACGGATGCCCATGAGAATGCCTTTGGTTGGTGGACAACCTTAAACCATATATGCGAGGTTGATATTCTTCCTCTTCAAAGAATTCAGGACACTTCCTCTAGCAGAAGACTTCACCTTCTTTCCAGTTTTGGTAAAGTTCCAGGAAATGCATTAAGCATTCCAGAGTTGGTGGTCATCCTTAAACCATCGTAGGTCTAGACCTCCCTTCTTCTAGGTTTAAGGTCTCCCTCTTAAAAATATGAGGGACACTTCCTCTAGCAGAAAACCTCATCTTCTTGCCTGATTTGGAAGATTTCCAGGATCTGGATTAAGCGTTCTAGTGTTGGTGGTCATCCTTAAACCACCTCTTTATGCCAACATTTCAGAGAGTTGATTCAGCCTAAGTGCTGCCATGCATACTTTGCAGATTTGTATTACAACTCTCTTCTTGGACTCACACATACCCCTTTGGATTAGGGGGGGGGGGGATGTTGGAAACCTAATCATATATGGGTAGGTGTGGGAGCCGAATGGACAAAAGGAGTACAAGTGACCTTGGAATGTGGAATCCAAGAGTCACACCATTGTATTATAAATATACATAATATTAATGGTAATATTAAATCACACCCATTTTCCTACTTGTGTTTGCGTTTACCATGTGTGTGTTTAACACAACTCCTTCAAAAAGAATGCATTGTTACCTATGTAACCATAAATGACATAGGGACCTTTCCATAGGAAATCAAATTTACCATGTTTACCTTTCTCTTCTTTCCTGGGATCCCACTTAAGAAATTTGTCACCTATATAAAAATTATCTTCCTTAGTCTTCTTGTCAAATATATTTTTAATATTATCTTGGACAACTTGTGACTTGAGATAGACTTCCTCCTTGGTTTGCTGCAAGTGTATGGTCTGATTTATCCTTCTTTGAATATCATTGGTTTCTACCTACAGTTCTTGGATCATATTCATTACTGGCACTCCTAAAGAGGATGGAAAAACAAAATCCATCCCATATACAAGCTGATAAGGGGATGCACCAATGGACTTCTTTATGGTGAGTCTGTATGCCCATAAGCCATTAACTAATCTCTTGTTCCAGGTCTTTTTAATGTCTTCTAGTAGTTTCTTGATGATATTAACAAGGCTTTTATTGGAGGATTCAACAAGTCCATTACCTTGAGGGTAATAGGAAGTGGAATGGCCAAGGGTAATGTGGTATTTATTACAGAAGTCAATCATATTTTTGGACTTGCAATTAGCTGCATTATCAGTAATGAGCTTTCGGGGGCATCCAAATCTTGACAATATATTGTTTTCTAAAAATGAGATTATGACAGAATCAGTGGCTTGCCTAGAAGGAATGGATTCTATCCACTTGGTAAAATAGTCTGTGGTTGTCAAAATCCATTTGTGTTGGGCTGAGGATGGTGGGTGAATTTCACCAATGAAGTCTAAACCCCATTGTTGAAATGGAATTTCTGTGGAGATGGGCTTAAGGGGTAATGGTAGTAGTTTTTTCTTCCCTTTAAATATTTGGCATTTGTGATAGGAGGTCACATAATTTTTCACATCTGCAAAAAGTGTGGGCCAGTAAAAACCAACTCTCAAGATTTTATCTGCATTTGACTTCCATTAAAGGTGCCCTCGACAGTCACCTGCATGAAACTCTTCCATAACTTTATCGACTTCATATTTAAGTAAACAATTCAATAAAATGCCACCATGATCTTTCCAAAATAGAGCATTATCTATGATACAAAACTTCATTGCCTTTAACTTTAAAAATCTAGCTTTAGTTCTTGATAATCCAGGAGGAGCTTGTAAATTTAGTAATACAAGTTGTTGGAAATATGATGCAGAGTGTTGTCCTTGATGGCAACCCACTGAATGAGGATGAAGGCATGCGACTGTTGACAGATGTTGTCCTTGATGGCAATCCACCTGATGAAGTTATTCTTGACTTGATGGACTTGGTAAATGATGTAAAATGATGTTTGTTGACAATACGATGCTGAGTGTTGTCTTTGAAAGGCAACCCACTTGATGAAGATGATGACAACTTACTTGATGAAGTTGTGCTTGATAGAATATGGTTTGATGAAGGAAATATGATGTATCTACAGTGTGAACAGAAGGCAATAAAGAAAGGAATTCAGAATGTGCTCAAAATATAATAAAAAGAGTATGTCACTTGGTATACGCGGATTGGCCTAGGGGAAGTCGCGTATGCACGCGGAAAAGAACGTGCCAAGTCGCGTATGGGCTAAAGCGCTCAAAAGGTGCAAAACCAAGGGTAACCACCATGGTATTGACCCATGGTATTGGGTAATGATCCGCCTAATTGACCCCGTCCAGGTAGTTTTGGGCTCATGGTATGGTTTTGGCCCATGGTATTGAAAAAGGGGCTCATGGTATTGAAAAAGGAAAACCTATATAAGGAGAAGAAATTCATTGTGCAAATTGTGAGCGTGGGTGCAAGATGTCTGAGCTTGAATGAATACTTCTCTCTGAAGTAGATCTGAATGAAAGGGTTACACTTGAAGATAAATGTGAATGGATGATGCACCAATGATGAAGAAAGGGATCTAGATCTGAAATGTATCTACTAGATCTGCTTATGGAAGGCTTAGATCTGTGATGAGGCGAACATCTAGGCGAACATCTGTCTGAAGTGAAAGGGTAAATCGATGCGAAGAAGTATCTTTGCTACGTAATAATTGAAGATCTATACGCTACTTCGTCGCGGAGGAAGCGCGTATATACACAGCTTCAGCGAAGAGAAAGCGCGTATGCGCAATACAATATACACTGAGGTATACGCTGGTTTGTGTGGACGGAAGCGCGTATATACGCGACGTCAGTAAAGGGAAAGCGCGTATGAAAAATAGGGTTTGCTGAAGCAAGGGGTATGAAATATCTGATATGTTCTGCTGTGTTTCTGCTATCTGATCTGTGTTGATATGTATCTGTTGATGATGTATGTTTGAGCTTAAAAGTATGGAAAGGGTTCGGTATGGAAATATGATGAATTGTGGCCTGCAAGTTGTGTTCTATTGAAGTTGTTGGATCCAGTGTGAAAATTGATGAAACGTGGTCCAAGGTGGTGCTGAGGGTTGTAGCCTTCAGTCAGGGGGTCGTAGCTCCCTTCCAGGTGAGGCTGGTAAACGAGATCGAGGGGTCGTAACTCCCTTCCAGGAGAGGCTGGTAAACGAGTCAGGGGGTTGGAGCTCCCTTCCAGGAGAGGCTGGTAAACGAGCGCAGGTGGGTGCCTGCGTGCTGGTCAAGTCTGCGCCAGCACATATGTTGTAACATGTTTTCTCTATAATAAAAATATTGAAGGCTGAGCAACTGCAGCGGTGGTTTTCTCCCGATTTGGGTTTCCACCTAAAAATCCTGGTGTTCATGTGTGATGCTTTGTATGATGGCTTATTCTGTTATTACTGCACATGTTTACAGTTTATTGAACATCTGATAAATGAATGATGGAATGATCTAAGTGAAGAGTTAATTACATATCTAGATCTCTGTATACGCGAGTTTCATAAAGGGGATCCGCGTATATAAGCAGATTTACTGAAGGAAAGTAGCGTATGGGTTTTAAGGAATGAAAAAGTAAAAGTTTTGATTATACTGTAAATACTGATTCACCCCCCCTCTCAGTATTTTTCCCAACACAAGTATGATATCTGCATACCATGGTGAATCTGAAAAGGCTTCATTGATCTGTGGAGTCGCCATCTCTTCCTGATCATCTAATTGGGAAATAAAATTTATATCTAAGGCATGAAAATTTGATTCAGCCATGATTTTGGCTAAACCTTGACCTTTGATGAGTTTGGTGGGCTTAATTTCCATGTCATATTCAAAAATGGTAGCAATCCATTTGCCTCTCTTACCATCAGGCCCATTCTAAGTTAGAATGTCCTTCACTACTGAATTTGGAACATAAGTAATGATGTGTGAATACAAGATGTACACTCTATAGTCTTTGATAGCCTTCACTAATGCTAGTGCATGCTTTTCCATTATGTTATACTTCAATGTGGCATATCTAAGTGATTTGCTGAAAAAAACAATGGGATGTTCATAGCCCTGATCATTTTTCTGTAGTAATACTACAGCAATAGTATGTTCTGAAGCAAAAGAAAAAATAATAAAATATTTTTTGAAATCAGGACTTATTAGGACTGGTGTCCTTGTAAGGGCTTGTTTTATTGATTCAAATGATTGTTTGGCCTATACTATCCATTTAAGTGATGAGTCTTTCTTTAACATGTTATTGAGTTCTCTAATTATTTCTGCTAAGTTTGAAATGAATCTTCTGAGAAAATTGATTTTACCTAAGAAAGCCTGCACTTCTTTGATATTCCTATGATGGTTTATTTTCAAAATGGCTTATATTCTAGCAGGGTCTATCCTAATTCCCTCTTTTGATATTATATGCCCTAATATTTTACCTTCTTCAATTCCAAAGAGAGTCTTTTTGGGATTCAAAGAGATGCCAAATTTCCTGCATTTGATAAATACTTGTCTCAAATGATCTAGATGTTCATTATCAGTTTTTGAAAATACAGTTATATCATCTAGATAGATTACAAGAAAATCATGAATTTATTTGGAAAAAGCTATATCCATATCTCTCTGAAAGGTGGCTCTTGCATTCATTAATCCAA
This sequence comes from Pinus albicaulis, assembly GCA_034641835.2. NCBI lineage: Eukaryota > Viridiplantae > Streptophyta > Pinopsida > Pinales > Pinaceae > Pinus > Pinus albicaulis. The sequence continues at coordinate 306,040,246 of CM076583.1, forward strand.
AAGACATTTTCAAATACATGAAAGTACCCAAAGGAGTAGTAAATATTGTCTTTGGTTGGTCTTCTGGCTGAAATAAAATATGATTGTACCCAGAGAATCCATCAAGTAATGAAATCCTGGATGAACCAACCACTGTCTGTAAAATATGGTCCATCTTGGGAAGAGGGTAGTTATCTGTTAGGGACACCTTATTTAAATTCCGGAAATCAAAACAAAGTCTGATTTCCCCTGTTTTCTTCCTGGTGGGAACTAAGTTTGAAACCCAATTAGAATATCTGATAGGTGCAATTATCTGAGCTTCATACATTCTCTTTACCTCTTTTTCAATAAAAGGCAATAAAACTGGATTGATTCTTCTAAGCTTCTGTTTGAAAGGTTTTTTTATCTTCTTTTATAGGTATTTTGTGTTGTATTATGCTAGTGTCATAATATTTTAGGTCTTCATAACTCCATGCAAATACATCCTGAAATTCCTTAAACAGAGCTAAGTATTTCAGTTTTTCATCTTGAGGTAATGCTTTAGAAAGTTTGATGAGTTTTTGCCTTTGTTTTGTTGATATATTGCATTATTCTATATCTTATCTTAGTGGTTTCATATTTGGTTTTCTTGCAACACCATTTGAATAAAAAATATCTTGTAATGGGGCTAATCCCTTAGGTAAAATTTTTTTTTTAAGGTTTAAAATGTTAAAATCATCATTTGCCAATTATTCAATTTCTACCTTTTCTAGTTTATGTATTTCTACTTGAGTAAATTTAGTGGGTTTAGTAAAATCTAAATTATTTACATCTATCTCACTGTCTATTTTATCATCTATTGTACAATTTGTGTCTATATTACAATTTTGGAATTCTCCCTTAGTATTCATAAAGTGATATATTTGAGTATCCTGTGAAAAAATTTGCCATTATTTTAAGTTGTCTGGTATAGTGGGCTTGTGTCTTACCTTTGTTGTATATTGGTGATTTGGTTGAAAAGGCAGATTACAGGTACTAGAAAAAGTTGCTAAATTGCGTGCTTGTATGTTTTATTTTCTAGGAATTACAACAAAGTCACACTCAAGAAATTATTTGATTAGATCTAAATTTGTTTCTCTATATTGGCTTAATCTAGGATTATATATAGAATATTCTACTCTAATTTGTTTTACAATTAAATCAGAGTCTCCCATGATTGAAACTCTTTTTCCTCCTAGATTTCTAACAATATGCAGTTCTAAGATTAAAGCTCTATACTCTGCTATGTTGTTTGTACATTTGAAGTTTAATCTAAAGGCATGACCTTCTGAATGATTGTTTTCCATGTTGTGAATTCAAACTCCTTCTCCCGATCCTAATTTTTTCACTGATCCATCAAAGTCTAGGTGCCACATTGATTCATGAAATATGTTCTCACTGTCTGGGTATTTATTTTTTTGTTTTAATTCTGTGTTGTTCTCTATACCAGTTTCAGAATTACATAAAATGAAAGAGTCCATATAAGTAGGTGTAGAATAAATAGGATAGTTTCGAGGTATTTCTACTACTAACCATGTACTTCATTAAAGTCTCTCTGTAAAGTTTCTTGGGTTGACCAAATACTGAAATGGATTCATAAGACATGTCTAATTGTAGAGATCCCTACAGTTTGGCTCCCCGTGAACGAGATAACAACATTTCATACTTAGGAGGGATATCAACTACTACAATGTCCATGAATATACTTTTTCCTGGGTATTGGACTAGAGTGACACATAAATATTTGATTAAGCCTAGATATTTCACCTTACTGGAATCAAATGAGAAAAGATCTTTATAAGGTCTAGTGATGTCTAAATTCAAAGTTTCCATAATGGCTTTTGGCATTAAATTATGTGAGGCTCCTGAATCTAACATAACATTATGTAAAATTTGATTATGAACAATCAAGCTAATGTAAAAATGAGGAACTCCTCCTTCTTGGTGTTTTTCATTTACCTCAGGACCAAATATTAGTTCTGGTTGGTCATCACTCAAATTAACAGAGTCTTCTCCTTCATTCATGTTTAATGTGTCAGTGATCTGTGATTTGTATAAATCATGCTTAACCAATTCTGTTAAAGGAATAGGTATCTTCAGTTTGGATGTTGAATGGAGCTTGTGTTTTTCCTCACTGAATGACTTCTTCTTTACTAATTGCAGTTTGCGTGTGTTTCTCTTCTTTTTCTACAGTTGGTTTTTCATTTTTTGTTTCTGTTTCCACTATTTTACTATTTTTAATCTTCTTTTCAGGGACAATTTGAGTTGTAGTGGTAACTTTGGCAGTTTTGGAAGTTTCAGCAACTGTTTTGGTAGTAGCTGTTTTAGGATCAGCTGATTTTTTATCACCAGCAGATATTTTTGGATCTGAAATTGTTGTTTTAGCAGAAGTTGTTGTCTTACCAGTAGCATATTTTTGAGGATCAGCTGATGTTTGAACATCAATATCTGTAATGTCAACAATTTTAGGATTGGGTGCAATTTTAGGACTATAAATTTTTTGATTAGGATTTGAATTTTTCTGATTTGAACTAGAGTTTTGGTGGGTTTCCCTAGGGAGAATTTGCAGTACTTTGGTTGTATGAGCTTCTACTGTTTTCTTTGTCTGAGTTTGGGCAGATTTTTTAGTAGGGGCTTCTACATTTTTCTTACTCCTAAGGTTATATTGCTTATGAACTTCATTAATGGAAAACTCATAACTTTGCTTGTAATCAAAAGACTCCCCAGATTCTAATTGTAACTGTTGTAATTCATATAATTCATGTTCTTCTTGTGTAAGAAAAATGGTATTATCATCATTGATTCCCATTAGATTGATATGAGTGTCTTCATCTTCTTCATTTTGATGAGAAATTTCAGCAAAGTTCTCTTAGAAAGGTTGTCTTATTGTTTGATCAGGTGTCGATTCTCTAGATTTACTAGTGTTGTTGTTTTTTCTAAAGTTGGGATTTCTTATTTGAGGGCCTTGTTGTTGATTATCCCAATGTGGTTTCCTTTCCATACTTTCTAGTCTATCCATCATTTTCTCCATGGCTTTTGCTAAACTATTTATTTTTCTATCTGATGTAGATGTTTCCCCTTTTATTGTTACCCTTCTTTCATTTCTCATTGTTGCTCTCTTGGCTAACAAATTGGCTTCTACAGTAACAACTATGTTTTTCATTTGTTCTAGTGTCTCTAGGTTCCTTTCCCTCAGTTGGTATGACATATCCATATCAAAACCATCAGGAAATTTGAGTAAAGCTAGATCTGGTGGGGGTTTAATGTTTACTGGAATAGCATTGTATATATTATTGAATCTAGTACAATAGTCCTGAACTAACTCATTTGGTCCTCTTTTTATGTGTTCATATTCAGACAAAATTTGTAAAGGATTCTTCTTTTTCTCCCATCTATTGATAAAAAATCTATGGAAGGTTTCTAAATGAGAAATATGATTTACAGGTAAAGCTTTGAACCATTTTTTTACTTCTCCAGCTAAAGTTTGGGCAAACAGTCTCATTTGGACATCAGATTCATCAATTTCATGTAGTTCAAAATAGTTAGTCATTTTGTTAACATGCTATTGTGTAGTGTATTGACTGGTTCCATCAAATTGAGGTATTTTTCTTTGATAATCTTGGGGAATGTTATGTAACTGCCCTGATAGGACCAAAGGAGAATATCTATCAGCCATAGCTAAGATGCTGGATGGACTAGGAGGTAAATGTGTGGTACTTGGTGATGAGGTTGAGGTACTTGCAGATGAGGTTGGTACACTAGAAGATGTACTTGGAAATGTAGTTGAAGTGCTTGAAAATGCAGCACCAGTGCTAGAGGATGAACTTGCAGTATTTGGGGATGGAAATAAAACTCTAGGTTTTAGAGGAAGCTTAGGAATGAGGGATTCAGTGGAATGAGATGTAGTGGAAATAATAGATGAGGTGGTACTAAATAATTTTGTATTTACAGACTCTAAATGACTGGTATATAAATGACTTATAGAAGGCTTAGGGGTATTGGCAGATAAAGCAGTCAATTCAACTGAATGTTGAAAATAAGTTTCATCAATTTCCTTAATCAAAGTTGCAGTTAAAGCATCAAGTTTATCATAGAATTCTAGGGATTTTTCATTTGAATCAAGTGAAATAGTTTCCTTATTACTTTCAATAAATGAAATGAAATCATGATCTATTACACTATTATATATGTCACTTTCTGATTTAGTTTTAAGAAAAGATTTCTCAAAAGTTAAATCAAATTCAATGTCTTGTAAACTTGATAATTTATTGGGAAGAGAAGTTGCCTTATTTAATGAATTTTTATTACCTAAACTTTCTACTTTTTTGTTTTTCTTTAAAATTCTGTCAGGATCATCTACTATTACAACAGGTTCTAGATTTGGATTAGACCTGGTATATTAGATACTTTTGGAAGCTAGAATTTCAGTTTTCTAATGAAAAGTTTACTTGTAGCCCTTTAAAACAATCTTAGGGTGAAAATGAAAGTAAAATTATTTCCTTTAAGATTAATTTTAAACACTAAGGACTGGTTAGTCCCCCAGTATGGTTGCCAGAATGTTATCACTCCAATAATTCTCAAGGGTTGTGTATATTTTAGTTTAAAGAATATTAGAGGTAACCAAAAAAACTAATTTTAAGCCTTAGGATCTAGCCTTCCTAATGCTCAGAGAGGGCTCTCACCATATGATTTATCTTTGTTGATTTTAGTTTATTTTAGGCTAGTTATGTAGGATTACTTTGGATTTGGTTTGGTTTGGTGGTGGAATCACTAGTTCAGATGGATAGATGTAGGTATGTATTCCATTGGGCTAATGGAGTCAAAGTGTCAAGCAGTAAGACAAAATCAAGGTCAAAAGGAAATGTTCACAGGGCAAGATAACTGGGCCAATTCAGATCTTCAGGCTAGATAGTGAAATGGTTTTAATCAAGATGAGAGTGTAGTTAAGGATTCTCAAATCCAGATAATGAGTGAAAAGACAGAGGTCAATCGAAACTAGGGAGAAATTAAGAATTCCCTAATCTGGATATCAGAATAAAACATGTAAATGATAAACAGTTCAAGACAGAGTGTAATTAAACATATTCTGTAATAACATTCCTGTTATATCACTTAGATTAAGAAAACACATAATCATTTGAAAACATAAGAAATTGGCAAAGAACAAGTGAAAATACTTAACTAATGTGGCTCAACACATGAATCCTGTAATATGATGCTTTATTGCTTGATCTAGCCAGCTGGCTTGAAAATGATATAAAGAACCCTCAAGTTTCAGCTCAGTACAACTATAGAAATGTTTATCATTTCATCCACACTCAATACTTCGAAATGTGAAGTATTTATACAAAATCTCTTACAAAATATCCTAAAACAAACTTAGGAATTATTCATGGAAAAATAAATATCTTCATGCAAGAAGATAGAGACAACTATCTAACTAATGCAAGTTGTCCCTGCTTTTATTGAACTTATTGTTTGTTGTCTTTGATTTGTTGTTGATTTATCTCTTTATTGTTTTCTCAACGAAGGCTATTTGTTAGGCAGTGTAGTGTCCTTTATGCTGGAAATATTTCACTCTAATTTATCATCTCTGATTTGACTTTAACTCTGAATTTTACCTGATACTCTTTGACTCTGATACACTTTAACTGTCTTTGCTATTTTTAACCTTTTGACTGCTCTATTTACTATTTTATCTTCACAGTAAATCAATCAAATTTTCCCAAAACTCTGCCTCTGGTAATTTGATCTTCACCATTCTTCTAAATATCTCATCTGCCTCTATATATTTGGAAAAAGTAGGCTTGTTGATGAATAAGTGTTTTACCTCATGCTGTAGGTAAAATAAATTCTCAAAACTTTTGTAAAGTACCTTCCCTATTGGAATTCCTTGTGAAGTAGGAAGGTTAGCTTGATCTTTATCCACATCTCTCATTTTCTTATCATAATCCTCTTGCTTCATCAATTTTTCATGAATAACTAGAGGATTTCGCAGGCCTTTCTGTCTCAGAATGTCAAATTACATCATAAATCTAGTTATGCCAAGCTCCATGTTTTGGCATTTTTCTTCCAGCGGTAGTATTAAGTTTCTCTTTGAAATAAATTTCCTGACTTCAAGAATAGTATCTGTTTTGTCACCAACTCCAATCTCTTCCAATTCTTGTCTATTTTTTGAATTACGAAACTTGATAATTTCATTAGCCTCTTCAGGTTTCTTACCAAGTTCTTCTCTGATCTTATGGATGGCTTCACCTGTTGATTTAATGAGATATTTTTGTTCATATTAAATATTTTTGTTCAATATTTTTGAGATATTGATGGCTAAATATCATTGACAGATTCAATGATATTGGCCCATAGCTACTGCTTGGCTTGTACCATGGGTTCTTTCAGTGTTAGATTTTTTTCTAACTTTTTCAATTTTTCTGTTAACCTGTTTTCTTTCTGTTCTTCATTTTTGAGCATAATCTGAGCAAGTTTCTTTTCATCCTCTATACTTTTAAGCTATTCTTTAAGTCTATTAATTTCATTTGTCTGAATATACATGTATTTCATTTCTTTAACTAACTTACTTGCCTCATCTGTAGGCTGTTGAGAATTTGTAGGGCTAGTGATTAACTCAAATTATCTTCTTGATAATTAGTTGTGAGCTTGCTTATGTATTCTCTTATTTCACTTAGTTAACCTTTCATCAAGTCAATTATAAAAGTACTTAGTCAAATTGAGAGACAGAGTAATTTTCACTTGTAACTGAACATCTTGAAATGTAGTTAGGAAGGTAAATCTCTGATTTACCTTCCTCACTTTCTACCACCTTTAGATCACTGTCTTGAATTTGACATATAATTTCCTTAGATACTTTTAAACTCAGAGATGTTCTTACTGTACCCTTACTACACCTTCAGTCATCGTACCTTCATTCATTTCTGTTTCAGATTAATCTGCATTTTCTTATCCTTCTTCAACGCTGTACAACCTCAGACTAATCTGCAAATTCTGCTCCTTTTTCAACATTGTTCCATGTTGGTCACTTTAATTGCTTATTGATTTAAACAATCAAGTGCTACATAAATTGTCAACCTAGGGAAGTCTGTTTATATCAAAGGCAATCACACACTGTATATGCTCAATCTCAAAAGCAATGAAATTTTGTAGTAAAAATTACACTAATCACACCTTGATTTAACAAACTGAAGTCTACTTGAGTTACAACAAGGGCAATATTTCTATTGCAGACAATCACCAAAAGAATCTTGAATTACATTAAAAAGATAACAATCTAGGAAAGGAAACTAATCTAAAAAAGAGAAGACCAATTATGCTATAATAGAGAACAGGACCCTATTCCCCAAGTAGGAATCTTTAGCACCTGTTTTTGATTACCAAGCTTTAAAAAACTCATTCTGTAAACAAGATTACCAATTAAAATAATCCACAATTACCTAGGAATGAATTGTATGAAAACAATGCAACAAGTAACGGAAACAGAGTTTCGGAAATAAATAACAGAGTTCCAATACTGCATAAGTGATTTTAGCAAACAGAGTTTAACAAGGCATAAATGAAAAATAATAGTTAACAAACTACGAAAAAAAATGGGTGAATCTTGTGAGGAAGGTGGGCCCTTTCCTTCTCACAAGATTCCCCTGAAGAAGGAATTAAAATGAAATACTCAGAACAAACTTTTATTCATCTGTCGAAAGTACATATTACAAAGGATTCACGTTCCTTCTCTGTTTTAAAAATAAACCTCCCGTAGTCTCTCTAATTGTCTCTAATGCTGATGTCTCCTCTTTTTAAAGAGGAGACATCTATTACAATTGATTACATTATAGAAATCCTATTTTTAACCCAATCTGATCTTCTATACTGAAATAGGACCTTTCTGTTCTTCCATAGCAAAATGTTGTTACAATGGTTACGATAGTACTGGCTTCAAGGTGCAGTTGTTACGGCCAGTGTAACATTTTCCTTACTTATCTTCTCTGTTGTTGTCGTGCCTGAAATACTGCTTCAAAATCGCAAATCACGGGCTGTTTCAGCAACGGGATTTGCATACTATCCTGACTGTTTCAGCAACGTGGTATTCATACAACCATGATGGATTAACTTTAGTCTTCAAACGGTTTCAACAATGCGGTTCAAACCGTCATTATGAATTAACTGCAGTCTTCAAACTGTTTCAGCAACTATATATTTTCGATTAATGATTAAATATGAAAGTAATGTAAAATTACATGTAAAACAAGTTAAACATATAGTAAAGAGAAGAATGTTATATACCTTTGGAAGAATGGATGAAAGTGATAGTATAAGCTTTAAATATGGACTGGAAAAGAGTGGAATGATAGCAAAATGTATGGTCAAAATGGTACATTATGGGGTCCTAACATTCCATATCAGACTTATCCATAATTCTATTCACTAAATGAGCCGCAGTATAGACATATATATATATATATAGGAGACATATTAGCTATTAGGCCGACCATTCATATTGATACTTAGGCCGACATTTTAACTTCAATTTAGGCTGACTTTAAGTTTATCTTCTTTGAATTTTTATGAGGTATTACTTCTCATATATTCGAAGACTGTTTGAAGGTTGTTTCCGCCATATTTTGAGCTTGTCTTCCAACACTTTTGGAGGGATGTTGTGAGCTTCTTTATAAGGTTTGGATCCTTCATGACTTTGACACTTAATCCTATACTTAGAAGACATGAACCTAATAGACATCAAGAAGAAGTCTATTTATATAAAATATTGCTCATGAAACCCATGAGACAAAAGTACATTTTTATTATCATTGTATCCTTCGTTCCATAATTACATAGTCATCATGAAGATCGAACTAGTTACATTTTACAACACTCCCTCTTAACTAGGGAGGTATTCATATAGTTACATGATCATTTTTAAACTAAATAATTTCATAAGAAAAATCGGATTGGTAATCGCATCTGTATAGCATCATTTAAACTAGCATTGTACTAGCGCAAGGCCTTGACTAACAGGCCCATCTCTTAAACGAGACAATGGGCTTCAATGCTAGCAAGACACATGACTTATAGACACCTTCGTCATTGTCTCTCCAAGGTACATACTCCACCTGGGTGTTCCCAAAGTATGAACTTCCTGGGCTATTCTTCTCTTGGGTAGCTATCCCTCAAAGAATATTGGTCCCCGACTACTCTTATCTTGAATGCCCTATCACATTATCAAAGAGTATCGAATGCCAAATGATTACCTAATCCTCCATTCTATCTTCCCAAGACCAAAATGATGTGTCTATCTCTCCCTCCGAGGGAGGACCTTATTCCACAAGGGAATGTACTCATCCTTATACAAAGAATGTACCTAAGCTCATCCTTAGGAATTAACAAGTTTCTTCCAAGTAAGAAACTTACCATCAGGCTCCCTCTTAATCAGGGACCTCCAGCAGCAATGGTGAGACACCCAACTACTCATGAAGAATTCTTGTTCTCGATGTCATGGATTTCGATATTGAGGAATCTCCAACTTTTAGATTCATAGGGCCGAGATCATCCATCACTTCCATCTTGATTCATGTCAGCTATCAAAATGATTCATTAAACTTCATTTATCTGGTCCATTTTTATGTCATGATGCTTTCCTTCGAATCATTTTCAAGGATCATACATCCTTTTTCATGATTAGCAGCCCTGCACAGATTCATCCAGATAAACATATTCATATTAAATTTTAGAACGAAAGTCACCTTAGTGATGATATTTCACCATGACATCTTCTTGTAGGCATCGACTTCCCTCATACATATTGACACATCTCTTAATGATATGATTTTTGCCAAAGGTCTTCTTCTTTACCAGACTTTCGTCAGAGTCTACATATCTTTTGAGGAGATCTCTTAGTCACATCTTGACATGGTTTCATTTCATGATCTCTTCCTCTCTGCACATTCTAGGGACTTATAACCTTTCTAGTTTCTTGTTGATATTCAACCACCTCATATTTCATGAGGACATATTATGTCGATTTCATCTGTCTGTGTACTGAGAAACACTCCTCCATAGATCATACTTCTAAATACAGAAGTTCATTACCTGCAACCATATGACATGACTTCACAACATCCAATGTTAGTATAAATATATACATACCTCTTTACCCTTTTTCCCTTGAGTCATCCTATAGAAATTTTTTGGAATGAATAGCTTCATTCCCTTGGATTGTTTCATCAATATGTCATCACATCCCAGAAGTATGTTTCTATGATGACCCTTGCTCTTTTATGACTACTTTCTTAAAGTTTTTCAAAGAGGTTTTCCCGGAGCTGATTCACCAGGAGTTCCTACCATGCTTAGATCAAGATGCTACATTTCTTCCTATCATATATCCAACAGAAATCAATTCCTTAATCATAAGTTTGCGTGATTTTCCTTGAACTTCTTTTCTTCAGCTTCCTCCATTCTTTTCAATGATATGGGCTTCCTTTCTTTCTCCTAATTGGATTGTCCCTTTAGGACCATATTTCTTGTAATGTCCATAAGTCTCTCCAAATTTCCTCAACAAATGTTTGAATCTTTTATCCTACAACATTTTTTTCCCTAGATTTATATTTTTCCATCTAGCATAGAGACCACAAGTTGAATAAGGTAATTTTCTTGTCTATCATCTTTTCTAGATCTCACAGTTGAGATCTTATAAAGATATCCTTCATTATTTGATACCTCAATTTTGTGAAAATAGGGTCTAAGTGATATAACCTTATTTATTGCATAGAATAGTTCTTTCAGCTTATCGTGTATTTTCTTGATGTCTCCAATTCTTCATAGACAGAGGGATGTAAGGAATTTGATTGATTCCATATGAATCCTTTGAGCCCTTCCATCCCTTTCCATGTATTCAGATAAATCTTGACCTTTATAGACTTTCCATGACTTTACTTTCTTCAAGGACTATGACTCTCCTCCTTATGCAAGGATTCTTGATAGCCCAACCAGCTCATAGATCTCCCTGCAAAAGAAAAGTCATTTAACCAAATTTGATTATAGAATGAAAAATACTTATTTGATAAGTGAAGATAAAGTCTTTAGCTTGATTTCTTCAACGACGGTGGAGAAGAGATGCGTTAGTTCTCTCTATGGATGATCTTCTTTGAGGACAAGGAGAGGATCCTTGCTTTAATGAGAGGTAATCTTGCCTTGATAGAAATTCCTTTTAGTCTTCTAGCCTTCTTCCTTTATGACATAACTGAGATTGTATCAAGATTTTCTTTTTGGTTAGACCTCCTTGTAGTTATATTGCCAAGACCTTATTTTGTGAGAGCACTGAGATCACTTTTTACTTCTTGTCATAATACCGAGGTATTATTATGTCACTGAAATATTTCCTTGAAGATAGCACCGATGCTATATGTGACATCACCAACATATATAATCAAAACGTGTGACTGTTATGGAATGTTACTGAGGTAGCATCGTTATTCTTTCACTGTTGATTAGACATGGAGTAGCATAGAACCAAGATGTAACATATCGTCAAAATCATGTTTAGTATTTTCACTTTGATCTGCACTAGGTATGCCGAGAGCATTGCTGTGATTCCACCGATATAAAAACACTTCTGAAATTAGCTCAAGATTTTCTGAGGATGATCTGAATTGTAAACTGTGACATTCGGACTGAAATTTCCTCCCAAAATATTAGAGAATTAGATGCCCTTCCTTAACTGTCACCTTAGCTTTGATACCATGTTGAGAATTTGTAGGCCTAGTGATTAACTCAAATTCTCTTCTTGATAATTACTTGTGAGCTTGCTTATGTATTCTCTTATTTCACTTAGTTAATCTTTCATCAAGTCATTTATCAAAGTACTTAGTCAAATGTAGAGACAGAATAATTTTCACTTGTAACTGAACATCTTGAAATGTAGTTAGGAAGGTAAATCTCCGATTTACCTTCCTCAATTTCTACCACCTTTAGATCACTGTCTTGAATTTGACAGATTATTTCCTTAGATACTTTTAAAATTAGAGATGTTCTTACTGTACCCTTCCTACACCTTCAGTCTTTGTACCTTTAGTCATCGTACCTTCAGTCATTTATGTTTCAGATTAATCATAATTTTCTTATCCTTCTTCAACGCTGTCCAACCTCAGACTAATCCGCAAATTTTGCTCCTTTTTCAACGCTGTTCCATCTTAGACTTATCTGCAATTCTATTCACCAAATGAGCCACATTATATATATATATATATATATATATATATATATATATATGAGACAGATCAACTATTAGGCCGACCATTCATCTTGATACTTAGGCCGACATTATAACTTCAATTTAGGCCGACTTGAAGTTTATCTTCTCTGACTTTTTATGAGGTATTACTTCTCATATATTCCAAGACTGTTTGAAGTTTGTTTCCACCATATTTTGAGCTTGTCTTCCAACACTTTTGGAGGGTTGTTGTGAGCTTATTTATAAGGTCTGGATCCTTCATGAATTTGACACTTAATCCTATACTTAGAAGACATGATCCTAATAGACATCAAGAAGAAGTCTATCTAAATAAAATATTTCTCATGAAACCCATGAGACAAAAATACATTTTTATTATCATTGTCTTCTTCTTTTCATAATTACATAGTCATCATGAAGACCGACCTAGTTACATTTTACAACATAGGCTGTAGTGCTGTGGTTGATGATTCTGTTGCTGAAGTTGTTGCTGAGGTGACAGGAAGTGCTGTAGCCATTGGGAATGTAGGGGCCAATGATTCTGCTAGTGTAGAAGGCATATATGTTGTGACTACAGGAATTATGGTGACAAGAATTTCTTCTTTGGCCTTTTTCTCCTGGACCAACTTGCCCATTTCATTCTCCATTTCTTTTATTTGGGAAGTTAAATGAAGGATGAAATTCATCATTTCATCTTTTTGTATTTGACTTTCTAGAATTTATTTAGCTTGAGGATGTTCTGTAGGAGGAAATTTGAGTTGATTTCTTAATGCAACAATGTCCGCATTCTTCTTTTTTATCAGTTCTTCTGCAATTTTGACATCATTAGGATAATATCCTACTTCAATTAACAAATCCTCCAGAGAGTTTATTCTATTGTCTTTAGCCTGTGAAGATGCATTTTCTAATTTGAGCTGATCTTTGATGTTACCAAGAGTGTTTTCAGCTTCTGTACACTCACGGCCTTGGTGTTCATTGTAGAAGATATCCTTTCGCCTGCCTGCTTATGAAACTCAATTTGGTCCAAAGGATGAATATCCTTGGCTGTGACTTCAAAATCTATCCTTTTGTAATCAGAAGATGACTTAGGAGTTTGAGCTGTGGGTTGAAGAAATACCATCTGCATCTTTTTATTCTTATAATCAAAAGAAAAAATTAGCTTTTTCTGGCTACAAGGAGTTTGTTTTAGATATTGAGAATATATCTCAGTCATGATTTCCTCATTTCTGGCCTTGATTTCCTTGTATCTTTCTTTAATATCCATCTCTTTCTCTGCTGGTTTGTTGGATGAGGACACTTCAACACTGTGTTGTTTCTGAATCATTTGAGTGTTTGATGTTGAAGGCTGGTGTGTTTATTTAGCAACTGCAGGAGGAGCATTGTCTTTCACTACTACATCAGTATCAATTACTTCAATTGTTTCCACTTCCTCATTTACAAGATTTAATTTTGGCTTCTTCCTATACATCAATTTAAATTTAGTTTCAGTGGTAGTCTCTGCAGTATGTGATCCTTCTTCTCTGATTCTTTTCGAGTTCCTATCTTCTTGGGCTGGAGTCTGCAAGATTTGACTACTATCACCTTGCTTCTGTGCCTCTATCAAAGTATTCTCCAACTATTCAGATTGGTTGGAGTATTTCTCAATGTGTGGTTTCTTCTCATCTACATAAGGAGTTAATTTTCATTTAACTCTCAATTTTATTATTACTCCTAGAGGATTATAATACCACTGAAATCTTGGACTAAACTTAAAATCCTGTAAATAATTTTCAGCCTGTGGACCTGCATCTCTACTGTTACAAATGAAAGGGTGAACCTGATTTTTAATTTTTAATTGTGTCTTCTTTTTGGCTGCCAATAAATTGATCCCATCAGAATTAAGTATATTCCTGATATACTCAAGGGAAAATAACCTCATTGGGAGGTATTTGGGCAGCTTATATGGAAAAATATTTGATCCATATACCCTAATTTCTATGTGGTTTTGATATAGGTACCAATCTCCAGTTCTACTATGCTCAGATAACTATAGGACCTTCTTAATTTCCTCAATGATTCTTGGTTGACTTCTGTTGTTCAACATGTTGACCATAAGATAAATGAAAGAATCAATGAACTATGTATAGGTGGACTGTGTGGAGTCTTTTCTGATAATTGGAGTCCAAAATATAACTGACTGTGGTTATCTTCAACATCAATATTTTGAAGGTTGATGGAAAATTTCTCAGACTGAAAGTACATAAACATGTGGAATAAAAGTGAGGAATACTTGAAGACACCTTCTTCAGGAATTTTGACCAAATATTCATGAATATTATCAGCAAGGTACTGGGAAAAATTAAAAATGGTAGCAGGAGGCTGACCAAGTGTGAAAGTAGATAAGAAATTGAGGGTTGAAGCATCAACATACTCATCAGTAAAATAACCCAAAATGCAAGACAACATTGTGATGATGTGTCTGGTTCTCTCAAAAAATATTGCAGATGGGTAAGGAAGATTTGTCTTGGGAGTCTATACTGATGAAGGCATGAAGGTTTGGAATATCTGGAACCTCTTGGGGAAGTCCAGATTCACGTATAACTGTGTAAGATTCTCAATGGATAAAGGGGTTTCATCTGGCCTAGGTTGGATCTGCATCATTTGGTTGATTGACTCAGTTGTGATAGTGAATATAATTTATTTTCCAAGGGTAATTAGGGCTCTCTGGTCAGGGAAATAGCAATATTGACAGAGTATAATCACTTCTGGGCACTGGAAAGTCTGTGGGACTACATACTTTGGAAAATTAGACTCCCAAATAAAAACTTCATCTGCATGATCAATGGATTTGTCATGGCTCCAGCAGTGGAGGTCAAGAAGATTAAATTCAATGACTGTGTCGTTAATCTTAAAGTCTCTATCTGCTAAAGGAGTGTGTTTCACATCTACAGATGGAGGTTGCAAAGGATTTACAGTTACAATACTTTTGGAAGCCATTGTTTGTTTGATTTTACTCAATTGGTTAATCTTTTGACTCAAGAAATAGACTCTGGCCTCTTAGTAATACCTCAAAAAGATAGTTACAATTTGCAGAATGATTTAGGATGAAATAGGGGCTTATTTTCTTGTCTACAATGGTTCAATTGATCCAATATTCAATCTCTGTGATTAAAAACAGTATCAGGCCTAGGAAATTCTGTAAAATGACACCTAAGGTCTGCAGAAAATGATTGGAGGGAAATAGGGATTTCTTCAGGTCTATAGAGCCTCCTAAATGATTCAATTATTTATTAATTTCTCTTTAGATTAAGTACAAGTCTTCGCTTTGAAGAATACCTAGATAAAATGAATATTTTTAAGTTTGCAGAGGTTTTCTGAGGCAACAAAGGTTCTCTGAAGTTCTTCTGGTCTTTATAAGGCTTCAGACTGGTTATACAATGTCTTTATGTAATATTCTAATTAGCCAAGCTAATGGGAATATAAAATTCTGCTTTGAATTTTCTGTCTCATGAATAAATTTGTGAAGGAGGATCAATAAAACTCCTAAACAACAAAATAAATCAATGCTCAATGTGAACAAAGTTAAATCTGAGCTATTTTCATAAACATACTTAAGTGGGAAAGAGGCTGGATCATTTGACTGGGTCAATAGGACCAAATCAATAGCGCTGTCCAGATGCAATGTATCTCCTAGAGGCACAACACAGTTCATGTTGGAGGCGACTCATGTGAATGGAGCTAATTCATCAAGATGGTGTAGGGTTTGACAATATTTACACATTATAAAAAGAAAGAGGAGGACACCAAGGAGGGGGTTGATCATTTGATATTGCTGAAAGTATTTTCTGTTTAGACATCCCTCATTCTCTAGCTATTTAGCTGAGAATAGTGCTATTTAGCACTTGGGTGTTCCTGGTCGGGAATCCCACCTCCTTCCTAGAGCAACTCTTAGAGGAGTCTTGTTGCGTCTTGTCCACTATCAGGCTTGGGCCAAACTTCACCTTGCACCTACAACACTGATCCTGTTGAGGGTTGGGTTGTCCTTGTGAGTTGCAGCAAGTGGGAGATAGATCTCTTCAGATCTAAGCATATCTAGCCCCTCTTTTCACTGGGAAAGTCTGCTATCCCATTGGCAAGAGTGTCCTAGATCATTGGAGCTACAGATCCAGACCTTGGCATCAGGCCAAATCATTCTCAGAGCCTACAGCGCAATTTCTATCCCTGAACTGCGTTACTTGCAAGTTTGCAGTTGCAGGGTGTTTTGTCTGCATTTTGGAGGAGAGATCTCCGGTGTTAGGATTCTTCCTCTCACTGTGGTGATCCATGGATTGGCCATCCAATACATGTTTTTTTCAGATCTTATTTGCTGTTATATTATATGATTCATGAATTTCTAAACATTACTGTAGATCTGCAAACCTAGATCTCATATCTGCTCATGTACTCTCATGTTTTGCACAAAACCCCAAGGGGAATGTATAGATGAGATTTTATTGTACACAAATATGAATTAGATCCATATTTTTATGTATAGATCTGCTCTACATCTGAGCTATAATATACTGCTGCTTCAACCCATTAAAATAACGCTGTCAAGTTTATGCAGTCTTTTCTTGTGGTTGTAACACCTCATTTCTGAGGATTTATTCCCGTAGAGTCTTCTACTTTCTCTTGTACAATGTATGGGCTGTAATGTAAATCTGATTTGCTGTTATACATCTAATATTTGAGCCTCCATATTGGCCTACTGCTTTGCTTCAGTGGAATTGCATTATTTCTGAAGCTGTTTGTGCATATTGCTGCAACCCTTTCTTTGGGCAGTTTTTAAGCCTTCCTAGGTGTGGGAGACATGTTTAACCCACCTAGAGAGATTTTTTTATGATATCCTCTTGGATTTAGGTCTTAGATACTCAGATATAAGGGATCCAAGGGCTATTTTCAAGAGCTGTAGCAGCCATTCCTGAAAAATGCGTTTTTCAGGCATGCCTTGCTAGTAGTCCTGATTTTGGGATATTACACTTTAGCAGCAAATGGTCTTGAATTATAGTGAAAAAGGCTTGAAATAAGGTCGGCAGAGTGATCTGGTTTCTTGGAAATAGGTCGGAAGTCTTTCTTTGTGCGATTTTGTAACAAAAATGGTATTGCAAAAGGGCGATTATATGGGTTTTCAATCAATAATGATTAAAACATTGAATGTGCAGGTCAAATTCAAATGGGCAGGGTGGTTTCTGCAATTGGCAAGAATACAACCTAGTGGTTTTTGCATTGGCCAAAGGTGGTAGGCGGTAAAGTTTGGATGGATGCGATCGAATGAAATAGCACTACGTAGCCAGGAGCAGAGCTCCGAAAACCGCAGATATCGCAAGGTCTTGGGGTGGTTAAAGAGTTGGCTATCGGGTGTGAAATAGGCGATAAGGGCCATTGAATATGGTCTTTTAAGATTTGACGGTTAACAAATAGCACAGCTTTGATCGGGGTTTGATAGGCGTGGGGCCCGAGACTTTAAGCTATGGGATGGGATAGGGTTGGGATTTAATACATAGCCAATGGGGTTAGGGAAAGTGGGACCTATGTATAGGTGGGGTAATAAAAACCATAAGTTATAAATAAAACATGGGTTGGGAAATATATATAAGGGAATTAATTAAATATGGGATAATGTGTTTATAAAGGATTTAATACATAATGGTTAGATTTAAACTAATGTTAAAATGAAATATGATGCGGGAGATAAAATACTTAAAGGAAGGATTTTAAAATAACATTGGGTGAGGGGGTATTTTTACAAGGGAAATAAATTTAAAAGGAAATTATTAAGTATGAAATGATTAATTTCCTGCTATCGATGCCTTGTGAAAACTGTTTCTGCCTACCCATCAGCTACCCTAACATTTTTTCTTCATTTCTCTGGTTGTAGTTGAGCTTGCAGACCCTTATTAATTTTTATTTTAACAAAAAAATATCTAATTCTATCCTTATTTCTTCCAAGGGCTCATATTAAACTGTTGAGTTCCTTATTTATTCTCTACCTAACTACTAATATGCCAAAATTAAAATGTTTGGCTAGATCTTTATTCTCTATCTATCAACATGAAATTTAAAGCACGAAATGTCAAGATTAATCAGTTTGACCTTCATGTATTGTGGAATTTTTGACAAGATGCACACAATATTATTTTGCAGTAAAAATTAAAAAGTAGAGGCATTTGAATTTGCATCACTTTCGTGATCTTTTTTTTTTTTTTTTTTGGGGGTTCATTTTTTATATTCTTTTTGATCTTTTTTCTTTTAGTCCTTTGATTTTTCTTTTAGGACTTTTACCCTCTTTACATTTTTTATTTTTAATATGGGAAAACAATTTTGTAGATACCAAAGTACGTACATATCAAAAGACTAATCAAATTCAATTCAAAATTATGAATCCTGTTATTATAGGACCCTAACAGTATCCATTGTATTTTTGTTGTTATTATGCTGGTTATAAACATGTATGTTGACAATGATGATATATGGCTCTCTATATGTTTTTAATTGTAAATGAATGCACAATGTATCTATGGTAAAATAGATTGTATTGTAGCTAATTATGTAGGGGAGCAATGCTTCTTAACGATTCTCAGATAAGTATGAGACCCCCATGCTTAGTTCTATTGTTTATACCTATAGCTTCCATGTTTTTGACATGTTTGACGAAATGTATTTCATGGCTAGTGGGGGTCTAGTTTATTCCTTTTGGATATTTTTGTAAATATATAATTGTTTGGTAATTATACTTCATATATGAACTTATCTTGAACTTTTTGGTAGAGCACTGGGTTATGGGCCTGAAAAAGTGTTTCAAATCCCGAGGATGTTGGCACAACACTGAGTAATTTAGTCCCTAGAAGCTAGCTTGTGGGATTATGCATGCATACATAGACCCATAGACGTTGGCTTGTAGGCCTGTTCATGCGTCCAGAGGACCAAAATAAAATTAGGTCAATGGGACCTAGAGGCAAGTTGCCTCGATGGTTGGGTTAGCTCCCGAGGGTGTTATTGTTGTTGTGAAAGGTTTGTGTGAAGATTTTTCATCGATTCCACTTCCTTAAGGTCACTTGGGAGGTTGAATCTCACCTTAGTAGCCTCTTGTCGCATATTTACCTTGGTTGGTCGGTTGCTTGGGTAGATGTGGGAAGGGGGTGTTACAGAGTGGTATCAGAGCATGGTTCAAACCTTGGACTGGATGGTCTGTGTGTTGGTCATGATTTTCTGTTGGTTTTATATGTGTGTCTCATACCTAGGGTGTATCTGCATGTTGCAACCGTGTTTTGTTAGCCATGGTGGCAGTGGTGTCGCCATGAAAGGGTGGATGTTGTTGTTGTCAACATGTTGTCAAGAGTGTATAACTGGTTATGTGTTTTTCATGCTTATGTATTGTCCGTGCATGCTTACTTACATGTTGCTACATGTTGTATATGCATTTCTTGGTTATGTTAGGTTACATATTGGTCATTTTTGTGTATTTTCCATGTATGTTTTGCTTACATGATGCTATATGTTGAACTTGTATTAGTAGTTCATGTTTGGTTACATGTTTCTTATGCTTGTGTATTATCCATGCATGTGATTGTGGGTGGTCAAGTGACATTGGTATGGTTGAGGCTGTCATGCATTAGGTCATGGTGTGTATTTGCTATGGTCATGCATTAATGTCTAGAATTCAAATAGAATGATTTTGTGCGCTAATATACCATGTGTTACAAGTTTATATGTTGTTATGGTTATGTATATACATGTACTGCATTTATTGGTTGATCTTGTAGGATGTATCCTCCCAAAATTACACTAAGGTACATTGGTTTATTTTTATTTGGTTTAGATGACATATTATGCCTTGCAAGAGAAATATTATAATGGATAGAAATATGGTAAACTACAAAGACTTGCCCTATGAGTCATATGAGCAGCATGGTGGGCACTCTTCTGATTTGGTAGACACATTGAGAAGCCTAAAGGAAGAAATAAGGAGTTGTAAGGAAAACACTGACAGGATCATACATGCAAAAGAGAAACAAGAAAAGGTAAATGCAATACTCTTTCAGAGCTTGTCAGAGTTTCAGCAACAAGGGCCACTTCAGATTAGCCAAGGACAGGAGGAAAAAAATAATGGGGCATATCGTAGTAAGTCTCTTGGAAGACACAGGTCATATAGAGCTGACATCGTGAGAGATGGAAGGCTTTTGGACACTCTGGATAGGAGGGGTCATGAATACAGGTATCATTCTAGCTCTGGTTTGGATATACATCATGATCGTCGTCAGTATCATCCTTACAGGAGGAGTGACAGGGGGATACTTTCTACATGAATTTAAGAAATCAAAGCCACCTAATTTTGATGGGGACTTGAAGAAACTAGAAGAGGTAGAAGCTTGGATAATTGGGATGAAGAAGTTATTTGAGTTACATGAGTACTCAGATAACATAAAGGTCAAGATTGATATTTTCGGTTTGAGAGGTAAAGTAGAAATTTAGTGGGAAGATGTGAAGTGGGCTAGACACATCAAGACAAAATACTTGAGTTGGCATGAGTTCAAAATAATTTTAAGGAATAAGTACTTGTTAGAGAGGTACTTTGACAACAAAGCCAAATAATTTTACGAGCTAAATATGGGATCAATGACAGATGAGGAGTACATGACAAAGGTCTTGGAGCTATTGAGGTATGTATCATATCTTGAGGATGAGAAGGCTAAAGGTTAGTGATTTTTCAGTGATTTCCATTAACATTCAAACATCGGATTGAGTATGATGAGCCTCATACACTTGAGGAAGACATTGGGAAGCTAAAGAATTTTTATGAATAGTCAAAGCGCAATAATGAGTCTCAACAAGGATGGAAAGGGAATGATAAATGTAAAGGTAATGACAGCCTAAGAGAGAAAGACCTTAGAATGTCGATGAGAAAGAAAATGTGGCACCTCAAAAGAAGTTTAATGCAACTAGACATGGACATGGATCACAGTAGCAACATAGATCACATCACAATCATGGAGGTAATGGTATGAGACAGTTGGAGTGTTGGAAATGCAGTGAAGAGCACCTTAGGAGATATTAGCCGCAGAACCAGGGTGGTTGGCCTAAGATATACAGTGCACAAGAGGCACAAACTATTGGGGATGTTGGGCAGAGGATTCCTCGTATTTATGCAGTTATGGAAAATAGGCAGGCTGAGCACCATGAATCTATCATTGAGATGGACAGTAAGTTTTGTGATCAAGTTATTTCTATTTTTATTGACCCTGGATCTAATTATACCTATGTTAGTCCTGACTTGGAGTATAAGTGTGTTCTGAGTAAGGAAATGCATGCAGAATCTTGGTTAGTGCAATTGGCCACGAGTACGAAGAAAAGAGTTCACCATTGGGTAAGAGCATGTGCATTTGAGTTAAATGGCATGCCTATAACAATGCTTTTGAACCTATTGCCATTGGTTTCATATAATATGCTATTGGGTATGGATTGGTTATATCTTCACAGGACCAAGGTAGATTGCTATGACAAATATATTGAGTGGTTGGGAGATAATGGGGAACCAAGATTCCTACAAGGAAAGAGGAAAGCCACATTAGTTAGGATGGTGACAACCATGCAGGTCAATCATAGTCATAGGAAAGTGTGTTTGTTATTTGTAGTTCATATCTCTAGTGACAAAGGTAAGGAAGTGGAGGATGCAGATTTTTTGAGCAGGTATCCAGTCCTACAACAGTTTTAGGATGTGTTCCCAACATAAATTTTCGAGTTGCAACCTCATAGGGAGGTATAATTTTCTATTGAGTTGGTTCCAGGGGTAGCTCCAACATCGAAAGAGCCTTATAGGATGAGCACACCTGAGTTGGTAGAATCAAATTTACAGCTGAAAGAGATGCTTGACAAAGGGTACATTAGGCCAAGTGTATTGCCATGGGGTGCACTAGTGTTGTTCTTAAAGAAGAAGGATGGCACTATCAAATTGTGCATTAACTATAGGCAGCTGAACAAAGTGACCATCAAGAACAGGTACCCATTACCAATGATTGATGATTTGATCAATTGAAGGGAGGAGTGTTATCTAAGATCGAATTGAGATCATAATATCACTAGGTACACATCAAAGAAGAGGGCATCTAAAAGTCCACATTCAAGATCAGGTATGGAAATTATGAGTTTGTTGTAGTTCCATTCGGTTTGACTAATGCCCTAACTACATTTATGTGTTTGATGAACAAAGTGTTGTGTCCTTATTTGGAAAATTTTGTTATTGTGTTCATCTATGACATATTGGTATATTATAAAAATGAGGAAGAGCATGTTGAGCATTTGGTAGCATTTTTGAGGTTGTTGAGATAGCATCAGTTGTATGCTAAGCTTAGAAAATGTAGTTTCTTCCAGACTGACGTACATTACTTAGGACATGTTGTCTCCAAGGAGGGAATTGCGGTAGATTTAGAAAAGATAAGGGCCATCATGGAGTGGGTAGCTCCTCAAAATGTAGATGAGGTGAGATCATTCATGGGATTGACAGGTTATTATCAGAGTTTCATGAGGAGCTTCTCATAGATTTCTTATCCTATTACATCATTGTAGAGGAAAGGTAAGAAGTTTGTTTGGACAGAGGAGTGTGAGGCTAGTTTTGAGAAAGACTTAAGCAGTTGTTGACACATGCTCCAGTGTTAAATTGCAAATCTAGACAAGGAGTTTGTAGTGTGTACGAATTCTTGCAAGAGAGGACTTGGTGGAGTCCTTATGAAGGATGGACAAGTTGTATGCTATGAGTCATGAAAACTAAACGTGCATGAGAATAACTATTCGACACATGATCTTGAGCTAGAAACAATCATACATGCACTGAAGATGTTGATGCACTATATTCTTGGTAGGAGGTTTGTACTGATGAGTGACAACATTGGGTTGAGGTACTTGTTTGACCAGCTGAAGTTGAATGCCAAGCAGGCTAGATGGTTGACCACAATCAATGAGTTTGAATTTGAGATCAGGTACATCAAGGGAAAGGAGAACAGGGTCACAGATTCTCTTAGCAGGTGGATACAAGTAAACCACATAATAGTTATGAGCTCCTATGGGACATACTTACAAGATAAGATCTTGTAGTTAGGTTAGCAGGATCACATGTATATGGAGATTGTGCAAAAGTTGCAACAGATTACATGTAAAGGTGTTGTGTTATGAATATAATTCATATAAAATTATAATAAATGTAAATGTAAATGCAATAATAAATAATAAGTATTTAACTAATGGTTATTTAGTTAGTAATGAAGAGGCATGTCCTAGAGACATGACCATTCATGAAAGGGAACCTGCCTAGGGGCATATAAGTAGACACTCATTCTCATTTGTAAACATCCTACATCAATTCTTTATACAATATACAATATGAAATTTCAGTCCTACAATGGATGTATTTGTCTAAGAAGTATTTTAAATATTTCTGCTGCGTATACGATTGTTGGTCGTTACATTGGTATTAGAGCATTCCTTTGTATGTACGACTTTTGTTCATTACATTGGTATCAAAGCCATGTTTGATCTGGATTTTGGATATCAATTTCATCGACCTTGTTGTTGGGAAAAATACTGAGAGGGGAGGGGTGAATCAGTATTTAGGGCTGAACAATTTTTCTTTCCTTTCCTTTTAAAACCATATGTTACAGTATAGCATCCAACATTTATATCCAGATATCTTATTATGTCATTACTTAGAGTATTGCATCATTGAGCATGAACAGAAATAACAGAACAAACCATCAAACATAAACCACACATATGAACACTAGGATTTAAGGTGGAAACCCAATTCGGGAGAAAACCATCGCTGCTGTAATCTCAGTCTTCAATATTTATTATAGAGAAAAACTTCTTACAATATATACGCTGGTGCAGACTTATACCAGCACGCAAGCACCCACCTGCAGAAAGCTACAACCTTCTCTCGTTTACCAGCCACCACTGGAAGGGAGCTACTACCACTGGAAGGGAGCTACAACCCCCTCTCTAAAGGCTTCGACCCTCAGCACCACTGCGGACCACGTTTCATCACTTTCCATACGACATACCTTGCCGGTTACTAGATTTATGTATTTTTTGTATACTCACACTAGTTCTTCATGATTTCGTCTGTCATTCAAACCAGAGATTTATCATCGTCAGATCATTACATTCATGGGTGCATCGTGGTGTCGGATTTATCAGTTAAGAATAGAGCTCACCCATACATATATTCTTTTTAGAAATTTTATTTACCACCCTTGCGATGCCCACGCTCGTTCTCTATTTTTCTTCTCCTTATATAGTTTTGCCTTTATTAAAACCATGAGTCAAAACCACGAACCGCTAATGGTATTCCTCTTAGTTTATCCCACGGGGCTTTTGATATCTTTTTAATTTTTATTTATCAATTGACAAATAAATATATTTACAACTTTTTAAATTTCCAAGCCTTATGTCTAAAGTTTAACCCTTTGAACTTTATAGAAATATCCAACGCTTCCAAGTAAATTAATCTTACGATAAACCTTTGACCCTGGGCCCACATATATAGTCAATAGCCAATCCAATACGCGCACGGTACCATAAGTAAATTTCGCGCAATTCCAGCATCTGATCACCGTTAGATTAGCAAGCTTCCAGATCAACGACGTATATTCATATCGCTCGACCTCTGATGCCGAACGTTAACATGTGATGGCCCGCCGTACCTATGTTAAACTTTGTGCACCTTCAACAAATGATGACCGTCCGATGACCCCTTCCCAAATCAACAACACTCAAAGATATTGCTGGGCGTCCTGGGTCGAACTATAACGCGCGATGGCGCATAGTGAAAAGTGGTTTTGTGACGTCGTACAGGGACACCTGTCAAGTACTCTATGGGATCGCTCCTCAACCAGGAAATATTGCTTGCTCCGCATAGGCGATGCGATGAAAACCATAAACCACTTTCACTGTTCATTCCGCACGTGATTCTTTGAAGCATAACTTTGATTTAATTGATCTTCCTCCATGATTATGTTAATGTATGAAACTCAGGTTATATATATATATATATAATGTGCCATGTACACACAGAACCTGTCCGTGGCTCACTGTATCGTGGCCTTAGCAACTCGATATCGTATACAACTTCACGAATCTCCTCCTTTCACAAAATCTATATGTTCTGAGTAACACACTCACGCTTTCACAATTCAAGCTGTTTATACGGGCAAAATCCCATCTGTCAGTAACAAATGATTTCACAAATGTCCACAGGAACTCAAATACTCCGCTGAATATATAATTCATGGAGAATATAGAACCAATCCCTCATCACCATATACGAATGAATAAGTGTTTCACTCATTCTTCTCAATTTTCCAGGTTTTCTATTCCTCTGTCTCTGGACAACTCTGCTTCAATTCACTGCTTGAATCTGTTCCTTGATCGATACTGCTCTCTGTAGTTTCACTCTTCCTCTATTCTTCTCTGCTGATATTTGCTTTTCTCTTTTCTTAGGTGCTGTTTCAGATGCTCCTAATTCCTTTGCCATCAATGATAGTTTAAGTGCTGCTCCTGTCTTTGCCAATTCCTTTGCCATCAATGACAACATTTCCAACACTTGTTGCTGTCACAATTTAAGTGTTTCACTACATAGTGGGAGGTTCTCCATTCTGTCGGATTCGCTATCATGCATTTGGCCATAAAATTATTACAAAAAAAAGTTCATAAAAAACAAATAAGAAGAAGAAAAGAAGATAAAACTATATTATAAAAATTTAAAATTTAAAATTAATATATATATAAAGAAAAAAATTATTATATAAACAAAAATAAACTTACCTGGCCCGCATACACCCAAATTTCACCCCTCACATACACGCGGTCGTGCCTCGCTGACCTGTCGCTTGCACAATCAATGCCCCACCTACAACATCTACCTCTTCCACCATCCCTCAAGCTGCTTCCATCCCCCGAGCTGTCATTCACCATATAGTATAAGCCAGACTACTTCGCCACCACAACCTGACCTGGTCCGTCATTTCTACAACCATTGTTAGCACCCGCCCTCGCCCCCATAGTTGCGATAACACCACTGTGCCTGGTTTGTATGTTTCAATCTGAGATTACCATTGTCTACCGTTCGTTCATGCCCGAGATCCACTTGCAACCTTCTCCAACGTCGTCGTTGTTGTGATATGAAGTTGGAGCCACCACTTACTGCAACACGTAGTTCACATAGAGACACATTACATCTCTCCAGTCATATAGTCAGATCATCACATCAATATAATCGTTGTCTACCAAAATTCACATTTGTACAGTTGCAGATTTCTGCCATCACGTCGGGTGATACCACATACCTAGTCAAATATGTGAGGTGACTCCACATAATCAGACATTACATTTTATATTTTGGAGTGTTAAGGATTAATTATGATTAACTAATTTAATTGTGGGAGAGATTTTAAAAGTAAATAAAATAAGAAGGTAAAAAAAAAATTGAAGTTTTTTTAAAGGAGAAGGAATTATTAAAGATTTACTATTAGAGTTTTGAAGGGTTATTATTAGGGTGACTAAAAATTCATTTGGCGAAATACTCCCTAAAAGAGAAAAGTGAAGAAGAAAAAAATATAATTATAACTATTCAATTAAAATTCAACCAAAAGTTTAAAAAATATGGGTTTATTGAAATTTCAATAAAGAAAGTTATAAAGGAAGATTAAAAAAAATTAAAAAGGTCACTTAAAATTAAGGAATTATAATAATTATTAAAAAATATATACCTTATATAAAGTGGAAAAAAAGAAAAAAGGTATAAAAGGGTTACCGCCAAAATCCTAACTTCCTTTCAGTTAAAAGAATAAAAAAAAACCCTAAGTTCATCTTGACAAAGGAAAATGATTAAGGAAGGACGATTTTCCTATAAGGGTATTTTAATCACACATCACAAGTTAATTATATTAAGAGGGACTATCCAAGGGAAAAAAGTTAATATCACTATCAGTAGAAGCAACGATGAAAATTACATAAATATTAATATGGAGAATTAACTACATATTTTAGGTGCCAATGTAGGAAAAACAACAAATCTTTTTGCAAAGGGATATGAAATTAATGATTTACAAATAACAATAGATCATTATGAGTACATAGCCCAATTTTGTGTTGTAAAAATGTATGCCATGGAGGTTGACATAATTCTTGGTCAACCTTGGTGGTGAGCCCTGGTATTGCACCAAGAGTGCTGCAACCCCAAGGGGATGCCCTACTTTAATTTATCAACACGGGGTTCATACAGACTTGGAGGTGATAGTGCTATATACACAATAGATGCATTCTGTTCATGTCATCCTCTTCTTCTTTACGAAAGGGTGCTATTTCTTAAACTATGACAAAAACTAAAAAGTAAATTGCTGGAAGGAAATGACAAAAAGAAACTAAATTAAATTGCTGAAAAGAACTGATAGGAAGGAAACTAAACTTAAACCGCACTAAACTTTGGCTAATCGGCTAAACACACCCTACTTATCTTATGCTCTATTTACCAAGCTTCTATCCATGCAACTAAGCTATCTTGGACTTAATTCTAATTGAAGAAGTGTTGATTTGCAGCTTGGAGAAGAAAGGGGTAAAGGTGATAATGGAGGGATAAACACATGAAACCAGGCTTATAAGTGAAAAGAGCGAGTTTAAACGTTATTAAAGCTTTATTATGGTGCAAAAAGGATTTGGAGTGGAATTATTTGAAAAGTGCAATGGTGGATATGCGATGGAGCAAAAGTTGCGATATGCGATATTGCAATCGCAATATCGCAAAATTAAAGGGATAGCGAAGTGCAATTTGCGATTTCACAATTTCGCAATTGGTGAAAGTGAGCGGTAAGTGTTAAAAGAAAAGGGAAAACAATGCGAAGTGTGATTTGCGATTTCAAAATATCACAATCGGCGAAAGTGAGTGGTAAGTGTTAAAAGAAAAACAAAATCATGCGAAATGCGATTGCGATGTACGGTGGCAGGAGATTCGAGGAGCAAAGGTGGAGGTCGATTTTCAAAGGTTTTCAAGTGTTTTGTGAATAAAAAGGGTGCCATAGCTACGATAAGAGAAAAGGAAGGAATAGAAGCGTCAAAACAAGGTTCAGAAGTGTAACATAGAGATGGGTAGGGACTAGAAAATGGAGCAGATCGACTTGATAATATTTTATGGGGCTTTTGATGCTCACTCCTGCAAACAACCCTACTGATCCATGCATTAAAAATAGATGAAGTGCATGATAAAGGTAGTGAACAGAAATCAATTTTAGGGTCTGTGGGAAGGTTTACCCTCCTTGATCTCTATTGACAGAGATGAGCAGGGAGTCTTGGTCCACAAAATTTTTGTTTTTATCCTCTATTCTATTACTCATAAGCAACTGAAAAACTACAACAGCATACTGAAAGAAAAACTAAAAAAAAATGAAACTATTAAAATTAGAACTAATTGAATGATAGAAAGAAAACTAGCTTAATGGCAGAAAGGAAAGAATGGTAACAACAGAGAAGTTGAGGCACATGGATTGGGCCCTGACCCACGAGCCTATCTCTTTGAAACTTAAATCAGAAAAATAAAATCAATCTGCTCATTTCATAAAAGAATAGCCTCATACATATCTAAAAGTTTGATCACTGAGTAAATAATAAAAATCTCAATATCTTGCAACAAAGTTCCATCTAGAATCGACTAACTCCTTCCTAGCTCTAGCTCTGCTCTATTTATTCTATAGGGCAGCTACTAACAGCTCCCTATAAAATGGTGATTGAGTCCACTTGAATCCAAGTAAAAAAAGATTGGGTGCACTCCTCTTTGAGTTGCTTGGCTGCCTTTGGAATCGAATTTCTGTAGAGAATCCTTGGGGATCCTTTGGCTACCTTTGGAATTTAAATTGTTGGAGAGAATCTTTGGGATCCTTCGACTGCCTTTGAGAGTTAAGGAGGGTGGACAATCCTCCTATAATTTCTCTTTGCTATCTCCTCCAAGTATTTATGATAAAATCCTTATAAAAAATGCTAATAATTCATGAGTTTCTACACTCAACCTCATATTAGACAGTCAGAGTATGTTAGCCTTAATCACCACATATACTAGCATCATAAAACCAAATAATAATAAAAATGCAAGAAAAAGAGATCTAAGAAGGAAAAAAGGTGACTATTAACCCCTCCAAATATGTCTCATGATAGAGCTCATCACTTGGTTTAGAGAATTGGGTGTGTTCATGTTAAACATAAAGAATTTTTTTTTGATGTTTTCTTATAAGGGAAAGATGATCACAATTTGAGTCATGACAATGAAGTCAAAATCGATAATTTCCTCATCAGAAGACTTTAAATATGTCATGAAATTAATACCTAAAAGGAATCAAGACACAATATTGGAGAAGCAAAAAGTGCTCGAGGAGGCCATATCCAATAAAAACGAAGAAAATTCCTGTTTAAAATATCATATCCAGAAACTTCTTACACAAGTCAAAAAGTGTAAAATTAAGAAGCGCAAGTTAGAACAAGAAAAATAAAGTTTTAACAAGAAATTCAATGAAATTCTATCAGAAAAAGAAGAGGAAAATTTATGCTTAAAAGACCTTAACAAAAAATTATTAGAACAAATCAAGTGTTTAAAATATGAGAAGGTTGAATGCCAAAATAAAGTTGACTCGGAAAATGAGGAGTGCTTACGTCTCAAAATCATAACCAAAATCTGCTCAAATAGATTAAAAAACTTAAGGATGATAAGAAATCATTGACGAATAGGTTTGAATAAAGTGTCGCAAAGGAAGCATCAAAATTGCTAGATGTAATAGTACAAGTTGTCAAAGAAGAAACAAACATCGATTCCACTAATCTCACAGTTGAGGGAAAACCAAATCCTAGTGAAGTGAAGATGCATGCAGAAGTTGCAGTTCAAATGTTGGAAATTCCAAATGATGATTCAATCGCCAACTCAACTACAACAACACTTGAAGAAAAATAGGAATCAAACACTAACATGGTAAGGGAAAGCCAAACTAAAGGATCTATGTATCGACATCCGAATCACAAGAGTAGACTTTTGAGTCAAGATATGTACCAGCATTGCTCTGAAAATAAATGAAAAAATAATGTTCCCAAGGATACTGAAGTTTGCACAATCCAGTCCTATGATAACTATTCCTCACAAAGTTTGATTCCACAGAAGATCAATCTAGGATGGTCTGATCCATTCTCGGTGCGACAATTTTGTTTGTCACTTATAGGATCATATCAACTTGTATCAACGAAGAAGACAATGCCGAGATGAGAAGACATTCGAAACAGAAAAGGATATCAAGTCTTTCATCAGTAAGATTTGAGGACAAAGCTTTTTGAAGGGGAAGGCTATGTTATGAATATAATTCATATAAACATAGTAATAAATATAAATATAAATGTAATAATAAATAATAAGTATTTAAATAATGGTTAGTTAGTTAGTAATGAAGAGGCATGTCCTAGAGACATGATCGTTCATGAAAGGGCACCTGCTTAGGGGTATAAAAGCAGACCCTCATTCTCATTTGTAAACATCCTATATCAATTATTTATACATTATGAAATTTACAATTTTTTTCCTAGAATGGATGTCTTTGTCTACGAAGTATTTTAAATATTTCTGCTGCATATATGACCATTGGTTGTTACATTGGTATCAAAGCATTCCTCTGCATATTCGTCTTTTTGTTATTACATGTTGGTACATGTACATGTACAGGTGGTGGTACAACTATAGGTACACTTGTATAGGATTTGAAATATCGTCTCACAGTAGATGTCTTGGTCAGGTTTAGAGATAGGATATATGTACCAGATAACAATGAGCTCAAGAGGGTGTTCTTGAGGGAGTTTCATGTGAAACCATATTTGGGTCACCCAGGCTACCAGAGGACATTGACTGCAATGAAGATACTCTATTATTAGATGAATATAAATAAGGATGTGGTGTAGTTTGTAGCCAGACGTTTGGATTGTCATATGGTTAAGGAAAAGTGTAAACATCTAGGGGGACTGCTACAACCGATTGCGATTCCAGAGTGGAAATGGGAGGTCATTTGCATGGAATTCATCACAAGTTTTCCCAGGATAGCTTGACAACATGATTCCATCATGGTTTTGTGGACATGCTGATAAAGGTTGCACATTTAATTCCAGTGAAGAATGCATATTCAACTAGCGATGTAGTACATGTGTTTATCAAAGACATAGTCAGATTGCACGATGTCCCAAATAAGATTGTGTTTGATAGGGATGAAATTTCACTTCCAATTTTTGGAAGGAGTTGCTTGTAGGTTTTGGAATTGATTTGGCCTTCATCATAGCTCATCATCTGAAGAAATAAGGATATACAAAGAGGGTAAACAAGATATTGGAGGATATGTTGAGGACGTACATGATGCATCAAAAACGCATGGGGGAAGAGTATCTTCCACTGGTAGAGTTAATCTACAACAATAGGTAGTAGGATTCATTGAAGATGAGTCCATTTGAGGCTATGTATGGGCAGAGTTGCAACAATCCTACCAGTTGGTGTGATCTGGTTAACTGGGCATTGATTGGAGCAAATATGTTGGCAGAAATGGAACAGGAAATGGAGCTGATCAAGAGGAACTTGAAAGTAATGCAAAATATATAGAATAGTTATGAATACATGAATAGGTTGTTCAAGGAGTTTGAAATTGGGGAACATGTGTACTTGCCATTAGGGGAATTTTGAGGTCTAAAATGGGCTTCCTATAGCTAAACCAATAAAAGAATATTTATGAATTTTCAATTCATTTTTTGCACCACAATCCATGTAACCATAGTTAAATTCAATTCAAAAGTTGTACCAAAATAAAATTAATAAAAAAATTGTATTGATGTGACTATAAATAATAATGAGTTTTTCAAGAAAAAGTCATTATCATTGAACAAGTAATGCATTTGTCCTTTGTACTTAAATAAATTAAAATAAAAATAAATATAAATTTATAAATTCTTAATTATATTATATGCTATTAATTAAAATGTATATTATTTAAATTGTATAATAACATGTAATTAATATACTATATAAAAATAATATAATATAATAAATGTATAGGGATATGCATTGTTTCTTTCAAGAAATATGAAATGACAATAATAAATTTTTATTCAAAAGGTGTGAAATAACATTTTTTATGAGTACTTTACTTTGACTTTAAAAGTACTTAGAGCACTAAAATGGTTAACCTATCCAACATTAAGAATGTTACAAGTAAGTACCTTTAACTCAAGAAATGCCACCTCAACCATTAGGGATGATGTCATGCCCTAAAATGTGATTGGTTCTATTAAAGTTAATTTTGATTGTAAATTTTCCTTAGGAGGCCCATTTTAGACCTCAAAATTCCCCTAATGCATATCAAGTCCAAGAAGAGCTCCTTGCAGATTGGATCATGTGCCAATATGGCACCACGATTTTGTGGACTCTTCATGATCATTGAATTGATCAGACCAGTGGCCTTCCACGGTGAAATTTCATGATGTTTTTCATATATCATTGCTTAAGAAGTATGTTAAATATGTTTATCATGTGATTGACTGGTTTGTATTGCAAGTGGAACTACATGGATAATTTCAGTTGGAGCCTCAGTGTATATTGCAAAAAAAGGTGCTCATACTCTAGGATTGAACAATAGAGCAAGTTAAAGTGCAATGGAAGTAATTTGGGCCTGATGAAGTTACATGGGATATGGCGGGTTAGATTCGGGCTATGTATCCTTCCTTGTTTTCCAGTCGAGGCAAAGCAGTTTTGGTGTGATGTTGGTATTTATTTGGGATATGTTTTGGTGATGTTTTGATATATGTTTTGATGTGAGGTTCAGATATATGTACATATGTATATGGATGTAAATACAACGATGAGCTATGTTATAAAGCTCCAATAAGTGGTATGGGTGTCATGTCAGTATGACTATCATGTTGTTATGATGTCCTGTTGTTATGTTTTCATAATGGGTTGCTTTTCAACAGGGCGATCATTGTAAATATTGCATCGAGCTATGATATAAAGCTTCATGAGCAGTATGTTGTCTTCCAAAAATTTTGTTGAGGTATTTGTGTGATTGAAAACCAAAGACGGTGTCCCCCATGGGGGAGGGTTTTGTAAAAACCCTGGTGAAAATTCCATGTGATAAAAGTTAAAAATAATAACCATGGTTGATTGGACACTTATTCCAAGTTGAATGTCAGGAAAAACATCCTAGTGGGTGTTCATTTTGGTTAATATGGCTAAGGAAATTGGCAAAGGAAAATGATTTACAAAGGAAAAATGGAATATTTGGCACATTTATTTATGAAAATAATGGAAATTAGGAGAAAAGGGAGATGAAATGTCACAGGTTGCATGTGAGGAGGAAAATGAAGGAAAATAATGGAAAATGAAGAAAATAGAGGCCTCACTAATAAAAATGCTTCTAAGAATCAATTGGTACCTTTTGTCAATTCAATTTTTGGAGCTCTCTCACTATTCTTTCTCTCTCGCTCTCTCACTCTTGGACACTTAGAATTTTCTTGGAGCACTTTGGAATTAGAGCAAGAAAGACAAATAAAACAAGAAGAAGGAAGGAACAAGCAAGGAAGATCAGGATCAATCAGCTACAACAAGATTCTTTGCAGGTATTTATTCGCATGTGTGATTTCCTTGCTAGATATGGAATGCATGGTATTGCATGTGGTTCTTTTTTGTCATGGCATGGGGTTTTCCAGGTGTGAGAGTGTTTTCAACCTAGCCTCTCCGTTTCTGGATAGCCTTGATGAGATGGGTTATAATACTTTGGTTGAGCTGTATTGTTGGATGGATTCAAAACTAAGTGAGGTGGATCTCCGAATTGATATAAAACATGGCCTAGTAACCCCTGAACCAAACTGTGGGTTGTAGTAAATCCAGATAGTGTGTTTCCTCGGTGGGCCTAGGAATACTTGACCTATGAATGGTGGGATACATGGTAAATCCTAGAGGTGGTTTGCCTTGGTAACCACCTTGGTTTAGGGCCTAATGATCCAGGTTTAGATTACGATTGAATCTTGAGAGGTGTGTGCGCTTCGTTGGGCCTAGTAGTCCCAGGATGGGATGTATGGTAAAGCTTATAGAGTTCGGTTTAGGGACTAGTGATCCCTGATTCAAACTGTGGATTGTGATAAAGCCTGAGAAACTAGGACTCTTGAAAATTCCTCATGGTCTAGGCAGATAACTCCAGTAGCATTCATGCTTTTTCAGTTATTTTTGGTTGGTTATGACTCCCAAATTCATGCTTGGAATATGGCACGGGGGTGATTGGTTGAAGAAATATTTTGCTCAACCAATATATGGTCGGGTGGAATGTGGAGTCCCATCTCTGGTTGGTTTTTACATTCATAAATGAGAATCTCATTCCTTTGGTATTTGATGTGTAAATGCATTGGTTATTATGTGGAATTTATTGTTGTTTTATCCACTCTATTTTTGTTGTTATTATGTTGGTTATAAACGTGTATGTTGACAACGATGATATATGGCTCTTTCCACATGTTTACTTGTAAATGGATGCACAATGTATATATGGTAAAATATATTGTATTGCAGCTAGTGATGTAGGGGAGAAATGCTTCTTAATGATTCTCAGATAAGTATGAGACCCATATTCTCAGATATATTGTTTATACATGTAGCTTTCAAGTGGGGGTCCAGTTTAGTCCTTTTGGACATTTTTGTAAACACATCATTGTTTGGTCATTACAATTCATCTCTGAACTTGTCTTGAAGTTCTGGGCAGAGCACTGGGTTTTGGACCTGAAAAAGTGGCTCAAATCTCGGGGATGTTGGCACAACACTGAGGAATTTAGTCCCTGGACACTGGCTTGTGGGATTATGCATGTGTCTAGAGACCCATAGATGTTGTCTTGAAATCATGTGCATGCATCTAGAGGCCCAAAATAAAATTAGGTCAGTGGAACCCAGGGGCAGGTTTCCTAGATGGTTGGGTTAGCTCTTGGGGGTGTTATTGTTGATATGAAAGGTTTTTGTGAAGAGTTTATGGCAATTCAACTTCCTTAAGGTCACCTAGGAGGTTGAATCTCACAATAGTATCCTCTCTTTAGATATTTACCCCGGTTGGCTGGTTGCTTGGGTAGATGTGGGAAGGGGGTCTTACACACCCTAGCTCGTATTGGAGCCAAATCACTTAGATTCCAACATTGCACTTATTTTTGGACTAGGAAGAAGACTTTGGTAGTAATGGAGTAGATCTTAAAGTTTTATCAGTTAATTTTATAACTAGTCTTTTGGGATTCTCTATTCTTTTTTAATAGGTTGAGTTTATTCCCATTCTGCATGGCCATTCACTAGAGGAAACATGCCGATAATACGGGGTCGATTTCATACCTTTCAACAGGCCAAGTTCTTTCTCTCATATCAAGTTGAGGGATTATATTCTTTGTAGGTCGAGTTTTATCTAGATCAATACTAATTTCCTTCTCTATATTATAGGTCGAAAGTGTTCCATCTAGGAGGGTCGATAATAGTGTCTGTGAAGGGGTCGAGTGTTATTCTTTTTGGTTGAGTTTACTGTCAATAATTATCCAGGTTATGCGGGGTCGAGTTTACCTTTAAGAGTTGAGTTCTATGTTTGCTGGCGATCAATGTTAATATCGTGTATGAGAAATAAAATTATGAGTTGTGTGTACTGGATTTGAAGGTTGAACCTGTACTATGATCAATTATGAAGGTATAAATTTATTGCTGGTATTTTTCTGGGTTATTTTCAGAAGGGAAACAAGATTTATATTGTTGTTGGATTCGTATTTTAGTGGTATGTTCATTTATGGGTTTAATACAAACTATATAGTGTTCTTTTTAAGTGTCGTTTGGTATCCATTTGGAATTATATTGCTTGTTTTAAAATAAAATACACAATGAATGCACCTACAACCATATGCATGCAAATTGTTTGATGAAACACCTCAGTAACAAACTTGAACAAACTCAAAACTTTTGGTGGGATTTTTCGAGATATTCCAAGGGGCTTATCTTACATCTAATTCCCTTCTAGGCACAATTCAAGGCTCAACCATAGGACATGGTGGTTTATATTATGGACATTATTAGGAGGGCTCAGTGGAAATATAGGAGAAACTCAAGTTCCAAGATATAAGTAACTTGCATCACCCCATCTTTATTGAAGACATGGAGGTTGAACCAAGGGTTCCTTTAGTTCTCTCTCATGCTTTCTAGTTTTTAAATTCTAATAATATTCATAACATGTTTAAATATGAACATATGCTGTCTTTATTTATTTTCAATAGAGATTGAGCTTTTCCCTCTCTACTTTTGTTTTGATAATTGCATATGCTATTTTAACGTTAGACATTATGAAATCAGCTATGTCAATACCTTCTTGTTTGAATGGTTGTACAAGCCCTTTTATTTGAACATGGTAATGAGGTTGTGAAGAACTGACATACAACCTCAATCTATATGTTTTCTAGTTAACATTTGAGAGGTCATCCAAGTTTAACTTGGTTAAATCCTCAATATATTTGTAGCTCTAATTCTATATATGAATAAATAGAACTACTCTTGAAAAAAAATATTTCTCTTAAAAGCACTTAGAAACCCATTGAGTTTAAGGTTATCAAACATGCAATTTTAAGTGACCTCGCACTCCACATTTTTCATGAGATGCCTTGTGAGGCTTTACAAACATTTTGTAACACCTTTATTAATTAATATATACAAATATTTATATTATTAACACAAATCTTCATCTGATTAGGATACAATTTTTGAAATAAAACATTAGCAAAGACGACATACCTGCAAAGCGGAGAACTAAATAGATCTTACTGGTGCCTTCCGAATTGTAAGGAAATCCAGATCATGTTGACCGCAACAAAGTGTTGGGAACGACTCTCCACCCAACCTTAGACAAGATACAACCAATAATTCTTGCATTTGTCACCCCTGAGGACTCAATCAACTTACTACTACCAGGCCTTTGTCTTACAACATTCTCTTCCTCAAATAATGAGTGAAAGGGTATCAGAAAGGGATCTGCATGTGCTCAATCCACATGTCATGCCCACTTTTATTTCTTTTTATTTTTTTTTATTTTTTATTAATAATTTTATTTATTATTACCTTTTCTTCGTTACTTTATTTTTATTTATTATTATATTTTTTTTTGTTATTTGTTATTTTATTTATTATTATATATATTTTTGTTATTTTATTTATTTATATATTATTATTTCACTTATTATTATATTTATTTATTTATTTATTACCACATGTGTTCCCAACACCCTCTGCTCAACTAGTATACAACCGGGCATCGAAAGTTACATCACCACACCATGGGGAGAATAAGAGGAATCTCAATCCTCTTTCCCAACTTTTGGAACCAAACAATACAACCTCCTCAATTTATACCATAACCCTAAGACTCGCCCCAAGGCTTAGACCTCATATGTCCCAAGGCATGCATCTGGACCAGTACTGAATGACGTCGGGAATTTCGCAAGGCTAGTCCAACACCCTCCACAACCAAATAAGGTACACAAACCCAAGCATAGAAGTCCTTACACCACTTTTAGAATTCGACATCCCAATCCAATTCCAGGCACTCAACCTCCTCAAGATGGTCCTGTAGCTCCTTAATAGCTATCCATCAAGAGTTACACAAGACAAAAGAATACTAACATATGTAGTGTTGATTGAGTTTGTCCCCAACCTGTATGGTTTACGATTCTCCCTCATAGGTATGGGCTCCCATGAGATCATCAAATAAAATAGCCCTCTCATCATGTTGTGGAATTCATGTCCATCACGACATTTCAACATGCAACCCTTGCATTAGATATCATCATAGCCTCATACAAATAATCTATATGACACATCCTATAAAATAATAAATATGTGACATCACCTAAAATAATCAATCTTCCACATCATATCAAATAATAAATATGCCACATCACCTAAAATAATCAATATTCCACATGATATAAAGTAATCAATATGCCACATCACCTAAAATAACCAATATACCACATCACCTAAAATATTCATTATGCCACATCATATAAAATAATCAATATGCCACATCACCTATAATAATCAATATGACACATCATATAAAATAATCGATGATCCGTAAATTGTTGTGGATATTCTACTGGACAATTTGTCACAACATATTTGGCAATATTATATTAAAAATCTGAAATTCTACACTATTACAGTTTTATTTAATTTCTAGATATGTAGATTTTACTGTAATTAGTGCGCGCATTTGAATGGAAATTATGCAGAAAAGTAGAGAATGAAAAAATATTCTCACACACACATAAGACACAAAATATGCTCTTGGAAACCCTTTCGGGAGAAAACCCAGTTGGAAGGTGAGGTCGTTTCAGTCTCTTTCTCTGTCTGGAAAATAAGGTTGCAGGTACAAAGAAGTAACACCTCTGGCCAGTGGGATGCTACAGTGCACATATCCTCTCTGTGTGCTCTACCTCCTATCTCTCCTGGCTATCTTTGCTAAGCTATGGAACAAAATGCCCTTGAAATAATGGAATGTCTCTTCCTCCTAATGGCCTGATTATAACACAACCCGATAGCCTACTAGTGGTTAAGTTTGACTACATCAAATCTTAACTAGAGTTACAAAATAGACTCTTCTAGAGTCTTTTACATCACAAACACATGGCTAGCCCCTTTTCCATGAATAATGGGGGTTGACACGACATCCTCCAAAACTATAGGTGTGAAAACATGAAGGTCAACTTATGAGTGGCATAACTTTTCCATACGAACCTTGATTAATGTGATTCTTGTGTTGTTAGAAAGAAATTTGTGTGTAGAATAGCATGAAAAGGTTATACACTAAATTAAAAAGTTTTACCCCCCAAAAAACGTCTTTAGATGCCTCAAAACGCTCCCAGAAGGTTTCAGACCCTGTTTCGCCAACCTGTGTCCCACTGGTAAAAATGGTCTCGTGAGCTGATTCCTCCGCTTTTTCCACTATGAATGCATTGAGATGGATGAAAAACAATATAATTATCCAATCTGGATCACACCTCCCCATTTTGGGATGTTTTTTGTCCCAAAAATCTTTTACTAAATGAGGTGAGGAAAATTTTCCTCCACTTTCTCTTTGGTGTACCATTTAACTTTGCCTGGAAGTTGTCCCTTCAACCCAATTGACCAAAGGTCACGTTGTCCTTGTGTTGTAGTTCTAGAGCTCTTCTAAAAAACTATGTATTCTATCAAACTCTACCTGAGCGTCGGGTGTCAAATCCTCCACGGAATGTAGGACATGTTCCTCTTCTTGGTCCAGCATGAAAGACTCATAGAGTTTCAAATTATTTATATTCAGAACTTAGTAAATGAACATATATGGTGGAAGATTAAGTCGATAGGAATTATTACCCACCTTTTCTAGTGTCTCAAAGGGGCCATACCTAATAGCATTTATTTTCTTACCAGGCCCCTACAACCTCTCCTTAT
Source organism: Pinus albicaulis (assembly GCA_034641835.2). Lineage (NCBI taxonomy): Eukaryota > Viridiplantae > Streptophyta > Pinopsida > Pinales > Pinaceae > Pinus > Pinus albicaulis. Next base: position 306,080,022 of record CM076583.1, read on the forward strand.
TCAATTGTAGCCATACTTTGTCTCCCACCTTGAACGATTTCTTTATTCTGTGTTGATCATGCCTGGCCTTATAATTATCTTGAAACTTATGCAATGTGTCTTATACCTGTAGATGGATCTTCCTTATCTTCTCTATAAAAATTTTAGTCCTCAAAGCATCTCCTATAAGATCTTCCCTCACTCCTCCTTGCTACCCATATGCAATATCCAAAGGTGAAGGTGACAAATATCCAAAACAAGTCTCAAATGGGACTTTCCTGTAGAAGTGTGAACTGCTATATTGTAAAAATGTTGTATATATACAATATTTTCATCCTATATATTCAGATTCTTCTGCTTGTATCCCCTTAGAAGCTACAACAAAGTCTTTTTGACTAATTTTGTCTTCCCATTTTTCTATGGATGGAATGTTGTATATCTCTTCAACTTTATGTCCATCATCTCCCACAATGTAGTCCATAATGTAATGAGAAATCTTGTATCCCTATCTGAAATTATGCTCCTTGGTATCCCATACCTTTCCAAAGAATAAGTTTGCTGCTTCTTGCCCATTTATGGTCTTTATACAAGGAACCAAAACACACATTTTGTTGAACCTTTCAAGTACCACAAACATGTAATCATGTCCCTTATTGGTTGTCGCTAAACCTCCCACAAAGTCAATGGAAATGATTTCCCAAGGACGAGTAGGTACATGTAAGGGATGATATAGACCCGGTTTCTTGTTGTTAGGCTTGATAGTACAACAAAGCACGCATCCTCTTATGAACCTAACTACCCACTCTTGCATCTTGGGCCAATACACATACCTTTGCAAGTTAGCGACGATCTTCCCTACACCAAATTTCCCTGCAACCTTGGAGGTGTGAGCCTCTCTACTCAACTGCAATCACTCACCTTTCGAAACACAAATCTTATCCATCTTGTAGAGTAAACCATCCTAGAGATGGTAGTCAACAGTGTTGTCGCCATCGTGCACATGACTCTGACTTTACAACTGCTGTTACAACTCCTTGAAGTCCTCATCCTATGAATATGCCTCTCTGTATATATCATGGGTGAATGGATCCATGTGCATAAGAGTCCCCAAAGTTGTAATCTTTGATGTGGGTTGATCTGGTGGATCAGTAAAGTGCTCAAAATTGAAAGTGTCCGAAAGTTCTCAAAATTGACGCTAAAACAAAGATCTCGTCGCCCTGAATCCAACACAATTCGAATCGCTCAAAAGTGATATCGTATGCTACCGATATCGTGTTCTGATTGTTTTCTAAAACAACAAAAATTTTTAAATTTGGGTTGCAGGTATGCCTATTCAATAGTCCGTACACTGACTAGGCATGTGATTGGGAATACTGACTGTGTATTTTTAGGCCAGTGAGATTGCGCCAAGTGTCTTCATTTGTTTGGTTGAAATTTTGTTACTTTTTATTGGTGATTTGAGATTTGACTTGGGCCAAAAGGGGAGGGCCACGTGGGCCAATGGCTGGCTTCCAAGTGGCCTCCTAACATCAAGATAAAATTTGGTTATGGGTCGAACTAGCATCCATGTGAATTGAACGAGCGACCTCTGGGGTGGCAGCACAATGCTCCACCACTGCACCATCGATGTTCCTTGTAAACCATAGTATGCGACTGCTATTTAAATTTTAGTGGTTTTCATATTGGGGGTCAGGGCTAAGGATAACCCCTGGCCCCTAGTCCACCCCAACCCATGAGACTGCAGGTTTAACCCTAACCCCAACACTACAGTTGGCACATATGCAACCATAGTCACGGTGGTAGTTAGAACTCTGCTGGCTCGACACCTCACCACAATTCAAACGATGGTTTCAACCAACGATTAGAGCATAGTTATGTTGGCACACAAAAAATAAAACCTCCCTTGAAGGAATTTGAACATTCCCTCCTTGATCTTCAATCAAAGGAGACTTGTACAATTTCAAGTTCACTTCACCTTGAAAAATGTAGTCATAACGATGCTTAGCATGTCTAAACATGCACTTAGCTTGACTCTTTACCAAATGTGATTGCCATCACCATGCACCATCCTTCTTCAAAACCAAAAAATTATTAAACCCACAATAATATGTCTTAGAACCAATGTACTCTTTTTCAAATAGCATTTTCTTCTACTTTTTGATTCCTACATTCTTTAACACTGGCATCATGTTCATACCAATGTTCAACAATGATGCACCCTGCAAATCAAATTCATGTTATTTTCCTTGTTTAGGAGGATACATGTTAGACTCCTAAAAAATCTTAGCAAGTGGATTAGAAACCTAAATTGAATCATATTTCAAAATTGATTAATATCCTTGAAAGGCTTTATATTCCTCAACATCTTTGTGTTTGAATGTAATATTCCAAAAAAATAGACTTCATCTAAATGGAATATTATAGTTTTTTTTATCACTAGGTAGGTGAATAAGTGGGTGGGGAGACTCATAAACCCCTTTAGAAGGAATAATAACACTCCTAATGTGAAAGGAGGAAGAATAAGCATCTGGATTAAGCACCTTTGGGTGTGAACAAGGATTGGATCATGTTGATTCAGTCAACTTTGACCAAATCAACAACGCTGTCATGGAGGAGTAGTCTTTATGATGAGAGTGTGCAGTTTTAGTGGAGGACAACTTGTTGAGCTTGGTGGAAAGTATGGATGGGACCCAATGTGAGGAGGCTCTCATGCTATATATGGAGGGGATAGAAACCATTGTTATTCATGTTTTGGATTATTATTTTGTGTATGGTTTGTTTAGACTACTTGCATTCTTCAACTGTTTAGTTGAGATTGCTGTGCTGTTTAGCACATGGTATTCCTAATCGGGAATCCCACCTCTTCCATTGAGGAGCTCTTGGAGGAGTTTGCACTATACTTCCAAAATCAGGCATTTGGCCAAGCTTCAGTCTCATGTACAACGTAGTTCTGTTTAGAGTTGGGTTGTGTTGTAGGGGTGTAACAGTGGAGGAGAGAAATATCCAATTTTTGAGCTTCTTTTCTAGTGAGGAGACCAACCCTTCACCTATTTAGTTGATTAGGTGTTGTTGTAGCTGATATATCATTCCTTTAGCCCCATATCAGTATTCATTCCCCGGGAGTACGTAATTCAGGTAGTAGAAATGCAGTGGGCAACTCAAAAAAGGTTGAAAATCCAAACTTAAAATCTGTCCAAACCAGTTCTGGGTTTTTCTGGGTTTTTTGAGTAGAGTCCATGGTTGAAAGTGAGGATCATTTTGAGCACTCGAAAAAACTTCCGCACATGGTTCTTCTTCATAATAAAAATAGTTTTTAACAGCAGCAACAGTAGCAGCACACATTTCTAGTGCTTGGTTTCTTTGGTGTATTTCATCCATCTTGTGGCTTGAGTGTATTCATTTTGGAGCACTATGTAATTTAATTTGACGTTGATATATAATGAGATGGCTCAACTATTTTCTACCCATGTTTATGATGTTTTGATGTATTCCGGCATTTTTTCAGTTCTACATGTTTAATTCTTACTTTACCATAGTTTGAATTGTGCATATGTTTTATATTCCTGCCTTTTTAATTTTGGAATATTACATTGAACATTAACAATGAAAAATTCTGACTAGCATTAACAATCCTGTTCATTTGTCCAACATTCACAAGAGATAAAATCAATTTCTTGCTATGTACTCTAACAATGTACTCAATCCAATTTTTAAACAAATGATATTTGTTCTCATGGCGATGAAAAATGGCTCTCCTATCATATAGATATGGCCTTCCCAAAACAATACATTATATATCAAGCGAGACTACATCAAGTTCTACCTCATCCATTGTAATATTCCCAATTAGCCCAAGCTAATGGGAATATACAATTTTGTTTCATTTTCCTGTTGCATGAATAAATGTGTAAAGGAGGACAATAAAAACTCCTAAAACAGTGAATAAATCAATGCCACATGTGAACAAAGATAAATCTGGGCTATCTTAACAAAACACCCTTATGTGTGAAAGGGATTGAGTCATTTGACTGGGTCAAGCATGAACAAATCAACATCATTTTCTAGAAGAAGTGATCCTCCTTGATGCACAATGTAGTTTTAGTTGGAGGTGCCAGAAGTGAAAGAAGCTAAATCATTGAGATGGTTTAGGATTTTGCAAGATAAAATTATAAAAGGAAGAGGAGGACAACAAGAGAAGGTTGTTGAAGAACATATTATTTCTGAAGATATTGTCTGTTTAGACATTTCTTATTCTCTTGGTTTTTTAGCAGAGAATAGTGATTTTTAGCACTGGGTGTTCCTGATCGGGAATCCCACCCCTTCCATTGAGTAGCTCTTGGAGGAGTCTTGCATTTCTTGTCCACTATCAAGCATTTGGCCAAGCTCTTCTTCCAACTACAACGTAGATCCTGTTGAGGGTTTGGTTTTCTTTGTAAGCTGCAGCAAGTGGAGGCTAGATCTACTCAGATCTAGTCCATTCTAGTGCCTCTTTTCAATGGGAAAGCCTTTTATCCCCCTAGCAAGAGAGTATTGGATGATTGGAGCACATTTTCAGATCTTGGCTTGAGGCCAAACCATGTTCTAGAGCCTACATCATAGTTTATCTTCCAGTACTGCATTATTTGCAAGTCAGAAGTTGCAGGGAGTTTTGGCACATTTTTGGGAGAGAGATCTCTAGTGTTAGGGATCTGCCCTTCATAGTGGTGATCCATGGATTACAGATCTAATCCATGTCATATTCAGATTTGGTCTGAATACTCTTGTATTTTATTCAGAATTTCTGAATCATTCTGCACATCTGCTGCATTAGATCTCAGATCTACTCCATGTACTTCACTTTTTGCTGAAAACCCCAAGGGGCATTTGTAAAAGAGCCTTTCTAGTGTACATATTTGATATATATCTAACTTTTTGTGCATAGATCTGCTCTATATCTGGAGTGTAATCTACAGCTACATTCAACCAATAAAATAACATTGTCAAGCTTGTTCAGTCTCAATCTATGGTTTCAACACCTCATTTTTAGGGTTTTCTTCATGTAAATTCTTCTATTTTCTGTTCTATGATGTATGGGATTCAATATAACTCTGATTTTCTGATGTAAATGACATTATTGAGCCTCCATATTGGCCTCCTATCTTTACTTTGCTGAACTACGTTATTTCTGAGCAGTATTGTTTAGTATTGCTGCATGATTCCCATTTGGGGATATTACAGTGATATCAGAACAATCATCTTGGCACAACATATGCTTTTCTTGAAGAGACAATATGTCTTCAGAAGAATATGATCATCCTACTGACAGAGAGAAGAGGTATCTAAGAAGAAGACAAAAGAAATTTGATTACGCAAATGATGATAAAGACAAGGGTAAAGCCCCTAAATCTGGAAGTGATGAAGATGGAAAGGAGTTTGCAAAAACTCTTTTGAAAGCCATGCAAGATCTTTCTAGAGAGATCAAAAAGATGAGAATGGACAAAATTAAAGAATCTCCTGAAATATTTCATCTTGGAGAAAGCTCTGGCATATCTCATCACTAGAATGATCAACCAGTGAATCAGCCACAAGTTTCCCAATGCTCTACCATCCCTACCTTTTTGGCTGTGGGAAATGAAGGGTTACAAGAGAAAGCATCCCTTGAAGACTAATTTGAAGAATATGAGTCTCAGAATCAAAGATTCAAAGATCACTTCAGTTTTCAAGAGTTCTGTCATCTGAAGGACAAAAGAAGATCAAGGCATCAACATAGAGATGGTGGATTCACTCAGAATCATGATCGACATCACTATATGGGCATATTCTTTATACCCAATTTTGATGGGTCATCCAAGTGTTCTGCCAAAGCATGGGTAGAAAAACTTGAAATATACTTTTAGTTGAACAAGGTCCCTGAGATGGAAGCTATCAAGATTGTAGCACTGCACTTTGAAGGTGAAGCATATGACTGGTGGTTCCATGGCTTGTCTACATTGGGTCATGCCAATGTGACTGCTTATTCTGAGTTCACTATAAGGGTGGTGGAAATATTTGATAGAAGAGATCCGGAGGCACATTTCATGAGCCTTGCAAAGTTGAAGCAATCAAGTAATACAAAGTCTTACATTTTTGAATTCTTGAGATTATCTATTATGGTTCCTGATTTGTCTGCAGCAAGGAGGGTGTATGTGTTCATCGATGGTCTAGATCAACCTCTTCATGGGTTGGTAAAGTATACCAAGCCCATTACCTTGCATGATTCCATTGAGAGGCCTAGAGACCTTCAAGATGCCTTGCCAAAAGCAAAGGAAAACTTTCAACACAAGCCCTCTTTTCCTTCTAAAGGAAAGGAAGAGAAAGCTGCTCCTTCCAAGGAGAGCTCATTCAGAAGCCTCTTGATATTAAAGTCTGGAGAGATCTAAGGAGGAAGAATCTATGCTTCACTTGCTAAGAACCATGGGTACCTAGACATAGATGTGCTTCTAGTAAAGCACATTATATAGAGGTTTTCTTAGATTTTGAAGAAGATGAAGATGATGAACCAAGAAGTGGTCACAATGCTGACAATGTTGAAGGAGATCCAACACTATCAGGAGATGGAAATGGAGCATTTGCTCCTATTGGAGGGACTCTTGCATCTTTGAGAGCAGTACCTAAGTACTTGACCTTAAGAGTTCAAGGTTCAATCATGAATCAGAGGGTTTCTGTATTGATTGATAGTGGGGCTACCCACAACTTCATTGATGCCCATCTTGTGCAAATGAGTGCAATACCCACTGATACTTTTGATGGATTCTCTGTTTTGGTCCCAAGAGATGGAACAATGCAATGCATGCATTATGTCCCATCACTTTCAATCACCATGGGATCCTACACCTTGGTGGATCACTTCTTTGTGGTTGACATATCGGACACCAATGTTATTTTGGGTGTTCAATGGTTGATTACATTGGGGAAAGTCACCACTGATTGGGAGGCTTTGCAAATGGAATGGGTGGACAAGAAGAGTGGTGAATCTCAAATGATCAAAGGCATGCATACATACCCCTCACATAACACTTCCACACAAAAAACAAAGATGGATTTCCGCAGTGGAAGCAAAGAGCTCACAGTCCCATATATCATGTTCATGAGATTTCTACATGGGACACTCTTATCTAGTGGCGAACCACCTAGGAGGCCACCTAATTCAGATTTTGTGGGGAAGACCTCACAACTTGCTGCTCCAAACTTAGATCCAAGAGGGATTGGAGCACTTGAAGACAAAGCTACAATGCTAGGAGGCTTGGGCAAGCTCAAGAAGGAGGGAAATCTTCTTCCCTTATCATCATTACCCACTCTCATTTCTGGATCTGCGCTGTGGGAGGAGAAGAATGGAAGGAACAACCTTCCAACACACACCTTTGGCATAGGTAATGTCAAGGAGAAGAGCAGCAACATGACAGACATTTATGTTGATGCATCATTAGCGTTGTCATTGTTGAGCAGTGTAATCTATACTGGAAATGCCAATTGTTGGTGGATTACTCCAAAGATCTTCACACATGTATGATACTTGATGACCAGTTGCATGAAGAGGGCTACTTAGTCCAAGGAGGAGTCATCTATCATCACGGTAGGATCTTCTTGTCTAGAGCTTCTAAGCTCAAGCAGAAGTTACTACAAGGAACATACAAAGAGTTATGTTTCAGCCATATGTATTCCATGAGGATCTACAACATCATCATGAGGAGCTTTGTTTGGGAAGGCTTGAAAGAAGAACTACATCAGCATTTTCAAGAATGCATTAACTATGTCGAGTTGGGGCAGCCATATGACTCTATGCAAGAGTTATTTCAGCCATCTCTTCCTTCTTTTGAAAGAGGAGAAAGATCCATGCATAACTCCAAGTGTATGAGGAACCTTGTTGGTGAAGAATCTGATCAATATAAAGCAAGTTACATTTTCTAATTTTACATATTCTTTCACCATGTTTATGCAGGCCATGACTCCAAGGAGGAGTGATGTATCATGTAGATCTCATGGCAAACATTGGGCCACTAAAATTTCTGAATTTGGCCACTCCCTTGATGTGCAAAGGGAGATTTTCTTTCATGATGGATGCTTTCCTAAAGCACCAAACATACCTCACACTTTCAGCCATAGTGAGAAGACATGTGCAGCAAGTAAGTGGTGGGGAAACCACTTACCATACCTTGATCTGATGCAAGCAAGAGATGCACTGTGCTGGTATCATATGTAGGACTATGACCCACCTCCTCATGCTCAAATTTCTGTTTGTGTATATGTAGTTTTGCTTCCATACCTTGATGATATAGTCGTACTTTTTATGGGATTGTATGGAGGGAGGATGGGAGGCATGTATGTACCTCATGGGATGGAGACTCTCTATGTACCTTATGCTACATGTTTCAGGGAGAGTATTGGTTCAGCCATGTTTGTTTCATTTAAGTTCTTGACTCCTTGTGGGATGGACTATGTACATCTCATGATAACTTTGGAGGAACAATTCATGGAGGGTTGGATTGGTGAACACTTAGCTGATGGAGGAAGCTTAACTCATGATGGTGTCACCAATGGAGGAGAAGTGTTTCTGACCTCACCCTATCGATTTAACGAGGACAACAACTGTTTTGGACAGCGTGGGTTAATATTAATTAGCCCAAGCTAGCTGGGAATATACAATTTTTCATTTCATGTATTTGCATGAATAAATGTGTAAAGGAGGACAATAAAACTCCTAAAAAACGGTGAATAAATCAATTTCACATGTGAACAAAGATATCTCAAGATATCATGACAAACACCCTTGTGTGTGAAAGTTAGGTCATTTGACTGGGTCAACCATGACCAAATCAACAGAACTGTCTAGAAGAAGTGATCCTCCTTGATGCACAACACAGTTTTAGTTGGAGGTGGCACATGTGAAAAAAGATAAATCATTGAGATGGTTTAGGGTTTTGCAAGATCTCAAACTTATAAAAGGAAGAGGAGGACAACAAGAGAAGGTTGTTGATGACCATATTATTTCTGAAGATTTTTTCTGTTTAGAAAACTCTTATTCTCCTTGATTTTTAGCAGAGAATAGTGTTTTTTAGCACTGGGTGTTCCTAAGCGGGAATCCCACCTCTTCCATTGCATAGCTCTTGGAGGAGTCTTGCATTTCTTGTCCACTATTAGGCATTTGGCCAAGCTCTTCTTCCAAATACAACGCAGATCCTATTGAGGGTTTGGTTGTCTTTGTAAGTTGCAACAAGTGGAGGCTAGATCTACTCAGATCTAGGCCATTCTAGTGCCTCTTCTCAATGGGAAAGCCTTCTATCCCATTGGCAAGAGAGTATTGGATGATTGGAGCATTTTAAGATATTCCAGCAGAGGCAAAACCATGTTCTGAAACCCTGGCACCAGTTATTTTGATCTTTGCCATTTTAGTTAGAAGTTTCGAAATTTTTGGCACACTTTTGGAGGAGAGATCTCTAGTGTGCCGGATCTTCCCTTCATGTGCAGTGATCATATTATTACGGTCTTGTTGAAGCCTAGAAAATCTCTGCTTCAAACATTGGGGAAAACCACCCGGTCGGGACCTTAGGACAGCTCCTTTTCCGTTTGGTATGGTGGCTCCGACTGGATTTAAAGGACCAGTTTCCTTATAACTAATGGGTTGGTGATGGGTTGATTTGGATGGGTGGAAATGGGACTAAATTGACTGAAATAAAACTATCTAATTTAAACTAAATAATGGTAAAGAAATTCTAACACTAACCCGGGCAATTATATGTGAATACAACTTATGATTATTTCAATTTAACAATAACCATAAAAATGTATTATCATATAAATCGAAATGTGCAGCAACAAATAAATATAACTCTGTTTAAGAAATTAAATAAAGTTGTATTAACATATTTCATTCATCATAATATATCATCTACATATACTTATGAAAGATAACATTTCAATTATACTAAAAAATGATATATATAAAGAAACGTTATGAAAACAAATATCTGTAAATGATAGCAAATTTTAAAGCGAATATCATAAGACAAAAGAAATCAACAGTGAACATATATAAATACCTTATTCATCTTGAAAGCTTTCAAATGAAATATGATACTCTAATCCAGTAATTCTGATGCAAAATCAAATCCAAGGTACAGAAATGCAACACTTTAAAGATAATTCCGCATAAAATCACTAGATGTGATCCTTTTAAAAAAATATATAAGCCAGTGGAGTACAGAAATGTAATCTCCAAGTCCAAAAAAATATTAAAATCCAGGACCCTTCTCTAAATGCATGAGAAGGGTTTAAATACTACTTAGCTAAATCTAAAACTAGTCTATTACAAAAATTAAGGATTCGGTTTAATGACCGTCCTTTTCCTAGGCTAAAATACAGTAAAATTAAAACTAAATCTAAAAACAAAGACTATTAACTAACTATTTATGAACTTGATCTTTAAACTTGCAGGCATCTAGCATAGTTTTGAGAAGATGTGGTTGACCGACTTCAGAATTCAACTGTCCTGAAAAGACAGAGTCGGCAAGTGTAGGCACCAATCTTCTCAGTAGAATTGATGATACAATTAAGCGCACTGTGCTCACTGTGTGGCTTCACTAAGTATGTCCAGTAAGAGTCCCAATTTAATCTTGTCAGCCCTTGGATTTATTTTGCTCTTTCTTCTGCCTTTTGCCTCCATTCTGTTTGCAGTTGATTCACCTGTGGGAGATACCTCGGAACAGTTTCTGAAATCAAATTAGCTTTGTGCAAATTATCATTTACACAATTAGTAAGAATGTTTGCCGCTGTAGCCACCTCCTCTGCTGCCTTCTCTGCCCTTCTGATTTGTGCATCCCAGTTATTGAAAAGTATTTCTTTATGGTTTTCATTAATAATGGGTGCACCAGCTTTTCTGCCTTCTTCTGTTTTTTGCCATACCAAATAATCATTGATCTTTTCATTAATTAAATCATAATCATTTCGTAAATCTATGACATGATTTGTGATTTTGTCACTCTCTTGGCAAAAAGAATTCCATTGTAAGATTTTTTGGCATAACACTTCTTCTTGTTGCAGTAGTTGATTGTTTAAAGAGATAGTTTCTGAAATAAACTCAGGAAGCTTGGGATCATCTTTGTGATGATCTTGGATAATCTGTATTTGTTTTTCTTTATCAGCCAAGCTTTTTTTATGTCCTATTTGCATTTATTGAAGTTGTTGTTGTAACTCTTCAAGTTTCAATTATGCTTCATTATTGGCATGTACTTGTTGCAATTGATGTTGTAGAACTTTTATCTGTTCTTCTTTTTCATTCAACAAGAGTTGTATCTCAAATGCTTTGTCAATTGTTGCAGAAGCATAAGCCCCTGTCATTTGAGATAAATTAGCAAGATTCTCAGTAGGCTCTGTGGAAGGATCCTTCCACAAGACATCTAGTTGTTCTGCTTCAGTAGCAATTGCACCTTCTAACTTTCTCTTTTTTCTCTGTTTCTTCACTACTTCTTTGTATTTTGGGCTGTAGAATACATCTAGAGGAGGAATGTCCTCTACATTAAGTACAATTTCAGAGGAGGGTGTGATTGGTATGTGCTCAGTCACTGTGACTGTGCTGCTTGTTCCTGTGCTCAAAACTTTGGTTGTTTGTACAAGAGTCTATACATTCTGTCCTTCTACATTAATCAATTGATTAAAACTTTCCCATTCTTTGTCTAATTCAACGGTAACTGACTGTTGCTGTACATTGGTAGGAGGAGGATTTGTCTGTTGAGAAGTCAAAATTTGTTGTTTAGGAAGTTCTTTTGATTGAGCAGAATCTTTTAATGATTCTGCAATTTTATCTTCCTTTTCAATAGAATTATTGGAACGTTCAGAAGTCTCTCTTTCAGATTTTGACTTGGATTTATCTGTACTTGAACTGCCGTTAAGACTAACACTAGGAGTTTGCTCCCTTGCGGGTTCCAAGCGTAGATTTTCCAAAGGAATAGTAGTTAGTCTTCTCTCTCTGTAAAGTTTGAATTCCTGGAATTCCTCTGGAGATAACTGCATTTGAGCTGAACTCAAAACTTCTTTAAATGAACTTCTTGTTTGGAACATATCATCAAAAAGATCCTGTTCCCCGGAAAATTCTCTTACTCTGATTGCATTGGTAAAATTCTTAACAATATTATTTGGGTCAAATAACCTTGTCGAAAATTTGAACAGCTGTAAGCATGTAATGTTGCTTACTTCTTTGAATGCGTGACCAACATCAAAGAGTGAAAATGTTCCACAGTTTACGGGAAATTGTGGCCAAATGCCTTTCTTCTTCTCTTTTAATTCCTTTGTTAAACCTCCTTGGCCACAGGTCTGATAAGCAATCTCCCGAGCTACAAGTCTATCTGGAACATATAGGAGTAAAACATGGGGGGAAGCAGAACTTCTGAAAACCCTAACATAAGTGAACAATTCTTCTCCAAACCATCTCGCGACGAGGAGAATGCTGACCTCTGTTTCTGGGGATAACCTTGGGGCATCCTTATTATGCAATGTTCTGTACAATGGCAGCATTACACCATGGCAAATTTGGTAAAAATGGGGGAAAAACTTAGACTCCCATAGTTCCTTATGGTACACATGAATAGGCAAAGGATCGTGGATAGTCCATTGCTAACCCATCACATGGAATTTAGAGACAAAACAGATAGCGTCCATGACATAAGCAGATAAATAAAAAGGCGGATAAATCCGCTGAGAAACATTTCGTTTGGACCGGTAGTGAAAAATAGTAGTGGTCAAATTATCAGATAAGATTTTGGCCAGTATACAATTGTAGAATTAACGACAACATTCACCAAAGGGAGCCATTAAGGCAAGATCATATTTATGTCAGGCTTTCCAAAAAGCCTGCATAACATGGCAGCAGCAAAACAATAAGGAGAGGTAAGTGAACCAGTACTATACATACCGTGTTTGTTTTTCTTCAACGGTTCATCTCTTTTGGTCCACTCCTGTGTGCATTCTGACAAATTCACATGTTCTCTGGCAAAATATTCCATGAATTGCTTATTATAAGTCGCCTGAGGCTCCGGCAACTGATACATCAGCCTCAAATCTTCCGTAGTGAACGACCCGATTAGCTCTTGAGTTGGAGTTCTAAATTGCCTGTCTGAAATATCGGCGCTGTCTAGCACCCATTTGACCATGTCTGTATACGGAAGAATCCTTGGCCTTGCCGCTATTCTATGCAGAAATGAGAAAGCCAGTTCTTTAAGGGTTGCCTTAGACGTATTACTGGAACTTGCTGTAGCCGCAACTTTCATCACCACAAGATTTTCTTCTTCTAGTAAATTATACATTCCTTCCCATGTGGTTATACCGGCATCCTTATTGCAAGCGGTGTCTGCATACAGTGAAGCCATTTCTCTATTTTCAGAATTCAAGCTCTTCTCTTTCTTACCCATAATGTTCTGTGAACGCTTTGTATAGACGTTTTCTCCTTCGTGCATGCGTTTTACGAGTTAAATGAGAGTAATGGCATAAGAAAGGTGATGAGATAGTTTTAAATGCAAAGGCGGATGAAATATATTATTATAACGTGAAACGACTTTCAATCAAAACAAAATCTCATTTACCATTAATTGACAATCCAGTCATTTAATCCAATCATTAAAGCGCATAACAGATATTGATATATGGGAAGATTTTCTTTGAACAACGCGCTTTTATGAATCTGCGACATTGTGATCTGCGATTTGCTGCGCAATATCGCAATGTCGCAATATCGCAATATCACAAAATGCAACCATTGCAATTTTGTAAATAGAGAAAAAGCGCAAATCGCAAATAGCGCAAAAGCGCAAACTTGTAAATAGCGCAAAAGGTATTCGTTTAAGATTTCTCTTTTCTGCGCTATGCGATCTGCGACCAATATGTTATTGTATAGGCTTTTTGGGATCGCGTTATCGCAAAATCGCAAAATCACAATTTCAGTTTTACAAAATATATCTACCATTTTGCGATGGATGCGCTATTTTGTTTAAAGAACAATTTTATTGTAATCTATCATAAACTTAAGTGTTTCTTAAGGTTATTTCTAAGGGATTTCTCTAATTTTATGATAGAAAGTTTTATTTGAAAAGGAAAACAAATCCTAATTGATTTTTTTAGATTTTTTTTTTTTTTAAACTAAGGGTCCCCATTTATTTAGTATTATTACTAATATTAAATAAAAAAGGGGGGTTGTTGCTGGTCACAACAATTGGCGATTCACTGAAAGAAACAGTTATCTCTGAAAAATAAAATGAACACTATATTTCTAGTAAATAAAGATTTTTAAAGATAATGAAAACTATCTTAGGATAATTCAAATAAAATGTAACTATGAAAAAAGAAATAAAAATCTTTCACAATTTCTTTCTAATTTCTTAAGAACAAATTTTTTTTTGGGTTTTCTCAAGCTTTGATCGATGTTAATAACGAAGTAAGTGGATTTCTCCAAGCTTGGTTTTATAATATACTCTATTGTTATAGGTATTGCCTCTGCCTGCAAACATTCATAGTCTCGACAGGGTTACCTTTAAACCATTAACCATTCATTGTCCCATCCAACTAAAATTATGACTTTTTAAAAGATAAATTCATAAGATCTATTATCTCATGTTTTTGTCTTTTACTTATTTTTTATTTTAAGAGCCATTGTTCTGGTTTGGTAGCCAGTTAATAACAATGCCATTCACTAGTTGTAAGTAAACTGAACAAGCTGGCTCGTGATGAGACCCCTTGTCTTATATTTATAAGCCATTACCCTGTTTTGATATGCAGTATTGGTAATGTCAGTTTCATTACTTCTTATGAACATGGTAAGTCAGCTCATAATGAGACCTCTTATCTCTTAATTTTTCATATAATTTCTTAGAATTACATTCTAAAAAATCACAACTTAAATGGATGGGGTGAAATAGTTTTATCCTTAAGAATCAATGGATGACAATTTTCAGAGTTTCTTGAGTACCAAGACTTTGAAAAATCTTTACTTTTATAGATAACCTTTCTCTACTTAATAAACTTATAATGATTTACATTCTTCTTAAGTTTTCAAAAGATCATGCAAATGATTGGAATAATCTTTCAAAATTTAACATCTTATTTTAAACTATCCAAAAACTGTGATCATTACTTTAAAAATTCTTATTTACACAAAATCCTAAGAAATTTTCTAAATAGTAAACAGTCAATTAGAGACTCATTAACAACCTTTATTTGCAAAAACAATTAAAAACTCTGCAGAAAGGAATATGTACAGTTTAAGAAGGGGTTACCTCCTTATGAAAAGAATTTCTTCAAGATAAGCCCATTTACAGGAAGAGATTCTCTCTTACCTGTTAGATCTTGGAGTATGAATGTATTTGAACCTATCTTTTCAATGATCTGAAATGGTCCAAGCCACATTTTCTGAAACTTGGTATGCTTACCTTTTTCTTCATGTGCTTTATCCCATTTCAGAACAAGATCACCAATTGACAAAATTTTTGAGCCGGTAGAACTTGCATCAAAAGAAGATTTTACAAGCTGTTGATGTTTTTCATGAATAATTTTTGCTTTATTTCTATCTTCTTCTAGTTTAAGGATTTGATCATATCTCAATTGAATGGATGAAGAAGGATTTTCTTCAATAAATTGCACTAGGGCTAATGAAGGAAGAGTTAAATTTGATGGTATCACGGCTTCTTTTCCATAAACTAAATTGAAAGGTGAAGTCCCTATTGAAGCTTTTTTAGTGATACGATCAGCCCATAATGCAAAGATTAAAGACTTGTGCCAATTCTTTTGATTTTGATCAATGGTCCTTTTAATGATTTTGATAAGATTTTTGTTAGTGGATTCAGCCAAACCATTACCTTGTGGATAATAATTTGTTGAATATTTCAATTTAAAACCTCTTTTGACTGCAAATTCTATTAAACTATTTCCAGAGAAGTAAGATGCATTATCAAAGACTAGAGCGTTAGGTACACCAAACCTGGTTATGATGAATTGATCTGTGAAATCAATAATTGCATCAGAATTGGCTACCTTCAACGGGATTGCTTCTACCCATTTTGTAAAGTAATCAGTTGCAGTAAGGATGTACTTGTGCTGTTTGGAAGAATGAGGTACTATCTCACCAATAATGTCAAGCCCCCATTGTTCGAATGGTTGCTCAATACTCACTGGTTGCAAAGGAAAAGCTGGTTTCCTTTTTCTTCCACTTGCAGTTTGACAAATTCTGCACTTCCTTACGTAATCATGCGTATCTTTAAAAGGGTAGGCCAGTAATAACCAGCACGAATTATTTTGCGAGCTATGGTATCACCTCCAAAATGACCTCCTGCTGGTCCATCATGCAATTCCTGCAAAACCTTTTCAGCTTCAGTCTTTTCAAGACATCTTAATAAGATTGAATCATAATTTTTTCTGAATAACACATTATCAATGATCTCATATTTAATAGCCTTTAACCTTAAAGCACGTTTGCTCTTATAGCTGAGATTAGAAGGAGCATACCCATTTTTCAAGTAATAGATAAGATCAGCATACTGAGATTCAGAATCTGTAACACTTATCTGACTTACTTGAATATCTTGATTTGAATCTTGATTTTATGGTATGTTATGAGCTCCTGCCAATAATCTGCAAAAACCTTGTCCTCTAACAATCTTAGCTGGTTTAATATCAATATCATATTCTTGCAAAGTTGTTACCCAGTTAGCTCTCTTTTCTCCTACTTCTTTTTGAATTAATAATTGTCTCACTGCAGAGAATGGGACAATGATTTTTGTATGTGTTTTCAAGAGAAAAGGTCTAAAATGTTTGATTGATTTAAACACGGCAAAGGCTTGTTTTTCAACATCAGAATAATTAAGCTCAGCTCCTTGCAGATTTGAGCTAAAGAAAGAAATTGGTGCCTCAATTTTCTGATCATTGAGCTGTGTTAAAACAGCTGCATAGGATGTCTCGGTGGCTAAAGTATACAAAATAAAATCTTTAGAAAAATCCGGGGTATTCAATGCTGGTGCATTAATGATCGCTTGTTTGATTGCCTCAAAGGCTTCTTTCTCTTTATGCCCCCATTTGAATACTGAATTCTTCTTGATCATATTTTGCATAGGTAAAACAATTAAAGAAAAATCAGGAATGATTCTTTTAACAAAATTGATCTGCCCAAGAAATGATTGCATGGATTTTTTGTTATGAGGTAAAGAAATATCAGAAATTTCTTTGACTCTTTCTGGATCAATATATATACCATCTTTTGAAACAACAAATCCTAAGAGTTTTCCTTCATCCAAAGCAAAGAAATATTTCTTTGGATTTAAGGAAATACCAAACCTTCTACATCTTTCAAATATTTGCTTTAAATCATGTAGATGATTGGCTCTCTTTTTTGAAAATACTGTTATGTCATCAAGATAAACAACAACTGATTTATTGATTAGACCTTTAAATGCTATGTCCATGGCTCTTTGGAAAGTTTCTCCTGCATTTATTAGACCAAAAGGCATTTTCTGATAAACATAAGTTCCCCATTTTGTTCTGAAAGTTGTTTTCAATCTGTCATCTGGATGAACTAAAACTTGATTATAGCCTGAAAATCCATCAAGAAAGGACATAAGTTTAGAACCATCTACCTTTTGAAGTATCTGTTCCATGGTTAGCAATGGGAAATTGTCTTTTAAACATGCCTTGTTTAAATTTCTGAAATCAATACAGATTCTTATATCACCATTTTTCTTCCTTACAGGTACCATATTGGAAACCCAATTGGAGTGCCTTACAGGAAAAATGATTTTGGCTTTTAAGAGTTTATTAAGTTCTGATTTGATTTGTCCTTCGAGATTTGGATGAACCTTCCTTAACTTTTGTTGAATAGGTTTAATATCAGGAAGCATTGGAATTGTGTGTTGAATAACCAAAGTATCATACGTTTTTAAATCATCATAATTCCAAGCAAAAACATTTTTATATTTGTTCAGAAGTTTAATGAAAGCATTCATTTCCTTTGGTGTTAAATTGAGTCCTAAATTAACGTTTTGAGGTTTAGAATCAGAACCAAGATTTACTAATTCAAACTTCAAAGTGGAACTTTGAAGTTTAGCAATAGTGACTTTTTTGAACCTGTCTTTAATATCATATAAGTCCTCTAATTTAACAACAGATTTTGGAATGGGATTTTCATTACCTTTTGAAGCAATTTGTAAATCATGATCATTTTCATCAATAATTTGCTCATCATATGATTTCTCTGAAGTCATGAAATTTAAAATATCTTGATCATGATAGAAAATTCTCCAATTTGTGACATTATCTGGGACAGATGGGCGAAAAATCAATTCTACAGAAAACCTATCAGGACTGCAATCTTCAGTAGGAATAAGTTTAGATGCAACATTAGCTAACAAGTCAGCTGATGTATTTTGATTCCTAGGAATAGGAGAAATATTGAATGCTAAAAAATGAGTGGTAAGATCTTGTACTAAGGTTTGATAGTGTTTAAGATGTCCTGAAAGGCAATGAATAGTATTCCTAACTTGTTTTATGACAATTTCGGAATCACCAAAAACTTTCAAGTATTTAAAATCTAACTCTATAGCTTTATAAGGTCCTTGAATCAAGGCTTCATATTATGCGGTATTGTTCGTACACTCAAATTCTAACCTACATGATAGCATGGTTTTTTCTCCATCTGGATCAATTAAGATGCATCCTGCTCCAGCTCCATCACTAGACTTTGATCCATCAAAATATAATGACCAAAATAAAGATTTATCTATTGGCTTATCTACAATTATATCAGAAATATTTACAATTCTGGAAGAATCAGATTGTGAAAATTTTTCTATTTGAGAAACAAAAGTATTTACAGAAAAAGGTGATTGAGGTGCTTGGAAGTTTCCAAGAAATGACTCGGCAGAATAACCTCCAAGAATATTGTTGTTGAATGCCACAGGCTCATTAGGTTGTTCAAATTCAGTGACAATGTGCGTCATATGTTTTTCTCGTTCCACTTTGATTTGATTTGGTTTCCCTTTGTAGGGAAGCCACATATGTGAATAATCAGTTGAGATATAACCATTAAGTTTCGCAGACCAGTCCTTGCTTAAGATTAATCCATAGAATTCAGGAATATCAGCAATCAAAATATCAATTCTTTGGACAATCCTAGGATCGGAAGCTAATCTGATAGTAACTGAATTGATTTCTCCTACAACTTGAACTTTAGAGCGGTCCAATTGAACAATATGAACTGCCGATTTCTGTGGTTCGATATTCAATTTGGCACAAACAAAAGTAGGCATTATATTAGAGGATGCTCCAGAATCAATTAAACAATTATGCAGATTTTTATTGTACATTTCATAAGTCAAAAGAAAAGGAGGGGTCTGAGAATTTGAATTTTTTCCAATGAGCACGGTATCAGTAGCATCTACCTTATCTGGTGGCTTACCAGCTCCTCTAGCTGCTTTTGCAACTACACCACTTGGTAAAGGAGAAATTGGTGTAGCGTTTAATTCTTTTAATAACAACTTTTGCTGGTGTTTTAGTTCGCTGAGTTCATGTAAGGAAATGTTGGCTTTAATCTTTTTCATGTCTTCAACAATGTTATACTCCATAGGATCTAACACCACTAAAGTCTTTGTTGTCAATGAAGGAGGATTAGAAGAAGATGGCTGATTTTGAGTAGGTAATGGAGAAGCTTTCTTTGCGGGGGATTTGTCTTTGGTACTTGGAATTGTAATTTTCTTTTTAGGAGTTGTTTGTACAGGCTCCGATGTAGATTTACTCCTAGTACTTACAGGCATAGATTCTTGTTCTACCTCACTATCAGAATTAGGGAGAATAAAATCCCACATTCCATGCAATTCAGCTATTTCTTCATTCTCATCTTCCTCATCTGATATTAAAGATGTATATTCTTCTTCTTCCTCTTCTTCTGATTCAGCATTAGAGATTGCATTAGGAGGTTTAGATTCGACTTGGTTTCTTCTGAAATTTCGGAATGGTTTTTTGGTAGAAGTTTCAGCTACTTGTTTTTTAATTTCAACCATTTCATTTGACATGGTTTTAAGAACTTTCTGTAAACCTTCCATGTCGTATGGGTCTTTGGCCTTTTTCTTTGAATCATCTTTGAAGCTGACTTTCTTTGATTTCCTTTCCTCAATAGAAATTTTCTTTTCTAGAGAAATAATTCGTTTTTCTACTGCAATAGCCTCTTTCATATTTTCGGCTAATGTAGGTTTTGCAGCTCTATCTACAAAAATTGCTATGTTTGAGGGTAAGGCAGTTATGTACCATTCACTTCTGACTTGTTCACTAGGCCTTGAATCTGTGTGGATTTTGTTCAAGAGTTTTTTGAATCTAGCGTTGAAATCTTTAATGGGTTCCTTGGGTTCTGCCTTCAAATTTGAGAGATCGTTGATTAAAGTAGCTATTGATCTGTCATCTCCAAATTTGGTTAAAAAATGATTTGCAAAAATGGCCCAACTTGTTATGGATCCTGAAGGTAACGAAAAGTACCAGGATCCTGCTGCTCCTTGAAGAGTATAAGGGAATAATCTGACTACAACATCTTCATGTACGACTCCATTTAAATTTACAGCCAGCATAAAGTTATTGATATGTTCTTCAGCTTGGATGTTAAGATCTGGACTGAACTTTGGAAGCCATTTTCCAGGATTGTCAGGTAAATCATGTAAAGGTGTAGGCATGTTGACAGCCCCTGGAGTAGCCCATGGTCTAGCCATTATTGGAACAACTATTGGAGGAGTAGTAGAGGCTGGTGGTGTTTGAATAGAAGTTGTTGGAATAGATGATGTTGAGATTGATGATGATTGAGGAGATGATGATTGAGGAGATGAAGTGGAAACAACTGTACTTTGTTGAGTTGGGATTTCGGAAATAGGTAATTGAATATTAGATGAAGAACCTATATCACTTACTGACTCCGATTGAGTTTTTCTTGTCTTAACTCTACTAGGTAAAGGGAATTCTTTCGGAGAAATACCAAGTTTTTCACTTTGAAGCCTAGTAAGAGGTTTTGAAGAAACAAATTTTGAAGTTACACTACCTTCAAATATTTCAGACTCATCTAGAGATAATGAGAATCCTTTCAATTTATGAATTAAATCTTGAACTTCAGGAGACTCAGGATTTTGATTGTCTGAATGTTTTGAGATTTTAGTAGTGGGTGTATGAATATTCTTCTCAATTCCTTCTATAGGATTTTGTATTTCAGAAGAAATTGAAGAAGTTGATGAGGGTGTTTTGCTCTCAGAATGGCTTGTGGGTAAAGATTTACTTGCCATTCATAGCTCAGGCCCTCCTTCTAGCGCCAAAAATGTTGAAGCCTAGAAAATCTCTACTTCAAACATTGGGGAAAACCACCCGGTCGGGACCTTAGGACAGCTCCTTTTCCGTTTGGTATGGTGGCTCCGACTGGATTTAAAGGACCAGTTTCCTTATAACTAATGGGTTGGTGATGGGTTGATTTGGATGAGTGGAAATGGGACTAAATTGACTGAAATAAAACTTATCTAATTTAAACTAAATACTAATAAAGAAATTCTAACACTAACCCAGGCAATTATATGTGAATACAACTTGAGATTATTCCAATTTAACAATAACCATAAAAATGTATTATCATTTAAATCGAAATGTGCAGAAACAAATAAAGATAACTCTTTTTAAGAAATTAGACAGAGTTGTATTAGCATATTGCATTCATCATAATATATCATCTACATATACTGATGAAAAATAACATTTCAATTATACTAAAAAATGATATATATAAAGAAACGTTATGAAAACAAATATCTGTAAATGATAGCAAATTTTAAAGTGAATATCATAAAACAAAAGAAATCAACAGTGAACAGATAGAAATACCTTATTCATCTTGAAAGCTTTCAAATGAAATATGATCCTCTAATCCAGTAATTCTGATGCAAAATCAAATTCCAAGGTACAGAAATGCAACACTTCAAAGATAATTCCGCATAAAATCACCAGATGTGGTCCTTTTAAAAAAATATATAAGTCAGTGGAGTACAGAAATGTAATCTCCAAGTCAAAAATATTAAGATCCAGGACCCTTCTCTAAATGCATGAGAAGGGTTTAAATACTACTTAGCTAAATCTAAAAATAGTCTATTACAAAAATTAAGGATTCGGTTTAATGACCGTCCTTTTCCTAGGCTAAAATACAGTAAAATTAAAACTAAATATAACTATCTATGAACTTGATCTTTAAACTTGCAGGCATCTAGCATTGTTTTGAGAGGATGTGGTTGACCGACTTCAGAATTCAACTGTCCTGAAAAGACAGAGTCGGCAAGTATAGGCGCAATCTTCTCTGTAGAATTGATGATACAATTAAGCGCACTGTGCTGACTGTGTGGCTTCACTAAGTATGTCCAGTAAGAGTCCCAATTTAATCTTGTCAGCCCTTGAATTGATTTTTCTCTTTCTTCTGCTTTTTGCCTCCATTCCGTTTGCAGTTGATGTGCCTGTGGGAGATATCCTGGAACAGTTTCTGAAATCAAATTAGCTTTGTGTAAATTATCATTTACACAATCAGTAAGAGTGTTTGCCGCTGTAGCCGCCTCCTCTACTGCCTTCTCTGCCCTTCTGATTTGTGCATCCCAGTTATTGAACAGTATTTCTTTATGGTTTTCATTAATAATGGGTGCACCAGCTTTTCTGCCTTCTTCTGTTTTTTCCCATACCAAATAATCATTGATCTTTTCATTAATTAAATCATAATCATTTCGTAAATCTACGACATGATTTGTGATTTTATCACTCTCTTGGCAAAAATAATTCCATTGCAAGATCTTTTGGCATAACACTTCCTCTTGTTGCAGTAGTTGATTGTTTAAAGAGATAGTTTCTGAAATGAATTCTGGAAGCTTAGGATCATCTTTGTGCTGATCTTGGATAATTTGTATTTGTTTTTCTTTATCAGCCAAGCTTTTTTGATGTCCTATTTGCATTTCTTGAAGTTGTTGTTGTAACTCTTCAAGTTTCAATTGTGCTTCATTATTGGCCTGTACCTGTTGCAATTGATGTTGTAGAACTTTTATCTGTTCTTCTTTTTCATTCAACAAGAGTTGTATCTCAAATGCTTTGTCAATTGTTGCAGAAGCATAAGCCCCTGTCATTTGAGATAACTTAGCGAGATTATCAGTAGGTTCTGTGGCAGGATCTTTCCACAAAACATCTAGTTGTTCTGCTTCAGTAGCAATTGCACCTTCTAATTTTCTCTTTTTTCTCTGTTTCTTCACTACTGCTTTGTATTTTGGGCTGTAGAATACATCTAGAGGAGGAATTTTCTCTACATTAAGTACAATTTCAGAGGAGGGTGTGATTGGTATGTACTCTGTTCCTTTGTGGTAGCTGCTCAAAACTTTTAGTTGTTTAAGCATACGAATGCATGCATTACGTCCTTCTACATTAATCAGTGATTAAAGAAAAACTTTCCCATTATTTGTCTGGTCAACGGCAATGCATTGTTCTGTACATTGGTAGAGGAAGATTTGTCTTGTTGAAGCTCATTATGACTTTTAGGAAGTTCTTTTGATTGAGCGAGAATATTTTAATGATTAAATTGTATCTCCCTTTTCAATGAACTCCATTGGAATATACAAGAAAATTCTACTGATTTTTGACTTGGTTATACGCTTTTGTTCTCCCATTCAAGACTAACACTAGGAGTTTGTTCCCTTGCGGGTTCCAAGCGTAGATTTTCCAAAGGAATAGCAGTTAGTCTTCTCTCTCTGTAAAGTTTGAATTCCTGGAATTCCTCTGGAGATAACTGCATTTGAGATGAATTCAAAACTTCTTTAAATGAACTTCTTATTTGGAACATATCATCAAAAAGATCTTGTTCCCCGGAAAATTCCCTTACTCTGATTGCATTGGTAAAATTCTTAATAATATCATTTGGGTCAAATAACCTTCTCGAAAATTTGAATAGTTGTAAGCATGTAATGTTGTTTACTTCTTTGAATGCATGACCAACATCAAACAGTGAAAATGTTCCACAGTTTACGGGAAATTGTGGCCAAATGCCTTTCTTCTTCTCTTTTAATTCCTTTGTTAAACCTCCTTGGCCACAGGTCTGATAAGCAATCTCCCGAGCTACAAGTCTATCCGGAACATATAGGGGTAAAACATGGGGGGAAGCAGAACTTCCAAAAACCCTAACATAAGTGAACAATTCTTCTCCAAACCATCTCGCGACGGGGAGAATGTCGACCTCTGTTTCTGGGGATAACCTTGGGGCATCCTTATTATGCAATGTTTTGTACAATGGCAGCATTACACCATGGCAAATTTGGTAAAAATGGGGGACAAATTTAGACTCCCATAGTTCCTTATGGTACACATGAATAGGCAAAGGATCGTGGATAGTCCATTGCCAACCCATCACAGGGAATTTAGAGACAAAACAGATAGCGTCCATGACATAAGCAGATAAATAAAAAGGTGGATAAATCTGCTAAGAAACATTTCATTTGGACCGGTAGTGAAAAATAGCAGTGGTCAAATTATCAGATAAGATTTTCGCCCAGTCTACAATTGTAGAATTAATGGCAGCATTCAACAAAGGGAGCCATTTAGGCAAGATCATATTTATGTCAGGCTTTTCAAAAAGCCTGCATAACATGGCAGCAGCAAAACAATAAGGAGAGGTAAGTGAACCAGTACTGTACATACCGTGTTTGTTTTTCTTCAACGGTTCATCTCTTTTGGTCCACTCCTGTGTGCATTTTGACAAATTCGCATGTTCTCTGGAAAAATATTCCATGAATTGCTTATTATAAGTCGCCTGAGGCTCCGCAACTGATACATTAGCCTCAAATCTTCCGTAGTGAACGACCCGATTAGCTCTTGAGTTGGAGTTCTAAATTTCCTGTTTGAAATATCGGTGCTGTCTAGCACCCATTTCCCCATGTCTGTATACGGAAGAATCCTCGGCCTTGCCGCTATTCTATGCAGAAATGAGCAAGCCAGTTCTTTAAGGGTTGCCTCAGATGTATTACTGGAACCTGCTGTAGCCGCAACTTTCATCACCACAGGATTTTCTTCTTCTAGTAAATTATACATTCCTTCCCATGTGGTTATACCGGCATCCTTATTGCAAGCGGTGTCTGCATACAGTGAAGCCATTTCTCTGTTTTCAGAATTCGAGCTCTTCTCTTTCTTACCCATAATGTTCTGTGAACGCTTTGTATAGACGTTTGCTCCTTCGTGCCTGCGTTTTACGAGTTAAATGAGAGTAATGGCATAAGAAAGGTGATGAGATAGTTTTAAATGCAAAGGCAGATGAAATATATTATTATAACGTGAAACGAATTTTAATCAAAACAAAATCTCATTTACCATTAATTGACAATCCATTCATTTAATCCAATCATTAAAGCGCATAACAGATATTGATATATGGGAAGATTTTCTTTGAACAACGCACTTTTATGAATCCACAACATTGCGATCTGCGCAATATCGCAATATCGCAATATTACAAAACGTAACCATCGCAATTTTGCAAATAGCGCAAAAGCGCAGATTGCGAAATAGCGCAAAAGCACACATCGCAAATATCACAAAAGAACAAAATTGTAAATAGCGCAAACAGTATTCGTTTAACATTTCTTTTTTCTGCGCTATGCGATCTGCGACCAATATGTTATTGTATAGGCTTTTTGGGATCGCGTTATCGTGTTATCGCAAAATCGCAATTTCAGTTTTACAAAAGATATCTACCATTTTGCGATGGATGCGCTATTTTGTTTAAAGAACAATTTTATTGTAATCTATCATAAACTTAAGTGTTTCTTAAGGTTCTTTCTAAGGGATTTCTCTAAGTTTATGATAGAAAGTTTTATTTGAAAAGGAAAACAAATCCTAATTTATTTTTTTGGATTTTTTTTTTTTTTTAAACTAAGGGTCCCCATTTATTTAGTATTATTACTAATATTAAATAAAAAAGGGGGGTTGTTGCTGGTCACAACAAGATCTAATCCATGTCATATTCATATTTAATCTGAATACTCTTGTATTTGCTTCAGAATTTATGAATCATTATGCAGATCTGTTGCATTAGATCTAAGATCTACTCCATGTACTTCACTTTTTGCTGAAAACCCCAAGGGGAATTTGTAAAGGAGCCTTTCTAGTGTACAAATCTGATATAGATCTAAATTTTTGTACAAAAATATGCTCTAGATCTGGAGTGTAATCTACAGCTGCATTCAGCCAATAAAATAACGTTTTCAAGCTTGTTCAGTCTCAATATATGGTTGCAACATCTCATTTTGAGGGTTTTCTTCATGTAAATTCTTCTATTTTCTGTTTGTTGAGATTGCAACAAGATGATGAGCTTAGTGAAAAGAGTCGCCTTCACTAAGTAGGCCCGCAGGCTATTTTTGGCGCAAAGTCTATTTTTAGACATGCCGATCATATTCTATGAGTTGTAGGATGCTATTTCTGGATGGTTGGTCAAGTTGGAATAGATGGACTTCTATTTTTAGACATACTGGGTGGAATCTATTTTTAGATTGCCAATCTAAAAATAGATATGTTGAATATTATTAGCTCTTAATAATATTTGGACTCTAAACATTATCTTATTCTCTTGGAGCACTTCAGTTAAGTGCACATATGTGGCACAAGAGCTGATAGAAGGAATTACGCTATTCCTGAGGGTTAAGTGGAGCTATTGCATGGAGACTTCAGTTAGAAATCATCTGACAGAGTTTGGTGGAGTTATTGAAGTAGTTGGTGGAGTTGTGTTCAGTTTAACTCAGTTAGACACAATTGAGCTAGTTGTATCTAGTCTAACTGATTGATACACTAGTGAGAGTAGTGTGAATTAATGATTAATTAATTCACTAAATATTAACTCATTAATCAACTGAAGAATACATCAGTTAAATACAGTGCATGGACAGTTTCAGTGGAGACCAGTAGAGAGGTAGGTTAAAGAGCATGTTGACTATCAGTTGTGACTATAGTGTTGCATGATTTGAAACACCCAGTGATTGGAGATGCCAATGAGGATTGCGTGAGCAAGGCTGGGCCAATTAGAGTTCATTCAAAGCCATTCTTCAGCAGTGATTGCGCAGTAGAGGCAGGCAAGCAGTGGCAGAGATCGGTGCATGGATTTGCTAGATCAGGCCTGATTAGTGTGTAGCGATTGTATTGTACTGAGAGCTTGATATGATCAACTTTGTATGAGGATTGTTACATGATCTCTATGAAATATATTATATATAGATAGTTGGGGTTTTTAGCTTCAGGCTTTCCCGTTAAAATACTGTGTTCATATGTGTGAATTTTTATGGTTTCAATGTGTGCATGCAATTGATTTAATTTCTGCAAATAATGTTCAATGGTGGAATAGATTCTGTATTGTGCATGAAGTAAAATAGTGTATGATCAGGAGAATATTAGACATATAACACATTATTTATATGATTTTCTACATGGTATCAAAGCTATATTGATCATTGGAGAAATTGCAAAGTATTGAAGCGGTTGAGTTTTGTGCTGGTGGAATTCGAATTTGTAGCAGTGTTTTCTTGGTGTCAAAGTTGAGATGTCTTTCAACGGATTGTGATTGGAGTATGCCCTTGAGGGCAGTTCGAATTATATTTCATGGAAGGACAGGATGGAGGTGGTGCTAGAGGACAATGAGTTGAAGGAGTTCATAGATGCAGAAATTCCAAAACCTGCTTCTAGCGATGTTGCCGCACTTGATGCATGGAAAAAGAAGACAGCTAAATGTCGAAAGATTTTGTTGGAAGGTGTGAAGGATCACATAGTGTCTAGCCTTCTTGGTAAAGCTTCTCCATTCTTGATGTGGAAAGCTTTGACAGACTTGTTCCAAAGCAAGAGCGACCAGAGGAGGTTGGTACTCAAGGATAAACTCAGGAAGATAAAAATGGAGAAAGGCGACAGTATAACCAAGTACCTCACGAAGTTTGTCCAATGCAGGGATGAGCTGGGAAGTGTGGGGGTGACTGTAGATGAAGAGGACTTGGTGAGCTTGGCTCTCCTTGGGCTTTCGAAGAGTTGGAATTCGTATGAGGACTCTGTCAATGGTCGGGAGAAACTGCCATGATGGGAGCGACTTTGGTCGGGTCTTGTGCAGGAGGAGATAAGGCGGAGGTCCAGGGATGGATCTTCATCGAAGAATGAAGATGAATAAAATTGCGCTTTGGCTGCCAAAGCAAGGAAGGGGAAGAGCAAGAAGAATAATTCTCAATCTGGTGCAAAAGGCAAGAAGCAGGACATGTCCAAGGTGAAGTGCTTTCACTGTCACCAACACGGACATTACGCCACTAATTGTCCATAGAAGAAGAAAAATAAGAATGTTGCTGGATCTGCAGCTGGAGAGGCCTTAGCCTCGCAGTTTGAGCTGGATTTTTCGCTGATTGCATGCTTGGTCTCAAGTATGATGGGATCAGTGTGGTTTCTTGACAGTGGTGTGTAATTCCATATGACCAGAGAAAAATATTTGTTTGCTGATCTGGATGAAAAGGATCTTGGAGTGCACATCGAGATGGGCGATGATGGTAGATACAGTGCGACCGGTATCAGTACCATTTACTTTGAGAGGGAGTCTGGTAAACCCTTCATATTAAAGGATTTTATGCATGTTCCAAGATTGAAGAAGAATCTGATCTCTATGGCTATGTTGGAAGACAAGGGATATGATGTTGTCTTTAGCGAGGGAAAGGCTTTCCTGTGCAGTAAGGCAACTGGTGAAACCCGGAGGATAGGGGTTCAAGTTAAGAACC
Source organism: Pinus albicaulis (assembly GCA_034641835.2). Taxonomy (NCBI): domain Eukaryota; kingdom Viridiplantae; phylum Streptophyta; class Pinopsida; order Pinales; family Pinaceae; genus Pinus; species Pinus albicaulis. The sequence continues at coordinate 306,108,806 of CM076583.1, forward strand.
TTTATCAATTGCAGGTAGATGGGTGCACATCAATGGCAGGCAAGGCAAAAGGAGTGGTGAGCCGGGATGAGGGCGAGCTATGGCATAGGAGATTGGGCCATCTTCACCATGGTGATTTGAAAATTTTGCAACAAATTTCTACTGGGCTTCCCAAGGGTACACTTGTGCAGTCAGATCAGTGCAACGGATGTACTTTGGGAAAATTTGTGAAAGCCACCTTTCATGAGAAGAATAGTCGCGCCACGACGATCCTTGAGAGAATTCACACAGACGTGTGTGGACCTTTCTCAGTAGCTTCGACAGCAAAGCACAAGTATTATGTGATCTTTTTTGATGATTTTTCTCGTAAGTGCTGGATCTTCTTCATGCAAAAGAAGAGCGAGACATACTCAAAGTTCTATGAGTTCAAGGCACTAGTTGAGAAAGAATCGGGGAAGCAGGTGAAGGCTCTTAGGAGCGACAATGGTGGTGAATTCATCTCTGGCAGATTCAAGGAATTTTGCAGCGTAGAAGGAATTCGAAGAGAGCTCATAGCACCTCATAACCCACAGCAGAATGGGGTCGCGAAGCGAAAGAATAGAACGATCATGGGTGCTTCACGGGTGATGTTGCATGATCAGGGCCTTCCCATACACTTGTGGGTTGAGGCATGCAATACTGTTGTTTATGTGCAAAACCATTGTCCTCATAGATTACTTGGCATGAGTACACCCGAGGAGGCGTTTTTTGGTAAGAAGCTTGATATTTCTCATTTGAAGATTTTTGGCTCACCTGTTTACATTCATGTGACGAAGGATGCCAGGAAGAAGCTGGAGTCGACTGCAAAGGTTGGGATATTTGTGGGGTACACAGAAACACCCCACAACTATCGTGTGTATTTTCCAGACAATCAAAAGACTGTTATGCAACAGGATATCAAATTTCATGAGGAGAAAGCCATGAAGTGTTTGCTTGAGAGGGAGCTACACATGCATGTAGATGAGGAACTATTAGTTCATAAGGATGAGCCTCAGGATGTGGATCAACCACAAGAGGAGGTTCATGGAGTGGAAGAAACCACTCATGCAATGCCAAACATCAGAGGGCGAAAGCGCACTACAGAAGCTGAGCGACTAAATCTTGATGTCGAGAAGATTGTAGGAGTACCTACATCACAGCACAGACAAAGACAATCAATTGGCCAATATACTGGGTACATGGCTCTGATGAGAAAGTGTGTTGTGACAGAGCCATCCTCTTTCAAGGAAGTTTTGGAGGACCCTGCATGGGTAGATGCCATGGTGGAAGAGTATGATTCGATTGTCAAAAACAATGCATGGGAGATTGTCCCAAGGCCGGAAGGGAAATCAGTGGTAGGTTCGAGATGGATCTACAAAGTGAAGCAAGCTGCTGACGGGAGTGTGGAGAAGTACAAGGCAAGATTTGTTTCCTGGGGCTTCTCACAGATTGAGGGGATCAACTATGAGGAAACCTTTGCACCTGTCGCAAGGTATTCTTCCATACGGAGCATTCTAGCTCTCTCAGCGTAGATGGGTTGCATGGCACATTCATCAGATGGATGTGAAGACTGTGTTCCTCAACGGAGTCATTGAGGAGGAGGTGTACATAGAGCATCCCGAAGGTTTCGAGATCTTCAGCAGTGAGTCGCATGTGTGCAGGCTCAAGAGAGCGTTGTATGGGTTGAAACAAGCACCTTGTGCTTGGTACACACGGATAGACAATCATTTCACCTGTCTTGGATTCACCAAGAGTGAGGCGGATCCGAACCTATACCAGATTGTGGTGGAGGGTAAGTTGCTAATCATTGTACTTTATGTAGATGATTTGATTTTGACGAGTGATGAATAGTTGATACTCTCATGCAAGGCTGATCTTGCAAAAGAGTTTGAGATGAAGGACTTGGGCCTCCTTCATTATTTCCTGGGATTGGAAATTTGGTAGCGCAATGATGGATTGTTTGTGTCTCAAGGAAAGTATGCTCGGGAGATACTGGAGAAGTTCAACATGCATGGCTACAAGCCTATCGACACTCCTCTTCCTGGTGGTTGGAGGAAAGAGGATGCTACATCGGCAGAGGTAGTGGATGCCACTGTTTATCAATAGTTGGTTGGTTCGCTCATGTATCTAGTCAATACACGATCGGACATATGCTATGCTATTAACTAGCTTTCACAAGCTATGGTTAAGCCTACCAAGCTCTTTTGGAAGGCGGGGAAGCATGTATTGAGATATCTCAGAAGCACATCGGGATATGGATTATGGTACAGACAGTCGGATGAGGTGAAGCTGTATGGCTTCACGGATGCAGATTTGGTAGGGATCCCAACCGACAGAAAGAGCACATCTAGAGGGATATTAAGTATCGGCTCTACAGTAGTTTCTTGCTACAACAGGAAATAGAGATCCGTGGCACTCAGTTCAGCGGAGGCCAAGTACATGGCAGCAAGTTTGGCTGCATGCGAGGCTATATGGATGAGGAAGATCCTGGTCGGGTTGTTCGGCTCACACTTAGATCCTACTATGATATATTGTGATAATCAGAGTTGCATCAAAATCTTGGTTAATCCAGTATTTCATGATAGATCTAAACACATTGACATTCGGTATCAGAGATTGTGTGCAGCGGAAGATCATGTTACTTTCATACATTCCTATGGAGGATCAGGATGCTGATATCTTGACGAAGGCGCTCACCAGGAGCAAATTCAAATGCCGCAAAGGCAGGATTGGGGTGGCAGATAATCCCTATCTTGTTGAGAGGGAGTGTTGAGATTGCAACAAGATGATGAGCTTAGTGAAAAGTGTCGCCTTCACTAAGTGGGCCCGTAGGCTATTTTTGGCGCAAAGTCTATTTTTAGACATGTCAATCATATTCTATGAGTTGTAGGATGCTATTTGTGGATGGTTGGTCAAGTTGGAAAAATAGATGGGCTTCTATTTTTAGACATACTGGGCGGAATCTATTTTTAGATTACCAGTCTAAAAATAGATATGTCGAATATTATTAGCTCTTAATAATATTTGGACTCTAAACATTATCTTATTCTCTTGGAGCATTTCAGTTAAGTGCATAGATGTCGCACAGGAGCTGACAGAAGGAATTACGCTATTCCTGAGGGTTAAGTGGAGCTATTACATGGAGACTTCAGTTAGAACTCATCTGACAGAGTTTAGTGGAGTTATTGAAGTAGTTGATGGAGTTGTGTTCATTTTAACTCAGTTAGACATAGTTGAGCTAGTTGTATCTAGTCTAACTGATTGATACACTAGTGAGAGTGGTGTGAATTAATGATTAATTAATTCACTAAATATTAAATCATTAATCAACTGAAGAATACATCAGTTAACTACAGTGCATGGATAGTTTCAGTGGAGACCAGTGGAGAGGTAGGTGAAAGAGCATGTTGACTATCAATTGTGACTATAGTGTTGCATGATTTGCAACACCCAGTGATTGGAGATGCCAATGAGGATTGCGTGAGAAAGGCTGGACCAATTCGAGTTCATTCAAAGCCATTCTTTAGCAGTGATTGCGTAGTAGAGGCATGCTAGCAGGTGGCAGAGATCGGTGCATGGATTTGCTAGACCGGGTCTGATTAGTGTGTAGCGATTGTATTGTACTAAGAGCTTGATATGATCAGCTTTGTATGAGGATTGTTACATGATCTCTATGACATATATTATATACAGATAGTTGGGGTTTTTAGCTTCAGGCTTTCCCGTTAAAACATTTTGTTCATATGTGTGAATTTTTATGGTTTCAATGTGTGCATGCAATTGATTTAATTTCCGCAAGTAATGATCAATGGTGGAACAGATTCTGTATTGTGCATGAAGTCAAATAGTGTATGATCAGGAGAATCTTAGACATATAATGTATTAGTTATATTATTTTCTACACTATTATATAATGTATGGGCTTCAATATAACTCTGATTTTATGATGTAAATGACATTATTGAGCCTCCATATTGGCTTCCTATCTTTACTTTGCTAAACTATGTTATTTCTGAGCAATATTGTTTAGTATTGTTGCATGATTCCCATTTGGGGGTATTACATCCATGAAGTTTGAAGTGATGGAAAATCTAAGTAAGAATTTTCTTGTCACTTGCAATTTTTTATTGTCACATACCCAACCTAAAGGATAAGGTTTAGGATGAGGAATGGTTTCCAAATTTAGTTTCTTGACAATGTCTTCTGAAATAGGTTTGTTTGTGATCCACTATCAAACAAAGTATCTATCTTGGTATGTTTTGAAATAACTCTAATGTGGAAAAGCTCTATTTTTTTCATATTTAGTTTCATTTAGGCTATTTGAAGAATTAGTACTTGCAATGTCCATACCTTTCAACCCCATGGTTGTGATCTTTGTTTCATCCCTAAAATCAAAACCTATATCTTGTTGTGTAGTTGCAGTTGTCTTTTCTTTCTCCTTCTGGTTAAAATTTTTGGGTCTCATCTTAGGATGAAGTTTCCAACAATGGTTTTCATCATGGCCTTCTTTGGAATAATGTTTACATGCTAGTTTTTTTCTCTCCTTAATGGAAGAATTTTTCTTCCCTTTTCCCTTGAACTTCCCCTTTCCTTTTTCTCCAGACTCAAATGAGTTCTCACTAGTTTCTTCTGAAACATTATTCCCTCTTGTTTCTTCTGAAACATTCTTCCCTCTTGCTTCTAGGTGTGTTGTGTGTACACAATCTTCATCTAAATTTGTAGGGTTAAACATGATAATAGTGTTTCTCAAGTAGCTATGTAAACCTCCAGTGTATTTGAGTAAAGTGTCTTGAGAGGCTAAATCTACACCCAAAATCAATGCTATCCTTCTAAAATCTTGGGTATAACTTTGCACACTTTGACCCTTTAATTGCCTAAAGTTTTTCCAATCCATTATAGCTTTCTGCATGTATGCTAAAGGATAAAATTTTCTTCTTAATGCAGCAAAAAAAATCATTCCAAGAGGATAAAACCTTACCATGTTTCTTCATGTCCTCTTGAGTTATGGCTTCCCACCAAATGAGTGTTTCACTTTCCAAACTTAATGAAACAAGTTGAATCTTGGTCTCATCATATTTGATCCTTTGTATCCTGCAATACACTTCAAGCTAACAAACCCAATTATCTAATTTCTCAGAATTTACCTCTCCATTATACATAGGCAATTCAAACTTTATGTCAAGTTTTAAAAATGGAATTTTTCCATGTCCCTTTGGAGAATGTGGAGGTGTTTGTGGGGTTGATGTAGAGGATGATGATGGTGAAGATGAAGGTGAGGATAAAGGTGTAGTTTGAGGTGTTTTATCACCATTCCCTCAATTCCATTTTGGAGGCTTGCCTCCATTTCCTCCATTTCCCTTTGGAGGATTTGAGCTCTCAACTTGCAACCTTAAATTATTTTCCTCATAGAGAACTTTCACCTTCTTAGCCATGTCAAAGAATGCTTTCTTGAAAGCCTTATCATCCTTAGTCATATTTTCAGGCTCTCCTTTATGTGCCATGACTAGTAAGGCCTTTGGTGAAACTTGAGGTGAAACTTGTGGTGGAGATTTTGGAAAATTTGCTCTCCTTGAACTAGCTTGAGGACTTGCTCCCACTAGTTTTCCTTCTACTCTTTTGAGATTCAACCTTGTAAGCATCAGAAAATACTTACAACAAAATTAAACCCTCAATACAACAAAAACCAAAGATTTGATACCAAACTGATCTGTATTACGAAATCTTGAAGGTTTTTGATGAATTTTGAAAGTGAAATTTTATGTTTTTTATGCAATTAGGGAAGTTGCATTAACACAAAAGTTATGATTTTAAACTCATTTTTTGCAGAAAATAACAGAGACAATTATACCATAACAAAAACATAAGACAAAAAAATGATGGAGTACACCCCTCCTGGACTACATCTCCTGGTCCAGCTTCCAATGTTGGACCTCTTTCATTGTGCTAAAAAATATGTGTTCACATCGATTTGTAGTGCTCAAAATGAAAAAATATTGTCTCCAATGGCTCTAGAACAATAAAAAAACTCTAGTTGGGCTGTTTCTGCACTAAAAAAGGTAAAAAATGACTGATGTAATATTCACAATTAGCCCAAGCAAATCGGAATATTCAATTTTGTTTCATTTTCTTGTTGCATGAATAAAATTGTAAAGGAGGATCAATAAAACTCCTAAAATAGCAAAATAAATCAATGCCCTATGTGAACAAGGCTAAATCTGGGCTGCAAGGTATTGAGACATTTGACTGGGTCAACAGGACCAAATCAACAATGTTGTCTAGATACAATGAACCTCCTAGATGCACAACGCAGTTTTAGTTGGAGGCTACACATGTGAAAGCAACTAAATCATTGAGATGGTTTAGGGTTTGGCAAGGATTCTATCTTATAAAAGGAAGAGGAGGACAACATGAGAGAGTTGTTGAAGAACATATTATTCTGAAGATTTTGTCTGTTTAGACATTTCTTATTCTCTTGGCTGTTTAGCAGAGAATAATGTTGTTTAGCACTAGGGTGTTCTTGATTGGGAATCCCACCTCTTCCATTGAGAAGCTCTTGGAGGAGTCTTGCATTTCTTGTCCACTATCAGGCATTTGGCCAATATCTTCTTCCAATTACAATGCGGATCCTGTTGAGGGTTTGGTTGTCTTTGTAAGCTACATCAAGTGGAGGCTAGATCTACTCAGATCTAGGCCATTCTAGTGCCTCTTTTCAGTGGGAAAGCCTTCTATTCCCCTGGAAAGAGAGTATTGGATGAGGAGAGCCCATTTTTAGATCTTGGCTTGAGGCCACATCATTTTATAGAGCCAACAACGTAGTCCATCTTCCAGAACTACGTTATTTGCAAGGAGAAAGTTGCAGGGTATTTTGGCACATGAAGGAGGAGAGATCTCTAGTGTTGGGAATCTTCCCTTCACTGTGGTGATCCGTGTATTATACATCTAATCCACGTTCCATTCAGATCTGATCTGAATATTGATGTATTTTCTTCAGAAATTCTGAATCATTCTACAGATCTGCTGCATTAGATCTCATATCTAATCCATGTACTTCACTTTTTGCTGAAAACCCCAAGGGGAATTTGAAGAGGAGACTCTATAGTGTACATATATGATATAGATCTATCTTTTTGTACATAGATCTTCTCTAGATCTTAAGTGAAATCTACATCTCTTTTCAGCTAATAAAATAATGCTTTCAAGCTTGTACAGTCAAATCATATGGTTGCAACACCTTATTTTTGAGCAATTCTTCATGTAATTTCTTCTTCTTTCTATTATATAATGAAAGGGCTTCAATATAACTCTGATTTTCTGATATAAATGATAATATTTAGCCTCCATATTGGTCTCCTGCTGCTACTTTGCTGAACTGCGTTATTTTCTGAGCAGTATTGTCAGATATTGTTGCAGTCCCATTCTTGGGCATTTTTCAGTTGTACTAGGTGTGGGAGACTTGTTTACCTCACCTAGAAGGATTCATTTCTAATCCCCTCTTGGATTTAGATGATATATTTTCAAATCTAAGGGATCCAAGGTGTTTGGGTTTCAAAATGTCATACAAATAACACTCATTACCATACATTTTTCACCTATGTTTCCATTATATCACCCATTATTCACCACCATGTCACTTCATTTTCCCTATTATTCACCATTAATGGGTCTCATTTATATTTTCCAAATATTATTTTTTTTAAGCATTTTTAAGAGAAATTCTTGATTAAATATTAGAAAATAATCTATTTTACTTTATATATGGAAAGTGGGTTGTTTTTGTGACATCTGTAGGTGCCAAGGAAGCTTCCAAGACACCTTTATGTGGCCTTGAATGATCAAATTCGAATTTGAAGAGATAAACCTCATGGAGAAGATCAAGGAAAAAAGGGGGTTATGTGTCTAAATGGTTGAGAGATGTATGTAACTAAAGAGAGATTATTGGATGATCATTATGAGTTTGTTACTCATCCCATTGTATAAATAGGAGTGAAATCTCCTCCATTTGTAATCTTGAAGTTTTTGTAATCTTAGAATTTTGGAGTATGTAATCTTAGAAGCTTAGAGTTGTAATCTTAGAGTTGGTTTGTAATGGAGATTTTGAAATAAAGGATCATACTTCAATTTTTCTTCTACATCTGAGTCTCCATTGAAGTGGTGTGCTTGTGGAGTTATGGAGGGCCCCCATGGCCTCACTTGCATGCTTATTTGTTTATTTTAGGTATAATTTATTTTATGTTTTTGTTTGATTTCAGTTTTCAAGTTTTTTTTAAATGTTCTAATATTGGAAGAGTCTTATTTGAAAGTGTTCTTGTAAGAGAACCGTAAGATTTCATACAATTGTTAGATCTAGGTTTATTTCATTTCAGCTTTTAAGTTCTTATTAGATGTTCTAATGTTGGAAGAGATCTTGTAGAATATGTTCTTGTAAGAGAACCATAGATCTCAAATAATTATTAGATCTAGGTTTGTTTAGTCATTGGAAGAGATCTTGTCGAATATGTTCTTGTAAGAGAACTAAAGATCTCAGACAAATTAGGAATCTTTCTAGACCTATAGGTAGCACTTCTAAGTTTACCTTCCCGGGTTGACATTAAATTAAACTCTAATTGACATCATCAATTAGACACAAACATTTTGGCGCCGTTGCCGGGGAAGTGCAACTAGAAGGATTTAGTAATTATTTTATGCATTTGTTTTTAATGGGCTAATTTGTGGAACTTGGTGACAACAGGTTCATAAAGGAGTTCAAAGTTTGGAGCATTTTTATTTTCGCACATAGTTAATTTAAATTCAGTTTTTATTTTAAACCCCTATTTCTCACTAATCCATCTACGGATGATGAATTTGACAATGTTGAACAGGTACTTCTTGGAGAGCAAGGACAATAACCTTGAGCCAACTCTAAGACAGGATTCTCACATACTTGTAAAACATAATGTAAAATTTTTAAATCTTGATGTGAGCATGTTCGAATTTTTAGTCCATAGATGGCTTCATTGGAAGCATTCTTTTACTTAGAAAATAAAACATCTTTCAAGTTAATGTAGAATAGATTAGAAAAATAAAAATGAGATCTCATTAGAAGTCATTAGAAGTCATTATCATTAGAATTTTTTAGTCTTGTTTTCAAAAAAATAAATCATCATGAATAAATTCAGTGGCACATCTTTGCATCTCTATGTCTTGTTTCTGTATCACGGGTGAGCCAGGAGCTTGATTATCGGAAAGCCTTGTCTTCCGAGAGTCTAAACGCCACCGTGACATTGTAGAAAGAGTGTATATAATGCAAGGTTTTGTCGCAAATCTTAATTGTGTTTTATCATCCAGGCTAACCTGCATAAATAAAAAAAAATCAAGAGATTAGTATGCTCTCTTCCCGCGCTTCGTGCGATCAGGAAGATCAGAAAATCTATTGATTTATTTCAAATAAAAATACTTTCGCTCGAAAATTGATTTGCAATATGACAATAAAGAATTTTGTAAATGAGCAAAAAATCATCTTAAAAAAAAAAAAAACATTTTACATAAAACTTAGTCTTTTTAAGTTTTAGTTTTAAAAAAATTCACATAATAATAATAATATATATATATTATTATTAAAAATGATATATATTATTATTATTAAAAAAAACAAAATTATTTTTAAGCTAACCAATTTTTTTTTAAAGATAGGATTCCATTAAAAAAAGAAAAAAAACTTGAACTGTAAAAGAAGCCATACGTTGACTTTGCCACAAACAACAAATGTATTCCAAATTTCATCAAAAATCGATTTATGATATGCCCAGAATTATTATAACCTGGTTTTCATAGTGAATTTCATTGTACTTTCTGTCTTATCAAGGTTTCATTTACTGTAACACATAGCACAACTTGAATTCACATAATGGGAAAGAAGTTCAATATCCACAATTTTCAATAAACAACATAGTTATATGGGTGTAAAAATAAAAAAATAAAAAAATAATGATTTCACCGCTTTCATCATTCTAGCATTTAATTTTTACGGGAATAAGATCATTCATTGTCATGATTGGTTGGTTTTTGCAAATTGCCAGTGCATTGCATTTCTTTAAAAAGATTAGAAAGCTTCGTTGTCATACCACATGATGCAATTCGTTGAAAATTTTCAGAGTCTTCCAAGTATATCCATATTGCCCATACCCTGCAATTTCAAGCCATCACAATTTGCTCCGATTCTCCATTCTATGGCTCGAATATGTGACTCACTTATAATGTTGAAGCTCACACTCATGACCACGTTTCTGTGATTCTTGCACCTGTGTGTAAAGGACACTGTAAGCTCAATATATGATATTACATTACCATAAGTCTGCATTTTACAATGATTCATATGGCTCGGAGGTTGATATTTTGTGAGCGATGTTCAAATAAGATGTAATTTGGGTAGAAGTCCATGTGTTGTAGCGTGTGAGATTTTTTTTGTTCACTGAGCAATTTCTACGTAACATTAAACAGTAAAAAGGCCAAATTATCACAGAGTTCGAGAAAAGTGGAGATACCGAGGGTGAGAGCTGGGAAGAGAGCGGTGATGGTGGCGGTAACTTTGGCATTCTGGTTGAGGATCCGTAAGCATGCCGCTGAAGGTGCTTTACAACCATTGTCAGAAAAGGCTGGTTCCGCTTGTATTTTGGTGTATTGCATACACGCTATTGTTTTCTAAAATGTAGATTCATCAAAACGTAAGACTCAACTATTTATTCCATGTTGAAATACATGCCGTACTGGTTTATTGCTTGAAATGTAATTTTTTTTAATAACCAAGTATCATGCTATAAAACCCATAACAAAAGCCACAGAAATCGCAAGAAATTTGCCTCAACCCAGTATTTCACCTTATCTGTAATGAAATTTGGGATTCACTCCTACAAAACAACGATTTCTCTCAACGGTAGCAGGATTTTATGGTGATAAGGATCTATGTTATCTCAACTTGCCAGTAACCTCTCTCACACAAAGCCCAAAACATTTTCGGGTCATTGGTTATGATTTAAAATGTTAGGGTGCGACTTATAAATATACGAATAATAACAAATACCACGATATCTGTATCCCTAGAAAAATATGCCGCAAAAGGTCACCTGGTAAGACTAGTGCATTTCAAGGCGGCCAATAGTTCATCAGCATTTAATGAAGGCATACACATTCGGGATGCAACTACAATTGTGTTGTTTTGGCTGATTGCAATTATCGAAGGAAAAAATGAATAGGAGAAGCATACTGGATGGACTTGGAGAAGAAATCGTGAGAATAGTGTCCCTTGTCTCAATCTGCATCCTATTGGTTGTTATTCTGGTAATTATCCTAAACAACAGCTCTTCTTCATCATCATCAATAACTACAATCACCACTCACATATATGATGAACAATCCTCTGATTCAAACTGGGAAAAATTTGGGGGCACTCTTCTGAATGCCCTTTTATTTGTAGCTTTTGTCACAGTGGTCACGTTCCTGTTAGTATGCCTTTTCTATTACAGATGCACAAATTTTCTTCGTTTTTACATGGGTTTTGCAGCATTCGTTGTGTTGGGTTATATGGTTGGGGGCGTGGCTATGCTTCTAGTGCAAGCCCTCTCTATACCCATTGACAGCGTTACTTTTGGGGTTGTGCTTTTTAATTTTGAATTCTTTACCTTCATATGGCTCACTCCATTACCACGCACACCAATTGATTTCTGTTGCCAAAAGCTTCACGAAATTACACCAGTCTCAACACGTGATTTTAAAATGGATTTTATGCGCAAATCAGGATGAATTAAAAAAAAATGAGACATGGGTTTTCTCCGTAATGGGGGTAGTTAGGTGACTTAGGAGAAATTTCCTGAAATTTGCAGCGGTTTAGGAGAAAATTGGGGTTCTTTCGAGCCTAATTTGATAGATTGCGCCCAGATCCGATTTTCTTTGTGGCCAAACCCGATTTTCGTGGCTAAAATTCTAGGTTGAGACAGTGAGAGAAACGCTATAAACTAACACTTGTCTATTTATGGGATTGATTGTGAGTTTTTCTAGAGTTGAAATCCATACAAAACTAAAAAAAATTAGCTAAAAATTTTTAATGATCGGAAGCTTCCGCTAATTTTTCTGCTACTGTTCAGCCATGACATAGTCACTGCAACTTTGTTTAATTTCATCGAGCAAAAACATAGCCACTACAAATTTGTTTTAATTATCAGGGCTGTTGGATGAGATATAGCTACAACATTGAAATAGCTGCAAAAATGGAATCAACTGCAGAATATGCATGTGCAATATCATAACATTTTTAGACACATGATTTCTATTAATGGGCAAAGAACATAAATCACGACACAGTGAAACTTTCAACGAGGAGTAACAATTAGTTTTCTTCTTGAATTTCTTATTTTTATTTTTATTTTTATTTGATGCATCTGTATTAAAATCTTGCAATTTTTAAATGATGCAGATTTTGGCAAATACAAGATCGATGACGACATGCGAAATTCAATATCATATACGCAAATCATGAAACAATTTCGATGGTCGTCAGGATTTGCATAATTGCAACAAAATTGAATTTTATTTACATAAGAAGGGAATTAATTATACTGATTTCATATTTTAAAATGGATTTATAAAAAAATCATAGAATTGAGCAAACTTACACATTTGATTTTACTTAAATCTGTTTCATTGGTGTTTAATTTTTCCATAAAAAAATCAAGTAGAAATTGATCACTTTTGCTTGGATATATTTATGTTTTGTGAATGCCAAGTTTTTGCAGGTTTGCGATAATCAGATGATCACTCAAGGAGTCTAATTTGTCGAATTTTATGATGAATCATGTGAATAAGTCCATATTCATTACAACCAGTCTTTTCTTCCCTTTGTAAAATTGTAAATCCCAATGAGTCCTCAATGCAAGCCAAAATCCCTTTTTCCGAGCAAGTTTCAATCATGCAGTCAAATCCACTTCTTTTCATGCACTTCTTTTCATTCACCCCTAACCCACAAAATAAAACCAAGAAGCTCACTTATTGTCATTTTCCTTGTCATTTCCATTTCCTTTTTCCTACCATTTTCATCTTCCGCCAATAAAATCCTGCTTCTACATATCACTGAGTCAAAGTCGTAGAGTCTAATTATCTTTGTAAAAACACCTAGAGGCTTTCATGCCTTAATGGCAAGTACTCTTGCCAATGAACAATGGGAGTACATTAATATCCCTTGTTCGTTGGATCTTGTAGGTGACTCGACCACAACAAACTCATTCGTACCTACAAAGATGTGTTAGGCATCTTGACTCCCATTGGAATCAATGGTGGGAGCTCTCGTCTTGGCTAGTGGCATTCATTAATGGCTACTAAATCAAAAACTTCTTGCTATGTTCGACACCAGCACATTTAATCACATAGTAAGATTTGTGCATTAACCGTTGAAGATTTAAAGACCCATAATTTGTAGCAGATGAAGCAGATTTCCTTTCATTGTTTTTCAGTTTGTCATGACTTGAGGACAAGTCAATAAATAAGGTTGGGGGGAGGAAAATGTAACTTATATATTTTGTATACCTTCCAAGCCTTATAGATTTTCAGCCATATTCAGCAGACTCATCAAATTCATCAGACTATCCAGCAGCAGATACGACAATACAGATCCATCTTTCATCTACAACTTGTAGAAGAAGCTTCAGATCAGAATTGTAGTAGCTGAACATGTATGATTCATCCACTTCTATAGGTAATTAAGGTATGATGTTTTCTAACCTTTAATCTTGAAATTCTTTTTAGATGCTAAAATGATGATATTTGGAAAATATTCCACTATTTCACCATTCCCTTTCTCATTAAAAATTGCCAAAAACCATCAGTTGGGGAGGGGGGAATTTCACACTTCATTTTTTCTCTTATTCATATTACATCTTAACCCACATAGTCTTCCCACAATAAAAACTACTACAAAATGATGAGCATATTAAATGACTTCTTAAAATGATTGATCTCAACAAAGTAAATAATGATTGTAACACAAGAACCAGTCATTAAACAGAGATCTCAACAAAGTAAATAATGATTGTAACACAAGAACCAATCATTAAAAGATGCAAATGCTTTGCAAAAATAAAAGTTATCCAAAGAAGTGCAAAGTTAAAAGGAAGTCCATGATTGAAATATGCTTGTTACACAAGAACCAAACATCTTGTAAAAGGAAGCTCATCTAAGAATCAAATCAAATAAGTCATTGTAGTAGCTTGCATGAGGACATGCAAGAGCTTTAGTTGGGGAGTATGTTTGGGTTTCAAAATGTCATACAAATAACACTCATTACCATACATTTTTCACCTATGCTTCCATTATATCACCCATTATTCACCACCATGTCACTTCATTTTCCCTATTATTCACCATTAATGGGTCTCATTTATATTTTCCAAATATTATTTATTTTTAAGCATTTTAAGAGAAATTCTTGATTAAATATTAGAAAATAATATATTTTACTTTATATATGGAAAGTGGGTTGTTTTTGTGACATGTGTAGGTGCCAAGGAAGCTTCCAAGACACCTTTATGTGGCCTTGAATGATCAAATTCGAATTTGAAGAGATAAACCTCATGAAGAAGATCAAGGACAAAAGGGGGTTATGTGTCTAGATGGTTGAGAGATGTATGGAACTAAAGAGAGATTAGTGGATGATCATTATGAGTTTGTTACTCATCCCATTGTATAAATAGGAGTACAATCTCCTCCATTTGTAATCTTCAAGTTTTTGTAATCTTATAATTTTGGAGTATGTAATCTTAGAAGCTTAAAGTTGTAATCTTAGAGTTGGTTTGTAATGGAGATTTTGAAATAAAGGATCATACTTCAATTTTTCTTCTACATCTGAGTCTCCATTGAAGTGGTGTGCTTGTGGAGTTATGGAGGGCCCCCATGGCCTCACTTGCATGCTTATTTGTTTATTTTAGGTATAATTTATTTTATGTTTTTGTTTGATTTCAGTTTTCAAGTTTTTGTTAAATGTTCTAATATTGGAAGAGTCTTATTTGAAAGTGTTCTTGTAAGAGAACCATAAGATTTCATACAATTGTTAGATCTAGGTTTATTTCATTTCATCTTTTAAGTTCTTATTAGATGTTCTAATCTTGGAAGAGATCTTGTAGAATATGTTCTTGTAAGAGAACCATAGATCTCAAACAATTATTAGATCTAGGTTTGTTTAGTTATTGGAAGAGATCTTGTCGAATATGTTCTTGTAAGAGAACTAAAGATCTCAGACAAATTAGGAATCTTTCTAGACCTATAGGTAGCACTTCTAAGTTTACCTTCCTGGGTTGACATTAAATTAAACTCTAATTGACATCATCAATTAGACACAAACACAAGGTTTGGTTTTTCAATCCTGTAGCATACATTCCTGAAAAATGTGCTTTTCAATCATGCCCTGCTAAGCAGTCCCAATTGGGAATATTACAGTGGTATTAGAGCAATCATCTTGGCACAGCCTATGCTTTTCTTGAAGAGCCAATATGTCTACAGAAGAAGATGAGCCTCTTAATGACAGAGAGAAGAGGTATCTGAATAGAAGACAGAAGAAATTTGATTACACCAATGATGTTTAAGACAAGGGTAAAGCCCCTGAAACTAGAAGTGATGTAGAAGGAAAGGAGTTTGCAAAAACTCTTTTGAAAGCCATGCAAGATCTTGCTAGAGAGATCAAAGAGATGAGAATGGACAAAATCAAAGAATCTCCTAAGAGATTTCATCTTGGAGAAAGCTTTGGTATATCTCACCACTGGAATTATCAACCAGTGAATCAACCACAAGTTTCCCAATGCTCCACTGTGCCTACCTTTTTGGCTGTGGGAAATGAAGGGCCACAAGAAAAAGCGTCCCTTGAAGTCTACTTTGAAGAATATGAGTATGAGAATCAGAGATTCAAGGATCACTTGATTTTTTAAGAGTTCTGTCATTTGAAGGACAAGAGAAGACCAAGGCATCAGCATAGAGATGGTGGATTCACTCATAATCATGATCGACAACACTCTATGGGCAGATTCTTCCTACCCAATTTTGATGGGTCATCCAAAAGTTCTGCCAAAGCATGTGTAGAAAATCTTGAAATCTATTTCCAGCTGAACAAAGTCCCTGAAATGGAAGCTATCAAGATTGCAATGCTGCACTTTTAAGGTGAAGCACATGACTGGTGGTTCCATGGCTTGTCTACATTGGGTCATGCCAATGTGTCTGCTTATTCTGAGTTCATTGGAAGAGTGGTGGAAAGATTTGATAGAAGAGATCCAGAGGCACGTTTCATGAGCCTTGCAAAGTTGAAGCAATCAGATAATATAGAGTCTTACATTTCTAAATTTATGAGATTATATGTTATGGTTCCTGACTTGTCTGCAACAAGAAGGGTGTATATGTTCATCGATGGTATAGATGAGTCTCTTCATGGGTTGGTAAAGTCTACCAAGCCCATTACCTTGCATAATTCCATTGAGAGGGCTAGAGACCTTCAAGATGCCTTGCAAAAAGAAAAGGAAAACTTTCAGAACAAGCCCTCTTACCTTTCTAAAGGGAATGAAGAGAAAGCTACTCCTTTGAAGGAGAGCACATTCAAGAAGCCTCTTGATATTGAAGTCCAAAGAGAACTAAGGAAGAAGAGGCTATGCTTCACTTGCTAAGAATCATGGGCACATGGACATAGATGTGCTGCTGGAAAAGCACACTACATAGAGGTCTTCTCAGATTTTGAGGAGGAAGAAGAAGATGATGAACCAAGAAGAGGTCAAAGCACTGACAATGTTGAGGGAGATCCAACACCATCAGGAGATGGGAATGGAGAATTTTCTCCTATTGGAGGAACTATTTCATCTTTGAGGGGAGTACCTAAGTACTTAACCTTAAGAGTTCATGGTTCAATCATGAATCAGAGGGTATCTGTTCTTATTGACAGTGGGGCCACCCACAACTTTATTGATGCTCATCTTGTGCAAAGGAGGGAAATACCCACTAATAATTTTGAGGTATTCTCTATTTTGGTCCCAGGAGATAGAACAATGCAATGCATGCTTTATGTCCCATCACTTTCAGTCACCATGGGATCCTACACTTTGGTGGATCACTTCTTTGTAGTTGACATACCAGACACCAATGTTATTTTGGGTGTTCAATGGCTAATTACATTGGGGAAAGTCACCACTGATTGGGAGGCTTTGAAAATGGAATGGGTGGAAAAGAAGAGTGGTGCACCTCAAATGATCAGAGGCATGCATTCTTACCCCTCACACAACACTTCCACACAGAAAACAGAGATCGATTTGTGCAGTGGAAGCAAGGACCTTATAGTCCCATCTATTATGTTCATGAAATTTTTACATGGGACACTCTTATCTAGTGGGAAACCACCTGGGAGGCCACCTGATTCATATTTTGTGGGGAAGACCTCACAAATTGCTACTTCAAACTTAGATCCAGGAGGGATTGGAGCAATTGAAGACAAAGCTACAGCGCTGGGAGGCTTGGGCAAGCTCAAGGTGGAGGGAAATATTCTTCCCTTATCATCATCACCCACTCTCATTTTTGGATCTCCGCTATGGGAGGAGAAGAATATAAGGATCAGCCTTCCAACACACAACTTTGGCATAGGAGATATCAAGGGGAATATCAACAGCATGACAGACAATTCTGTTGACATACCATCAATGCTGTCATTGTTGAGCAGTGTAGATCTGTATTGGAAATCCCAACTGCTATTGGATTATTCCAAATATCTTCACACATGTATGATACTTGATGACCAGCTGCATGAAGACAACTACTTAGTCCAAGAAGGAGTCATCTATCATCATGGTAGGGTCTTCTTGTCTAGAGATTCTAAGCTCAAGCAGAAGATACTACAAGGAGCCTGCAAAGAGTTCTGTTTCAGCCATATGCATTCCATGAAGATCTACAACATCATCATGAGAAGCTTTGATTGGGAAGTCTTGAGAGAGGAATTACATTAAAATTTTCAAGAATGCATGAGCTATGTGGAGTTGGGGCAGCCAAGGGACTCTATGCAAGAGTCATTTCAAACATCTCTTCCTTCTTTTGAAAGAGGAGAAAGATCCATGTAAAAATCCATGTGTAGGAGAGACTTTGTTGGTAAAAGATCTGATCATGTAAAACAAGCTTTATTTCTGATTGTACATGTCCTTTTACCATTTTTATGTAGGCCATGACTCCTAAAGGGAGTGATGTATCATGTAAATCTCATGGCAATGGTTGGGCCACTCAAATTTCTGAACTTGGCCACTCCCTTGATGTGCAAAGGGAGATTTTATTTCATGATGGGTGCTTCCCAAAGGCACCAAACATATCTCACATTTTCAGCCATAGTGAGATAACATGGGAAACAAGTAAGTGGTGGGGAAACCACTTACCACATCTTTATCTGATGTAGGCAGGAGATGCACTACGCTGGTACCATATGTGGGACTATGACCCACCTCCTCATGCTCAAATTTATGTTTTCTTATATGTTGTTTTACTTCCATACATTGATGATATAATTGATCTATTTATGGGGTTGTATGGAGGGAGGATGGGGATCATGTATGTACCTCATGGGATGGAAACTCTCCATGTGCCTTATGCTACATGTTTCAGGGAGAGTATTGGTTCAACCATGTTTGTTTCATGTGAGTTCTTGAATCCTTGTGGGATCGGTTATATGCATCTCATAATGACTTTGGAGGAAAAATTCATGGAGGGTTGGATTGGTGAACACTTAGCTTGTGAAGAAAGCTTGATCCTTGATGGTGTCACTAATGGAGGAGGAGAAGTGTTGCAACACTCACCCTATCAGTTGCTTGAGGACAAGCAACATTTTGGAGGGGAGGACTGTAATATTCCCAATTATCCCAAGCTCATGGGAATATTCAATTTTGTTTCATTTTCTTGTTGCATGAATAAAATTGTAAAGGAGGATCAAGAAAACTCCTAAAATAGCAAAATAAATCAATGCCCCATGTGAACAAGGCTAAATATAGGCTGCTTTAATAAAACACCCTTATGTGTGAAATGGATTGAGACATATGACTGGGTCAACAAGACCAAATCAACAACGCTGTCTAGATACAATTAACCTCCTAGATGCACAACACAGTTTTAGTTGGAGGCTACACATGTGAAAGCAGCTAAATCATTGAGATGGTTTAGGGTTTGGAAAGGATTCTATCTAATAAAAGGAAGAGGAGGAAAACATGAGAGAGTTGTTGAAGAACATATTATTTCTAAAGATTTTGTTTGTTTAGACATTTCTTATTCTCTTGGCTGTTTAGCAGAGAATAGTGTTGTTTAGCACTAGGGTGTTCCTGATCGGGAATCCCACCTCTTCCATTGAGAAGCTCTTGGAGGAGTCTTGCATTTCTTGACCACTATCAGGGATTTGGCCAAGCCCTTCTTCCAACTACAATGCATATCCTGTTGAGGGTTTGGTTGTCTTTGTAAGCTGCAACATGTGGAGGCTAGATCTACTCAGATCTAGGCCATTCTAGTGCCTCTTTTCAGTGGGAAAGCCTTCTATCCCCCTAGAAAGAGAGTATTGGATGATGAGAGCTCATTTTAAAATTTTGGCTTGAGGCCACATCATGTTATAGAGCCTACAACACATTCAATCTTCCAGAACTGCGTTATTTGCAAGGATAAAGTTGCAGGGTCTTTTGGCACATCAAGGAGGAGAGATCTCTAGTGTTGGGAATCTTCCCTTCATTGTGGTGATCCATGGATTAAATATCTAATCCATATTCCATTCAGATCTTATCTGAATACTGATGTATTTGATTCAGAAATTCTGAATCATTCTGCAGATCTGCTGCATTAGATCTCATATCTACTCCATGTACTTCACTTTTTGCTGAAAACCCCAAGGGGCATTGTAAGAGGAGAGTATATAATGTACATATCTGATATAGATCTATCTTTTTGTATACAGATCTGCTCTAGATCTGAAGTGTAATCTACAACTCTTTTCAGTTAATAAAATAACGTTGTCAAGCTTGTACAATCATATCATATGGTTGCAACACCTTATTTCTGAGCATTTCTTCATGTAATGTCTTCTTCTTTCTGTTCTATAATGAAAGGGCTTCAATATAACTCTGATTTGCTGATATAAATGATAATATTGAGCCTCCATATTGGCCTTCTGCTGCTACTTTACTGAACTGCGTTATTTCTGAGCAGTATTGTCACATATTGTTGCAGTCCCATTCTTGGGCATTTTTCAGCTGTACTAGTGTGGGAGACCTGTTTACCTCACCTAGAAGGATTTTTTTCTAATCCCCTCTTGGATTTAGATGATAGATTGTCAGATCTAAGGGATCCAAGGGTTGGTTTTTCACACCTATAGCATACATTCCTGAAAAATGACTTTTTCAGGCATGCCCTGCTAAGCAGTCCCAATTGAGAATATTACAACTGATTTATGCTCTAGAACAATTTCTCTACTAAATATGCTACAATTTTCACCCACCTATTATCCATCCTATGAAATCCAGAATTTATGGCATCATGGAGCGACAATTTCGCCCTACATCGGCGAGATTCACGCCATTTCAGGTGCAAATTGTCACCTCTTTAAATGGCGCGGTGACCCATAAGCCAACAGATCAGGGCCACATAGTAGGTTCTGCGTCGTTGGATGCATACCGGTTCAAAAAATCCCAAAAATATGTTGACCTGCAGTTTGACTGCGGTTTGGTGTGCTAACTGTGGGTTCGGGTTATCAAAACCTGCACCAAAGTGCTCAAAATTTAAAGTGTTCGAAAGTGCTCGATACTAGCGCCAAAACGAATATCTTATTTCACTTAATCCAACACAATTCGAAACACTCAAAACCAATATTGTATGCTCTTGATATCACATTTTGACTATTTTCTAAAACAACTAAAATTTTTAAATTTGGGTTGCAGGTATGCCCTGTCAGCAGTCCATATGCTGACTAGGCATGTGAATGGGCAGACTGACTGTGTATTTTCAGGCTAGTGAAATTGTGCCAAGTGTCTTAATTTGGTTGGTTAAAATTTCATGGTTTTGTATTGGTGGGTTGAGATTTGAATTGGGCCAATGGGGGAGGGCCACGTGGGCCAATGGTTGGTTGCCACATGGCCTCCTAACATCATGATAAAATTTGGTTATGGGTCGAACTGAACTCCATGCGAATCTAACAAGAAACCTCCGGGGTGGCAACCCAATGCTCCATCACTGTGCCACCTTTGTTCCTTGTAAACCATAGTATGCAGCTGTTATTTAAAATTTAGTGGTTTTCATATTGGGGGTTAGGGTCGGGGTTAGCCCTTGGCACGCAGTCCACCCCAACCCACGATAGTGCAAGTCAAGGCGTCGAGGGCGCGGGATTAACCCCGACCCCAACACTATGATTGGAAAATATGCAACCACAGTCATGGTGGCAATTAGAACTCTGGTGGATCGATACGTCACCACAGTTTCGGTGGGCGGATCCACCCATGGTTTTGTGTATGGGTTTGCACATGATTTTGGGACATGATGGTTTAAGGCCCCTATTATTTTGTAGATCCGGTCAAGGGAACTACGGTTATTTTCTAATACAAGGTTAATGGATTGGGGTTTATGAATGCTTCGACATGTATATATATATATATGTGTGTGTGTGTGTGTATTGTACCACTAAAAGGAACATAACGAAAAATGAAGCTGGTAGTCCCGATTTAGGATCCAGGGGAAAATCTCTGTGTATATCTTTTTTATGTTTTATTCTCTCGCTATTGTTTATTTTTTGTTTTTAAGATTTGTTTGCAGATAATTTTTATATAGGGTTAAAACCTACATTTCGTATCAAAGATGTTTCGGCTTCAAGGGGACGCCTTTGTTGCTAAGGGTTTTTTTTTTTGCTCAGCCCTGTGGTAGACCCTGTTTAGTGGGAGATCTGCGGGATCAATTCTTGTGGTGAAAGAATATGGTGAGCAGTGGAAAGATATAGATCGAGAAATTTAATGGTCAGAGTTTTGAGTTGTGGAAGCTCAAGATGGAGGATCTGCTGGTGGATAAAGATCAGTGGATCACGGTAGATCTGGGTATTAAACCAATGGAAATGTCAAATGAAGACTAGAAGAAGTTGGATCAGAAGGAAAAGAGCACAATACGGTTGTGTGTCTCAGATTCGGTATTGTTGAATGTATCTGGGGAAGCTACGATGAATACTTTGTGGGAAAATCTAAGGAATTTGTATCAATCTAAGTCTTTGGTGAATAAATTGTTTCTGGAGAAAAGGCTGTATAACCTGAGGATGAAGGATGGAGACTTGGTGACAGAGCATCTGAATGGCTTAAATATTGTGGTAAGTCAGTTGTAATATGTTGATATTAAAATCTATGATGAAAATAAGTGCATCAATTTGTTGTGTTCTCTACCAGATTCGTGGGACAATCTGGTTATTGCAATAGATAGTAGTACAACTAGCTTGAAATTTGATGAAATTGTCCTAGCCTTGCTATTGGAGGAAATGAGATGGAGAAATATGGAGGGCCATAATGGAGATGCCTTATATGTACGAGCAAGGTCCCAAAAAAAAAAAAAAAAAAAAAAATCGAGTGGGAGATCTAAATTGAGAGGGACATCTAAATCTTTAGGAAAGCATGTAAAGGTGTGCTAGAAATGCGGAAATGAAGGGCACTACAAAAAGGACTGCAAATCTAAATCTCCTAAGAAAGGAAAGGGATCTGATGATGCTCCTTCAGCGGAGCAGAAAACCACCTCGGGTGAAGCTGGGGATGTGTATTTGGATTCTTCTTCAAATACACATGTATATCATGAGGCATGGTTTATTGACTCAGGTGCATCCTTTCACTTCACTCCCCATAGGGAGTGGTTCTGCGAGTATGAGAATTATGATGGTAGCTATATGTCTTGATGAAGAAGAATCCGGATTTTCCACAGTGTCAGAGAATATATGTCGACGTTTCGAATCTCCATTGAGATTCATCTTCACGACAATTGAATGAAGAAATTAAAGAAGGACTTAGGTAAAATTTATAGAAAGGATTTTTTTTTAAAAAGAGTCAACAAGCATCAATATCTAGGAAATAATTAATTTATTAATTAATTCCTTATATTGAATAAATTCTATTAATAATGATATATGTATATAATAATATCTAATAATAAAATAATACTATTTTTATTATTTATTTTAGAAATTTTTTAATCATTATTTTATGATTAAATTTTAATTTTTAATTTTTAATTCCTATGTTTTTCTTTTAATATGGATTAGAATTAATAGTTATAACTAAACCTATAATAATAGAAATTACTAATAAGAGGATCGATAGATGTAATAATGATAATTTATTAATATTTTTATTCCTAGAATTTTAATCAATTTAATAATTCCAATTTCTATTTTTTATTTAATAGTCTCTAGGATCAAATAATAGTTATAAAATATAAATATCTATTACTATAATAATTATTAATAATAATATTAATGTTTTTATAATTATTTTATATTGTAAAACCCCATTTTGTTTTTAATTTTGTTATTTAGTTTTTTTAACCCATAGATACTAATAATAATTATAATCTAATAATTAATTAATTTTAAATAAAAATTAATTAATTAATAGGGTTAATTATTAAAAGTAAATAATGATTTTTTATTTTTTATTTATTTTTTATTTATTTATTTTTAATTTTAATATTAATTATATATCAAAGCTAGGTCAAAAAGCCCTAAAACCCTAGAATATAATAGGAAAAACCAAACCTGAGGAACTATACCTGGGAGGTTGTCAAACTAGAGGAACAAATTTGACGAATTAGAGGACGCCAACAGTCACTGATTTCACAAACTCCATCTCTGTTAAGGTTTTGAGGATGCTTTATAATCTCGATTGCCTCTCTAATTTTCGTTCTCCAATAGTGATATTTTCTTACAATGATTCTAGCATACTCAAGACGGAAATGATGTTTAGTTTTTGCGAAGTGTTCAGCCTGGGCTGAGGTATGAGATCTTTCATATTTAATATTAACACCATGCTCTTTAAGACGTCTTTGCAGCGAATGCCCTGTTTCCCCAATATAAATTTTCCCACACGAACAATCAATATTGTAAACTCCTTAGAGTTGTTCATGACTTATGCTATCCTTAATTGACCGCATACTTTGTCTTAATGTTCATGTTGCTGAAAATTGTGCAAATATGTATTTCTTCCTCATGACTTTGGCGATTTTGTCAGTACCAACCTTGATGTATGGAAGGAAAACCCTAACACAATTTTCCTGATTTTTCTGAGGTCCCTTGAGTTTCTGAGACATTACAGAGCCCTTGGCTCTACGTATGGATTTTCTGATATCCTTCTCACTATAACCAATACCTTTAAATACATACGTCAAGTGATTGAGTTCCTCTTTAAGGTGCTATGTATCAGATATCCTCAGGGCTCTCACAGCCAGAGTATTAAGGACCCCAAAATTTTGACCTGGATGATGGTAAGACTCAGCATGAAGGTAGCTATCAATATGAGTCTTCTTTCTGAATAATTGATGTCCCATTGTTCCATCATCTTTCCTAGTAACAAGAACATATAAAAATGGAATGATCCTACCTTTTTCAACCTCCATAGTAAACTTAATCTCTGAGGAGATTGAGTTAAGGTGATTAAAAAATCTATCAAGATTTTTCTTCCCATGAGTCCATTTTATGTTGGTGTCGTCTACAAATATTTTCCACCAAGCTGGTTTTAAGAGAGAGGAGTCAAGTGCCTTCTTCTCAAAGTGTTCCATATATAAATTGGTGAAAATGGGTGAGAGAGGTGAGCCCATTGCGACACCTGATATATGCTCATAATATTCTCCTTGGAAGCTGAAAAACGTGGATCATAAACAAATTTATGCAAGCTTGGCTGTTACTGGATCAGTAACTTCTTTAATGACTTGAACAACCTCATCTAAAGGAATCTTGGTAAATAATGACACTACATCAAAACTCACCAAGATGTCGCTCTCTTCCACCCTCTCTTCCTTAATAAGCTTAATCAAATAATTGGAGTCCTTAATGAAGGAGTCAGTATTTCCAACAAGGGGTTTTAGAATCTCGACAACATATTTTTCCAGTTCATAGGTGGGGGATCCTATGGTATTGACAATAGGTCTAATGGGGACACCATCTTTATGAATCTTGGGTAATCCATCGATTCTGGGAATGACCTCACAAGAGGGGGTCAACCTCTTTTTTGTCTTCTCATCAAGACCGGAATTCATAATCGCCTTCTTGACATCTCTTAGAACCTTGGGCATGGGGTTGGATTTGAGTTTCTTATAACTACCACATTCCAAATGTTCCTCCATTTTTATAACGTAATCAACCTTATCTAAAACAACAACAACCCCTCATTTTTCTGCCTTTAGGACCACAATCTTGTCATTGTTGCAAAGGGTTATTAGAGAAAAAATTTCATCTTTGCTCAAGTTTCTCCTACAGTTTTTGGCTTTCCTTAGAGTCACAGAGCATTCTTTCCTTAATGCTTCTTTTTATTCCAGATCTAAACTTTGAATCCCTTCTTCTTCATCAATTGATAACCACAGAAGCTTGAAAACCAGCTATATGTCTTCTTAGGGGATGATAGGAAGGAAAAAATCGCCGGTCGTGGAAACGTCAAGTTGAAGCTACAAGGTGGAAGGATTAGAACACTTCCCAATATTCTGCATATTCTTGCATTAGCCAGAAATATTTCTGTAAGAAAGATGGATGATGCAGCTGTAAATATAATGTTTGAGAAAGGTACCTGCAAGATGGTTCATGGAGCACTGTTATTAATGCAAAGAGTTTGGATTGGAACTCTATACAAGCTTCAGGGTAGCACTGTTATTGTTGGGTGCAACAATTATGTGGTTCCTAAAAGTGGAATGGAAAGCCTAGTGGTCTCTAGAGAAAATGCCATGCTATGGCATCAAAGGCTTGGACATATTGGAGAGAAGGGCCTTCAAATACTGCATGGTAATGGTATGGTAGAAGGTATGTATAATTTCTCTCTGGATTTTGATTTCTGTGAACATTGTGTATATGAGAAGCAAAATCAGGTGAGTTTTCCTTCTTGTGCTAAGAGGGCGAACAAGATATTAGAGCTTGTGCACAATGATGTGTTTGGACCTGTGTCAGTTCTATCACTAGGAAAGTATATGTACTATGTTTAATTCATAGATGACTTCTCAAGGAATACATGGATATATTTCTCGAGGAAGAAATATGAAGTTTTTGACAAATTTAATGAATTTAAGGCTCTAGTGGAAAACCAAACAGAGAAGAAGATAAAGGTGCCGAGGACTGATAATGGTGGAGAGTTCTGTAAGAAGGAATTTGAAGAATTCTGTAAGAAGTGTGGTATAGCACGACAGGAGACTAATCCATAAACACCTCATAAAAACGGAGTTGCAGAAAGAATGAACATAACATTGATGGAAAAGGCAAGAAGCATGCTTAGTGGTACTGGGTTAGGACAAGAATTATGGGCAGAGGCAGTGGAGACTGCATGTTACCTAGTTAACAAATCACCTTCATCAGCGTTGGAGGATAAAAATCTACATGAGGTATGGACTGGTAAGAAACCCTCTATTTCACATCTGAGGGTATTTGGATTTGATGCATATGTACATGTTCCTAAGGAGAAAAGGACCAAGTTAGATAATAAATCTGAAAGGTGCATCTTTATTGGGTACAAGGATGGTTTAAAAGGTTACAAGATTTGGAACCCAGAAACAAGAAAGGTTGTGTACAGCTGATATGTGGTGTTTAGAGAGGTAAAATATGTTGTTAAAAATGAAGTCCTACCGAAGGAACCTGAGAAGACAAAGTTTGAGCTAAAGGAGGGTGAATCAGACTCTACAACAGAACAAGATTCATAAGAGGAAGAGCCACAAACTCCAGCTGTGAGAAGATCAGTTCGAGAAAGAAGACAACCAGAAAGGTATAGTCCATATGCTTTCTGTTCAAATTTTGCTTTAACTATCACTGATGACGATCCAAAAGCTTTCAGGGAGGTAGTGGATTCAGAGGATGTAAAACTCTGGAAGGAGGCCATGGTTGATGAAATGGCATCCTTGTACAAAATGAGGCATAGGATCAGGTGGAATTGCCGGCTGGAAGGAAGCCCATTGGGAGAAAATGGGTGTTTAAGAAGAAGATGAATGTAGAAGGCAAGGTGTAGAAATATAGAGCTCGGTTGGTAGCAAAAGGTTATTCCCAAGTGACGGGAATTGATTTTGGTGGTATTTTTTCTCCTGTTTCCAAGGTTACTTCTATTATATTAGTTTTATCTGTTGCTGCTGCATTTGATTTTGAGGTAGAACAGATGGATGTGAAGACAAAATTTCTTCATGGGGATATGGAAGAGAAGATCTACATGAAGCAACCTGAAAGCTTTATGGTGAAAGATAAGAAATAACTGGTATGAAGGTTAAAAAAGTCTCTGTATGGGTTAAAACAATCACCAAGAATGTGGTATCAGAAATTTGATACCTATATATGGGGACTTGGCTTTACCAGAAGAAAAGAGGATCACTATGTTTATTTTAAATTAATTAGTGACCATGTTATTTATTTGATCTTGTATGTGGATGATATGTTGCTGATTGGAAATGACAAAGAAATTATCCAAGATTTAAAGACCCAATTTTTATCCAAATTTGACATGAATGATCTTGGTGCTGCAAAATATATTTTGGGCATGGAAATTAAGAGAGGTCAAGAAAAGAGGAAGCTTTGGTTAAACCAGAGGAAGTATGTCGAGACTATATTTCAGAGGTTCAATATGCAAGATAGTAAACCAGTGAAGGTTCCTATTCTTGTAGGTGTAAAGCTTTTTGCTGAACAGTGTCCCAAGACACAAGAAGAAGAGGAGGATATGTCCTGTGTTCCATATGCAAGTGCAGTGGGTAGCCTGATGTATGCAATGGTCTGTACTAGACCAGACATTTCACATGTAGTGGGAGTATTGAGCAGGTTTATGTCAAAACCAGGGAAGGAGCATTGGATAGTATTGAAATGCGTTTTAAGATATTTGCATGGCACTAGTGATTATGGTTTGTGCTACCATGGAAGACCAAGATTGGAAAGAGTTTTGGACATCCTTGGTTTTGTTGATGCATACTGGGCTGGAGACCTGGACCAAAGAAGATCTACAAGTGGGTATGTGTTTAACCTATTTGGAGGTGCATTCAGTTGGATGAGTAAAAGACAGTTTGTAATAGCTCTTTCAACTACAGAGGTAGAATACATGGAAGCACTCATGCAAGCAAGGAAGCAGTTTGGATGTAGAGATTGTGTTTAAGTATGGGGTTGGTGCAACGAGCTATAAGGATAGATTGTGATAGCCAAAGTGAAATTTTCTTGGCTAAGAACCCTACTTATCATTTAAAGAAAAAGCACATTGATGTTCAATATCACTTTGTGAGAGATATGGTTGAGGATAAAAGGGTGTTGCTGGTAAAGGTATGTTGGAAACACTGAGAGGGGGGGTGAATCAGTATTCATTTCAATTATTATAATTATTAATCTTTCAGAGCATTACCTAATCTTCAATTATTATCAGTTTTTGTAGAATGATAGAAGTAAACAAAAGGAGCAAAAATGCACACAATATTTAGGGTGGAAACCCTCTCTGAGACAAAAAACACCTGAATGATTTTCTAATAATTCTATAATATTCAATTCCTTTTGAAAATAAAGATCCAACTTCCTAGAATCTAGAAAATCATTCTTCTCCAGCTCCCACTAGATGGACGCTCCAACGCCCGAGATTCTTCAGTAGTCAACTAAACGGATGCCCCAACACCCAATGAGCTACAACTCACCCTAGCACCACCCTACCACCCTATAGAAGAATGGAATCCTGTACCAGGGAAACGGGTCCACTTTACAATGATATAGAATGATGTAGAAGAAGAAGATACACTATACCATAACCCCAATTATGACACAACCACCTAATGATGATCCTAGACCTCTAGACACTACCTCTTCAACTCTTGGCAGATAGACACTTGTACAATTTTTACAATGATGCATTTACAATGACTTAGTACAATGATACCTTTAGAATGACTGTATGCAGTTCTGCCCACTTGAAGACTTCATGTGGTGAAATTCTTGCTGCTATTCTGCACGTTGATTGCTGCTCTTGTCATGCTACCCTCTGCTGCACCTTTCTTTTCTTTGCTTCCCTATAAAGTTTGGTCCTTTGCAGCCCTTGACAACACATGATCTAGCTTTTTCTTTCCTTCTAGGATATCGATATTGAATCTAGTGTATCTATTTCATTTCAGATCCAAAATATGTGATCTTCAGTTTTGTAGTAGTCCTCTAAGTCTTATTTCCAATTCCACAGGTCTGACCCAATTTGAATTCTTCAAGAGATAGTTATTCCCAATCTCTCACAATGCCCTAATTATGGACTAGTTCAGTAGAGTGAACTTCTATGGTGTGAAACGTGTCACTGTTTCTTCATTCGGCTCTTAAATTGATACAGAAAAAACTGCATTCCGTGAAATATCCACCACTTTTTACATAATTCCAATACGATTCTTAGAGAGAGAGTTATGACGATTTTCCCAAGGTCACTTCTTTGAGATGAAGTTCAGGAGCCTACAAAAACAATGATTTCCACAGATCATATCTCTGAAAATATTGTGCACCTTGATCTGAAATTTTTATAGGAGCTTCCTCAAGATTTCTTCTTCCCCTCATAAAATTTTTAGCTTCTGAACCTTCGTAGAAAGAATTTTATAGTGAAAATTCCACGATGACCTGTTTTAGGTAGCGAAATCCCTTCATGAGGAGGATATGAGGATCAAAATTTATATAAATGCTTAGGTTGAGAGGGTCTTCAACAAGTGAACGTGGAAGGGATTTTAGGAGCTTAAAAATTATTAATTATTGACTTTTCAATGACCCATTCCACAACCCCATGGGGTTTTAGTCCACTAACTGAGGTTACAAACTTCAAACATGAATATCTCGTAAACCATGAAGAATTACATGGCATGCCATATATCAACAGAAACATATCGACAAGTAGAAACCATAAAAAACATCCTTGACCCAAATATAGTAATTTGGTAGGTCAAAGTTACCATGCAAGATCTGGGTAGCCCCTGGTGCTGCTTGGGTTGACATCAATGACAACCACTGATCAAAAATATCCCCCTTTGGGATTGATGGAAACACAAGTACTCCCCCCGCGATCATGAAACCTCTTCCTACAACATTATCTCCTCCTTTGACATAAATGACAAAGGGTAACTCCCCCTGACATACAACCATCCTGCGGACTTATACACACTTCCACTCCCCCTTTATATTCTGAATAAGGAAAATCTAATGAGAACTTGGGAGAATCCCAAGCTTCTGGCGAAGATATTCAAATGCCTCACGAGGTAAAGGTTTAGTGAAGATATCAACGATTTGTTCTTTTGTATCAACATACTCAATTTTGATACTCTTTTCAGCGACTTGTTCTCTAACAAAATGATATTTGTTCAGAATGTGTTTTGTTTTTGAATGCATGACAAGATTCTTGGAGATGTTGATGGCATTGGTGTTGTCACAGAATATGGGAATAGGGACACTAAATTGTACTTGAAGATCTTGCAAAATTTGTTTCATCCAAAGGACTTGAGTACAACATGCTGCCACTGCAATGTATTCTGCTTCCGCTGTAGATAACGAGATTGATGTTTTCTTTTTGCTCAACCATGATACGAGACAACCACCTAGATAGAATGCTGCTTCACTAGTACTCTTACTATCATCAACGCTTCCTGCCCAATCTACATCTGTAAAGGCTTGAATAATGAGATTGTTACCCTTGGGATACCACAAGCCATATTCTTTTGCACAGTTTAGATATCGAAGAATTCTTTTGACGATAATAATATGTGATTCTTTTGGTGCTGCATGGAATCTTGCTACTTGTCCAACTGCTTGCATAACATCTGGCTGGGAGGCTGTTACATATAGAAGACTACCAACCATAGATTTGTACAACCTATGATCCACATCCTTAGATGAGTCATCTATGCTCAATTTGCAACCTGTTACCATCGGAGTAAGGACGGGTTTGCAATCTTCCATTTTGAATTTCTTGAGCATTTCCTTGATGTACCTGGCTTGACATATAAATATTCCTTTCTCTTGTTGAGATATTTGAAGCCCTAAGAAGTATGTTAGCTCACCAAGTAAAGACATCTCGAACTCACTTTTCACCTTTGTAGAAAAGTTCTTACTTAGTCGATCATCATTGCTAACAAATATTATATCATCCACATATACCTCAACGATTGTTAAATTATTTTTATCTATTTGTACATAAATATTGCTATCAACAATACCTTTCTTGAACCCTTGTGATGTAGATATCCATCAAGATGATCATACCATGCTCTGGGATCCTACTTGAGACCATATAGAGCCTTCTTTAACCTGCAAACATAGTCTTCTTTTTCTGATAGTATAAAACCTTCAGGTTGTTCGATGTAAACTTATTCTTCTAATTCACCATTTAGAAATGCTAACTTAACATCCATTTGGTAGACTTTGTTTTTTCTTGAACAGGCATAGGCGAGAAACATTCAGATGGCTTCCATTCTGGAAATTGGTGAAAATGTTTTGTCGAAATCAATTCCTTCCACTTGTGCATAGCCTTTGAAAACCAATCTTGCTTTGTTTCTGGTAACATGTCCATCTTCATTCAATTTATTCCTAAACACCCATTTAGTCCCAATGACATTTTTATCTTTTTGTCGTGGAACTAATTCCTAGGTGTTATTCTTCTCGATTTGATCCAATTCTTCATTCATAGCTACTACCCAATGTTCATTCTGACTGGCTTTCTGAAAACTACTAGGCTCAAAGGTTGCTAGAAAATAAATGTGAGTTTGTTGTGATGAATGAAGCTGGCGACTTTCATTTATGTCACCAATGATTTGATTTGATGGATGGTTCTTTTGAATCCATTCTTTTGTTCTCTTTGGAGGATCTTCTTGTTGTTGTTTCGGTATATCTTGATGATCATTATTTACGTTTTCCTAGTTGATAGTTGCTTCTTGTTCTAGAATTTTCTCTGTGTCCTTTTTAGCCTCTATCTCAAGTTTTAAAGATTCCAGATCCTTATCATTATTCGTTAGAACACCATCTCCGTCAAATGTAACATTTATGCTCTCCAATATCTGTTTTCGACTTAGATTGTACCCATTTATTCTTTCAACTTCATTTTTCTGAGGTGTTCGTGCTGTTGAAAATTGTCTTTTTATTCCATTTTCGTCATAGTATTGCTGAAATAATTTGGAAGTGAATTATACATCATTATATGATATTAGACACTTTATTTTCAAATCAATTTCATTTTCAACCAACTCCTTGTAGATCTTAAAGAACTCAAATGCTTCAGATTTTTTCTTTAGGAAACTGACAGCTATCATCCTAGAATAGTCATCTATCATTAGCATGAAATATAGTTCTCCATCTAAGCCTTTTTTTTTCTCACAGGACCACATATATCAGTATGTATCAATTCCAATGGAAGTGATGCAAAGTGTTCTTTTGTTTTAAATTGGAATTTTGTATGCTCGCCGTGCCGACGGGCCTCACATAATGTCTTGGAAGGTTTTGAGATTTTCGACATTTCTCGTACTGCTTCATTTTTTCTTATCTTGACAAGATTTTCAAATTTTATGTGACCCATTCATTTTTCCCATAACCAGCTTTCATATTCTTTAGCTAGTAGACATGCTTTAGTTGCTTCATCGTGAACATATATGTCGTTTGGAGCTCGAATTTTTATAGCCACAATTTTACCATACCTGCCTTTCCTGATTTCACATTTTGTGGAGTTGAATAGCAATGTGTGTCCTTGATCACACATTTTTCCAACACTGAGTAGATTGTGATTCATGTTTTCAATCAATAGAACATTATTGGCTAGAACATCTTTGCTTCCGAGAGTGACGGTACCTGATCCTATAACATTTGAAGATCCATCATTTCCAAAGGATACGGTTCCATCCTTCTTCTCTTTCAGAGATACAAATTTATTTCTATCTCTAGTAATATGCGTTGAGAAACTGCTATAAACATACCACACATATTTGTTGTTTTGAGCCTTGAGAGCGAGAGCACAATTATCAGTCTTCTTTTTCTTCCATGTTTGTTCGTCTTGTGGCTTCAAAGATTATTCTAGAGGATTTTCAAGTCTGCAGTCTCAATCTATGTGTCCAAAGTTCTGACATTTGTAACATTCAATATTATTTTTTAAATGTTCAAATCTATTGATGTTTCGTTGAGCCCTGGGAGGTTCATATTTGAAGGATCTCCTGGAATTGTATTGGTTCATAGGGTACGTGCGACATTCTACAGCTTTATGACCAAATTTTCCACATGAATAACAATAGCCATGAAAAATATGTTGGTACGTGGATGAAAATATTCGTCGAGGAATCATCTTCCAAGGATGTTCTTGCGAATCTTTTCCAATGAAGTCTACATGCATGTTAGATCTCATAGGTTCCTTGTATTTTGTTGTAGAAGATCCTAATTCTTCTTCTTTGTAATCGAGGCTAGTTCTTTCATTGTAAGATCATTGATTGTTGATGAGTTCTTCCAATGCCCTTGAGCTGTTGGCATAGTTCTGGACAGTTTTTCCCTTCTTCACTTCCTTACGCAGTGAGACTACTTCGGCTTCTAATGCTTCCCTTTCTTGGTTTCTTTCTTCCAACTTCTTTTGAAGTGACTCTTCAACACATTTATGTTCTTAAACTTCAATTTTGAGACCTTGAACTTGTTCTTCAAGAGTATTGGAACGAATCTTCTCAGCCTTGAGCTCATTTATGAGCCTGATTGCCTCTTAAGAAAATTCTTCTATGGTAAAACCTTCTTCTTCATTTTTTGATACCTCTTGTTTATTGTGCTTGGCCATAAACAATACTCTCACGTTGGCTTCTTCTTCGTTGTCACTGTCTTCATCGGATGATGAACTATCTTCTTTAGAGAGAAATTTCCTTTTGGATCCTTTATTTTTGCCTTGCTTGTTGAATTTCTTAAAGCCTTTCTTTCCTTTTGAGTTGTCATCACTTATGTTCGGACAATTTGCTGCGAAATGCCCAACCTCATCATAGCCGAAACATATCAATGGAAGTTTACCTTTGAATTTTCCCTTACAAATTTTTAGTTTTCTCATAAAGTAAGCATATTCTTCATCTAAAAGAGCTTCTTCATCATCTCCCTTTTCTTCACACTTGCAGGTGCATGTCTTTTCAATTGAAGGTTGTTTTTCCTTATTGGTTTTCTTAGATGCAAAGTTCTTATTTCATATGCTATGAGAACTCCATGTAATTCCTCTTTGCTGAGTTTGTCCAGATTTCCACTATATTCTAGGACCGATACCTTTGGGTTGAATGTCCTTGGTAACGTTCTAAGAATATTTCGTATAATAGTCTTCTCATCAAATGGCTCTTCCAATCCTTTAGAGTGTTGGTTATTTCATCAATGTATTGAAAGTATGTAGCAATGTTTTCATCTTCTTTCATTATGAGTTGCTCAAATTTTTCTCTATAGATTTGAAGCTTTGCTTCTTACACATTTGAGTCGTCTGCATATATATTCTCAAGCTCGTCCCATAAATTTTTGGCGGTTTTACAACCCAACACCTTATGATAAGCAGATTCAATAAGTCCACTGATAATAATATTCTTTTCTTTTGCATCATTTACCAAATTATTCTTACCTTTTTCATCTGTGATTGGTATAAAGCCATTTTGAACAGTGTCCCATACTTTGTAACCTTGTGCCAAGATATATACCTCCATTCTTCCTTTCCAGAATGCATAATTATTTTCATTGAACAGAGGTACACAATTCTTGGTATGCTCCATGACCTCCTTCCAACTGTTAAACTGCTATTGAAGGAACCAAGCTCTGATACCAATTGTTGAAAATAATGAGGGGGGGGGGGGGGGGGGTGAACCAGTATTCCTTTTAATTATTATTATTATTAATCTTTCAGAGCATTGGTTAATATTCAATTATTATCAGTGTTTGTACAATTATAGCAGTAAGCAAAAGGAACACAAATGCACACCATTTTTAAGGTGGAAACCCTCTCCGAGACAAAAACCACCTGAATAATTTTCTAATAATTCTTTAATATTCAACTCTGATTGAAAATAAAGCTCCAACTTCCTAGAATCTAGAAAATCATTCTTCTCCAACTCCCACTGGATGGACGCTCCAACGCCCAAGATTCTTCAGTAGTCAACTGAACAGATGCCCCAACACCCAATGAGCTACAACTCAGCCTAGCAGCACCCTACCACCCTAAAGTTTTCACAGGCTTGAACTTGTTGGTGACTTCATGCACCAGCCTAGCACCATCCTACCACCCTATAGAAGAATGAAAGAAGATGGATTCTCATCCCAGGGAAAATGGTCCACTTTACAATGATATAGAATGATGTACAAGAAGAATATACACTAGACCATAACCCCAACTATGACACAACCATCTAATGATGATACTAGACCTCTTGACACTGCCTCTTCAAACCTTGGCAGATAGACACTTGTACAATTTTTACAATGACTTAGTACAATGATACCTTTACAATGACTGTATGCAGTGATTCCCACTTGAAGACTTCATGTGGTGAAATTCTTACTGCTATTCTACACCTTGATTACTGATCTTGTCATGCTACCCTCTGCTGCACCTTGCTTTTCTTTGCTTCCCTAGAAAGTCTGTTCCTTTTCAGCCCTTGACAACACATGATCTAGCTTTTTCTTTCCTTCTAGGATCTTGATATTGAATGTGGTGTATCTTTATTATTTCATATCCCCAATATGTGATTTTCGGTTTTGTAATATTCCTCTAAGTCTTCTTTCCAATGCCATAGGTCTAACCCAATTTGGATTCTTCAAGAGATAGTTATTCCCAATCTCTCACAATGCCCTAATTATGGACTAGTTCAGTAGAGCAAACTTGTATGGTGTGCCACATGTCACTGTTTCTTCATTTGGCTCTAAAATTGATA
The DNA here is from genome assembly GCA_034641835.2 of Pinus albicaulis. Lineage (NCBI taxonomy): Eukaryota > Viridiplantae > Streptophyta > Pinopsida > Pinales > Pinaceae > Pinus > Pinus albicaulis. Next base: position 306,144,887 of record CM076583.1, read on the forward strand.
CAATGAAAACTAAATTCCATGAAATATCCATCACTTTTTACATAATTCCAATCTGATACTCAGATAGAGAGTTATGATGATTTTCCCAAGGTCACTTATTTGAGATGAAGTTCAGGAGCCTACGAAAACACTGATTTCCATAGATCATATATCCAAAAATATTGCGCACCTTGATCTAAAATTTTTACACGAGCTTCCTTAGGATTTCAGCTTCGCCTCATAAAAATCTCAGGTTCTGAAACTTCATAGAAAAAAATTTATAGTGCAAATTCCACAATGACTTGTTTCAGGTAGCGAAATCCCTTCATGAGGATCAAAATTTATAAATTATTAGGTTGAGAGAGTATTGAACAAGTGAACATGGGAGGGATTTTAGGAGCTTAAAAATTATTAATTATTGGTTTTTCAATGACCCATGCCACAACCCATGGGGTTTTAGCCCACTAACTAGGGTTACAAACTTCAAACATGAACATCTCTCAAACCGTGAAGAATTACGTGGCGTGCCATATATCAACGGAAACATATTGACAAGTAGAAACCATAAAAAAAATTCTTGACCCAAAATATAGTAATTTGGTAGGTCAAAATTCCCATGCAAGATTTGGGTAGCCCCTGGTGCTGCTTGGGTTGACATTAATGACAACCACTGATCAACAAGGTGGAGACTTTGAAGAATGTGCGTATGCATTGACGAAGTCTTTGAGAACTCATAATTTCTCGTGGTGTAGAGAAACCATGGGTCTTGTAGGGTTGGACTAATGACTAAGCTCTCATGTGGCCCCATGTGGAAAGAAAACAATAAGTGGGAGAATTTTGGGTATGCGTTATATTCTTTCCACCATTAGTTGCACGTGTGGGGGGGGTAATAGGGGGGGCGAAAGCTCCCCTTGTATGTTGCATTGGGCACAACAGGGGAGGGGTAGCCCCCCTTATTCGGGGGTTCGCACAGGGCGAGCAACAACTCGGTAAAAAACAATTGGACCCTATTTTTTGGTGGGTGGAGCTGCCCATGGTTTTGTGCATGGGTTTGCACATGGTTTTGTGGCATGATGGTTTTTGGCCCCTGGTATTTTGTAGATCCGGTTAATGTAACTATGGTTATGTTCTAATTCAGGGTTAATGGATTGGGGTTTTTGAATGCTTCAACATGTATATATATGTGTTGTAACACTAAAAGGAACATAACGAAAAATCAAGCTGGTAGTCCCGATTTGGGATCTGGGGGAAAATATTTGTGTATGTATTTTTTATGTTTTATTCTCTCGCTATTGTTTATTTTCTGTTTTTAAGATTTATTTGCAGATAATTTCTATACAGGGTTAAAACCTACACAAATTTCATGAAAAACCTACAAAAACCTATATGGGTGGCCTTGAAAGCATGTCAGACATCTTGTTTATGTTGCCCTTCTTATATTTGATCACCAAATGAAACTGCTATAAGAACCCCATCCACTTGTAGTGCTTGGTTTGTTGTAGCTTACTCTGAGCTTGCAAGTACTGTAATGGATGGTGATCTGTGTGGATTTCTGTCTCCTTTCCCATCAGATAGTGTTTCCACTTCTTCACAACTTGTGCCATGGAATAATTCTCCTTTTCGTAGTAGGGTAGTTGAGAAATATCCCATGAAATACTTTAGAATGGTATCATACATGCCTTCCTCCCCGCATCAAGATAACTCCCATAGCATACCCACTCGCATTTGTCTCAACTCTAAAGGGCCGCTGCAAGTTTGGTAATTCCAGAACTGGTACTTGACTGATGTTCTTCTTTATCTCCTCGAAATACTTCTACTGATCTTTTCCCCACTAGAAACTCTTGCCACTTGTTGTTATGGCATGGAGCAGTGCTGCTAATGTTGAAAATGAGGCTATGAATTTCCTCAGGTAATGTGTTTCCCCAATGAAACTCCTGACCTCAGAAACATTAGTAGGCACCAACCATTTCATGATGGCCTGCATATTGGAAGCATCTATCTTTAGCTCTCATCCACCTATCACATACCCCAGATACACCAAAGGCTATTGTGCAAATTCAAAGTTCTTGAGATTTTCTAGAAATTGGTGCTTTTCAATGTTTCCAACACCTACGTCACATGTGAAATATGCTCCTCCCAGTATATCATCCAAATAGACAATAAAAAATGAATCTATAAAAGGGTGCAATACATCATTCATTAATATCATAAATGTAGTTTGTGAATTACATAGGCCAAATGGCATAACTAGCCATTCATACAAGCCTTTCCTGGTTTTGAAGTCGATCTTCCATGTATCTTATTCTTTGACTCAAACCTGGTGATATCTGGACTTTAATTCCAACTTGGTGAAGTATTTTTCTTGTTGCAACTAATCCAACAAATCATATATCCTAGGTAGCAAGTATTTGTTCTTGAGCGTGGTTTTGTTCAATGCCCTGTAATTTATACACATCCTCCAATCCCATCATTATTTGGCACCATGATGATGGGTGACCCACATGGTGATTTACTCGGTTAAATGAAACCTTGTTCCAACAATTGTTGCAACTGTTTCTTCACCTCACTTAATTATTTAAAAAAATTCTTGTACATCCCAATATTTGACAACGGGGATAGCTGGATCTCGTGCTCCACTTTTATCTTAGGTGGTAACCCTTTAGGCCCTCAGAACACATCCCTAAATGCCTATGAAAATCCTCCAATTTTTTATTTTTTTTTGTTTCTTAGTACACCCTTCTAGGGATCCTTTGCCTCTTTTTGACTCCTCTATAGACTAAATTTCTCTTAAAAATAATAAAACATACTTCTTGTTGGAACTGATCAATTTCTTGGCTTGGTTGGAACTTACCAGTGAAATTTTCGACTTGCTTTTGTGCGCATTGATGATGAATGATTTTCCATCCTTGAAGAGTCAGTACTGGTTGACTCTCCTAATGAATATTGCATCACGCATGTACATGTATGGACACTCAAACACCACACCATATACATCAAGGGGAACCACATCTAGATTTACTTCATCAATAAAATCAATACTGATAACAAATATAATTATGCACTATTTTGTTACCTTCAACGTTACATCCTTATTTACCCATCCTAGTGGATATAGGTTTGGATGATCATGAACTTCCAGCCCCAAATTCTTGACCAACTCTGTTGAAATGAGATTCGCCTACGATTCTGAGTCAAACAAAGCATCAATCTTTGTCTTCTTGACCTGTATCTTTATATTGAAGAGTTTGGTCATTTCTTTCTCTTCTTGTTGTTGAAGGCTACTCAGATTAAACTCCTTTTGTACTGACACACAAATGATCTTCTCCTCCATATCTGAACTAATTTTCACTTGGTTGCTCGAATCAATGGCCATGAGATTCTTCTTCTTGTTATCTTTCTTCTCATTCTTTGGATTTAGCTCTTCATGAAACTTCCAAATTTTTTCCTCTTTATGGCCATCAATGTTGTAGTGGTTACTAGGATCTTTGCACTGGTCTGCTATGATTGCCACCTTGTTATATTTTCCCCCTTTTTTATTCTTCTTCCCCTCCTTGGAAGCGTCATGTTTCTCCTTCTGCTTTGATCCACTTGATTGCGCTCTCTTCAGGCCTATGTTCTCAGGTGTTGTGCTTATACACAAGCCTCATCCATAGATTTTTGCTTGAACAACATCACTTTCTCATGCAGATGGCAGTGCAGAGCCCCCAAATGCTTGAGGAGTAAATTTGGGTTCTTTGGAGAGATATCCAACATTATAGCCATCTTTATGAATTTTGTGGTGTACTCCTACATGCTTTGGCACTACTTTTGCTTGAAGTAATTCCACTGGATCCAATGTTCCTCCACGTACCCAATGGAATAATATTTTAACTTAATGAGGGTTTTTAAATCTTCCCACTTAGTCATTGGTGGTTCTCCCTCCAACCTGAGGGTTTCCGTGTGTCTTTCCCACCAAGTCAGTGCATGCCCCTCTAATTTCAGCCGTGTGAATGAGATATTTTTCCTTCCTTGATATGATAGATGTTGAAATAAAATTCCAGTTGCTACAACTAGCGGTTCAAATTAAAATCATCGATCTCGCCATGGTATGGTTTGATATCAAATTTTTCTTGCATTTTAAACAGGGACAGATTCACAACACTCGAATTGGGTTGATCTTTTCTGGATTCCTTCTTTGACTAGTTCTCTATTTCTCCCCGATATTTTGATCCCCATTCTGATTTGTTCTCCACATTTGAACTCCCATATTCTCCAAATATCCCCAAATTATTTCTTAGGGCCACCATGGGGAGCTTAATATTGTGATTTATGTCTGCGAATTGTTGTTCCAACTGCAAACATTTCACCTCTACAGGATCACGAGGGTCACTTACAGATTCGTCGCCCATGATTAGTGTTTTATCATTTTTAGTCCCACCGATCTATATATCCACAAAATACCAAAATAAACCTAGATTTGATACTAAATGGGTAGCTGAATCTAGGCTATATTTGTTGCATTCAACATTCAGTTTTTCAAACTCATAGTTCCTGAGCCTAAAAACCTGAAAATCCAGTATACAAAATGGTTTGACCTGAAGGGCTGCCTCCTCAGATACCTATATATTTTCAAATTTCAATACATGGGATGGATCAAGTACATATTTTCTAAGCATAGAAACTTGAAATACATTATGAGTCCTTCTTAGGTGGGATGAAAACTCAAGATTAATGGTAACTGTTCCGATTATCTTTAGGATCTTAAATGACTTGACAAATCTAAGGGACAATTTTGTGCCTTTACCAAATCTGAAGGAATTGTTAGAGGGTCTGATCCTAATAATAAATTGAATACCTTCCTCATAGTTTCTTTCAATTATTTTTGCATCAAAACAAATTTTCTGGTGTTCCATGTCTTCCTTTAACCTTTACTTAATTTTAGCCATTTGTTCTTCCATTTAATAGAGCATGTCAGGTAACAACATGACTTGAAGTTCTAATCAATATTAAATGAACTATAATAACCCTGACTTGTTCAAACTCACAATTCTTGAGCCGACTAACCCAACGGTCCAATATAAAAAATTATTTGACCTAAATGGATCCCTCCTATGATACCAATTGTAACACCATTGTAATTTTTTTTTTGGTAAGTTGGGCTATTATATTTATTTTGAAAACATAAAGTTACATATGCTACAGGCTGGGTTGGTAAGCTGCGCTTAACCAATCCTAGCTTTTGTTACACTATTTCTGGGCTGCCACGAGGGAGGAAACCAACCTAGACAAAACTTAAAACCGAGAAATACATTATGCATAGTAGTGCTGACATATCTAAGAAACACAAAGTAAACGATAGTAGAAAGGCCCTGAGGGTGAGCATGAAAAAAAAACATAGGAGAACTGTGCAGCTACGCAAAATTTACTTATCATCTTCATCATCACTGTTGGGGTTCTCCTCCTCAATGGGGCAAGCAGGAGCCTGTGCAGTAGATACCTCCACATCTTCCACAGTACGCCTGGGAATGCCCACAGGAGCGCAGAGGATGGGGGAGTTCGGGTCTACACCATCGGGAACACATGTCTAGATGCCATCAGATTCCATGACCCAGATGTTCGTGTCCTCCTCTTCCTTCTCTGGAGCCGTCATAGGGGAAAAATTGTGATGCTGTGAGTGTGTCTAGGGAGAGATGGTGGAATTCCCCGAACCGCGACCTCCTCTCTACGTAGCATGCCTGGAGGCTTCTTCACGCTGCTCGAGATCGGGACGTTGTCACGCAAATGTGTTGGAAGAGAAGCCATAAATCAACTCGAGACAATTATCCTCTCGACGATGATAACGCCCTGAGAGTGCCCCTCTCTGACCTCCGTGGATAGTGCATTTGCGAAGTCTTGGAGCCATTTCGTACCTGGATCAGGGAGAGCATTTTATGAGAAAGAGTAACACATAAGGGTGAGCAACACTGGGCTAAAGGGGAAGAAATAACTGGGGGGGCAGATGCGCAGGAGGGAGTGCGACAGTCCAAAGGAGATTGCGTAGCTCCACGCTAAGACCAGGGCTTCGCAGCTTGTTGAAGTTGGTGAGAATCCAAAGCAGCGTGAGGGGGGAGAAAGGCCAAGGTAACAGGCTAAGTAGTGAGAGCGGCAGGTAGCTCAGCTTTATAAAGGTTCAAGGACGAGTTCCATGAGGATAGCGATGAGTGGGCTTTGCACGTATCTACGTGCTTTGATTGAGAACCTAAGTAGGCTTGGGGGAAGGGGTATGGCTGCGATACTGGCTAATCATGATGGAAATTAATGGTGATGGATGCAAGGTGATGCTCAAGGCAAGGTGACGCAGTACCCATCCTCTTGTCATCATCTCTGGTTCTGCGAGTTTCGTGCGAGTGGCTAACAACATGTGGATCTGTAGCAGATGAAGCTCTGTGTGGGAGATATCTGTTATCCAGGTGGAGTGGGATGTGATTTTCACGCATGTCAATTCTTTCACCCGCATCTGGGGGTGCTGATCCTTATGAATGAGAGTGAGACAATCATGTCTGAGATAATCCTCCTCATCCTATGTAAGGGTGGAGTGATGCAGCACACAGTTGCTTTCCACCCCTTTGTTCGCAAGAAGGTCTGCAACAGAGTTGGATTTCTTGCAAACGTGACCAAAAGTGATGGCTCTGTGGTTGTGAAGCAGTAGTTCCAACACCTTAAGCTTGTGGGAAAGTCTCCAGTTGTTGGAAAATTTTGAGGACGCTGTGTCTTGGAGGATTCTGGTGGCAGCCATCATTATGATTTGCGAGTCTCCCTCCATTTCCAGAGGGAATTAGTGAAATTTGATGGAAATTTTTATACCTTGTATTAGCCCTTTCAACTTAGCTGAATTATTACTATCCCATCCTATGTTCCCATAGTAGATTCTAAGAGGATCTCCTTAAGAGTTCCTGATAATGCCTATGAAACTTGCATTACCAAGGTTGCCTTTGGATGCTCCATCAAAATTTTATTTGAAGAAACCTTTGGAAGGGGGAGACCATGTTTCTGGAGTAGGATTTCTACCAGCACTTCTGAGATTGAAGTCCATAGGGGTGTTTAGACTCATGTGCCAGTTTTTCCATATGTGGCATTCTGCTACGTGGTGGGAAGGTCCTCTTGACTCCAGGAATCTAAGGCTAGAGTTTCAGTGAGTTTACTGTGAATCCTGTACCAGAGCTGATCAGAAGTGGAAGCCTTTTCCTCGAAGATGCGGCTATTTCGTTCCTTCCAAATGTTCCAGATGAGGATGCCTGGAATGATCTGCATAATCTATTCAGAAGGGTGTTGGTGGAAGGATTGTCCTACTAGCTGCTGATGGTGTTAATGATGTTACCTCTAGCACAGTTGGAATGTTGGCATAAGACAACAATTCTATCCCACAAGAAATTGGCAGTAGGACATTGGTCCAATAGGTGGTCGATGGTTTCCGAGTTGTCGTGAAATAAAGGACATCTAGAGGGCCCTATGAAACCCCTCTTCAAAATATTCTCCCATGTGAGGATGCATCATTTACTGAGAAGCCATAGGTATGTGGCTATTTTAGGCCACAGATTGGCTTTCCATATCTTTTTTCCAGATGATGTCTGTTGGTCCAGGGTTCTGTTGATGAAGAATGTTGTAATATTCCTTGTTTGAGTAAGTTCGACTAGGGATACGCCCCCAGCGAAGGATTTCAGGTCCTATTTTTACTTTGATTTTTATTTTTGTGCTGAGCTCCTACCTGATTTCTTTGTGGCTTTCATTGTTCCAGTTATCTTTCCATCTTCTTGTATGAAGCCATTGCATGTAGCCTTGGGAGGTGTCGTCCGTCCACAAGTATTGAGCCTTCTGTCTTTTCCTTCCTTGGAGCGCTGCACTCCATAGAGGTTTATGAAAGATGGAGGAGAGGCTTGGCATCTATTGCCAGGAGTCCTCCCATAATATAGCATGGTTACCACTTCGCAGCTCCCATAAATTGTGATTTTTGATTATCCGTTTTTTATTGCTTGTTTCTTTATAGATTTGGGATCCAACTAGATCTAAGTTATACCTTAGGAGATCCTCCTTTGGCCGATAAGGCGCGTTCTTGGCAGCCCATAGGTTGGCCCATGGGGTGTAGGGGTTAGAGACCCATTTCCACCAGATGTTGGTTCCCATTATGGTATTGTTGTGCTCAAGATCACACATTCCTAATCCTCCCTGACTTTTAGGGGTGCATACGTCCTTCCAATTGACTAAGGCTAATTTGTTCTTTCCATTGGTGCCTCCCCATAGAAAATACCATTGTATATTTCACATGGCTTTTAGGACCCATTTGGGAGCTGCAAGGACAGAGAAAAGATAAATGGGGAGGGATTGTAGGATGGATTTAATGAGGACAAGACTGCTAGCAATGTTGAAGGTGCGGTGAGTCCAGTTGGAGAGACGAGTTTCCATTTTTTCCAGTAGAGCTCTCCAGGAGGAGTGATTGATGGCTGAGTCAGTTAGTGGAGCTCCCAGGTATTTGGAGGGAAGAGAAGCTATGGAGAATTCAAGGATGCAGGCGATAGTGTGCTGGGTTTGAAGGGGGGTATGGAAGAAGAAAATCTGTGATTTGTTAGGGTTAACCTCTATCCCAGAGGCTTTAGAGAAGGAGTCAAGAACAGATTTGAGGGTCCGAGCTTCCTGGACTAAGGGGTAGCCCATAATCAATTTATCATCCATAAATTGCTGGTGAGAGGAGGGAGGTAGGTTGTGGAGGGGTAAACCAAGCAGGGCGCCAGTCTGGATAGAGCTTTTGAGAAGGTGACCCAAGCCTTATTCCATGATGATAAAGATAAAGGGAGATAGAGGGTCCCCTTGTCTTATGCCTCTAGAGGAATTAAAGGTGTCAGAGGGGATACCATTGAACATGATGGAGTGAAAGGGAGAAGTGATAAGACACATGATCCATCTAACCCAGGTTTAACTGAAGCCAAAGGCTAAAAGAAATTTTTTGATGTAGTCCCAGCTGAGTTTGTCAAAAGCTTTGGATAGGTCAATTTTAATAAGCATACCAGGTTTTTTGTTGGTTTTGAGGGAGTGAATGACTTCATGGGTTAAGATGATGCCATAAAGAATCTATCTACCTTACACATAACTTTTTTGATCCAGGGAGATGATGAGGGGAATGAGCTTCTTCAGTCGGTTAGCTATGACTTTGGAGATAGTTTTGTAAATGACATTGGAGAAAGCTATAGGTCTGTACTTACTTGGTGAGGTTTCTCTGTCTTCTTTTGGAACCAAGGTGATGAAGGTGGAATTTAGCACCGATAGAAGCCAATGAGTGGACCGTGATTCCTCCACAACATCCCAGACTTCGTTTTGGATGATCTCCCAGAAGAAATGGAAGAAGTTGGTGGTAAATCCATCGGGACATGGAGCTTTCCCTGTCTTCAGCTGGAAGACTGCCTGTTCCACCTCAGCTAAAGAGGTAGCCATGAGAAACATCCTATTATGATCCTTCGTTATTAGCTTGGGGATATGTTGAGTGATTTCCCCAATGGCTTTATGCCTTTGCTGATTGGGTTCCTGGAGGATGTCCCTGAAATGATTACGCAACTCATCACTGATGGCCGCTTGTGTTCCCAGCCTTTCCCCCATTTGGTTCTTGAGGAATGTGATTCTGTTGTGCATCCTGTGATGAATGGTGGAGCGGTGGAAGAATTTGGTGTTTCTTTCTCCCTTTTTGAGCCAGTTGATTCTTGATTTTTGTCTCCAGAGGGCTTCTTCTTGGTTCCTTCTTTCTTCCAGCTGAGTAGTTAGGGATTGCTCCTGATGAGTTGACTCAACTGAGCGCCCCTCTTGGATAATGTTATGTTGCAGTTTCTTCATTTTCTCCTCCAGATCTTTCTGTTCTGTGAATATGTTGCCAAAGGTTGTTTTGTTCCATACTTTCAGCTGACCTTTGATAAGCTTCATTTTTTTCTAGAATTGGAGCATTTTGGTACCTTAATAAGGTGCTAAGGAGGACCACCATTTGGAAACCATTTCCTTGAAACCCGGGTGCCTAAACCAGTAATGTTCAAAGCAAAAACATTTAGGAGCATGCTTACCTAGTTGGAGCCATTGAAGTTGTATTGGCCAATGATCAGATCCTGCCGCCGGGATGATGGTGGCATCTATGTTACCTCTGAGATGGATAAGATCTTCGGTGATGAGGAATCCATCCAGTTTTGAGGCTATCTGATGGGCGCCCCCTCTTTTGTTGTTCCATGTGAAGATTCCATTGGAGGTGTGCAGATCTATGAGGTTATTTCTTTGGAAGAAATTTTTGAGTCCATTACTATCTGATTCCAGATGCAACCTTCCGCCTTTCTTTTCCTGGAGATTGGTTATCATGTTGAAGTCTCCCCCCAAAATCTAGAAAGGGAAGGATCGTTATTTGTTGATTTCCACTAGGTTATTCGAGAGCACCAATTTTTGTTGAGCGTTTTGAGGAGAGTAGACATTAGTGAGCAGGCCATGGATGTTCGTTCCAGTCAGGTGAAATTTGGCCTGAATGAAGTGTCTATTGGCATGAAATTTCTCTAAGGAGATGATTTGGGGATTCTAGATGATTGCTAGTCCTCCAGACGCCCCGTTTGCATCAACTGCTATTTTATTGCTGCATTTCCAAATCATTTTGAATATTGTTTCCAGAGTAGAGCTGGAACTTTTGGTTTCTTGCATGTAGAATATTGCCGGTTGTTCCTCATAAATCATTTTCTTTATGATCTTATGCTTCATGGGGCTGTTGAGCCATCTGATATTCCAGGAGATTAGCTTCATGGGATATGATTTGAGGTGATGGCCTAGAATCTAGTCAACTTGGGGAATCGCCCAGAGTCCACCATTTCTTTCGCAATTTCAATGGTTCTTTGCAGGGTTGTTTTCCTGCCCCTTTTGTGGGACTTTTTCGTGAAGTATTTTGTGTTGATGAGCGTGCCCCCTAGATATCCAAGGAGGGGAGCTACTGTGCTCTGGATAGGATTTCCTCCATTTTTTGGATTTTTTTCTCCGGGATTGATATGTAGTCCTTCATGTTGCAGGCTTCCTCTAGCCCAACGATGTCCAAGCCTTCCAGATCTATGATTTCTGGTTCTTCCTCCATCGCTTCTGCGATCGATTCCATGATCGGTTCTTTGCCCTTTATCAGATTGTTGTCCCCTGCGTCATTTGCGGTGGGTGTTTTCAAGAAGGTCTCTAGGGGAAGCTTGTTATTTTGAGCCTTAGAGGACTAGGCCTGTGCCATGGAGGTACTTCCATCTTCGTTGACTGGTTCAATTTCATTGTAATTTAACTGATTTAAGGCTGCGAAGCTATTGCTAATAGTAGGTCCTTTTTTATTCTATTGAGGGGTAAATCTCCTGTTATGTATTTTTTTGTTTTCTACCTTCATGAATCCTTCAAAATTTTGTTCGCTGGATTCCTTTTCAGTTGTAGCTTTCTTGTTTAGGGGATAGTATCTGAAGAGATTCCCATGTTGGTGACACTTTATGCATCTAAAAGGAATGTGCTCATAATCTACAGTTTGTGTCCATTCAAAATCTTCATGCATCAGACTTACCTAGCCTGGTAGTGGTTTGGATAGGTTCATGTAGACACATATGCGAGCATAGGCTGCGTAGTGGTTGATCTTGGTTTCCTTTGCAATCTTGACAAACTCTCCTAAGGCATTACCAATGTCTCTGAGGGTGAGCTCGTCCCAATAGTCTTGGGGGAGAGAGTAGAGCCTGATCCATACCAGTGCCCAAGTTAGATCCTGTTTATCTAGGTTGAAGCGCTTAGTCCATGGTCTGAGGTATAGACCTACAGTGTTGAAGAAATAGGGACCCCCATCCATTATCCTATCTTTGTCTTTAGAGCAGGTGAAAAGTATATTGAAGAAGCCTTTAGCACACAACTGTAGGTCAATGTGGCCTTTGGGTTTCCATTTTGAGGCTATCCATCCTCTCAGTGCTTTTTCTGTGGGCCAGAAGCCCATGAACTTGCCTATCAGTGTGTGATCTTTCATGAATTGGATTTTTCCATTGATGCGGTGCGCTGGGAGTTCTATCACTATTTTCTTGGAGTTCTTTGGTATGCATGTTGTTGATTTAGTGTTCCTTGTTGTTGCTGCTTGTGTATTTGTCATCTGTGCTGTGGGTGTCATCCTTGCAGTTTCTTGACACGGGCCGGAGTTGTGCTGATTGACGGTATCAGCCCCTACCGTCGCCGTTATTGGAAGCTGGCCTGTGAGGGGGAGAGTAGCCGTCCCCCCACTGGAGTCGGTCATCGGTGAGCCTGTAAATCAGGTTGGGGGAGAAGGTCTACCGAGGGCATCCAACGCCAAAACCAACAAACCCTAGTTCATGGAGGTCGGCCTGGTGCACATCTCCTCTCGATCGTGATAGATGCTCCACCGCTTCAACACCCTTGTAATTAATATATATAAGATTTTCTATTATTAACACAAATATTCATCTAATTAGCATATAATTTTCGAAAGAAAACATTAGCAAATAAGATATACCTGCATAGCGAAGAAATAAATAGATCTTTCTGTTGCTTTCTAATTTTTAAGGAAATCCAGCTCCTGATGACCACAACAAAGTGTTGGGGATGATTCTCCACCTAATCTTAGACAAGATGCATCCAATAATTCTTGCAGTTTCCACCCCCAATCCCTCAATCAACTTACTACTACGAAGCCTTTCTCTTACAAAATTCTTATCCTCAAAGAATAAGTGAAGTAATGAATGGTTCTCACCTCCCTTTTACGCCATTAAATAGAACCAACAATTAGAAAAATGGAAAGGGGTTTAGAAAGTGACCTGCATGTGCACAATCCATGTGTCATGCCCACTTTTATTTCGTTTTATTTTTGTTTATTTTATTTTATTTTTTATTCATAATTTTATTTATTATTATCTTTTCTTCGTTACTTGTTATTTTTATTTATTATTATATTTTTTTGTTATTTGTTATTTTATTTGTTGTTGTATTTTCATCATTATTTGTTATTTTATTTATTATTGTATTTATTTCTATATTATTATTATTATTATTATGGGGCATTACACATTTGTAGTTTGTGTAAGCTTAAAATTTTCATGTTGAAACCTAATTTGTGTAATTTTGATGATTGTGTTTTGGTGGCACTATTACAAGCACACTTACTTTTACGATAAAACATTAACATAACTTATGATTAGGGACATTTAAAAAAAATAAAAACAGATTTTACATTAATACTCTCTTTGGGATTCATTACTTTTGATTTTAGGTCAACAAAATCATTCTTAATCATGCCTATCCCTTTGGAAAAAAATATGGTGAAATCTTTGACTTGTCTGTATTACTGAAGATGAAGTTGTTTAATATTGCAATAGATGAATGACTCCATACCTATCACAAGTTTGTGTTACACATAATTTTTGGACAATTCTTTTCACCATTTGTAAATTCATTGGATATTATCCATGGTATTGTTGTATCCTACTAATACTGTTTCTTTATTTCCAATAAAGTATATGTAAGGCTTCCTTCTCAAGGAATTTATATCAAAGAAGAAGAAGAGTGCAAAAAGGGGAATGGGAAGGAGTTTTTGGAATAGGTTTTAGTTCACAAGGGGGAGAGTCCAACCCGCTCTTAGGCTAACCAGGCGGTGCTGGGGTAAAACTATCTAAGTGGCTGGTATTTATTTTTTGAGTATTGTTTAATATTTATGTCCATTGTGGTTTATGTGTTATTCTCTGTGGTTTTTGTGTTCTTCATTGATGGAGGGGTTTTAAGGGGCTTGCTGATCTAGACCTCGCATAGTAATGGAAGTATGGATGACCTAGAGGTCGTTTAATATGATATAATGGGTCCTTTTAGGGGGATCTATTTTTTTTTCTAGCAATGATGGGTCCTTCAGAGGGCGTTGCATTTCCTCTCTGGGGAATGCTAAAGGCAGTTTGCATCCTTCTAGAGGGTTTTCATGGAACTTAAACTAGTTTCTTCCTGGAGACTCCCTGCTCTCCATTTCCATGTGTTTGGGGATCTCGCTGGTGGTTACATAGGTAAATAATGTTACCCCTACTATAGATGTTTTGCAAGCAACATCTATGGGAGGTATTTCTTCTTTGGAAACACCTATTTCTGGAGAAGGGTTGTTAGGGTTTTTGGGGTAATTTTTAGTTGATTTTCATGATGTGGGACTCCATTTTCCAACATTAAGAACAGATGTTTCATCCTTCCTGGTCTCCCCGTCCTTGGGTGGTCTAATTATTGTTTCAAAACCTTTCACAAAGTCTCCTACACTTTAGGCAGATATCCCCTCTATCGATCGAATTCTTCCTTAGTTTCTAATGTCTCATGCGCTCATTGAGTAAGGTATAAATTATGGAACCAATTAGCAGAATAATGAGAGAGTATCTACAAACCCTTGCATGGAAGAAGTGGGTGGTCGAGAGTCTCCTACAAAGATAAAGAAGTATTGAATCCTGTAGAGCAAGAAAATGTAATATTCCTATTTAGGAAAATCAACAATATAGGCACTAACAATGAATTATTAAGATAATTATGCTATAACAGTCAAGAAAATCCAATGGATCCATTAGTTTATGTATTATAGCAATCAAATATACAAGGGGATCAGAAACAAATCATTCCAACTTAGTTAACAGGCCTCCCAAGCCCAGAACAACTCAAAAAAACTACAACCCCATGACTACTGCAACACAGAAATTATGAAGCATGTGACAACACAGTATAATGATGGTTTCTTCTATAGAAATAGAGAAACAAATGGATCTAATGATATATTACTCAAAAGAGCTGAAAAATGGAGATCTAGTCTCTTTTACACAACCCAAAGAAAACCCGGCAAGGGTTTCTTGAAAGGCATGAGATACAAAAAGTATAAAATACAGATTTGTGGCTGAATCACACTGTGTTACTGAATATCTACAAAAATATATCTGAAAAGGCAAAGAAATGGCTGTAAATCCTCCTTACTAGCTTTTCAGGTGAAAGGTTGATCCTTTCACTAGGAAACTAGCTCATAAACAGGGCTTTTGAACCTTCCACTGCAACACCATGAAAAATAACGCAGTTCCTCAAGGAGATTGTGCTGTGGCTGTAGGTGACTGCTTGTCCCAATTCCAGATGGTGGAAATGAAGCTCAGAAAACTCCTCTCAGATTTCCTTCCCAAGTCCTCCAAGAAAGAGTGGGGAATTCCTACATGGAAATACCCTTGTACTAAACAGTACATCAAACCCAACTAAACAGCTGAAGCATGCTTTAAGTCATAAGACTCAAACATAAAAAATATTCTGAATGCCTCTCATGGCTACCATCCCTTTCCTTATATTCTTGGTGAGCCTCCTCACCCTTGGCCCCACTCATTTATGAGGTTACTTCCATGCAAAGACTCCTCCTTCAAAACTACGTTGTCCCCACTAGCTCCACTCTCTTCTTTGGCAACGTTATTGATTTGGTAAACCTTGATCTAGTCTACATGCATTGCTCCCTTTCACACCCAAGATGGCTTTATTTTGACTGTATAAACTAATCCACATTCACAATGGAAGTGTTTTATTCCTACTAAAGATATTTAAGGGCCTATTTACCCCATTTATTCTTCTAGACTAAAAATAGAAGTAACATATAATATTCCAACTAGCTAAAAGCTAATTGGGAATATTATAGTCCCCCCTCCAAAAATTTTCTTGTCCTCAAGCATCAGTAAAGAAGGATGCTGCAAAATCTTTTCTCCCTCCCAAGTGGGGCATCCTCATCAGGAATTTTCCTCCATCAAATTAGATATTCTTTGATCACCCTGCTCCTTAGCTGCCTCTCCCGAGTATCCAAGATAGCCTCTGGTTGCAAAACTAGATGGCCCTCATCATCAATAGGTGGGATATCCATAGTGGCTGTTAGTGTCAGTATTTGCATATTTCCAGCAGGGATCAAAAAAAAAATTTCATGTGCATCTTAGGTGTCCCACTCTAAAGAATTTTCAATCATTCCATTAGGTCATGACATAAAATTGTTCCACTAGTGGTTGTCCTTGTCAAGTGTCCCATTTTCCTTCACAAGTATATGCATGCTAACCCTCTTCCATGTCTTCATCATGCTAAAAACAAGTCTGATCTCATTAAAATTTTAGTCAAAGTCACTTATTGAGTCAGCTTCTTTAATTTATCATAGGGTCACTAGGATTTTAGTAGGTCAAATCATTGCATTGTCTCATTGGCATGTGACCTAGAATAAACTCATGACTTGCTTCAGTCAGTTCAAATGTAATAAGTATTCAGTCTCCCAAAGGTTTCCAACTCATAAATCCACATGCCAACACATCAAATTTCAAAGAGAGTTGTCTTTTCCCGGGGGTGCCCAAGTCATCATTGTTCACAAGCACTAAACCCTAATTTCCTCTCCCATTGAGCTAGGGTTTGTTATGGAAATCGTGACATTTGAGCAGAGGAGCCATAAGGTAGGTCATATCAGTAAGTATGAGGTCATTTCATCTCATAAACATCATGTCTCCGTGATTTGTTTGAGAAGTATTTCCAAGAGTCAAGCCATTTGCCACTCATAGGGCTAGTTTCACTTTAAACTATGTTTCTGACTAAAAAATGATGAATTTGACAAAAGTGAGAGAGATTTTTGTTCCTCATAGGTCAATAAAGAAAAAAGTCCTTCATATTTTACACAAGTTTCATGGTTTTAGAGCAATGTCAAAAATACAGGTGCCATGGGAGAATTGATGCACTTATGGAGTGACCTTGGGAAAATCAAGTTTTCTCATACCTAGAGTGTCCAAATGACTTTCTTGATGAGTCAAATGATAACTAGACAGAGAGAGATTTAAAATGAGCTATCATGAGATCGATTTGGAGTTGAGGAAGGCCTCCAAAATTTGCCTGCACCATCACTCTGAATTTCTGCACGCTCATTCAACACTTTTTGACCAGTCTTGGGAAAATCCACATTTGACAAGGTAAATCAATTCCAATCAGAAAATAGGTATATTTTGAAATTAGACTTCAATATCTTTCCAACGAGCTATCCTGGGCCCAATTTGGACACTGGGAAGGCCTCCAAAAGTGGTTTGAAAAACAATGATGCAGTGGCACTGCACTAATGTTTGGGCGTTGTGCTAATACCCAGCTTGCCAAAAACGCACCGCCCTTGGCACTGCGCTTTTTATTGGAGCATCCAATGAAGGAATGGTCACCACCATAATGTTAATAATGATGATGAAGTTAACTCCAGTAATTTTCAGAAGTTTTGAGGAGAACTGGTCCCTCAAAAAGGAAATAAACCACCAAAAAAACATGTTTATGCCCTTGTTTTTGACTAGGCACTGCCCTAATACCAGTCTTGGGAAAAGTGATTTTTGATAGGGAAGATTGGCACCATTTTGGAAAATGGAGGTATATTTAGAAACTAGACTCAGATAGATTTACAATGAGCTATCATGGAGATGATGTGGAAATTGAGAAGGCCTCCAAAAGTGACTTGCAAGAGAGGTTATTTTTTCCGTCATGGCACTGTGCTTTTTCCAAGAAATTGTCATTTTCACCATCTTCACCGAATTTTGACTTTTTGACTTTTGACTTGGGAAAATGAGGAAATTACTGATGTAAATGGTCATAGTGAATGTAAATTTCATGTTCTTACTCTCATCTAATGTAGATACATTAGGTACGTCATCATTTTAGGCCAAATGAATCAGTTTCCTCTCTTTTAGAGGCAAATTGTTGGGTCTTCCTAGTCTTTAGATTCTGTTTGGGAGTAGGTGAAACTAATCCCTATCTCATGGATTAGACTCCTTGAGGCTAGGGAGAGTAGTTTTAAGGTCTATATCATGTATTTTCTCAGTCATTTGTAGACGTTGGACTCACTTGGAGCTTTGGCATCTCAAGGACACATTTTGTATCAGTTTGGCTTGGACAATTAATGATAAATTTGCAGCTATTTATTTGGGATCCATGTGGTATGCAATGTTTGACATAGTTTCTTCTTTGTGATCATTTGTATGAATTTTTTTTAAGCTCATAAACCATTTTCATGTATATGATATGCTTAATTTTAAGTCGAAAGCAAAAATTCATGTTTCATGCTCTGTTTTGAGAAATTTTGCATAATTTGTTTATTTTCTTTAGTTTAGGGAGAATTCATTTCAAATGCTCTTCCTGACTCCTCACCTGTCTATTCACCTCACCATAATCATATTTTAATGTCAAGACTTCTATCTACCTTGCCCCGTAGAAACCCTTGCAAATTTTGACCTAATTTCCTTGCCCTAACTGTTTGACTCCTCTTGATCCAGCAAACCCTACACAATCAAAATCGAAACCCTGAGCTACTATACCTAGCCTAAAATATTCTTTCCTTAGTCATTTTGACTATGATATATATAGATAGAGCCCTCTCCTAGCCTAGTAGGGCTAGCTACTTGGCTAAGCATGGTTTGAGGTTACCTCAGAATTGCCTTCTTTCACCCTGAGGTTCAATCTAAGTGATAAAATTTTGGCGACTCCACTGGGGAAGCGAAAGATCATATATTCCATGGGAAATAATGATAAATTTTAGATCTGATTGCTAATGGTGGACAACTATCAGATGCATATGAAGGTTTAACTTTTCACCTGACGACTCCAACTTGATGTAAAGACTCCATTGGAGGATTGACCTTGCCAGCAAAATAATGGATGGATCTTACAGAAAGGTCAGGTATTCAAAGTGGAATTGTATTCAAGGTCTAACTTGATTTCTTGTAAATCACTTCTTTTATTTTCTTGAAATATCCTGAAAGTTTTCCGGAGTTTGTTGTATGATAAAGATGATCAAAATCTTGATCCTACATATTCAAAAAGAGTAAATACCGAGTTTTCCTTTGATCTTGGTCCACATCCTTTTTCTGAATCTTATGATGACCATCTTCAAATATATAAGCCTAAAGAGATCAAGACTGATCCTACAACTTTTGTACATACTCCTACACCTTGTAAATTTCCAAATTGATACAAAACACTCATCTTACCTCCTATACTCCATGCTTTCCCCGAAAATAATTATCTATATCTACCAAGTTTTTATGGTGAATATGACAACATCACTACTGAGAGACATATGCATAATTTTGAGACTTTCCTAGACCTTTTTTAATTTGACGAAGAGGATGTCAGTATCAGAATATTTTCTCTTTCTTTACAAGGCAGAGTCAAGAGTTGGTTCAAAAAATTGCCTGCCACGAGCATCTCAGATTTCCCATAGTTCGTCAAATTTTTCCTCGACAGGTGGCTGGTCAAACAAATCCCTTTCCTGATTCTAAAAGAGTATGCCTAGCTAAAAAGATAGCTAGGGGAGACAATACAACAATTTTCTGCCAGATTCAATCAAGTCTATTATTCGCTACCTGTTGATATAAGACCCCCTCCTGTCTTTGCTCTTTTACATTTCTCGGATGCATTTTATACGGAAATGGAGTTTCAGATGAGAGAAAGGAACCTTGCAATATTTGGAGAGATGCAGAAAAATGCAGTAGATGTACAGGCTAATCTGCTGATCAAAAGGGCAAAGATGAAGGAAGAAGAGAAGAAGAACATTGCAGATCACCTGATATCTTCAGAGGTAAAGCTTGACATTTTGGTAAGTACAATAGAGAAAGTGATGCAAAGGATCACCATGAGAGATGTATTTTCCATTCATGATCATCATCACCCACTTATCCCAGAAAAAGAAGAGATTGAAAGCCCTAAAAATTTTCCTTCTAATCCCAGCCACCATAGATCAGAAAATGGATTTGTAGATCAATCCGAGGAGAAAAAATCTAATAATATAATGTGTATGATTGGTAACATTACCTATATTGATGATTTGACAAAGTTTTATCAGTATGATGATGATTATGTTCTCCAAACTGAAGCTAATCTTGCAGAGAAATCAACAGTTGGTTTGTGGGAGGAAGTTCAGTTTCTGCAGCTTGAAAACAGTGATCAGTAGAGGCATATCAGCTATGATAGTGATGAGGAAATTCTAGAAAATTTGGAAGTAAGTGAAGGACCTTTTCCTCTTTGTTTTACTTCATTTCAGTTCATCAGAGATAACTTTCATGCGATCAGAAATCAACACTCATTTAGTTTTGATCTTGACAATCAAGAGGATAATAAAACTTTTGATCAAAGCTCCTTACCCTTGTGTTTCTCCTCATTTGCAAAAATAAGATAAAACTACAAGAAAGAATATAAGCGAGTGGTCAACACTATAAATGATGAACTCCTAAATTGGTCAAGGAAACCATTTGCGACATAGAATACTCCTTAGCTCTAGATTTGTAGCCACCGAATGCCATTGAATGTCAGGTTGCACATGAAGGTATGGAAGTTGAAACACATGATCAAATGATGCAAGATGATTTTGTACCACTATGTTTTGAATAATTTCAGTTTTTAAAGGAAAATTTTCATAATATCTCTAAAGAAAAGGATGAGCAACCTATAGACAGTCATGCAGTCTCATTAGAACCAATGGAAAATAGGTTGCATCTGTCTTTTCAAGTTTTTCATGACCCAATAGCTGATGTGTTGGATGATATCTACAGTAAAATTCCTTCTCCATTGGCTAACTATGAGCCTAGAAAGAGTGTTGATATAAACTTGATCCGACAACCGACTTCATTGTCTCATTCAACAGGTGTTTCATTACAAAGCACATACCAAAATTTGCAGTCATATTGGGAGAGTAATGAAGAAAAAATTTGTTTTTTTGTTGATCAACAGGAAAAAATAGTTATTCATGAGTTTCAGGATCCTTTTGTCAACTTATTATACTCATCAAAGAAAGAAAGCACAAATGTTAGGAAAATTTCAAAACCAAGGTACGAAGACTACCTAGAGAAGAGCAGTAATGTGTTAGATGGGATAGAAATCAATACGTATTCATGTGAAGATCCTTTTGTGGCATTCTTGAGATCAGTTGGTGGGCTCCTGCTTTGCAATTTCATCAAGAATCGATCTGTTGACAAGTTTTCATGGGAGTTTCCTTTCAGTAGTTCTCTTCTTGCTCATAAGTAAGCACTTGCAGAGAATTCAAACAACAACCATAATGTTTACATGGTTTCATTGGTTGTTCCATTTCACTTGATCAGGTGATGTATGGATCAATTAGAGTAGGTTTTGTTGAATAAGCTCAATTCTGAGCATCTTTTTCTGTTTGTTAGATGTGTTTTAGTCAGTCTTGAGTCAGTTTATTGAGTCAAGTTTCTTTTAGTATTCAATTTGGGTTTTAGCTATTGAATCCATGCCCAATGGATAGGCAATTGGTCTACGGTGTTCTTGGCACCTCCAAGGAGCTACCATCCCCAGCTGGAGCCAATGTTAGTGTCAGTATTTTCATACTTCCACCAGCGATCAAAAAACATTTTGCATGTGCATATTAGGTGTCCCACTCTAAAGAATTTTCAATCATTCCATTAGGTCATGATATAAAATTATTCCACTGGTGGTTGTCCTTGTCAAGTGTCCCATTTTCCTTCACAAGTATATGCATGCTGACCCTCTTCCATGTCTTCATCATGCTAAAAACAAGTCTGCTCTCATTAAAATTTTAGTCAAAGTCACTTATTGAGTCAGCTTCTTTAATTTCTAATAGGGTCACTAGGATTTCATTAGGTTAATTCATTGCATTGTCTCATTTTCAATAAAAGGAAGCAGAAGGTGTGAAGGTGACCCAAAATAAACTCATGATTTGCTTAAGCCAGTTCAAATGTAATAAGTATTCAATATCCTAAAGGTTGCAAACTCATAAATCCACATTCCAACACATCAAATTTCAAAGAGAGTTGTATTTTCCCAAGGGTGCCCAATTCATCATTGTTCACAAGCACTAAACCCTATTTTCCTCTCCCAGTTAGCTAGGGTTTGCTATGGAAACCACAAAATTTGAGAAAAGGAGCCATAAGGTAGGTCATATCAGTAAGTATGAGGTCATTTTGGCTCATAAACATCATGTCTCCATCATTTTTTTGAGAAGCATTTCCAACAGTCAAGCCATTTGCCACTCATAGGGATAGTTTCACTTTAAACTATGTCTGACAAAAAAAAGATAAATTTGACAAAAGTGAGAGAGGTTTTTGTCCCTAATAGGTCAATAAAAAAAAAGCTCCTTCATATTTTACACAAGTGTCATGTTTTTAGATCAATCTCAAAAATACAGGTGCCATGGGAGAATTGATGCACTTCTGGAGTGACCTTGGGAAAATCAAGTTTTATCATAGTTGGAGTGTCCAAATGACTTGCTTGATGAGTCAAATGATAACTAGATAGAGAGATATTTCAAATTAGCTATCATGAACTCAATTTGGAGTTTAATAAGGCCTCCAAAACTTTCTTGCACCAGCACTCTGCATTTCTGCACCCTCATTCAACACTTTTTGACCAGTGTTGGGAAAATCCATGTTTGACAAGGTAAATAAACCCCAATCATACAAATAAAGGTATATTTGGAAAGTAGACTTCAATATCTTACCAAAAAGCTATCCTAGATCCAATTTGGACACCAGGAAGGCCTCCAATATTGGTTTGAAAAACAATGCTGCAGTGGCGCTGCGCTAATGTTTGGGCGCTACACTAATGCCCAGCTTGCCAAAAATGCAGCGCCCTTGGTGCTGCGCTTTTTCTTGGAGAATATAATGAAGGAATGGTCACCACCATCATGTTTATAATGATGAGGACATTAAATCCAGCAATTTTCAAAATATTTAGAGGAGAACTGGTTCGTCAAAAAGGCAAAAAACCACCAAAAAAACATGTTTCTATCCTTGTTTTTGCCTAGGCGTTGCGCTAATACCAATCTTGGGAAAAGTGTTTTTTGATAGGGCCAATGGGTACCATTTTGGAAACTAGAGGCATATTTGGAAACTAGACTCTAAGAGATTTCCAATGAGCTATCATGGAGATGATTTGGACACTGAGAAGGCCTCCAAAAGTGACTTGCAAGAGAGGCTATTTTTTTTGTCATGGCACTGCGCTTTTGCGAGGAAATTGTCATTTTCACCATCTTCAGAAAATTTTGACTTTTTGAATTTTTAATTGGGAGAATGAGGAAATTACTAATGTAAATGGTCATAGTGAATGTAAATGTCATGTTTTGACTCTCATATAAGGTAGATACATTAGGTAAATCATTAGTTGAGGTCAAATGAATCAGTTTCCTCTCTTTTAGAGGCAAATTGTTGGGTCTTCCTAGTCTTCAAAGTATGTTTGGGAGTAGGTGAAACTGAAACCTATCTCATGGACTCAACTCCTTGAGGATAGGGAGAGTATTTTTAAGGTCTATATCATGTATTTTCTCAGTCATTTGTAGAGGTTGGACTCACTTGGAGCTTTGGCATCTCAAGGACACATTTTGTATCAGTTTGGCTTGGACAATTAATGATAAATTTGTAGCTATTTCTTTGGGATCCATGTGGTATGGAGTGTTTGACATAGTTTCTTATTTGTGATCATTTGTATGAATTTTTTTTAATCTCATAAACCATTTTCATGTCTATGATATGCTTAAGTTTATGTCGAAAGGTAGAATTCATGTTTCATGCTCTGTTTTGGGAATTTTTTGCATAATTTGTTTGTTTTCTTCAGTTTAGGGAGAATTTATTTTAGATGCTCTTCCTAAATCCTCACCAGACTATTCACCTCACCATAATCATATTTTAATGTCAAACCTTCTACCTACCTTGTCCCTTAGAACCCCCTACAAATTTTGACCTAATTTCCTTGTCGTAGATGTTTGACTCCTCCTGATCTAGAAAATCCTACACAATCAAAATCAAAACCCTGAGCTACTATACCTAGCCTAAAATCTTCTTTCCTAATTCATTTTGACTGTGATATATACAGAGAGAGCCCTCTCCCAGCCTAGTAGGGCTAGCTACTTGGCCTAGCATGGTTTGAGGTTACCTCAGAATTGCCTTCTTTGAGCTTGAGGTTCAATCTGAGTGATTACAGTAGCAACTACATGTTGTCCAATGGCCTTCTTAAGGCATGAGAAATGAAAAATGTTATGGATCTTTCTCCTAACATGAATCTCTAGCTCATATTCTACCTCTCCAACACGATGGATCATCCTGTATTGCCCATAGAATCGAGGTTTAAGCTTCTCAGCTCCTTTCTCCTTGAGTGTATATTGTCTATATGGCTGAAGATGAAGATAGACCAAATCATCTACCTTAAACTGCCTCTCTATCCGACCACGGTCTGCATACATTTTCTGTTGGTTTTGTGTTGTAGAAATACTATCCTTAAGAGCTTGGATTATGTCTTGACTCTCTTAAATCCACTCCTTTTCTCTAGGAGCTTTGCTTGCCCCAAACATCACATCAGAAAATGATAGTGCATCATACCAATAAAGGGCTTGAAATGGGGTCATGCCAATGGACATATGAAAAGTTGTGTTGTAGCAATACTCACCCAAATGGAGCCAACACAACCATGCTCTCTGCTGCCCCAAAACATATTTCCGCAAGTAGCCTTCCAACCACTTGTTCACTATTTCAGTCTATCCATCGGTTTGTGGGTGATAGCTGGTACTTGGTGTCAATTCAGTACCCACTAATCGAAAACGTTCTTGACAAAAGCCACCCATGAAGCAGCTATCCCGATCACTAACTATGGTCTTTGGAAGACCATGGAGTCTAAACACATCTCTGAAGAAAATATCAGCTACCTATGAAGAAATATATCATGCAGAAATAGAAAATAAATGTGAATACTTTGTTAGTCGATCAACAACTACAAAGATACAGTCCTTACCCTGTACTGTAGGTAGACCGGTGATGAAGTCCATGGAAATGCTCTCCCATTTCCCATCCGGAATAGGGAGTGGCTGCAATAATCCTGCAAGATGGTTGTGCTCTCCTTTGTTCTGTTGGAAAAATACGCACTCCTTGATGTGTTGGAGTACATCCTCCTTGAGACCATTCCATGAGAATCTCTTTCGAATAGACTGATATGTCTTGGTGAATCCTTGATCCCTGACAAGTGGGGAATCATGTGATGCATGTAAATCCTCTTCTTGAGCTTAGAATCTCTAGCCAAGAAGACTCGATCTCAGTAATAGATGACCTCATCCATCACTCTGTACCTCTCATCGGTCACCAATCCATCTAGGATCTCATATGCAAAGTTGTCTTTGGAGTATTCCACTAACAACTAAGCCTTCCAATCTGCATCCATTCTCATCAAGGACAGCACTGCTGGCCTCTGATATAAAGCATCTGCCACTACATTACTCTTCCCTTTGACATATTATTTGTCAAATTAATATGCTTGGATCTTACTCACCCATTTCTGTTGCCTCTCCTGAAGCTGCTTCTGCTCAAGAAATAATATGAGACTATTATGATCAGTCTTCACTTAGAATTTATTCCCCGCCAAATATTGTCGGAACTTGGCTAAAGCATGCATAATAGCCATCATATCCTTATCATATATGGGGTATAGTCTCTCGTGTGTCAGCAACATCCAGATTTCTAAAGCAATGGGGTGTCCCCCTTGAATCAATACTGCTCCAATGCCTTCCCCCGAAGCATCACATTCCAACACAAAATGTTGGGTAAAATCAGGTAGGACCAATATTGGGAAGCTACTCATCACCTCCTTGAGCTTATCAAAAGCTCTTTGCATGGTGGTTGTCCAACTAAAAGCTCCCTTCTTAGTTAGATCTGTAAGTGGTGCTGCTAGTTGAGAGAACCCTTTTACAAACTTCTGGTAATAGGTACAGATGCCTATAAAACCTGGAAGTTCTGTGACATTATTTGGTTTGGGCCAATCTATAATAGCACGGATCTTCTCTTCATGGACTCTCACCCCATCCACTCGAATTATGTGGCCCAAGTAAATCATCTCTGTGAGCCCAAAATCACACTTATAGAGCTTAGCATAGAATTTCTACTCTGTAAGAATGTGCAATACTACCTCAATATGATGTAAATGTTCCTCCCATGTGTGGCTATAAATAAGAATTTCATCAAAGAAGACCAATACAAACTTCCTTAAGTGACTACAGAAGATGTGTTTCATGCAATATTGGAATGTTTTCGGAGCATTGGTTAGCCCAAAAGGCATTACCAAAAACTCAAAATGTCCATAGTGACATCGGAATGTTGTCTTGGGGATGCCTTGATCCCTCACCTTGATTTGATGATACCCATATCTCAAGTCAATCTTGGAAAAATACTTTGACCCTCTTAGATCATCCATCAATTCATCGATCCTAGGAATTGGGTACCTGTTCTTCATGGTCTTCTCATTCAAAGCTCTATAATCAATGCACATTTTCAATGTGCCATCTTTCTTCTTCACCAAGACCACTGAAGAGGCAAAAGGACTGGTGCTAGTCCGAATATGCCCAAAGCCAAAAGCTCTTGAATGACCTTTTCAATCTCATCTCTATAGGCTTTGGGATGCCTATAGGGTGTGGTGATCATTGCTTGGATCCCTTGCTCCAATTCAATAGTGTGCTCAAAAACTCGGTTAGGAGGTCTCCCAGGTGGAATGTCTCCAAACACTGTAGAATATTTGTCCAAAATAGATTGTACAACTAGATGTACTGATGAATCCTTGCTTATTGATTCTAATAAACGTAGTTCTACTACCCATTCTATGTCTCCTCTGTGCAAATATGCTTCCATCCTATGGGCGGGGACAATCTGGGGTGGATAGGTGTGTATGCCTTTGATTTTTTGATGTTTACCACTCCCTTTTTCTATCCATTCCATCTCTAAGGTTTCCCAATCAGTGGTAACCTTCCCTAAGGTGATCAACCACTAGACACCCAATATCACATTGGTGTCTAGAATATCAACATCAAAGAAGTGGTCTATCAATGTATAGGTTCCCATAGTGATGGTTAATGTTGGAACATATTTGGCACACTGCATGGTTCTAGCTCCTGAAACCAAAACTGAGAATCCCTCAAAGTTTTTTATGTGAATTCCTCTCCTTTGCACCAAATGTGTATCAATAAAGTTATGGGTAGCTCCATTGTCTACCAACACTGATACTCTTTTCCCCATAATAGTGCCTCTAACTCTCAAGGTTAGATACTTGGGAACTCCTCTTAAAGCTGTAAGAGTCCCTCCCATTGGAGAAAATGCCTTCACTACATCTCCTGTGGGTGGTGCACCTTCTTCTACTGCTACAGCGCTGGTCTCCTTCTCCTCATCATAAAATATCTCAATGCAATGTGCTTTCCCTGCAACACATTGGTGGTTTGGTACCCATGGCTCCCGACAAGTGAAACAAAGTTTTTTCTTCCTTAGACCTTTCTGATCATTATCAAGAGATGTTTTCTCTTGATTATCCTTTAGGAAAGAGGAGATCTTCTCCTAGAAGGGGGTTTTGGCATTGGGTAAAGCATGTTGTAAATCCCTAGCCTTATCCATAGCTTCTTGGAGTGTAGTTGGTCTAGTGGATTTTAACAACCCATGCAATCATTCAACCATCCCATCGATAAACATGCATACTCTCTGGGTCATAGTGCGGTCATATACCATGAATGAAAGCTTCAGAAACTTAGAAATATAGGTTTCTAAATCTCCCAATTGCTTGAGCTTGGTTAGCCCAAAAAAGTGTGCCTCTGGATCCCTAGGATCAAATATCTCCACCAACCTCCTGGTGAAGTCTGATATGAAGTGATATTAGCATTCCCAAGTGTAGATAACCCATGAAACCACCAATCATGTGCCTCACCTTCTAGGTGTAGCGTTTCTATTTTGATAGCCTCCACTTCAGAAACTCTGTTGAGTTGGAAATAAGTATCCAACTTCTCTACCCAAGCCTTGGCTGTGCACTTGGGTGATCCATCATAAGAGGGAAAAAATAATCTGCCAAACTGTGTTGTAGATATGAGTTTTGCATATACCCTCCCTTTTTATGGTGATTCAAGGGCCTTCTACCATCCTTGATCCGATATAACTCCTGAAATTTCAAATGTTCCTTGAATATTTGGGATTGAGATTCATATTCAACAAAATAATCACCAAGGGTTTCTTCCCTCAAGGGCCTTCCTTCCTCACTTTCCAAAGATAGGAATGTGGGCATAGTGGAATGTTGTGAAGAAGGTTGTGCTATTGTTTTCTCCCACCACAAATGTGAGGTGCCAAAGATTTCTCCATGGTGAAACCCTCTAGGGGATTCCTTCTATCTTTCAAATCTCATCTCTTTGATATCTTTGGAAATTTCCTACAAAGTCTCAAGGAGAAGTTTTGGAATCTCTCTCTCCTCCATGGCTATGGATGTATTTCCCCCATAAGCTAAGCCAATATTAGAGCTCTAATACCACTGTAATATTCCTATTTAGGAAAATCAGCAATATAGGCACTAAAAATGCATTATTCAGAAAATTACGCTATAACAGTCAAGAAAAACCCATGGATCCATTAGTTTATGTATTATAGCAATCAAATATACAATGGGATCAGAAAAAAATCATTCCAACTTAGTTAAACATGCCTCCCAAGCCCAGAACAACCCAAAAAAACTACAACCCCATGACTACCGCGACACAAAAACTATGAAGCATGTGAAAGCACAGTCTAATGAGGTTTTATGCTACAGAAATAGAGAAACAAATGGATTTGCTGATATATTATTCAAAAGAGCTAAAAAAATGGAGATCTAGCCTCTTTTACACAATCCAAAGATAACCTGGCAAGGGTTTCTTGAAAGGCATGAGATACAAAATGTATAAACTGCAGATCTGTGGCTGAATCACGTTGTATTACTGAAGCTCTACATAAATATAGCTAAAAAGACAAAGAAATGGCTGTAACTCCTCCTTACTAGCTTTCCGGGTGAAAGGTTGATCGTTTCACTAGGAAACTAGCTCATAAACAAGGCTTTTGACCCTTCCATTGCAACACCATGAAAAATAACGTAGTTCCTCAAGGAGACTGCACTGTGGCTGTAGGTGACTACTTGGCCTAATTCCGGATGGTGGAAATGAAGCTCAGAATACTCCTCTCAAATTTCCTTCCCAAGTCCTCCAAGAAAGAGTGGGGAATTTCCGCATGGAAACACCCTTGTACTAAACAGTACAACAATCCCATCTAAACAACTAAAGCATGCAATAAGTCATAAGACTCAAACATAACCAATATTTTGAATGCCTCTCATAGCTTCTATCCCTTTCCTTATATTCTTGGTGAGCCTCCTCACCCTTGGCCCCGCTCATTTATGAGGTTACTTCCATGCAAATACTCCTCCTCCAAAACTGCGTTGTCCCCACTAGCTCTACTCTCTTCTTTGGCAATGCTATTGATTTGGTCAACCTTGATCTAGTCTACATGCATTTCTCTTTTTCACACCCAAGGTGGCTTTATTTTGACTATCTAAACTAATCCACATTCACATTGGAAGTGTTTTATTCCTACTAAAGAGATTTAAGGATTTCTTTACCCCATTTATTCTTCTAGACTGAAAATAGAAGTAACATATAATATTCCAACTAGCTAAAAGCTAATTGGGAATATTACAGAAAACCATGATTATTTACAATCTATGTTTAGGGGACGATGTAGAGATGGATAAAGTGAAGGATCTTGCAAAAAAATTGTTGCTAGGTTGGGCTAGAGGGAAGAAGTTTGTTTTAGAGAGAATTTTAGTGTGGAGGGTGTTATCGCTCTATAATTTATGAGGTTGTGGAAGAAACCAAAAAGGTAACCACAAAACCAATTTAGATCTTAGGATCTAGCTTTCCTAAACTTAGAGAGGGATCTCTTTGTCAAATTTAACTTTGTTGTATTGATGATCTTAGGCTAGTTATTAATGCTCAATTTTTTAGATTTGTTCTAATTGGTTTGGTTGATTAAATGCCTAAAATTCCAATGGGCTATGGAGCCTACAACTTAATATGGATATGATGCAGGGATAATGGCTAAGCTTGCACTTATCCCAATGTTATACTCATAACAAAGTATACACTCCAAATTTAGCACATCCAGATAGGTTCATATATCTCTAAGAACCTTTTAAAACCCACTTTAGTCATTATAAAATTCATTTCGCAGAGCTCCCTTCAATCTAACCTTATGCCAAAATTATATAAAAAAGAAAAGAATCCCGAACTTCTACATGGGATAAACATCGAAACTAGGCTTTGTAGGATCTCATTCAAAACCCAAATAATCCTTCATATGTGTTCTTTAAAATTAAACGCTTCAACTTGCCTTTACCCTACTTTTTACCTACTATACGTGACTACTTCACATTTCCAAGACTCCCATCGCAAATTCCTCATCACATATATGACATCACAGATTCTATATTGCATTACTCGTTCACAACCTCATCTGTTGATCTATGCCCAGATCTAACGGTTCTCATTCCATATTTGGGTTTCGGTCATCACAATATTTCAACCCAAGACATATTGCATATCACAAATTTTGGCTATTACACTTTAGCACTCATCACACATCGCAAAACTTACTTCAGAGGAGGAAGCCTTTCTTTCTCTGGAAGATTAGTGAGGAATAATTTGAGATGATTATCAGATATTGGCATGTGGCTAATGTATTTTACATCTCCTACAATGCAGCCCCCTTCAAGAACTGTGTCATTTTAGTATGTGTTTCAGTAGCAGGGTCAAGACCCTTGTTTGTGAGCTTGTACCCTAGAGAAAGGGCCAACCCTTCTCCCGGAAGGCTTGTATAGAGCATCTTCTTCTATTCTTGTACATTCCAGCTATATGTATTCAAAGCTACAGTATAACTACGTTTTCTAGATCTAGATCTGTAGATCTATGCATCTTGTACTTATGCTTTCATGAAACCCTTGCCGGGTTACCTTTATGATGTGTAAAAGGAGCTAGATATCCATTTTTCTCCATGATTTGAGTAAATAAAATCAAAATATGATATTTGTAGCATATTGTATCAGAAAACCTCTTTAAATGACGCTATGCATGCTTCAGAAAACTTCTGTTTAGTTAAGTCATGGGATTTCAGTGTTTTTAAGCCATATCAGGACCGAAAGATCTGTTTAAGTAAGAAAAAGGGATTTGTTTTTGAATATTTTCTGGGTGTGAGTCAAAAATTACATATGATAAGGGATCCCAGTGTTATTTTCCCCTATTATAATGTAACTCTATGAATATAACGTTTTTAGGGCATAAACTATTGCTTTTCCCCACTTTTTGCTGATATAATGGATCATATTCCTTGCTATTGTACATGTAGTTGATGGATATGTGTTTCTTACACATTTTATGAGTTATTTATCATTGCTATTACAGATTTTTGCCCATGTATTGTTGCATACCCATTTTGGGATATTACAGGATCCAACATGGGTTTCACTCCCATACATGGTTGCTGATGAGGACATTGACCACCTAATTAAGACCTGGCCTCCACACTGGAAGCTTGGCTTCAAATTAGGTACGAAGGACACTGTAGGGATGAGCACCGCAAAGGTCACCCCGCCCAACACCACCAAAGAAACTAGAGGACAGAGCAAGAGTACTGGGAAGGGTGCGGAACCAACATCACAGAAGGGAAAAAAGTGTTGGGAAGGGTGAAAAAATGACATCGCAAAAGGATTTGCAGCAAGATTTGGGTGCAGAAGGTCTGGAGGCAGGAGGTGCTGACTCCCCTCGAGGTACGAAGCGAACTGGTGACCCTGTTAAAGGGTCGCGAAAGAAGCAACGAGCTCAATGGCTAGAATGTGACACAAAAGTTACGCCTATGAGGGAGGACCTAGAGAAAATCACAGATGCGGTCACCCTGGCTACAGAAGACAAATGGTTAGCTTTGGAAGAATAGTAGAAAGCCACAGTTGAGACACTCCAGGCTAAGCTCTGGGCTCTACAGCTCAAGACTAATACATTGCAAACCAATGTGATTCAGGCAAGGTTGACCCCAGCGACAAGCAGTGCAGTCATCAGTACACCAGAAAGCCGCCTCTTCCCTCTACCGAGCGCAACCCTCATATTGAGTCCACTCGACTTAGGAGTGCAAGTGCAGGCCTACACATAGGTACAGTTGGATCTCGCCCTCCTGCCGCATGCACCGTTGTAGATCCTTCACGTGTCCCTGTTCGAAGAGATTCAACATAGAGACCATCAAGTGCACCAACAACTCAGTACAGCTGAGCAGACCATTGAAGAAAAAACTGCTAAATTATCTTAGGCACAGGCTGCATGCACCCTCGTCACCGTGCAACAGACAAAGTTGGAGCACCTAATTAGTAGGCTTTGCGTGGACGTCACCAAAGATATTTCGGCTTCCACCACCCCTTAGGCCAAGATTGAGGGGTTGGTCGCAGTGCTAAAGGCCTCAAGGACCGAGATCCAGGTGGTCAAGACGGAGATGGAACAACAGATTGTGGCCTTGTAGGCCAAGTTACAGCCAGAAACGCCACCTGAAGTAAGAGCCTAGCGAGCTGCGTTGGTTACAGAAGCCACCAATGTCATCACAGGTCAAATTTCTCAAGGGGCAGAACTGTTAGAAACCGCTATGGAGATATGGACCAAGGTGCAACACGACCTTCTCTTGCACAAAATCAACCAAGCACTGCACCAGAAGGAAGACGAGTTTGACCAAATGGAGGCTACACTGACCACTCTAGTCCCCGCTCAGCGCTTGGCCCGAGTGCACACTAGCCATGCGCTCAGAGACGACATGGAAGCTCTTTGGAAATGGAAGAAGACTTTAAGTGATCACCTTGAGCCATGGGCAGATGAGGCCCTCAAGCTATCTCAGGATGTCGACATCGCAGTTAAGCAACTGATCCAGACATTGCAGAGCGTCACTTCTGCTACAGAAGGCCCAAGTTTGCAGAAGTTGGTGGATATAGCCTAGAATGCTATTGCGCAAAGTGAAAGAGTATTGCCACCACTGGTGGATGTGATCAAGCAACTTCAGGAGAATATGCAGAACCCACGGCCATAGTGACTCAGGACGAGTCACAAGATTGTGTTGGGGGCTTGCTAGAACAGGGCTTCCTAAGATGTGAATTTTGTATATTTTTTGTATTAAGTAGTCTAACACAAGGGTTTTAGGGTGGGTCAAAGCTTTGAACGCATTGTAATGCGTCAAAGGGTAGACCTAGAGTTCGAAAACCATGGTTTGTGGGCCATAGGATAGCATAGGCTATATCAATATAAGTAGATGAATAGTTTGAGTCTAGAGGTAGGTATGAATTGAGACTGATGCTATGTGCGAACTGTTAAATATGTTTTGGGTTGTTTTGGGTAAGGAATCCTGCTGGCTGTGTGCACGTAGATCCTCAGTCCTGCTGTGTGCGGAACCCGCTAGGCTGTGTGCACGGGCTGGTTTTGGTTGTAACTGGGTTTTGGATACTAATGTATACAGAATATAGTTGAAGTATCTTTGTGTCATCTGGATCTATTGTGTTTACTGTTGACGCGAATTTATGGTATCTGTTTAAGCTGCGAATACTTCTGTGCTATCTGTTGTGCTGTGAATTTATTTGTGTTATGGTATAAGTGTATCTGTGATCTATTATTAGCTACTATTATAAGTACTTTGTGATGGTATTTGGTGATGCGCACGTGGATGAAAATGTACTGATTGAATCTGATAGATTTTTTATGGTTATATGATGTTAAAAGCGTGCGAATAGACTTTCTCTATGCGAATCTGAGAAGTTGTGAACGAAAATCTTCTTTAATTACCTTCTCTCTCCTAGGGTGCGGAAACCTGATTCCAACACCCTCCCATACTACTTCGGGTGAGACCTTAGCCTATGAAGGTAGGTCATTGCCGAAAGGGCCAGTGGTATATGGGTTTGTTGGCAAACCTTAACCTCTGGACCTGGGTCAGGACCCCTCAAGCCAACAGTCAGGTAAACCTTTCATATTAAAATATTTCATGCATGTAATAGGCTTGAAAAAGAATTTAGTTTTAGTTGTTATGTTGGAGTATCTTGGAAATGATGTGGTTTTTAGTGAAGGAAAGAAATTCCTTCATCACAAAGCCACAGGACAGAAAACGAAGATTGGGGTTCATGTGAAGAACCAATACAAACTTGATGTATATGGTCGCACAAAATTGAGCAGTAAATAAGGGAGGGTGGTGAGCCATGAGACATGTGAGTTATGGCACAGGATTTTGGGTCATCTTCACCACAGTGCTTTGAGGATCATGCAACAGATTTCTACAGGTCTTCCAAAGGGTACTCTTGTGCAGATAGACACATGCAAGGGATGTACCATGGGGAAGTATACTAAAGCCAATTTTAATGAGAAGGAGAACCAAGCAGCAAAAATCCTTGAGAGATTTGACTCAGACGTGTGTGAACCATTCTCTACACCTTCCACAACAAAGCACATGTATTATGTGATTTTTGTTGATGATTTTTCTATAAAGTGTTGGATCTTATTTATGCATAAGAAAGATCAGACATTCTCCAAATTTTGTGAGTTCAAAGCACTGGTAGAGAAAGATACAAGGAATAAGGTGAAGGCTCTAAGGAGTGACAATGGTGGTGAGTATATCTCTAATGAATTCAAGAACTTTTGTGCCAAAGAAGGAATTCAGAGAGAATTGATTGCACCTCATAACCCACAATAGAATGGGGCGATAGAAATAAAGAACAAAACAATTATGGGCATTGCACGAGCTATGTTACATGATCAGCACCTATCATTGCATATGTGGGAAAAGGCATGTAATACAATGGTATTTGTGCAGAACCGTAGTCCTCATCAGATACTTGGCATGAGTACACCAGAGGAGGATTTTTCAGGTAAGAAACCAAATGTTTCATATTTAAAATTTTTTGGCTCATCTGTCTATTTCCATGTGACCAAAGATGCAAGGAATAATCTAAAACCAACAATAGAGGTCAGGATATTTGTGGGGTAGATTGATACTCCCAGTAAATATCAGGTGTATTTGTTAGCTAACAGGATGAAAATTGTTAGGAGAGATGATTAATTTAATGAGGAGAAAACCATGTGATTGTCCCTTGAGAGGGAGCTTGACTTGCATGCAGATGAGGAACTCTTAGTTCCAAAGGATGAACCTCAAGATGTGGAGTAGCCACAAGCAGAGGATCATGGAGTGTCAAAAACCACTCATGGACAACCATCCACCAGAAATGGTAGGAAGCACACCAGCGAGGCTGATAGATTGATGCTAGATGCGACAGAGCATGCAAGTGAACCTACATCCAACGCAGGAAGAGAATGTCCCAAAACATGTATACTGGATACATGGATCTTATGAGCGAGTGTATTGTGACATAACCATCCTCTTTTGAGGAAGAAATGCAACAACCAACATGGGTTGATGCCATGGTTAAGGAGTATGACTCCATTATCAGAAAAAATGCATGGGAAGTGGTCCCAAGACCAGTGGGGAAGTCAGTGGTTGGATCCAGGTGGATCTATAAGGTGAAGCAAGCAGCAGATGGGAGTGTGGAGAAATACAAGGCTAGATTTGTGGCTAGATGATTCTCACATGTAGAGGGGCTTGAATATGAAGATAATTTTGCACCGATTACAAGGTACTCATCGATTATATCCATCCTTGCACTCTCAACGCAGATGGGGTGGAAGATACATCAGATGGATGTAAAAATATCATTTCTTAATAGATTTATTGAGGAAGAAGTGTACATTAAGAATCCAAAAGGTTTTGAGACCTTTAATAGGGAATTGCATGTGTGTAGACTCAAGAGAGCACCGTATGGGTTGAAGCAAGCACCTCGTGCTTGGTACACCAGGATCAACAACTATTTCACTGGGTTGGGCTTCACAAAGAGTGAAAGGATGGGAACCTATATCATATTGGGGTTGATGGTAAGATTTTGATTATTGTACTTTATGTTGATGATATTATACTGACAAGTGATGAGAAACTCATAATTTCTTGCAAAGATGATCTTTCAAGAGAGTTTGGGATGAAGGACATGGGGTCTTTCACTATTTCCTTGGTTTGGAAATATGACAAAGAGATGGGTAGCTATTTGTATTTTAGGGAAATTATTTTAATGATATTCAGAGGAAGTTTGACAAGGAGGGCAACAAACCCATGGGGACTCCTCTTGCAGGTAAATGGAGGAAGGAAGATGCTACTTCAGGTGAGGTAGTGGATGCCACTGTTTACGTGCAGCTTGTGGGTTCACTTATGTATTTGGTGAACACACGACCATACATATGCTACACAATTAACCAGCTTATTAAAGCTATGGTTAAGCCTGCCAGGTTCTTTTTGAAGGAAGAAAAGCATGTGTTGAGATATTTCAGGGGCACTATAGAGTATGGATTATGCTACAGACGGACAGAGGGAGTGAAGCTTCAAGGCTTCACCGATGTAAATTGGGCAGGTATTCCATCAGACAGGAAGAGCACATCAGGGGGCATCTTCAGCATAGGATCTATTAGCCATCCATAATTTTTTCATATACTATGATGGCTAAAACAAGTCTATTAGTCTTCAAGGAACAAATTTGGAGCAAATCTATGACTTCTTGAAGCCTTGCTATGTCCATTTGTCCAAGAAATCCATTTCATTGATGATCTTCCTTCAAAATCCTCAAAGAAGCCCTATTGTTATAAAGGTGACTGTGTTCAAACCCATTTTTCCATCATTTTCTCCTTGGATAAACCCCTCTGCAAAAATCCCCCACTTTCCTCATTTTACCCTTCGCTTCCTCAAAATTCCCCTTTCAAACCATGTGAATCCCCTTTATTTGGTTTAAAATCACCCTTTTCATCCTACCGGAACCTCAAAAAGGCTTAAAAAACCCATTTTTTAGCTTATTCCGACCTTTTTCAGACATAAGGCCTTAAGCACTCTTTGCCTAAGCCCTTAGCCCCTTTTCCTCCATAAGATCGGGACCCGCGACCTTCAGCCTCAGCCTTAAGCCCCTTACGCACTATCGGACTATCGCTCCACCCCTTTTCCTTTGTCTCTTCATATTTTCCTCTGCGCGATGGTTTCCCCACCAACGAGATCTGGGCCGTCAATTTTGCAGATCTAATGGCCATCACTCCAACAGCGATTCCCCATTTCCCCTTCTCAAACCTCTTTTCCCCCGACGATTCGCTCTCCCGATTTAATCTTAGCCGTTGATCTCATTTCCAATCTGACGGTCCCTTCTTCCTCGGCGCATCACCCATCACACCTCTCCATCACATCGGCGCATCGCTTGTCGGAAATTCCAGTTCCCTGACCCCCTGCACTGTTGATATGCGAAGTCCCGATTTAATCTCAATCGTTTGTCCTGCCCCAGATCGGATGGCCTGTGCTCTTCCCCATCGGCCATCGACCATCGCAAGATTCTAATCCCTCCTTCCCCGACCCTTATCTCCGCCGATTGCCGATCCGCCGAGGAAATTTCCACCATCCAATCTTGATCCCGATCCAACGGCTCAGGATCACTGCGGAGGCACTCGGCCTACAAATTTTTCCATACCTCAAGTGCTTCCACAATATGCTTTTTGCTTTCATTTTCCCTTATAACCCTGCTGGTCCCACTCGACCACGCTGGGGCCTTTCATTGTGTTTCTGTGTGATCTCCACCGTTGATCTATTCCTCCCCCCAGATCCAAAGACCCAGAAGCGCTTTCGCTCCATCCTACTTCCACCTTTTTTTCCTTTATATATTCGCCCATACATGGTTTATAACCCTTTATCATTATAAACCAATGGTGCACATTGGTTACCCAACCTCAAGCCTCCCCGCTACGCGAAAAATTACCCCATGTCACCCCGACCCCACCATATGTTTCCTCTGCACATCTCTTCTATTTTTTGTGCTCACTTTCAGCCATAGATCTGCCCCCCCCCAGATCGGATAGTCTAAAACCGTTTTCGCGTTCATTTCAAAAATAAAATTGATCGTCCATTTTTAATGCGAAATGGGCAGTTTTCAGAGGCATACGTGTCATCCATTGACGAGTATCGCGTTCACTCGGTCCCAAACCACTTACCGCCTTCACCCTATGCGAAAACCACTACCGGTTTGCAAAACCACCTATCCACTATTTTGCGCCAAATTCAATTTTTGTGGATTTTTTCCTATTTTCGCCTATGAAACCTTTCCCCACTACATTCACCTTGCCTCCTCACTACTCCACAACCTTCGCCAAATCCCTCTGTTGCAGTTAAACCAAGAAACGTATGATTTCATAACTGGTTTGTCGTCGTGTGTAGGTTTAATGGTGGATTTATCCACAGGTCTCCCATAGCTAAAGAAATAGTGGCTAAGGGGCCGAGGGGTTGAATATCCAAGCTTAATCAAATGTTTTATGGACATGATTACACATAAAACCCTCTAGCGCAGCAGGAAACCCCTACAGACACAAGGACAGGGAATATTAATGAAGATCAGCGAAGAAATCAAAGGATTAAAGGTTGATACAGTCAGCAAAAGGACAGAAAGCCCGAAAGATGATCAGAAGAAGCCTTAAAGCACAAATTTAAGGCTAATCAATGTTTAAAGTGCTAAACAAGATAGATTAGTAGAAGAAGAGTCTCGAATGACACCTACAGTCCTATTTTACCTCAAAAGCACACATATTAAATGCACAGTTAGAGATATTTGGCCTCAGAAAGTAATTGACATCCATCCTACTGACAAACCCTCTTTAAAACTGTCAGAACAGTTATTTAGCAGGCATGGGGCTACAAAACCCAAAAAATGACAATTTACTTGTCATAGAGGTCAAACAGGGTACTTCAGACCAAGTTATCTTCAAAGAAACACTTCGGAGTTATTACCATGCCTACCAGATATGCATCAAAACAAGAAAAACTACCAAAAGGGTACAATCAGTTAATACAATGGCCATTAAGGAGAATGGGCATTCGAATACTTCTCCCATTCTGTCTTAATTGACATTTACTACCATTTCTACAACACTCTTTCTCTTGGCACCTATATTTATTCACAAAAAATTCATTGTAAAGGGTTGGGAAATTGTTAATTATTTGAACTGTTATTGAGTAAGAGTTCTGAGTAGTTTGTAATATAGTAGTTTGGGAAGACAAGTATTGGACTGTAAAAGCTATTGGACTCAAAGTATGTAACTGGTATTGCACATCAAATAGATAAGCATATTCATTGGATCTTGATCTAAATCATTGGTGATGTTTTTCTTACTGTAATTGTTATTTTCCTTATGTTTCCACTGTGTTCATATTCTTTGATAAAGAACAACAAATATAGAGTAGTATTTACTGCAAAGTACCCTAGCTCTCACTGATAAATATTTATCTTTATGTTTTCTTCTAAATGTGTGTTTAGGAATGATTTCAATAGAGTATAACTAGTTAAGGAATGTTGGTGAACCCATGTCTTGTAGAGTAGAACTTGAGAGGTTGTTCTTGAATGATATTTTCACTGCATGCTAAGTAGAGTCCTAGTCAAGGAAGTTTATGGTTAGCCCTGTCCCTTGTTTAGTCTTAAACAGCTGTTTTGAAGATTTCCCTTTTAGAGTTTTCCAAAAGCAGGCTAGGTTAAAAGTCCTTACCTGATCTTAGGTGACTTTTTATGCTTATCTTAAAAATTTTATTCTTAAGAATATGTCAAAATCAGGATAGGTTAAAAGTCCTTACCTGATTTTACACTACCCTTTGTTTTCTTACATGTTGCTTCTTTCACCTCACTCCTTAATGTTTCATACCACAAACTAAACTTAAAATATCTTCTGATATAGATGACTTGCCCTTTGAAAACCCTTGAACAGTTGTTGTGCAAGTAAACCCTTTTATGACCCCATAGCCTAATGGTTTAGCACTGTTTTTTGACCTATCTTCCCATGCTGAAACATACTTCCACTTATTTCCTCCTTCACTTCACATGACCTTCTCATTTAATGATTCCCAACCAAAAAAAAACAAATCTCTTATGCTCCATAACTAGCCTAATATCATATCATAAGATTCAAAGATATATCCTTTGAAAACACATATAGATAGATCCCTCTCTGAATCTAGGAGGGCTAGATCCTAGGATTCCAAAGTGGCTCTGATGTTGCCTTGTCATTTGGTATGCCAATCTGCCAAATCATAGGACCCCAACATAATGGCGACTCCACTGGGGAATTATGAGTAAATTGCAATATTATACATCCTTAAGACCTCAGAAGACCCACAACATCCTTAAATTGGTAGTTAATTACTGATGGTGGACAACAACTCATCTTAAAACATTTGAAATCATCCACCTGGCGACTCCAAAACTCCTAAGAGACGAAAAGACTCCACTGGTGATCAGTAGGCCTGTTGATTTCTCCTAGTTTCACAAAGACTCCACTGGGGCAGCCCACACTACTATTGAAACATCATGCTCACCCACGATTAGGAAACTTTGAGGATTAAGTTTTCTTTGTTAAAGACTAGTTTTCCTCTAAAGATTGTCATATCTGGCTAACTTTCTTCTCCTTGGGTATGAATCTTAACATACTGGCTTCAAGAAGAGTTCATACCAGAGCCTATCCAGATCCAAGTCCTCCTGAAATAGTTGATAATCCAGAAAGAATTCTTAGGAAATTTCCTGCATCTAGAGATCCAACTATTATCAGTTCTATTCACAGAGCTAATTCTGTCCTTGAAAACCTTTCAACTCTTCAAGAGATCCAAGTTGACTTAGATTTTCCAAGTAATTTACCAAGAACTAAGTCACTTAATGCTATATATTAGACAGAATTTGAGCCTCCAAGTTCACCACAACATAGTGGCCAACATATTGGCAGCATAGAAACCCCTCCATCCACACCTCCCGATCTTCATTTCATTCACAAATTTGGTTTCTCCCACCCCAATTCTTCTCAACAATCTCTTGCTGGTACAAGAACTTCTGTCATGCATATACCCACTGTTCAAACCACTCCATTCCTCCCACAAAATCCTATCATGGCAGCATGGTATGCTCCCCTAGTGTTACCACAACCTCTGGTTCCTTTACCTAATGAATATCAGTCCAGAATTCCTCATTTCACAGGAAATGAATCCACTATTACTCAACAGCATGTAGACAAGTTGAATGATGCCTTTGATTATATGGAAATAGAAGATAAGACCATTAAGATGAGAATCTTTGCCCAAAGTTTAGGAGGAGAAGCCAAGAAATGGTTTAAGGGTTTAACTCCTAATAGTATTAATGATCTCCCTTCTCTACATCAAACATTCATAAACAAATGGGAAATGAGGAAGAACCCTCTCCAAATACTTTCATATTACAACAACCTCAAGAGAAATGTTGGGGAGAGTGTTGAAATTTATTGCACTAGATTCAATAGTGTTTATAACGCACTACCCCCCGATTTGAAACCTCCACAAGGCTCAGCTTTGGCCGAATTCTCTGAAGGATTTGATCCCAAAATGGCCTATCAGCTAAGAGAAAGGGATCCCTTAACTTTAGAATACATGTAGAAGGGAACTCTTATTATGGAAGCAAATCTGATTGAGAAGAGAGCTAGGATGAGGTCTGAGAAGAAAGTGACATATAGGGAAGACACTGCACCTTCCACATTTGACTCAAAATTAGACCATCTTGCCAAGAACATGGACAGGTTAGAAAAAATGATGGAGAGATTGGCTGTCCAAACAAATGCTCAGAATAGGAATTAGCCTCAAAATCAAAACCAGAACTTCAAGAAAACCCCCCTCAGATGAGACAAAGAGATTATAATCAACATATCAGACCTCCATTTCAAGAAAACTACGTTGATGAAGATGAGGGAATGATAGAAGAGCCATAGGGAACTGTTATAAACATGTTGGGAGTAAGTAATGAAGATCCTACCTTTTTCACAGAAGATGACCAGGGCACATATAAATATTATGATAATGAAGGCTTGGAATCTGAAGACTATAGGCAAGGCTTTGAGAAAGCCATCATGGATGTCCATAAACAATATGACCTCAAGAGCAAAAAGAAGCAAGAAACTCCCCAAACAAAGACCTCTGAAACTGCTGCTAAAAACAGATCTGAAAGGGTGATTAAAAAGACTGCTGAAAACAACAAAACAACAGCTAAAAGTTCTGGTAAAAACAAGGGGAAAGGCACTCAAACCACTGATAAACAGAGTGTTGACTGTAGCAGCACTAGCACTTCAACTAGCACCCCTGTAAAAACAGTTTTAACTGATGTACATAGTAAAAACGAACAAGCTAATTTTGCTGATAAGTTAGTGACTAACAAGACAGATTTTAGCCTTTCAAAGAATCAATTCCCTTTCAATTTGGAAAGTGAAATTTCTAAAATCAGGATATCTGTCCCCCTCACTGAGTTAGTCACTCAAGATGTATATAAATGTCAGGTGTTAAAAGATTTGAACATAGAAGAAAATAACGAATCTGTCAATATAAATGATGATCAACCAATCCTTTTATTTGGTCCTAAAATTGAAGGAAAGTTCCAAGAAGGAGTAGTCCCTCATTTCTATGTCAGTTTGAATATCCATGATAAGATTTTACACAATGCTATGCATGATTCAGGGGCTTCTCATAACCTCATGCCCAAATTAATCATGGAGAGATTATGCCTTGAGATAACCAGACCATATAAAAATTTGTATTCTTTTGACTCCAGTAGAGTAAAATGCTTAGGCTTGATCAAAGATCTTTGTGTAAACTTGACCCAAATCCCAGCCAAATGCATGGTGATGGATGTGGTAGTGGCTGATGTGCCCCCCAAATATGGCATGCTTCTTTCAAGATCATGGGGTGCTAAGCTTCAAGGTACCATGCAAATGGACATGACATATGCCGCCATCCCTGTCTTCAGTCAACTTAGAAGGCTTTATAGGGAATCACACATGAAATTTATGGTGAGTAGTCAAGAAAAATAAGAAAATTCCCCTCTTTATTCTGTCCATACAGACCTAGAATCATTCATTATTTGCAATGATGAAAGCTTTGGTGAGCTAGAGTTGGAAAGTGAGCAATCACCCAGCATAACAGAAAACATAGGAGGAGAGGATAGGAAGGGAGAGGATCTCAAACAGTTTTCCAACTCTGAAAATTACAAAAAACAAGACAGAAAGTATGAACAACCCACTGTCCACCAGCTTAGTGCAAGTCATGAGAGTCAAGAAGAAAGGCCTCAACTCCATGAAAACTTTAAGGCACAAGACCAAGATAAACATGCTACAGAACCCATAAAACTGCATAATGACAGTCAAAACACACAAGACGAAGGGGAAAATAGTGAAAACAACAACAAGTCTGAAACTAGCCCTCTTTGGAGTATGATTTTTGATGGGTCTTGTAATAGAACTTGTGCAGGGGCCACTAGTACATTTGGGGGAAATTCCGACGCTTGGTTCCGACGCTTTTGACCAAATGTCAGAAATTTCCCCAAATTTTTTCAATCCCGCCCAAAACCGTCGCTATACCGACGTTTATAGAAAAGTGTCACAATACCGACACTTAGACAACGTGTCACAATTGCGACGTTTGGAGGAATATGTCGCAATTGCGACGTTTGGAGGAATACGTCGCAATTGCGACACTATGCCCCAAAGCGTCGCTATTGTGATGGCTACCTCCAAACGTTGCAAGTGCGACACAATGTCT
The DNA here is from genome assembly GCA_034641835.2 of Pinus albicaulis. Classification (NCBI taxonomy): domain Eukaryota; kingdom Viridiplantae; phylum Streptophyta; class Pinopsida; order Pinales; family Pinaceae; genus Pinus; species Pinus albicaulis. The sequence goes on from CM076583.1 coordinate 306,188,377, forward strand.
AAGTGTCGCAATTGCGATGTTTGGAGGCATCTGTCGCAACAACGACGCTTTTTCTGCCGTCGGTATAATGACACTTATATGTGCGCTACATAAAAATATGAAACTTATATGTGCGTTACATAAAAATGATTTTATTAAAAATACGAAACTTATATCCATCGCAATAGCTACATTAACGTCTGATATCACGCGCGCATTCGCCCTCTGCTCTTGCAGAACAACATTCGCCCTCAGCTCTTGCAGAATAAAATTTTCCCTCAACATTCGCCCTCAGCTCTTGCAGAACAACATTCGCCCTCAGCATTTGCCCTCAGCTCTTGCGGAACAGCATTCACCCTCAACATTTTCCCTGAGCTCTTGCAGAAAAGCATTCGCCCTCAGCATTCGCCCTGAGCTCTTGTAGAACAGCATTCGCCCTGAGCTCTTGCAGAATAGCATTCGCCCTCAGCATTCGCCCTGAGCTCTTACAGAACAACATTCGCCCTCAGCATTCGCCCTGAGCTCTTGCAGAACAACATTCGCCCTGCATTTTCCCTCAGCGTTCGCCCTCAGCTCTTGCAGAACAACATTCGCCCTCAGCGCTTGCAAAATGGTAAGTTCTTACTGCAGGCCCTTCCTCCTATAGTAGGGTTGACTCTATTTGGGTTTTTTTGGTCAATTCCATTGGATTGTGTTAGGCTGTAGGGTTCTCTCTAGATGTCAAGAATCAAGATTCAATATCCTCTATTATCTTCATCACCCAATACAAGATTTAAATTTTTCCCAAAGAAACGCTTATTAATTTGGCAGCCATTATTTCTCCTTGCTTTAAAAACCCTACATTTAAATGAAAACAAGCATTGCATTTCAACTACAAAAATCTATTAGTGTTCAAATGTACATGTGTGCATCACTTGTGTAGGGTATTACTTTTCCACTTTCACATTATCCAAGAATGTGTGCAGCATAGTTCATATTTTTTGTGATTTATATTATCTTGAAAAAGGAAAGGTAAATTATTTCCCATGGAAAAAGAAGGTTTTCCCTTTTTACTACTGGAAATGGTACAACAAAGTTCCATTTCTACCCGAAACTCCTATGAAACAAGAACCAAATAAAGGCCATGTCCTCAATGGACATCATTTGGCTTTGAAAATGGCCATTGCACCGTGTTGTTTCTTATATTACATCACGATAGTTTCTAAGGTCATTTCTTGTTTCTTGAGATGAAAAACAACCAAAGAAATCGTGAAGATCCTTTCAAGAAATAAATGACCATTTCTCAATCATATCTCAACTATTTTTTATTTTATTCGGTGGTTGCTTACTTTGAGAGAAATTTGACACTTTTATAAGGAATATAACATAAAAACACAAAATGGGAAGGAATTGATGAGGTAGATGTCCTTTAGTTGTTGTCGATTAAGAATTGATAATACACGATGCATGTTCTGTACTACAAACTAGATTCCTTCTTGGAGTTAGGACACAGAGTATTGAATCAAAGTTGTAGTTTCTAACTTCTTGTATTGGTTCATCAATCTTGAAATTCAGACATTTCATGTCTTCATTGCTTCATGTTTGAATAATTTTCATCATATCGTACAATAGGAAATTAGGAATTATGATTATTATTACTTTATGGATCTATTAAGTTACTTTTAAGTTTGCATGGTTTAGTGTGAAATTATTCTAGTGTGCCCCTAGGCCCAGGTGAAGGAATGCCAAGGACTGAGAACCCTACTTTTTAAAGGGTATTGTTTCTAACTATTTTTTAAAACATAAAAATTACAATTAAATTTTAAAACTTAAGAGTTAAAACTTAAATGATTCAAATGAATTGGTATGCTATTTGGATGAATTGGTCTAGCATATTTAGAAAGATCAAACCTCAGAAATAAACATGTCTATTTTTTAATGGTAAAGAAGTCTTAGACATTAAAGTTACAGCTCTGTTATAGTAGATGTATAAAATGCTTCCTACAGGTTTATTGGCATGGGGTTGATCGAATACAATCTGGACATACACAGCCTAATTTCCAAGAGGGATTATTTGTTCATACCAAAGGTCCTGTAGCTACTATGAATATGATGCAAAACTAGAAAAATAACATATCTATCATACTAGGCATGGCTTAGACAGAGTAGTCACTGGTGAAGAAATTTCTGCTGGCTTTGACTTTAAATGTAACAGAAATTTAATCTCTTAACCAGAGGTTTCCTGGATCTTAATTCTGTGAATTTTCTGCCTTGGGACTACTATGAAATATTATACAAAACAACAGTGGAAGTGAACAGTATTCCAATTGTAATGTTCTCTTATAATTAAATTGCCCAAGGGAGGACAAAGTAGCCTATACAACCCCATAGGCTATAGTCAATTATAAAGGGGGAAGTTAAAACTTTAAAAAAAAAAAAATTAAACCTTAAAACATACCTACCTATCCACGAATCATAAGTTCATAACTTACCTAGCGAAAGCGTAGACTTACCACAAACATCCATCCTCAAATTGCTATGGATGAGCCAGAGCCTCAAGATGAGAGTGATTCCTACTTGGAGAGCATGCTAAGTGAAGATCTAAGTGATGCTGATGACATGGATGCTGATGATATGGCTTGAGGAAGCCATTGCTCACTATTAGGCTTTAGCTATTTTTATTTTAGTATATCAAAATTTCCTAGTTCATGTTTACGGTTTGCCATTTGGAGATGCCTTGAGGCAAATTTTGAATTTAGTATGACAATGGACATATATTTTGAAATTTTGAATCATGATTCTAATTTCTTATAAGTTATTAATATGTAAACTGAGCTCCAATTTGCACTTGATATCATATATGAATCATGATATTATCAAACTATAAATTTTGAAATTTCAATGACAAATGTCACATGTGAATGTTGAAACTTGAATGTTGAATGATGTGCATGTTTAAATATTTAAAGTTTAAAGTTTATAAATTATTAGTAATTTACAAATTACTATATTAGTGTCATTAAATTTATAATTTATAAATTATAATTTAGAAAATATAGTATTATATATGATATATAAATTATAATATATATTAATATAAAAATACCTAGACGAACCCACGCACCCTGTTTCAAAAAATGCTGTCCCCATCCCCGTCCCCGTCCCCGTCCTCGAACCCACATTTCCTGGCAACATAGTTTCAAACATTAAATATCAACAAAATCGTTTAAAGGATATTGAAAGGAAAAAGGTGATGGAAGATAGAAAGTGCCTTACTTAAATGCTCTAAGGATTTTTCAATAGTTGCTCCAAAAGCTTCACTTCAAGGCCCTTCAAGATCATCTCCAACAATGCTATACCATCGGCTTCAACAATGTTGCTCCAAAAATGTCCTCAAGGTCTTCACAACAAGTTTACTAGAAGTTTCTCCAACAATATATTCAATAAGGTCTTCATTGTCAACTTGTCTCTTGTTTGGGTGCCTTAATGTGCAATGACATGTTTCCAGGACTGAATTCAATGCAAGGCATATTTGAAAATCTAACTCTGTCTTCCAGTGTCTTATTAGAAATTATTTCAGTTTTCATTTTGTGTTTTCAAGTTAGATATTGTTTTCAAGTTTTTTCATTTATAATTTTATTGCAATGTGGCAGACTGATCAGGGCAGTACAGGAACAACCCCGATACGGGATGATCGCGGAAAGAGGCCAGCGGAAGAACATGTAAAGTGCCAGCATTGCTCTATCTTCAGGTATTTTAGTTATTTACATAATTGAAATAATATTAATTTTGTTCAAATATGCAGACACCTAGCCATGGTACGCTTGATGATTCCCTCTTTGAGGAAGAGCTTTCTTCATCCCTATCTCCAGTGTTCTTGTTGCGAAAAAAGGCACGAGATGCAAGGTCGGAATTTAATACTTTGATAGATGCGCCTCAAACACCTAAAATAGAAGAGAAGATAAAACAACTTATGAGACAGCTAGAAAGATATCAGGTAATAATAAAAAGTCAAAAGGATATTTTTTTTGTTCTGCATGAGATGAATTGTGATAGTTTGAATTTTAATTTTTACATTGACTAAACTAACAAAAAGTTCTTTTGTATGTAGCGTTTTCTGGCACTTGCTGAATCCGGTGTTGGTGGTAGTGGGACACAAGGGCAAGAGATTGCCCAAAAACCCTCTCGTACACCTTCTACTCCTTTAGGTGCCAGCCAAGAAACACACCCTGCCCAAGCAGACACCCAGCCAACCGCTGAACGTGTTGGCAGTGATGAGGTTGATATGGCCAACTACATTATTGCGTTTCCTGGAGCTACACGTGTCAGCTCCACAGGGACCATTAATGGCACGTTGTTGGTGAACGATGAGAGTGTCCCTATAAAGCATGTACAACTCCCAGGTAAATTTTAATATTTTAACTATTTCATGTACTTTATCTAAAACATATTTATCATGATTTTTATTTTTAAATTAATGATAATATCTTTTTTTTTCTGTGTAGGAAACAATGAGTTCTACAGGTTTCTGGAGAGACATGCGTTGGTAATTTTTGGCCCAACCATACGCACAGGGTGGAATTCCCAGAATTCCAACCTGAAAAAAGAACTTCTAGATTATCTAGAAGCCCTTTTTGGGGTCGGCACATTTGACAGAACAGCGGTGGCTCGGGTAGCCGGCAAATATTTGAAATATACTAGGGACACCTATAGGACGCAAGTGCAATTTAACCCTAGATACGAGCGTCCTCTCACAGTTCCAGATAGTGAGTGGAGAGCACTCATCCATGACGGAAAAGAGAAAAGGGCAAATAAATAAGGAAAAATGCCAACTAGACTCGCAAGGTAAATTACAACTTTAATTCAATAGCTTTAATTTTCTCTATGTCTAAAATAAAAGTGTGCTACGTCATATCTGACTTCAATATTTTGATGCTAGGTTGCCTGACACCTCAAAGGAAACCAAAGCTAGGATTGAAAAAAGGGCCATCACAAGCTAGGCCAGGGCGGCTACTTGAAATTAGCCGCAAGAATTGTAATTAAGTAGCTAAACATCTTATAATTAATTGTATCGCCTTCCAATGTTTTTGTAATCCTATCAAATATGATTAAAAATAAACAATCATATGTAATGTAGGGTGATGATTTCGGAATAGAAACTACAGAGGAAGATAAAAATATCGCTTTCCATTTCGGCTATCAAGTCGTAGTTGAACGTCGCAGAAGCTTGGGGTAGGTCCCAAGATCCAGAATGCCTGATAAGGTAAAACATTAACCTTTCAATATGTTTGTTTTCGTCCATAAATTTAATGTCTAACAACTTTGTTTAAATCAGGGGAGCAGCACTACCGACGAGGAAAATAACCCAGTTTTAGAGCCAGATGTAGATGATCCTCATGTGCAACTTGATCATTGTAGTGGGGACCAGGCCGACAATGCTACTATCAGTGAGGGTCGTGACAGTAATTAATTTCCACTTATAATTTTTTCTAATTATACCTTGATGGTTGTCCTTATAACGTTTTTTGTTTAAATGACAGAGAATGTTTCCTTTGAGGATCTTACCACCAGAGAGGAAGACAGGGCAACAGTCCCAACGGCGACAACTGGTGCACCAGGTAAATAATCTCATTGCAATTTTTTTTATTAATATTACCGAACTAGTTCAATGATATTTAAAAACTGACAATTAAAATTTAATATTATCTATTTTTGTAGGCGATGTCCCATCACTAGATGAGACCAGACATCGTGACTACGCAACTAGGTCAGCGGCTACAATTGGTGCACCAGGTAAATAATCTCATTGCAATTTTTTTTATTAATATTACCGAACTAGTTCAATGATATTTAAAAACTGACAATTAAAATTTAATATTATATGTTTTTGTAGGCGATGCCCCATCATTGGATGAGACCAGACATCATGACTACGCAACTAGGTCAGCGACGACAACTGGTGCACCATGTAAATAATCTCATTGCAATTTTTTTTATTAATATTACCAAACTAGTTCAATGATATTTAAAAACTGACAATTAAAATTTAATATTATCTGTTTTTGTAGGCGATGCCCCGTCACTGGATGAGACCAGACATCGTGACTACGTAACTAGGTCAGCGGTGACAACTAATGCACCAGGTAAATAATCTCATTGCAAATTTTTTTTATTAATATTACTGAACTAGTTCAATGATATTTAAAAACTGAAAAATTAAAATTTAATATTATCTATTTTTGTAGGCGATGCCCCATCACTGGATGAGACCAGACATCGTGACTACGCAACTAGGTCAGCGGCGACAACTGGTGCACCAGGTAAATAATCTCATTGCAATTTTTTTTATTAATATTACCGAAATAGTTCAATGATATTTAAAAACTGACAATTAAAATTTAATATTATCTGTTTTTGTAGGCGATGCCCTGTCACTGGATGAGACCAGACATCGTGACTACGCAACTAGGTCAGCAGTGCGGGTCGAAAGGCACGAAACAGAAGCAGAGCACGATGATATTGATGATGTAATTAGGAGCTTTAGAAATAGGAAGAAGCAAAAGAAAATTTGATAATGTAAAATATTGTATTATTATAAGACAAGCGTTACCATACTTGGAACGTTTTTTGCGTTATATAAAAAACTCATTTATCATACTATTTTTATGTCAAGAATTAATTGCAATGTTTCCTTGCGTACTTTTTGATGAATTGTTTTTTTATTAGTTATTGAATATTTTTTTTTATGCTCATGAAAGTAAAAAATGAAATATAGATTGGGTATTGGAGAATTGAGAGTGATGTGAGGGGGGGGGGGAGGGGGGGAAGGGCCATAAGAGCTTCCACCTTCACGTGGTTGGCCCTGTTTAGTAGAGAATAATTTATTGGAGTGATTTAATCTTGGAGCAAACCTCCCTCGATCCAGCGTAGCAACAAAAAAGTCAATGTTGACTTAGTTGCTACTCTTTCAGATCGTGGGAGGCTTGTTCCAAGTTCATGCGACTCCAATAAATTGTTCTTGAAACGAAGAGGAGCTTATTCAGGTATGTTTTGACATTTTTAACATATGTTCTAACATTATCATAAGAATGCATCTTAGAGTAAAAAATACTACATCAATTACTTGTATTTATTGTATAGATAATGATGGATTTTGATTGACTTGGTAGTGCAGGTACAAATCCTCTTGCATCATGAGCAATACAACTTTGTCAACCAGGGTCATGTCCAGGATATTTTTGCTTGTGCGCTTGACCAGGTTCGTAATGTCACATTTTGTAAGTTCCTTTACAGTTCATAATTCAATATTAAGCTTGTTCATGATTATTATCTAGGTTTTTTGTATGTGTTTTTTCATCTATTTAATTGTAAGCAACTCTGCATGTTTCCTATTGTTCACTATGATTTCTCCCATTACCACTCCCAGGATGAATCCGACTTTATTGTTACATAGGTTACTTTATTGTTACTATGATTTCTCCATTTACGATTTCATAGGTTACATCATGTAAAGTTGTCAATCTCACGTTGGTGATGAGCTTTAGTTCTCCAGATTTGGGGCTTTTCTGATGTTTTCTCCCTCATGTCATTCCTGCATCACCTCGTTGTTTGAGCATGCCAATTGTCTACCACTTGTACCAATTGGCACATGTCAATCTCTGAGTGGTGCCACATTTCACCTATTTTCAGTGAGAGTTTAGGGTTTCTCTAACATAGCTTCTGAAATCCGATTCAGTGCCTGCTTGAATATCGTCACATAATACTCATGGTTTGGATTGATGAGCATGTTTTGAATGGTTGGTTGATTCATAAGAACCACCCATATAGTCATCTTGAGATATTTTAGAAGTTTTCTCGGGTTTCCTTTTTCACCGTTTCTAGTGGGTGGGATGGTGTGGGGTGATCCATCAATACTGGTGCTCTTGTAGTAGGGAATTTGTTTTTGGGGATATAAAAAAGCATTTGATGTAGATATCCCATTGGATGCATTCATAGATGGGCACAATAGGTCAAGAATTTAAATTAAAAATATGCAACCTCTAGCATGGCAACCTGAAGGCCGCGAGAGACACTGGTTAAAGCTTGTTTTGTGCTGGCCTTAATATAGTCGTGATTTCTTTCTATTATCTTAATGAAAATATATAGTCCGGTCTCATTAAAATGAGGATTGTGTTTGTATTTCTCTTTGGTTGTTTCTCTCTTAATGCTCCAGAAGTTGCCAAAAGTTGCGATAGTTGTTTAGTTTGCCTGTTACAACTTAAAAGTGGTTTTTAGCAATGGGAGTCATGTTTTTTAAGGTTCATACTAATATGAAGATCTTGTAATTATATATTCAGCATAAGAGAAGATGGCCTCTGCTTTGGGCAGTATGACAAAAATTGCCACATCTACCTCATTGGGTAACAATGGAAAGGGGAAGAAGTTGGGTGCAATGTTTGATAATTATGGCGGACAATTGTCTTCTCTTTCAGTTTTTTCACCCATTTCCTTTAATCGCTCAAGCAGAAGAGGGACTCTGAGATTACGCAACAGAGAGAAGGTAGTTAATACAAGAGCTATGGAAAAGGAGTTGTACTTCAACAAGGATGGCTCAGTGACAAAAAAATTGCAGGTCAGAGAAAAAATTATGTTTAAAGGAAGGTCACATGCACGTGAAACTTCACTGCGGTGGATCTTTCCTTGTCCACTTATATTCGATTTTAATGTGTTATTTTAATTTTTCATGGAGGTTTGTTTTGGCATATGGTCTGGCATTCAATTGCACACTTACTAAAAGCATTGTCAATTTGTCTTGCAGGCGATGTGAACAAACTTGCTGATCTTGTTGGAGTCACCCTTGGGGCGAAGGGCAAAATGTTGTCTTGGAGAGCAAGCATGGTTCTCCAAAAATAGTTAATGATGGTGTGATAGTAGATAAGGAGGTAATTTGTAGATGTGTGCTCTGGTTTTCTTTTTAACGTTGTATTAGTTCCCCCTCTTAAATGTCTTAGATTTGGTAGGCATAATTTGAAAACTCAAAGGTGAAAGGAAACATAATTGTTACCTAGTGGTCTACTTGGCCTATGGACTAGCCACATTAGAGTAATGCATAAATCTTTTCACAACAATAAAAGGAAAGGGTTATGGCTGAGTCAAATTTTATTGTTATTGACAGTGTAATGAAATGTATCTCAATGCTATGGTTTTGGCCTTTTTATTGGTTGAATTAGAGGACTAAATGAAAATATTGGGGCCAAGTTGGTAAGGCAAGCTGCGGCAAAGACAAATGATTTAGCTGGGGATTGAACCACAACATCTGTTGTTCTTGCACATGTTGGAATATTTAAAAATTCTAGAGTAATGAATGGAGAATAAATCTCCCTTCCTCTAACACAGAGAAAATAAAAAATTCTTTGACAAGAGACAGAGTTTCAATACTTTGAAAAAAAAATTCTATTCCCTTCAATAACTCAAAAAAAAACTATTACACTTCTTCCTCACTAAGAGGGATTACAAAATTATGACTGCTACAAAACGCAATGCATAAAACCAACTCACTGTCTGTTCAAAACAAACATACTCTGTCTCTAAAACACTCTGCTGTGTTTTTCACTTTCGCACTGCTGTGCATACACACTTAAAAAGTTACACTCAGTCTTTCACTTTTTACACACTGCTGTGTCATAAAAAATTTACCTACTCTCTATAAAAAAAACTACCAAGCTTTTTTTTCCTTTTTATTTTTATATGCCGTAACATATAAAACATATTATAATAAAGCCTCTTTTTAAAATAATAAAATTAAAACTAAATTCTATGGCCCACCTTTCATTTCGCATATGATATATATATAACATATGTTTAAAACACATGTATATATTAAAGCATACATAAAATTAAACTATCAAAACATTAAAGAACCCTTTCCGTCGGACTTCAAAAGTCTGAATAGATTGAATTTCAAACCAAATTTGCGTTTCAAAATGGGATGCTGACGTCTGCCTAATTTGTAACGCGAATTCTCAATTCAATGTGCCTTATAAAAAATTCGGGTCCGGTTTTCAGGTTTTCAGATTCCCTTCAATTTCATGCGATCCAATATTAATGCTCCACGTGTTCTCCTTTTGAATTTACAAAACTGGGGGGTAAATTTCTGTTTGTTTAATTTTTGGTTGGTGAATTGTGTTAATGCTGGTTGTTGTGTTTAAATACAATCCTATACAGAAATATGGCTGCAGTCGTCTACAAAAAAAATTTGCAGGAATTTTAAATGTTGAATTAAATTTCTGGATGGCATGCAAGCAACCTCCAAAAAAAAATGTTGCTGCTACATCCGTCCTTCTGCTGCAGCAGTTGAAGTTAAAATTCAACAGCACAGGGTTTAATAAGTGAGGGTGTAAAGGTAACTTTTTGTCAATAGTACTGGATTAAGATCATCTATTCATTTTTGTAGGGTCTTATGGTGTTTGGTTTTTTAGTTTTGGGTTGGGCTTATTGAGTCTCAGATAGTTTTTGAGTGAAAAAATTGCTATCAAGTATTAAAAAATTTTGGTTATTTTGTCAAAATTTATGAGCTTGTTAGGAAATACAAAACTGACAATGGTTGTACCTTAAATTTGTGGAAAATAATTTGAAATGAAACCTTTTTGTTTAGGTTGTTGCAGCAGGTGCAAACCCCATTCAAATTACTAGGGGCATTGACAAGACAATAAAGGCCCTTGTTTCGAACTCAAAATTTTGTCAAAGGAGGTAAACGCTTGCCTTTTGAGTAGGCTGGTTTTCCTTTTTGCTGATGGTTTGGTGTATCTAATTGAATTAGTTGCCTAAGGTATTTTTGGTTGCAAAATCCTTTTCATTTTTCATACAGTATTGGCCCTGTGGAATACATTTGATTGTGTGGTCTTGTTAGATCTACAACATTTGTAGTTGTTTAGTCTTATGGCCGAGGTGCACTTTTATTATGGAAATAGTTGATGCAATATTGTCATTTAATCCTTACTGCAGGGTAGCATGTCGAGAAGTTTCTTGTGAAACATTTGGTATTCAAAATGACACTTGATCCTATACAGCATCATGCACTTGACTTCAAAATTCATATTCAAAGTGTGCCAGACAATTCTTGCAAAATTTCAAATATTTATGTTGCTTTAAACCATTATCTTTTTCATGTATTGGATGCTGAAAATGTGAAAAAGACTTTGGTATGAAACCAACTGGTGAATAATTTCCAGCAAAACAACCACTTCCAAGACATGATTTAGAAGTAGAACATATGTACTAATGAAGCATAGAAAGATATCCTTGATGCATTGTCAATGTTTGGCTAGGGTTATTTTTGGAGAAAATAACTCCTTATTCCTAGAATAGTGATATTCAATACAAGTAAATGCCAGAGAAGAGAGATCATCGTGTGACATAAACCTATTAACAAAAGTGAACAGGGAATGATTATTAATTATGGCATACTAAGTTGTCATTGATTTTGACTATTTTTCTTTAACATGTAAAAATGTTAAATTCCAAACTTACATCATCATGGTTTGGCATCATGAGCTTGACTAATTGTCCACCATGCTCATAATTTCATTGTTGTCTTCATATCTATAAAAAATGTTTCAAATAATAATAAAAAAGTTCTATAAGAAAAATCCAGACCTCCATGTTGTTGCTCCTTGTGAGACAAAGTCAAAATTGTATTACATAATCTGACACATAAGAATCTCCTATATCCCGGTGGTATGTATCCAAATTATTATAATAGTGTCTTCAAGACTTATGTTGACATTGCCAATGAGATATTTAAGCAATGAAATATGGAGCCTTCTTCATTGTTGTATATGTAACAGTCTTTTATTAATATAAATATTGATGGTTTTGTCTTTCTGAAAATGAAATGTAAAAATAATTTATTATGGTCAATTGAAAAGTTTTTTTTTAAGCTTTTCATTATGGAAGGGCAACATAGATATATGCCCTTCTAATTGAAATTCAGACCTGCCCTTCAAATTTGATCACTGTGTGGGACCTTAACAAACAATAAAACAATTATGCCGCACGTTATATAAAACATATAACAAAACCTTTGTCAAAACTTCAAACGAACCCTTTAGCCGTGGGTATTTCATCGCGAATTGATCATTTTACCATGTACCTTCTTCTAGAGGAATATTCTTCCACTTGATTAGGTACTCCATAATGGTTATATGTCAAAGAGATACATAATGTTTATCTATAACTTTTTGTGGTTCAAGAATCAACTTTCATTCTTCATCTAATTTTGGAAGTTCTATTTACATTGGCATATTTTTTCCCAAAACCTTTTTTAGGCAAGATACATGAAAAACCTTATGAATGCAAGAAGAAGGAAAATATAACTTCTATACCACTTGTGCAATCCTATGAATAATTATTTTGGGCCATAACATTTTTGATCTAATTCTTTATTCTTCTTTTTCTTGAATGAAGATTGCTTATAATGCTATAATCTAAAAAATACCCAATTACCCTCCTCAAATTATCTTTCACTTCAATGTTGTTCCCCTTGTTGTTTTATCATGTTTCATGTCATTTGAAGGTTTTCAATAATAATTTTCAAAGTTTCTTTATTATTTTCCATATGTGACTCTGTTTCCTATACTTTGGACTTATCTTGCAAAAAGTATGAGATACTAGGAGTTGGATATCCATAAAGGGCCTTAAATGGGGAAATTTTAGTAGATGTGTGATAGGTAGTATGATAGTATCATATTACCATTCTTCCTTGAGGAACCCACTTCATCCATTAAGATTGTTTTTCTAAAGAGTAACATTGTAGATAACCTTAAAAACATTTGTTAACTATTTTTTTTTGACCATTTGATTGTGTTTGATATGTAGAACTCATGGCAGCTAGTGTTTCTCCACTCATATTAAATAATTATTTCCAAAAGTTTTTTGTTACTATTACTTTAGGAAAACCATGAAGACTATGAATTTCTTTCATGGACACTTCTGCCACTTGGCTTGTTCTTTATGTACTTTGAGCTCTACCAAAACAATCTACAAAATTTGTCTACATAAATGACCACAAAAATGTAATACTTACCTTTATATTTCACTAACCCTGTAATAAATTCTATTGATATATCTTCTAGTCTTTGAATATGTATGTTGAATGGTTGAAGTAACCCTAGAGATTTTACTATCTCTCTTTTATTTATTATGCAAACCTGACCTTCTCTTACAAAATTTTGAATATCTTTCTTCATTCCTTCCAAAATATATTTTTTGATCCTTTGAGATGTTTTAAGGAACCCTGTGTCCTACCATCAGAGAGACATGGGACTCCCTTAATATTTGTTTATTCAAATATGCTTGCGTGCATAAAAATATTATACATTTGCACCAAAGTATATCTCTCTTTCACTCCCAATGCTCCATAGAGTTCATCCCATCCTTTATAAATTTTAGTTTTTGTTTAGTACTATTGTCATTTTTCCATTATGGCAAGCTTCTTCTAGCCACCTAGGAATAAAAAATGTAATTGGATATAAATTTGAGGCCTCTTATATTTTAGAAAGAGCATCATGTACTAAATTTTCCTTACCCTTTTTGCAGATTATCTCAAAATTAAAACTTTGCATTTTTTCTCCTCATTTTTGTTAATCTTCCAATGAAATCCATAGCTTAAAAAAATACTTTATGCTATCATGGTATATCTTGACTTTAAAGTACCTCCCAGTGATATACTATCCCCATTTTTTATTGCATGTAATATTGCTTCCATTTATTTTTCATACGTAGATTTCACCAAATATTTTCTTTGAATTTCTTGCTTTTAAAAGCCAATGATATCCCTTATTGTGTTAATGTTACGTAAATTCTTTGTCCTAGTGCCTCACACTCTACTATGAATTTTTTACCAAAAGTAGGTGCAACCGATGTTGGTGTAGAAGACATGGCATCCATTAAAAGAGAGAATGCCAAAGTAGCCTCATCATTCCATATAAATGATATTTTCTTCAAGAGATATGTGAGTGGACTTGAAATGTATGCATAATTATTAACAAATGATCAATAATATCATGTAAGTCTAAAAAATCTTCTAAGAACCTTGATTTTCTTAGGAATAGGTCATTTTGTAATAGCTTGCATCTTTTGAGGCTCCAACTTCACTCCTTCCTTTAAAACAATATGAACCAAATACTCGAATTCTTATTTTCCAAAAGCACATTTGGATATTTTTACATAAAAATGATTGTTCTCAATAATTTATATAACTTTTCCACATGTTTACTAGTGTGGTATTCCCATGATTTATTATAAATATGTGTATTATCAAAGAAAACCAAAATAAATTTAATAAGATGGGATCAAACAAAATTGTTCCTAAGTCGAGCCCGTCGGACTTCAAACGGCGATAAACCATAATTCAAACCAAATTCGCGTTCCAAAATAGCCTGTTGACGTCGGCCAATTTTGTGACGCAAAAACCAAATGAATTCCGCCCTAATATTTTTCGGGTCCGAAGTTGGGCTGGCGTACGGAGGGAGAGTTGTGACGCGAATTTCTTATCAGATTCGCCCTAATATTTTTCAGGTCCGGATTTCCATTGCGCGAGCGGCCCAAACAAAGATCCGCTCCAATCAATTTCTGCCACGTGTCCTCAATCAGAACTTGCCCTGCTCCAGGCTGCGGGTGCATTCGATGGCGTTTAAGGCGATGGGACATGGATGTGGCGATTTCATATCAATCGCATTAAGTTTTAACGCTGTTCAATTAAGTTCCAAGGTTTTCACATCAAATCCGCATTAATTAAGTTTTAACACTGTTCAAGATCGGACCTCCACTCCTGTTAGCGATTCTGCATGCTCCAATATGATCCGGCCTTCGGCTCTCATTAATGATCAGAGATTAATTATGATGGGCGTCCTTCGATTGCATTGCAGTCAGGTCGATAAAATGGCATTTCGCTATGGTTTTTCAGACGAGCCGGTTGCTGGGTTACACTGCCTGCTCACTGTGACGAGAAGGAGAAGTGGCCAGCTGAATTGCTGCCTAGACCTTGCTGCATATCTGCATTTCTCTCGGCTGGTCCTTATCTGTCTTCCTCTGTTTCTTGGAATTCTGCTTCTACGTCTCCTCTTGTGCCCACTGCTCGTGAGACTGCACCCATGCCTCGCGTGTGTCAAAGGATGCGTTGCCGCAGGGGGAGCACTAGAGGTCAAACCCTGCGTGCTCCCTCCAGCCCCTCAACCGAGTTGTCTTCCGGCCAGTCTAGTGATTATTACGCATGTCGCTATCCAAATACTAGGAGTGGGCGGGGTCGGGTTGTAGGATCTGGCCACCGTATGGATTCCCCTACTCCTCGTTTCCCCACCGCTAGTTCACCTTCTCCCACGATGCGCACTGCGCAATTTTCCTTTAATTTCTCTCTCAACCGCCCACGAATCACAGCTTCAGTCACTGTGGTTTTCCGCGAGGAGGCCCAAACGGAGGAAGAATGCACCCGTCCGGTGGGTCTGAGCTCGGAAAAAGCCGGCCAGCATTCGGGCCTTCAGGAGGGGAGCCGTGGCATGAATGTGGAGGTAGCACCTAGCGATCCTGGACCTTCCGAAGGATGGTGCTGAATCGTGGAGGAACCACCGGAGGAGTAGTTTGGTTAATTTGTTTTTCTTGCTTCGCGGCCCACTTAATTGGGCTGCTTTTAGATTATATTACTGTGCTGGACCTCTATAATATTTTTGAATTCTGTAAACGTTCAAGACTGGTTTCCCCGTATGAGGGCAGTCTTCTTAATTTTTTGATTTTTTGATGACAAATTTGCCATGAGTCTGGGCAATGTTTTTGTGTGAGGCGTATATCAACAGTACATGTCTCTGCACATTTCCTATATCCGCTTTATGATACTATTTTCATGGACGGTTTTACTTCATATAATATATTCAAAACAACGTTTTTTCTCTTGTGAAAAAAAATGATTAATGTTTATCACTCTGCCTTCAAAACTAGCGATGTTGGTTTATTGATATGATCTGATGGTCTTTTTTTATTTTGGACATATCACACTCCTCACATGATTAGCATTTTTCTCTGTTCAAGGATTTTGGGTACTTTAATTTGTATTTGGAACAATGGACGTCGGTACTCTATCTGTTGCTTTACTATTCTACATACTACTATTTCACTTTCTTATAGATGCCTCGGGCATATTTGGATGCTTTCTCAGATTGTCGATAATATCCATGTGGACTGTTACTGGGTTTTATATCATGTCCCTGTATGTGACATGGGGTATTTTTCTATCATTGTCTGGGGTGGGACTTCCACTTTTCTGGATGGATATTTGGGTTCCAATATTCAGATGTGAAAATGTAATGACTTCATGGACTGTTTTACTTCATATAATATATTCAAAACAACGTTTTTTCTCTTATGAAAAAAAAATGATTAATGTTTATCACTCTGCCTTCAAAACTAGCGATGTTGGTCTATGTTGCTGGTTTGTGTTGGGAAAAATACTGAGAGGGGGGGGGGGGGTGAATCAGTATTTTGAGCTGACTGAAAACCTTTTCTTTTCCTTTCTCTTAAATCATATGCTACATTACTGAATCCAACTTGTATGTCCAGAGATCTTATTATGTCTTTACTTAGATCATTGCATCATTCATTCATCAGATGTTTAGTAGTAAGCATGAATAGAAATAACAGAACAAACCATCAATCATAATAAACACATATGAACACCAGTATTTAAGGTGGAAACCCAATTCGGGAAAAAACCACCGTTGCTGTTATCTCAGTCTTCAATATATATTATAAAGAAAACTTCTTACAATTTATGCTGGCACAGACTTATACCAGCACGCAGGCACCCACCTGTAGAAAGGCTACAACCTTTTCTCATTCTCCGGCTACTACTAGAAGGGAGCTCCAACCCCCTGATTTTAAAACCAGCTTCTATTGGCAGGATACTTCCACTTTCATACAGAAGGCTTCAACCCTCAGATCCACTAGATTTCTTCAATTTCTTCATCAGAATTCCATCAGGTCTTCATCATTTCTTTTCGTCGATCATTGTAGAGATATATCCATAGGTGCATCATATATACAGATATCTCTTAAAGAGATTTATTTATTAACAACCCTTCCACATGCACACCCTGAACCATAATACGTTTCTCCTTATATAGTTTTGTGTTTATCAATACCATGAGTAGAAAACCACTCAACCACTAATGGTATTCATATTAAAATTCGAACCAATACAAATTGAAATCCCAATCTGCGTTCTTCCATGCACGAATCGTCCCAAAGGTAATGTTTATCTCCGCCAAATAATACTATAACCAAGGTTAAGTAATATTAATGTGCTGCTGATGATTTTCTTTATTTTATTGGAATTTTATTTATCAAATTCGTGGAATTTGATAAATAAATAAATATTATTCACCACCTTTGGAAATTAAATATATGATAGAACTTTATATTAATAACCAACACTTTTATCAAATTGCTTTTAAATAGACCTTTGGTTCCGGCCCCACATATATAATCGACGGCTTAATCAATATAATTTAAAACCGGGCCCATCGCTAACGATCGTTTCCATCTGACGGCGAAGAGCACATCGCTCGGTCTTCAGATGATCCGACAGTTATCTTTCATTGATGATGCACGGATGATAACGCGCAATGGCGCGCCGTACCTTGGGTAACCTTCGCGCATCTATAGAAAATGAACACCGTCCGATGACCCCTTCCCAGATCAACGGCGCTCAACAATTTCGGTGGGCATCCTGGGTCGAACAATAACGCGCGATGGCACGCAGTGATAAGCAGTTTTGTGGAGTCGTATAGGGACGCGTGTCGTCCGTTCTATGGAATCACTCCCCACCTCTTGAATACCGCTTGCCCATCGAGAGCGGTGCGATAAAAACCACTTCTAGCCTTAAACCACGTTCACTGTTCATTCGCAAGGTTCCGCCCCTCTACTCCAGGTTCCGTCAGCGTACTTTTGCTAATTTGTTTCTCCGCGTTATCAGTTCATATAACCACGATTACTATTATACAGCTCCGATGAAATCCTTTCAGACTGTTCGTAATTCCAAAGAGTTGTTCCAATGAAAGTCCGAGTCACCGAGTTCCGTGTTGGTTGCAGGAATTCACAATTCCTTCATCAAGAACACGTTCATATATTACACTTGCTCAATTTAATAAAGGCACAGACAATTCCGAGATCAATCCCCAACATTGATCCCAATTTACCTTCAGTCTTATATTCAACAAATGTATATAACTCCACTGTCTACCAGTTTGGGATACACAGTCGACCGTATTAACATGGGTTCCTTGAACTACATATAGAGCACCATTAATCCCCTCATAGGGTTTCTTACGGATTTCAATTATCCTCCATCAAGATGCATACATATGTTCACACATGGATTAATTCCACAGGGACATAAATATCCTTCCTACTGAATTCAATTTGCTCCTTGACTGATACTGCTCTCTGTAGATGCACTCTTTCTCTGTTCTTCTTTGCTGACCTTTGTCCTTTGCTATGTTTCTTTTCTCTGCTCCTACTTACTGTTTCAGATGCCAATTCCTTTGCCACTTCCTTTGCCATCAATGAAAATATTTCCAACAATCTCCCCCTTTGGCATTGATGGCAATACTCTTCCTCTGATTGTCTTATAGAAGCCCTTTGTTGCTTTTCCTCCCCCTTTGACATCAATGGCACAGAGTTGATCAAGATCCTTTGAACCGACAATACCATGCTTCCCCTGAGATCATGCTGCATCTTCAAACATAATATAACAAAATGACTTATAAATGCCAACAATGCATCCCTTTTCATATGACCAATGCTCCCCCTTAGCCTGTGCATTTAGAGATGCCCAACAGCACCTCACAACCAATTTAATCTTCTGTATTTAAGTAGATCTGATCTTCTGCATGGCAGAGACTACTCCCAGTTTCTGTCTGAGATATTTGAACGCTTCCCTGGGTAGAGGTTTGGTAAATATATCAGCAACTTGTTCTTTGGAGGGAACATACTCTAATTTCACCTTTTGTTCAAGCACTTGTTCACGTAAGAAGTGATACTTGATGGGAATGTGCTTGGTCTTGGAATGCATAACAGAATTCTTTGAGATACTGATGGCACTTTTATTGTCACACATAATGGAGATAGGAGGTGAACATTTGATTTGAAAGTCTTGTAAGGTTTGCATCATCCAGAGAAGTTGAGTGCAACATGATGCGGCAGCCACATATTCTGCTTCTGTTGTAGATAAGGCAATAGATCTTTGCTTCTTGCTAAACCAAGATACTAACCGGGGCCCCATATAGAATGCGCCACCACTAGTGCTTTTCCGATCATCAACATTTCTAGCCCAATATGCAGCAGTATAAGCATGAAGAGTAAGATCAACATTCTTTGGATACCATAGTCCAAAGTCTTGAGTTCCTTGTAGATATTTGAATATTCTTTTCACAGCCTGAAGGTGAGACTCTTTTGGATTAGCTTGGAATCGTCCAACAATCCCAACTGCATGCATAATGTCTAGTCTTGTCCCAGTGAGATAAAGTAGGCTTCCTATCATAGATCTGTATTCTGGTTGATTCACCGTGGGGGAATCATCATTAGAACTGAGATTACATCTAGTTATCATTGGTGTACTCACAGGTTTTCAATCTTCCATGCCATACTTCTTCAAGATTTGCTTAAGATATTTTGCTTGTGATAAGAATATGCCATCTGTTGTTTGTCGCACTTGCAGGCCAAGAAAGAATGTTAGTTCTCCAAGTAAAGACATTTCAAATTCTTGCTGCATATCAGAAGCAAATTTCTGACTCATAGACTCTTCATTGCTTCCAAAAATGATATCATCAACATATACAACCACAATCAATAGTTTATCATTTTCAGTTTTTGTGTATAAGTTGCTATCAGCAGACCCCTTTGAAAATCCTTGTTGATGAAGATATTTGTCAAGACGATAGTACCATGCCCTTGGAGCTTGTTTAAGACCATATAGAGCCTTTTTAAGTCTACAAACAAGTTTTTCATCATTTCCCAAAATGAATCCTTCTGGTTGTTCTATATAAACTTCTTCTTCTAGATCACCATTGAGAAAAATAGATTTAACATCCATTTGATAAACTTTGATTTGTTGGAAGCTTGAAAAAGCAAGAAACATTCTTATGGCTTCAAGTCTAGCTACAGGAGAAAAAGTTTCTTCAAAGTCTATACCTTCTTGTTGAGCATACCCCTTGCAAACAAGTCTAGCTTTATTTCATATAACATCCCCATTCTCATTTAACTTGTTTTTGAATATCCGTTTAGTTCCAATGACATTTTTGTCATGAGGTCTTGGTACTAATTCCCAAGTGTGATTCTTTTCAATTTGATCAAGCTCTTCATTCATGGCTTGAATCCAACATTCATCTTTGTTGGCTTGATTGACATTTTGTGGTTCAATAGTGGATAGAAATGCCAGATAGCTAGAAGATCCCACAAGAGTCCTTCTTGTTTGTACACCTAATCCCTTTTCTCCCAAAATTTTAGATTCTGGATGATTCTTTTGAACATATCTGGATGGAGCTTTTTCAGATAAATCATCTTCGGGTTCTTCATTGGGTTCACTGTCTATATCATTCCTATTTGATGTAGAAGGATATATGTCATCATCATCGTCTTCATTTGTTGTTTGTTTTTCTTCTTTTGGAGCTGCAGGAGACTCATCAATAACAACATCTATACATTCAACAATCTTCCGAAGTCTTTTATTGTAACATTTATATGCCCTACTCCTAGAGGAGTAACCAAGAAATATTCCTTCATTTGCTCTGGGTTCAAACTTGCCAAGTTTTTCATCATTATTCTTGATGAAGCATTTGCTTCCAAAAATTCTAAAATGCTTTATAGTGGGAGGATTACCATACCAAAGTTCATATGGAGTTTTATCACTATTTACACGAACATGTGCCTTGTTGAGAATGTTTACTGCTGTATGTGCTGCTTCTCCCCAAAATGTGTCAGGTGTTCCAGAATCATCAAGCATAGCTCTGGCCATTTGTTGAACTGTTCTATTCATTCTTTCTGCAACACCATTTTGTTGTGGAGTGCCAGCTACAGAAAACTGTCTTTTTATGCCATGTTGTTCACAAAATTCAAGGAATTCATCTGATGTATATTCTCCTCCTCGATCAGATCTAAGGCACTTGATTTTTAGATCTAATTCATTTTCAACCAGTGCTTTGAAGATCTGAAATTTCTCAAATGCTTCATCTTTGTGTTTAATCAACCCAATCCAAAACATTCTAGAGAAATCATCAATGAATAAGATATAGTATTCTTCACCACGTGGTGAATTTTTCCTCATAGGTCCACATATGTCAGTATGAATGAGTTCAAGAGGCTTAATTGATGATCCTTCCTTGGCATTAAATTGTACTCTGGTTTGCTTACCAAACTGGCAAGATTTGCATATGATATTTTCAGGTAGAGTAATATTGGGAAGATCACGAACAACTTTGAGTCTGCTTGATTTGTTGATTTGAGAGAAGCTCAGATGCCCCAACCTTTTATTCCATAGCCATTTTTCCGAAGATTTACTCAAGTAACATTGTTCTTTGCATTTTTTCAATACATACAGGTTGCTTGGAGTTCTGTTTCCTTTTATAATTGTTTTACCTATATCAAGATCATGTACCACACATTTTTTTGAACTAAAGACAACTTCAGTTCCTTGATCACACATCTAACTTACACTTAATAGATTATGCTTTAATCCATCCATATACATGACATTATTAGCTTTTACCTTTTCTTTTAGGAAAACAAACCCTTTTCCCTTAATGACGGCAGGAGTATCATTTCCAAATGTAACATTCTTTTTCTTTTCTAGAGCATTATATGCAAGAAGTTTATCTTTGTCACCTGTCATGTGTTTTGAGCATCCACTATCAATGTACCATTGATTTTCTTCACCTTCTGCAAATAAAGCTATGCCACAATTTTCAACCTGTAATTCCTTCTTTTTCCACACTTTGGAGTTTGAAGGAAAATGTTCTTTTGGGTGAACTTTGCTCCTGCATTCAGATTCTTCATGACCAAAGTTATTGCAATAAGCACATTCAACTTCATTTTGAAGAGGAGAAAAGTTTTTATATTTATTCTTCTTTGTTCCAATATCAATCCTTTTCTTTCTTGCTTCTCTTGTCATGATGGTTTTATATGCAACACATTGAACAGCTTTATGACCAAAATTGTGACATGAGAAACATTGTCCATTGAAGAAGAAATTTCTGCGATCATGAAATCTCCTACTTGAATTTACTTGTTGATTGGTGTTTCTTTGAAAGGTACTCCTGTTAGTGTTCTTTTAATTGAGATGGTCATGCCTTATCTGTAGAGATTCTTTACTCTCTTGCTGAGGGGCAGAATGTTGTGTATTGGCTGTAGCTGCTTTTAGATAATTTGGTGTTGAAGCCTGAGAAGATTCTCCGATATATCCAAGACCTGTCTTTAGAAGAGGAGAATGTTGTACCTTGATAATTTCATCCAAGGTTTCAGATCCTTTAGCAAATCTAAGAATCAAAATCTTTACTTTCTCAATTTCCTTTCTTAGACTTACTATTTCACATTCTAATTTCTCATTATGTTTCTCCTTTTCTTGAAGCTGGTTCTTCAGAGTTTATATGGATATTTTACTTTCTTCTAAACATATTTTGAGTTGATTGATTTCATCAAGAAAATCATTGTCCTCTAAAGCATCCATAAAAGTATCCTTTTCTTCTCTGGTCTCTTTTTCAAATGCCATGAGAAGTCTAAGATCTTGTTCACATTCTTCCTCACTGTCTGATAACCCATCACTGTCTTCATGAGTATAGTAACATTTTCTATTGCTAAACCGATTCTTATTCATTCTTGCTACTTCCTTTCATTTTTCATGTGTTTCTTTGTGAGGACACTTAGCAGCATAATGACCAACTCTTCCACAAGAAAAACATTTGAAAGGAAACTTACCTCTGAACCGTCCTGTACCAAGTTGGAGTTTTTTTACAAAATTTACCTCATCTTCCTCTGAGATATACCCTGATCCTTCTGTCTCTTGTACTTCTTTCCCTTTTGTAGAAGCTCTAAAGATGACTTCCTTGTCTTCAGATGGTCCTCCTCTTCTCATTTCATATGCAGTTACTATGCCATGAAGTTGCACCACAGTAAGATTTTGAAGATCCTGCTTTTCTTCAAAAGCAGAAACTTTTGACTCAAATTTTATCATTAGTGATCTTAAAACTTTCTCAACCAAAGTAGATTCGGTTATTGTTTCTCCCAGATTTCTCATACGATTTAAAATGTCATCAAGACATAAAAATAAATTAGCAATGTTCTCCTCATTATGCATTTTTAGGTTCTCATATTGAATTCTGAGAGTTTGGAGTTTAGCACTTTTTACCTTTGCATCACCTTCATAACTTAGAATGATTTTGTCCCATATTGCCTTTGCTGTATTCAGCTACATGACTTTGACAAATTCTGATTCATTTAGACTTCCTAATAGAGCATTAACTGTCTTTGCATTTGTTTCATAATTCTTTCTTTTCGTTGGATCTGTTGGTACTGTAGTTGGATATTGATATCCTACTTCAACAATAGCCCATACATCTGCACCCAGGGACTGAAGATAGGATCTCATCCTTGTTTTCCAGAAGATTAAATTGCTTCCGTTGAAGAGCGGAGGCCTGATAGAAGCTATTCCATCTTGATTTATCATCTTGTTTGATCTTCCTTCTAGCGGTTAAGCTTTTTCAGAAGGACCGGCTCTGATACCAATTGTTGGGAAAAATACTGAGAGGGGGAGGGGGGTGAATCAATATTTTGAGCTGACTGAAAACTTTTTCTTTTCCTTTCTCTTAAATCATATGCTACATTACTGAATCCAACTTGTATGTCCAGAGATCTTATTATGTCTTTACTTAGATCATTGCATCATTCATTCATCAGATGTTTAGTAGTAAGCATGAACAGAAATAACAGAACAAACCATCAATCATAAGCAACACATATGAACACTAGTATTTAAGGTGGAAACCCAATTCAGGAGAAAACCACCGCTGCTGTTATCTCAGTCTTCAATATATATTATAAAGAAAACTTCTTACAATTTATGCTGGCGCAGAATTATACCAGCACGCAGGCACCCACCTGCAGAAAGGCTACAACCTTTTCTCGTTCTCCAGCTACTACTGGAAGGGAGCTCCAACCCCCTGATTTTAACACCAGCTTCTATTGGCAGGATACTTCCACTTTCATACAGAAGGCTTCAACCCTTAGATCCACTAGATTTCTTCAATTTCTTCATCAGACTTCCATCAGGTTTTCATCATTTCTTTTCACCGATCATTGTAGAGATATATCCATAGGTGCATCATATATACAGATATCTCTTAAAGAGATTTATTTATTAACGACCCTTCCACACGCACACCCTGAACCATAATACGCTTCTCCTTATATAGTTTTGCCTTTATCAATACCATGAGTAGAAAACCACTCAACCACTAATGGTATTCATATTAAAAGTCGAACCAATCCAAATTGAAATCCCAATCTGCGTTCTTCCATGCACGAATTGTCCCAAAGGTAATATTTATCTCCGCCAAATAATACTATAGCCAAGGTTAAGTAATATTAACGTGCCGCTGATGATTTTCTTTCTTTTATTGGAATTTTATTTATCAAATTTGTGGAATTTGATAAATAAATAAATATTACTCACCACCTTTGGCAATTAAATATATGATAGAACTTTATATTAATAACCAACGCTTTTATCAAATGGCTTTTAAATAGACCTTTGGTTCCGGCCCCACATATATAATCGACGGCTTAATCAATATAATTTAAAACCGAGCCCATCGCTAACAATCGTTTCCATCTGACGGCGAAGAGCACATCGCTCGGTCTTCAGATGATCCGACGGTTATCGTTCATTGATGATGCACGGATGATAATGCACAATGGCGTGCCGTACACCTTCGCGCATCTATAGAAAATGAACACCGTCCGATGACCCCTTCCTAGATCAACGACGCTCAACAATTTCGCTGGGCATCCTGGGTCGAACAATAATGCGCGATGGCACGCAGTGATAAGCAGTTTTGTGGAGTCTTATAGGGACGCGTGTCACCCGTTCTATGGAATTTCTCCCCACCTCTTCAATACCGCTTTCCCGTCGAGAGCAGTGCGATAAAAACCACTTCCAGCCTTAAACCACATTCACTGTTCATTCGCAAGGTTCCGCCCCTCTACTCCAGGTTCCGTCAGCGTACTTTCGCTAATTCGTTTCTCCATGTTATCAGTTCATATAACCACGATGACTGTTATACAACTCCAATGAAATCCTTTCGGACTGTTCTTAATTCCAAAGAGTTGTTCCAATGAAAGTCCGAGTCACCGAGTTCCGTTTTGGTTGCAGGAATTCACAATTCCTTCATCAAGAACACGTTCATATATTACACTTGCTCAATTTAATAAAGGCGCAGACAATTCCAAGATCAATCCCCAACATTGATCCCAATTTACCTTCAGTATTATATTCAACGAATGTATATAACTCCACTGTCTACCAATTTGGGATACACAGTCGACCGTATTAGCATCGGTTCCTCGAACTACATACAGAGCACCATTAATCCCCTCATAGGGTTTCTTACGGATTTCAATTATCCTCCATCAGGATGCATACATATGTTCACACATGGATTAATTCCACAGGGACATAAATATCCTTCCTACTGAATTCAATTTGCTCCTTGACTGATACTTCTCTCTGTAGATGCACTCTTTCTCTGTTCTTCTCTGCTGACCTTTGTCCTTTGCTATGTTTCTTTTCTCTGTTCCTAGTTACTGTTTCAGATGCCAATTCCTTTGCCACTTCCTTTGCCATCAATGACAATATTTCCAACAGTTTATTGATATGGTCTGATGGTCTTTTTATATTTTTGACATATCACACTCCTCACATGATTAGCATTTTTCTCTGTTCAAGGATTTTGGGTACTTTAATTTGTATTTGGAACAATGGACGTCGGTACTCTATATGTTGCTTTACTATTCTACATACTGCTATTTCACTTTCTTATAGATGCCTCGGGCATATTTGGATGCTTTCTTAGATTGTCGATAATCTCCATGTGGACCGTTACTGGGTTTTATATCATGTCCCTGTATGTGACATGGGGTATTTTTTTATCATTGTCTGGGGTGGGACTTCCACTTTTCTGGATGGATATTTGGGTTCCAATCTTCAGATGTGAAAATGTAATGACTTCATGGACTGTTTTACTTCATATAATATATTCAAAACAACGTTTTTTCTCTTGTTAAAAAAAAATGATTAATGTTTATCACTCTGCCTTCAAAACTAGCGATGCTGGTCTATGTTGCTGGTTTATTGATATGGTCTGATGGTCTTTTTATATTTTGGACATATCACACTCCTCACATGATTAGCGTTTTTCTCAGTTCAAGGATTTTGGGTACTTTAATTTGTATTTGGAACAATGGACGTCGGTACTCTATCTGTTGCTTTACTATTCTACATACTGCTATTTCACTTTCTTATAGATGCCTCGGGCATATTTGGATGCTTTCTCGGATTTGTAGATAATCTCCATGTGGACCGTTACTGGGTTTTATATCATGTCCCTGTATGTGACATGGGGTATTTTTCTATCATTGTCTGGGGTGGGACTTCCACTTTTCTGGATGGATATTTGGGTTCCAATCTTGAGATGTGAAAATGTAATGACTTCATGGACTGTTTTACTTCATATAATATATTCAAAACAACGTTTTTTCTCTTGTGAAAAAAAAATGATTAATGTTTATCACTCTGCCTTCAAAACTAGTGATGCTGGTCTATGTTGATGGTTTATTGATATGGTCTGATGGTCTTTTTATATTTTGGACATATCACACTCCTCACATGATTAGCGTTTTTCTCTGTTCAAGGATTTTGGGTACTTTAATTTGTATTTGGAACAACGGATGTCAGTACTGTATCTGTTGTTGTACTATTCTACATACTGCTATTTCACTTTCTTATAGATGCCTCGGGCATATTTGGATGCTTTCTCAGATTGTCGATAATCTCCATGTGGACCGTTACTGGGTTTTATATCAAGTCACTGTATGTGACATGGGGTATTTTTCTATCATTGTCTGGGGTGGGACTTCCACATTTCTGGATGGATATTTGGGTTCTAATCTTCAGATGTGAAAATGTAATGACTTCATGGACTGTTTTACTTCATATAATATATTCAAAACAACGTTTTTCCTCTTTTAAAGTTTCATTTTTTTTTAAAATGAACCCGTCGTCGGTATACCAACGCCTTGTAAGCGTCGGAATTGCGACAACTTAAAAACGTCGGAAGAGCGACAGTATAAAAACGTCGGACGAGCGACGTTCAAAATGTCGGACCACATTTCGTCAGAATTGCAACAGTTTACAAACGTCGGACCACATTTCGTCGAAATTGCGACAGTTTACAAACGTCGGAAGAGCGACGTCCAAAACGTCGGACCACATTGCGTCGGAATTGCGACAATTTACAAATGTCGGAAGAGCGACATTCAAAACGTCGGACCACATTTCGTCGGAATTGCGACAGTTTACAAACATCGGAAGAGCGACGTTCAAAACGTCGGACCACATTTTTTCGGAAGTGCGACAGTTTACAAACGTCAGAAGTGCGACGGTTTGGGAAACGTTAGAAGAACGACGCTTGTTTTGAAGGGACGGAAAAAATGTCGATAGTGAGACACTTTTTAAGTGCGTTGGAACTGCGACGGTATGGAAAACCACGTTTTGCCCGCCCTCGAACTGTCGCTCTTGTGACTACTATGTGTTGGAATAGCGACGAATTGGCCGTCGGAAATTCCGCCAAATTTTCTAGTGGGCAGGTGTGTGGCTTCACAACACAGAGAATAATCACGCTAAAATCCATTCATACAAGTTAAACTTCTAATGCACAAATAAAATAGCAGAGTATGAAGCACTCCTCTTAGGACTACATTTACTGAAGAAATTAGGAGCCAAGAGGATAGCTGTTCATGGAGATTCTGAACTGATCATTAGACAAATAAATGGAGAGTACACTGTCAAAAATCCAAGACTAAGAGCCTATAGAAATGATGCTATGGACCTTTTGAAAACTTTCGAGGCATATGAACTTGTTTTTGTCCGTAGAGATCAAAAAATTCTTGCCAATGGTCTAGCTTGTGCTGCCAGTTCATGTCAAATACCCTATGAAAACAAACAGTTCACAGTCCAAGTAAAATATAGACGAGTTGTCCCAGATAACAGAAAGTATTGGTAGGTTTTTGAGGGAGATAAACAAATAGAAGAATTTCTGTAGTTCAGAAATGAGTTTTAATTGCCAAATTCAAACTCAAAGTATGATAAAGACTGTCTTAATGAGGAAAAACCTGTTGAAAAAAAACCTTCTCCCATTGCAGAAATTAATCTGCTAACTAGAGAGTTTTAAAATAAAACAGAAGAGTACATAAACTCAGGAAAAGAAGACATAGAGGTATTGCAATCTAAAGACAAAGGTTTACCCAAAGGACTAGCACCTCTAGAAGACTTGTTTGATTTTAATGACATTGCCAAGAAACAAACAATAGAACCCACTAAATTTGATAGTGAGGAATGCAATATAGGCAGTAAAGATAAGCCTAAAATGATCAAGTTATCCAAAACGTTGCCATCTCACATGAAACTGAAATATATTGAGTTGTTTAAAGATTTTTCTGATGTATTTTCTTGGAGCTATGAGGATTTAAAGGCATATGACATAGAGACCATTCAACACAAAATACCACTTAAAGAAAACCATAAACCATTTAGGCAAAAATTACGTAGAATAAACCATGTGCAGCTACCTTTGGTTGAGAAGGAAATTATGAAAATGTATGATGCTGGAATTATTATCCCTGTGAGATACTCGGAGTGGGTATCTAATCTTGTAGTTGTAAGAAAGAAAACAAGAGAAATAAGGCTTTGTATTGACTTTAGGAACTTGAACAGAGCCTCATTAAAGGACAACTATCCCTTTCCCAAAATGGAGCACATCTTACAAAGGGTAGTTGGTTCCAAGATGATTTCTTTGCTAGATGGCTTTTCAGGATATAATCAAATATTGGTACTTCCTGAGGATCAATTGAAAACAACCTTCACTACTCCTTGGGTCACTTTCATGTATGTGAAAATGCCTTTTGGATTAATGAATGTAGGTGCCACCTTTCAAAGAGCCATGGATATTTCTTTCTCCGAAGAAATAGGCCACTTCATTGTGATTTATTTAGATGACATTACAGTCTATTCCAAAACAGATGAATAACACCTAGTACATCTAAGAAAGGTCTTTGAGAAATGTAGACAATTTGGGCTATCTTTAAATCCCAAGAAGACATTGTTTGGTCTCCAAGAAGGTAAACTTCTTGGTCATATCATATCTGAGAAAGGGATTAAAATAGACCCAAAAAGGGTTGAAGGTATATTGCAGATCAGTCACCCCAGAAGGACAAGAGCAACCAATTGCATTTTCCATCAAGGCATTAAGAGATGCACCTTTAAAATATAATATCATGGAAAAACAGGCCTATGCTTTGGTCAAAGCCTTGAAATATTTCAGATTTCATATCTTACACTCTCACATTATTGCATTTGTGCCTCATATAGTGGTAAAAGACATTTTGTCACAAGACCCCGATGGAAAAAGAGGAAAGTGGATTGCTCTGATACTGGAATATGATTTGGAAATTAAACCCACTAAACTCATCAAGGGTCAGGGGCTAGCACAATTAATGACTAAATCTAACTTGCAATCACTCGATATAAACATGATATATGCATTAGATGAACAGGAAGAATTACCAGCCCCACTTATTGAAGATCATTTCCTCAATTCATCCTGGTATGCTGATATTTTGTATGTGCCTACTAATCTCAATTCCCCTCCTTGTATGTCTAAAAAAAAGGCAAAGTTTTTAAAGTTAAAGGCCGTTAATTACTGCATTTTAGATAAATGTCTTTATTGGAAAAATGCTAGTGGATTATTGCTTAAATGTTTTCCTGAGAATGATGCAGATAGGATCAAGCTTGAGTTTCATGAAGAAGAATGTGGAGGCCACCTAAATTGGAAAAACACTGCTAATAAAATCCTTAGATCTGGCTATTACTGGCCCACCCTCTTTCAAGATGTCCACAAAATGATAGTTGCCTGCCACAAATGCCAAATATTTGAAGGAAAGAGAAAATTGCTTCCCTTACCCTTGCAACCAATCACTGTTGAAGCTCCTTTTCAACAGTGGGGCCTAGAATTCATTGGGGAAATCCATCCTGCCTCATCTACCCAACATAGATGGATACTCACAGCCACTGACCATTTCACGAAATGGATAGAATCCATCCCTTCTAGGAATGCCATAGACTCAATTATCATAAAATTCCTTGAAGACCATATCCTATCTAGATTTGACTGTCCTAGGAAAATTATCACTGACAATGCTACTGCATTTAGTTCTAAAAAGATGGTTGATTTCTGTCACATATATCATATTGTGCTTGGTCATTCCACAGCTTATTACCCTCAAGGTAACGGGCTGGCAGAGTTTTCGAATAAGAGCCTGATAAACTTAATAAAGAAATTGCTAGAAGAAAATCATAAGTCATGGCACAACAAGCTGGTACATGCTTTATGGGCAGATAGATTGACAACAAAGAAATCAATTGGAATGTCTCCCTACCTGCTGGTTTATGGAGAAGATGCAGTTTTTCCTACCAGTTTAGGAGCGCCAGTGATGAATTTGGTCCAAGAAATACAATTTGAAGAATATAGCATGATGAGAAGGATAAATCAGACCATACATCTTCAGCAAACCAGGGAAGAAGTTTATAACAGAGCATAGAAAGTACAAGAGAATATCAAAAAGCTGTTTGGTAAGAGGAAAAAGGCCAGTGATTTCAAGATTGGTGACAAAGTACTCAAATGGGATTCCAGGAGAGAAGATAAGGGAAAACATGGCAAGTTTGAAAATTTATGGCAAGGCCCTTACATCATTCAATCTGCCATTGGTCATAATGCATTTTTCCTACAAGATATGGATGGTACAGACCTGTTTGGGGGTCCTGTCAATGGCAGGATGCTCAAACATTATTTCTGCCGAAAATTATGTTCAAAGCTTTCATTTTCCATTGTAAATATCACTGCGTTGTTTTGTTTTGAAAAAAGAGAAAAATAAAAAAAATAGAAAAGAGAAAAAGAGGGCAAATATAAAAGAAGAAAGGTACAACTCCATACCAAAAAAGAAGAGAGTCTGAAAGTGTGCAAGCCTAAATGACACTACTTAAAAGAAAGCACTGCTATTTAGTCATACAGCCTAATCATGACTAGAAAGATTTCAAGTTACTGCTGATAGGTTAGTGAAGAAGATTTGCCAAACTGTTTAATCTTGGCTTATCAGTAGATTATATTAGGATAGAAAAAGAATTGGTTCTAATATGCTCAAAATATGAACCAAAGAATAAAAAGAAATAATGGCTCTAATCAAATCAAAACCTGAGCCAAAGATACAAAGAAAACTGGTTCTAACATGCTGAAAACTTGAACCAAGTAAAGAAGAAGAAGACAGCTCAAAGAAGAGAAAAATCAGAGCTGAAAGAAAGAATGGAGGATGCTTGTAATTTTCAAATCTTAAGCCTTCCAAGTTTTGTTGCTTTTCTACAAATAAAGGTCTATGAACAACTTGTTTGATGTCATATTCATCACAGCAAATCAAACAGCTTAATCCTGGTTTGACTGTGTTTTCAATTTCTGTTTTAGAATATAGAGAACAAAGTCTGTCAGACAGTTTAATCCTGACAGATAGTAGTTAGGTAGAGAATTTTTGAGTCCAACTATTTAATTTGGACTCATGGAAGTTATAAGGGTAGATTTAGCTTAGTTTTTCATGTTGTTAAAAGAATAAAATGTTGATGTCAAAGGTTTGCAATTCCAAGTGCACCTTATGAACAAAAAATGTTAGGAAAGTAGGTTGTGTAGGTAGTTGTTCGGGGAAAGAAATTTGTTTGCTGATACAAAGTACTGATCATCTTTTTTAAGCAGCATGATCAAGGAAGAAAATTTTGTCAAGGATAAAGCATTGATCTACATTCTAGAGATAAAGTTTCTAAGGTTCTTGACACCTCCAAGGAGCTGCTATCCCCAAGTGGGAGCCGCCGTTAGCCATCCATAATTTTTTGATATACTATGATGGCTAAAACAGGTCTATTAGTCTTCAAGGAACAAATTTGGAGCAAATCTGTGACTTCTTGAAGCCTTGCTGTGTCCATTTGTCCAAGAAATCCATTTCATTGATGATCTTCCTTCAAAAATCCTCAAAGAAGCCCTATTGTTATAAAGGTGACTGTGTTCAAACCCATTTTTCCATCATTTTCTCCTTGCATAAACCCCTCTGCAAAAATCCCCCACTTTCCTCATTTTACCCTTTACTTCCTCAAAAATCCCCTTTCAAACCATGTGAATCCCCTTTATTTGGTTTAAAAGCACCCTTTTCATCCTACCGGAACCTCAAAAAGGCTTTAAAAACCCATTTTTTAGCCTATTCTGACCTTTTTCATAAATAAGGCCTTAAGCGCTCTTTGCCTAAGCCCTTAGCCCCTTTTCCTCCATAAGACCGAGACCCGCAACCTTCAGCGTTAGCCTTAAGCCCCTTTTGCGCTATCGGACTATTGCTCCGCCCCTTTTCCTTTGTTTCTTCATATTTTCCTCCACGCGATGGTTTCCCCACCGACGAGATCTGGGTCGTCGATCTCGCAAATCTAACGGCCATCGCTCCATCGGCGATTCCCCATTTCCCCTTCTCAAACCTCTTTTCCCCCGACGATGCGCTCTCCCAATTTAATCTTAGCCGTTGATCTCATTTCTGATCTAACGGTCCCCACTTCCTTGGCGCATCGCCCTTCACACCTCTCCATCACATCAGCGCATTGCTCGTCGGAAATTCCATTTCCCTAACCCCCTGCACTGCTGATATGTGAAGTCCCAATGTAATCTCAACCGTTCATCCTCCCTCAGATCGGACGACCTGCGCTCTTCCCCATCGGCCATCGACCATCGCAACATTCTAATCCCTCCTTCTCGGACCCTTATCTCTACCAATTGCCGAACCGCCGAGGAAATCTCCATTGTCCAATCTTGATCTTGATCCAATGGCTCAGGATCACTGTAGATGCACCTGGCCTGCAGATTTGTCCTTTCCTCAAGTGCTCCCACAATACGCTTTTTTCTTTCATTTTCCCTTATAACCCCACTGGTCCCACCCGACCACGCTGGGGCCTTTCATTGTGTTTCTGTGTGATCTCCACCGTTGATCTATTCCTCCCCCCAGATCCAACGGCCCAGAAGCGCTTTCGCTCCATCCCACTTCCACCATTTTTTTCCTTTATATATTCGCCCATACATGGTTTATAACCCTTTATCATTATAAACCAATAGCGCACGTTGGTTACCCAACCTCAAGCCTCCCCGCAACGCGAAAAATTACCCCATGTCACCCTGGCCCCACCATATGTTTCCTCCACACATATCTTCTATTTTTCATGCTCGATTACAACCGTAGATCTGGCCCCCCCCAGATCGGACGGTCTAAAACCATTTTCACGTTCATTTCAAAAATAAAATTGATTTCTTGTTTTGAACGTGAAATGGGTGGTTTTCAAAGGCATA
The DNA here is from genome assembly GCA_034641835.2 of Pinus albicaulis. Taxonomy (NCBI): domain Eukaryota; kingdom Viridiplantae; phylum Streptophyta; class Pinopsida; order Pinales; family Pinaceae; genus Pinus; species Pinus albicaulis. The sequence continues at coordinate 306,222,102 of CM076583.1, forward strand.
CGTGTCGACCATTGATGTGTATCGCATTCCCTCGATCCCAAACTAATTACCGCCTTCACCCTATGTGAAAACCGCTGCCGGTTTCGCAAAACCACCTATCCACTATTTCGTGCCAAATTCAAATTTTGTGGATTTTTTCCTGTTTTCACCTATGAAACCTTTCCCCGCTACATTCACCTTGCCTCCTCACTACTCCACAAACTTCACTGAAGCCCTCTGTTGCAGTTAAACCAAGAAACGCAGGATTTCATAACTAGTTTGTCGTCGTGTGCAGGTTTAATGGTGGATTTATCCACAGGTCTCCCACAGCCAAAGAAACAGTGGCTAAGGGGCCGAGGGGTTGAATCTCCAAGCTTAATAAAATGTTTTATGGACATGATTACACATAAAACCCTCCAGCGCAGCAGGAAACCCCTGCAGAAACAAGGAAAGGGAACATTAATGAAGATAAGCGAAGAAATCAGAGGATTAAAGGTTGATACAGTCCGCAAAAGGACAGAAAGCTCGAAAGATGATCAGAAGAAGCCTTAAAGCTCAAATTAAAGGCTAATCAGTGTTTAAAGTGCTAAACAAGACAGATCAATAGAATAAGAGTCTCGAATGACACCTACAGTCCTATTTTACCTCAAAAGCGCACATATTAAATGCACAGTTAGAGATATTTGGCCTCAGAAAGTAATTGACAACCATCTTGCTGACAAACCCTCTTTAAAACTATCAGAATAGTTATTTAGCAGGCATGGGGCTACAAAACCCAAAAAATGACAGTTTACTTGTCATAGAGGTGAAACAGGGTAATTCAGACCAAGTTATCTTCAAAGAAACACTTCGGAGTTATTACCATGCCTACCAAATATGCATCAAAACAGGAAAAACTACCAAAATGGTACAATCAGTTAATACAACGGTCATTAAGCAGAATGGGCATTCGAATACTTCTCCCATTCTGTCTTAATTGATATTTACTACCATTTCTACAACACTCTTCCTCTTGGCACCTATATGTATTCACAAAAAATTCATTGTAAAGGGTTGGGAAATTGTTAATTGTTTGAACTATTATTGAGTAAGAGTTCTGAGTAGTTTGTAATATAGTAGGCTGGGAAGAGAAGTATTGGACTGTAAAAGCTATTGGACTCAAAGTATGTAACTGGTTTTTCACATCAAATAGACAAGCAGATTCACTGGATCCTGCTCTAAATCATTGGTGATGTTTTTCTTATTGTAATTGTTATTTTCCTTATGTTTCCACTGTGTTCATATTCTCTGATAAAGAACAACAAATATAGAGTAGGATTACTGCAAAGTACCCTAGCTCTCACTGATAAATCTTTATCTTTATGTTTTCTTCTAAATGTGTGTTTGGGAATGATTTCAATAGAGTATAACCAGTTAAGGAATGTTGGTGAGCCCGTGTCTTGCTAAGTAGAACTTGATAGGTTGTTCTTGAATGATATTTTCACTGCATGTTAAGTAGAGTCCTAGTCAAGGAAGTTTATGGTTATCCCTGTCTCTTGTTTAGTCTTAAACCGTTGTTTTGAAGATTTCCCTTTTAGAGTTTTCCAAAAGCAAGCTAGGTTAAAAGTCCTTACCTGATATTAGGTGAATTTTTATGTTTATCTTAAATGTTTTATTCTTAAGAGAATGTAAAAAGCAGGATAGGTTAAAATTCCTTACCTGATCTTAGGCTGCCCTTTGTTTTCTTACATGTTGCTTCTTTCACCTCACTCCTTAATGTTTCATACCACAAACTCAACTTAAAAGATCTTCTAATACAGATGACTTTCCCTTTGAAAACCCTTGAATAGTTGTTGTGCAAGTAAACCCTTTTATGACCCCATAGCCCAATGGTTTAACACTGTTTTTTGACCTATCTTCCCATGCTGAAACATCCTTCCACTTATTTCCTCCTTCACTTCACATGACCTTCTCATTTAATGATTCCCAACCAAAAGCAAAAAAAATCCCTTGTGCTCCATGACTAGCTTAATATCATATCATAAGCTTCAAAGATATATCCTTTGAAAACACATATAGAGAGATCCCTCTCTGAATCCAGGAGGGCTAGATCCTAGGATTCCAAAGTGGTTCTGATGTTGCCTTGTCATTTGGTATGCCAATCTGCCAAATCACAGGACCCCAACAGGGTCAACAACAATTTCTTGGTACATTAGGAAGCAGAGATCAATTGCACTCAGTTCAGCTGAGGCAGAGTACATGTAAAATAGTCAGGCTTCATGCGAGGCCATCTGGGCGAGGAAGATACTTATTGGTTTGTCTGGTCATTAGATGGATTCGACGGTGATACATTGTGATAATCATAGTTTCATAAAATTATCGGTTAATCCAGTATTCCATGACATGTCCAATCATACTGACATCTGGTACCACCATATCATAGATTGTGTTCAGAGGCACATTATGTTGTTGCATTTCATTCCCATAGAGTATCAGGATGCAAATATCTTGACTAAGGCGCTTGCGAAGAGAAAATTTGAATACCATAGAGGAAAGATCAGGGTAGCAGATAATCCCTTTCTTGTGGAGAGGGAGTGTTGAAGTTAAACAATAAAATGCACCACATACTAGTGTGGGATTCTAGGTCACACATGAGTGAGGAATTTAGTGACACATTAGTGCTAATGTGGGCATCCAAATTTTAAATAAATTGGAAAATAAATTGCAAACTTATATCATAACAACTTTTAATAGTTAACTAAGTGTGAGGGAATTATTTAGCTCAAGAATTTCGAGTTGAGGGTCAAAGAGTAGGCATGTAGAATGATTCTATTATTTGTAGGGTCCAATTGTAGTTTTAGCACTAGTGTGGTGTGAGTGCAACCAATTAACTCAAATTAATTGAGTTAAAATTAGCTTAACTAGTTGTAATTGATTGATGAACTAGTGGAAGATCAAGTGAATTAAAATATATTTAATTCGCAAGTAGTGATATACCAAGTAACTGATGATTCACTATTAATAGTTGCATGCATTTCAATTCTGATGACGAACAAGTTAAGACAAAGGTTAAAGACAAGTAAACTATCAGTTGTATTATTATCGAACTGCCCAAGTGCAGTTATAAAGCCACATGAAGCCCATGATGGATTGCGCAGTCCAGGAAGGCTGGAATTCCTATTTAATAAGAATTATTTTTCCTAGGGATTGAGTGAGCAAGGCAGGTTGAAGGTGAGCAGGAAATTGGCTATGTATTGGTCCAATTTTTCCTAGATCAGTGTGAAACAATTGATAGAGTGTATGAGGTTGTGGTGAGAACACTTTCATTGTATTGTTTCATGATTCCTTGCTTGATTATATAATAAATATGGAGGGGTTTTGAGTAGTTTCTTTCACCAGGAAAATCTTGTGTTGTGTGATTGATTTACTTATTTCTCTTAGTTGCATGTGATTGAGCGATCAAGATTTATATTCTGCAAATATAGTAGAAGGATTATATATGTTTTTTTAGTACATTACATGGTCAGATTGAATCCATTGGTGTAATTTCTACATGGTATCAGAGCTGTGTTAGAGATTTTCTACATCTAGTGTTAATTGTATCCATCACAAACATATGCACAAAATTTGTAATCAAATTCTTTCCAAGGTTTTCAAGAACCTCAAATTTCCAACATCCCTCTAAGGAACTTTCAAATTTTAAAAGAGCCTGAGGGGATGCTCCCTCATCTCTTTCTACTATCGATTGATGGTTCATATGCCTTGAAGTTAGAAGAACTAGTCTTATTGTTTTTCTGTCTTTCAAGGAAGTCCTTCTTCACGTGTTCCTCTCCATAGTGCCAACATGAAATTGAATTTATTTTCTCTTCAGCCTAACATAATCTCTTTCTATCTTTTTCAACACGTCATTCCTCTATATCTTCATAGGTTTATGTGTGTTGCAACACCCTTGCACATATGGCAAGGATTGTAGTAGCATTATGTTCAACCTTGCATGTTCTTTTGGCCTCTTGATGAGTCTTTTATTCTCTACCTTATAGCTTTTCAGCTCAGCTTTGAAACTCCTGAAGGTTTCTTCTCTATCAGGAGAAATTTCCCCTTCTTGATAATGATGGAATTTGGTCCATACTGCGTTGTACCTCACTATTGTGAATCCTTTTATTTCTTGTTACAATTATGTCTTCTTATGTATGCAGTTGTGTCATCTTATGTGTTGTCACACACACATCACTATTAGTTATCTCGACATAAGAAATTTGAAAATTTTACCTTAACATGCCAATACTATGCATGTTTATTTGAAGCACGTTTCCTGTTTATTTTCACATATATAAAACCCATGTCATTCAATAATTGAAAATAGCATATCAATCATGTTTATATTCATACCGATCAACATTTTACAACAATTAAGAATCGTGATATATATAAGTTTTAAGGTCTACGCTAAAATTTATAATAAATAGTATAAATATGAAAAACAACTTATAATTTTATTTTTTTCATTTGTGTGCAACCCTCCTTAAGTCCATTGTTGAACCTTAAGCTCTAATTTAACTTTCATCTTAATGGCTCATCTAGTCCAAGTGTTGAACCATGCTTTGATACCACACTATGACGCTCCCTCCCATCCCCTTGGAGTCTTCCAGGGTGAATGGGAGGTGTTACTTTAAATTAACATGACCTCCATGGTCTCATTTTGAAGATGAGGCTATAAAAACCCTCAATTTAAAAAGTTCTCAGAATAAAATTCTAATACCATCATTGGAATGGGCTTGTTGAGAGATTTTTGGTGATGTAAATTTTATCTTGATCTGATGCCCAGATTAGAAGTTGTGGCCATTTAAAGTTCAACCATATAAACTCCCTTGCCACATCAACAAGACCTCCATGTGGCCTACCAAGTGGAATACGTGGCTCTATCATGTCATACATTATATCTACCACATTAGCATGCCAACACTATCACGCCTAAACCTAAGAAGGGTGTGATAGAGAATGACACTAGATATAAGGTGCATGTCACGTTAGTTAACATGATGACTTCCATTGCACTTCCTAACAAATTCCCCAATACAATTTTCCACCTTGTTGATTTCACTGACATCCTAATGATGTCACATTTCCACATGGAATCCACTAGGGATGCCACATGTCATTCACAACCAACCCTTGTGGTTACCCAAAAGGCCATTTCATGTGCTATGTGTCACACATCAACGTGCCACATAAACAAGTTATCCATGTCATTGATCCATGTTAACATTCCATCATGCAATAACACCGAGTACCGAGGGAGGTCCTTGCAGTAAGTGGGTGAAGTGAGATGGTAATTTCCATGCCAAGATATGAGAATGAACTCCATCCGCACTTTTTATTAGTAGTGTCAAACTTCCAAGCATAACTACCCAACAATGGGCACAACACGATATTAGCCACTAATCCCTATATTAACACTTAATCAACCCACTAAATTTTGAGACTAGCCAACTTAACTATGATTAGCCCACGATTAAGTAACTCCACGTTTTCATTCGCTTTTTTGTGAATTTTGGGTGTGCCTGGTGAATTTGGTGCCTCTTTGATTTATGACACCCATTTATATATATATATATATATATATATATATATATATATATATATATATATATATATGTATGTATGTATGTATGTATGTATGTATGTATGTATGTATGTATGTATGTATGTATGTATGTATGTATGTATGTATGTATGTATGTATGTATAATTATATCAAATAAAAATTTAAATCTGGACCACTCAATATTTAACCCAAATCTGGACTAGGCTCCACCCCAGATGGGATTCCACCCTAATCATGACATAACATATATACATAAATTTGTTGAATATGGCCCCTTTTTGATGCCTCCCATATATGAATCCTTTGACATATATATATATGTGTGTGTGTGTGTGTGTGTGTGTGTGTGTGTTGTAACACTAAAAGGAATATAATGAAAAATAAAGCTGGTAGTCTCTATTTTGGATCCAGGGGAAAATCTATGTGTATATTTGTTTTATGTTTTATGCTCTCGCTATTATTTATTTTTTGTTTTTAAGAATTCATTTGCAGATAATTTCTGTAGAGGGTTAAAACCTACATATCCCCTCCTCATCAATGGTTATGATCTGGACAACTCCATTGTCATGAAATATATCTATTAGGTATGGGTCCAGCCACCTTATAATTTATTTTCATTTAAAATCCTTGAACCTATAGTAATAAAGTAAGGCCCAATCCCCTTCTTGAAAAATATTTTCCTTGATATGCTTAACATGCCAAAACTTCCTCTATAATGGTTTAAATTCAGTGTGTAGGAGGGCCTACATTCTGAACTCATCCAAGCCATTCAAGTGGATCAACCTTTCTTGTTGTTCACTTGTGATATCTAAATATAATTTGGCTTCCATTATCAAAGTGTTATACTCAAACTCAATAGATAGAAGAGATTTATTCCCATAAACCAAATCCTATGGAGTGAATCCTATGGTTGTATTCAAGATGGTGTTATATCCCCAAGTGGCCTCCACTAATATGTCTTCCTAATATTTCCCACTGCTTCTCACCATCTTGGTGAGGATGCTCTCTAATTCTCTATTGGTAACCTCTACTTTCCCATTTTCTTGAGGGTGATAGGAAGTAGATGTTTTGTGCTTGATATTATGTTGTCTCAACAGATTCTAAATACAATGTGATGTGAATTATGCTCCTTTATTAGTGACTATCTCCCTTGGATACCCAAATTTGTAGAAATTTGTTTCCTTTAAGAACATGGCCACTTTTTCCTCTATTGCTGCTTTGACAACAGTTGTCTCATCCCACTTTGTCAAATAGTCAATGCACACAATACTGTTTCTTCTCTATCATGATGATGGATCAATTGGCCCAAAGAAATCCATGCCCCAACTGTAAAATGGATCTAAGGCCACTTGATGTTGTAGAGGCATCTCATCCTTAGGTGTGGGTTTCCCCATCCTTTGGCACTAATCACATTTGCTGGTATACCTTCTTGCATCTTGATGGAGAGTGGGTCAATAGTAGCCAGCTTGTAGAATTTTTAAGGTTGTCCTCTTAGCAGAAAATGACCCCCATAGGGCCCATCATGACATCATGAGAGGATTTAAAATAGTTCATCTTCCCTGACACATCTCCTTATAATATGATCTGGTTCCAGTTGAAAATATTTCCACTAATCCAAGTGAAAGGGGCACTCTTTCACACAATTTTTATCTTCTCCTTGGATGACAAATTTGGAGGAAATCTACCACCAACCAGGTAGGTGGTTATGTCAGTAAACCAGGGAGAGAGTACTGAGATAAAAAATAGGTTCTCATCTGGAAGTTGATCATCGACCATCCCTTCATCATCTGCAGGAAAAGTGATTCTAGACAAAAAATATGCAGCTACATTTTCTTTCCCTGGCTTATCAATGATATACAAATAAAACTGTTGTAACAATAACAACCACCTAATAATTCTAACATTCACACCATGATTAGTCATCAAATATTTAATTGCTGCATGATCAATATGCACAAAAGTTTGGTATCTAGTGATATAGTGTCTGAATTTGTTTAGGGAGTGTACAACAACTAAAAGCTCTTTCTCAGTGATAGTGTAGTTCAATTCAACATTAGCTAAATTTTTACTAATTAAGTAAATTTAATAGGGAAAATTATCATATGTTTGTCCCAAGGCTTCTCCCAACGATTTTTTCTGATGCATCAGTATGAATATGGAAAGGTAGAGCCCAATTGAGACCCCTAAGTATGGGTGCAGTGGTCATTTTCTATTTTAAGATCTCAAGATCCTCTTGAAAACTACTTGTCCAATAGAAATTTGAATCATTGACCAACAATCCAAACAATGGTGAAACCACTTTACTAAAATCCTTGATGAATCTCCTACAATAACCAACCAAGACCAATAAAGTCCTAACATATCTTTGTTTTATAGGGGTAGGGACCATTTTTATGATAGAAATATTGTTTGGGTCTACTTGTATCCCTTCTTGAGATATGGAATGGCCAAGGATAGTCCCTACCTTCATCAATAATTTTCATTTCTCAGGGCTCAAGGAGAGATGCATTTCAATTCATTTCCTCGGGACTTTACCTAGATTAGAGAGGGCCTCCTGGAACTCACATCCATAGGGAGTGAAATCATCCATATAGATTTCCACAGAGTCATGGAAATGCTCAAAAAATATGCTCATAACTGCCCTTTGAAAAGTGGCAAGGGAATTGCATAGGAAAAAAGGGGGAAATATATAAGAAAAGGTACCCCAAGGACATGTAAATGTAGTTGTCTTGGTCTCCAAGAGTATCTAGATCTGATTGTAACCACTGAATCCATCTAAGAAAGAGAATAATTTATTCCTTGCAAGACCATCCAAGAATTAGTCAATGAAGGGTAAAGGGAAATGATCTTTCTTGGTGGCCTTGTTCAGTTTTATGTAATCAACATAGATCCTCCCCTTCCCATTCTTCTTTGGGGCTAAGACTAGAGGTGACACCCATTCACTATCTCATGTGGGGTATATAAACCGTGCATCCAACATCTTTTTTAATTCTTCTTTCATTATGTCCTTCAAGGCTAGTTTCATTCTCCTCTAGGGTTGGTGCACATGCTTTCATCCTTATTTGATGTAAATATGGTGAGTATAGACTGAGGTATGCACCCCTTTCATTTCTTTATAGCCCCAAGAAAAATAATCTTAGTGCTCTCTCAACATCTTGCACAATTGTTCTTCTTGTTTGGCCTAGAGAGAGGGATCGATATTTAAGGTTCTAGATGGTCCAAAATATACAGTCTTGACATGTTTAGGACTTGATTCAAATGATAAAATTTCAGTCCAGGGACTGCTTCCATATTTTCTCAGAAGTTCATCAAGTGGAAGGGGGGTTAGTTTTGAAGGATATGGTCAATGAGGTCATCTTCATCAGGTTTCCCCCCTCCGATAACAACATCTAAGGTACATATTGGGTATGGTTTTGCATGATACACTTCATATTATTCCTCATCCTATAGCCACAAAGGTAGATCATGTTCAATAGAAGGTTGATCAAGAGGATATAATGTCAGTTGTTTTGATAAGGGCCCATTCTTGATGGTCATGTTCCCAACCCTACAACTGATATAGGCATCAATAGTGGCCAACCAAGGTCTTCCTAAGATACGAGGATAACCATTATACTTGGTTTTGGGTTGCAGCAATAGGAAGTTAGTGGGATACTCCCAATATTCAATGGAGAAAATAACATCCTCAACAACTCCCTCAGGAGCTACTGTGGATCTATATGCAAGTTGCAACATTGTAGTCGTCTTTCTCAAGGCTCCTTGGAGGTTGAGTTTCAACTTGGTTTATTTAGCAATTACATTCATGGTAGCCCCAAGATGGTAACATTCTTAAGCTTATTATAGATGGTAACATCCTTAATAGCGTGGATAAGTGTATCTCGACACAAAAATTCATCAATTCTCCCATAAGTTCAATTTATTCTGGGGTGTGTTTTCTAGGATGGATCAATCTCTCAGGAAAAGGAGGCAGATTTACTTTAGGGTTACTCTCTTTCTTTTCCTCTTCAAGATCTTCAGGTCGAGATGGTGGATGGTTATATGGGAGAACTCTCCCAGACCTAAGGTTAATCTCTTGGATCTCCATAGCATAGGAAGGGTAAGATTTCTCTCCACTCTAGACGTTTTTTTCCTGTTTGTTATTCTGGTTCAAATTAGATTCAACAGGAATTTGAGGTTTCTTAGGTGGAGAAAGATGAGTGAGATGTGGTTTATGTTGGGGTGGAGGAAGTAAAGCAAGAGGTTGATTATGTTGAGGCCTCCAACCTTGTTAAAAGGATGGTTGACAGGTTGAGGAGGAAATGGGGGAGCATAAGGCCGAGAAGGAGGTGTGGTCCATGATGGATGAGTGGAGGAGTACCAAAGCTGCAAAGGTGCATTTTGATTTGAATTTTAGTAAGAATAAGGTGCACCTTGCATGCCTTGTTTATATGGCCGAGGTCATTGAGGCATCCTTTGATTGATGAAGCAGAGTTGCTTTGGCCCACCTTCCACCCCTTGGTATACAACTTTTAGGCATGGTAAGGAAGGGAATTTTCCTGTTGGATGGTTTTCTTCACAGACTGAGCATAATTATATGACATTCATTGGCCATTCATTCCTAAGGTGTCTTTTAGTGCATATAGGGAAAAATATAGCTAGGGCTCTTTCTGCCTTCTCTTGTTTCCTATTGATTTTCATGGTATAAAATTTCAATGCAAATTTATGCAAATTTTAACTCTTGAAATTCTTGAACATGTTCCCTATATCACTTTTGATGGATGAGGTGGAGGAAGAGGTACTGGCCAAGCATTGTTTACTTCTACCCTTCTTTCTGGCTGCCCTAGAGTCGTTTTTTAATAAAATTTTGATGTCATCATAGGAAAACTTATAGATATCCCCTCTAGATAGCATGTTGAGGGTCTCCAACACTTCCTCCCTGATCCCTCAAAGAAAAAATAACTTGAGTGATCCAGGGTCAAGGGTGCAGTTGACCCACCTATATTTAAGTTGAAACCTTTCCTCATAGGCTTAAAAACATTCATCAGGCCCTAGGGTCATCCTAAATTTTTCTTCTTTAGCTTCTTTGGACCTACAATAATCTTTGTACTTGTTATTGAAGGACTCCTACATTTGGGTCGAGTTAGTGATGTTGCCCCTAGGAATATTGGTAGAATGGAAAAAATTCAACTTATTTTCATATGAGGAATAGTCATAGGTCCTACAAACAACAAAGAATTCAAACATGAAGGTATCAGGGTCTTCAGAGGTTAGGCAATGGAAGTGTGGGAGGGCTACAAGGCTGCTATTCTGCATCCTAGATTTTATAGCAGTTGCCTTTCTTGTTTTGAAATAAAGAAAATATTCTCCGCAACTTAAAATATATGTTCTTGAGATAGTTTCTGAAAAATATGAAAATGAAATTAAACTTTTGCATTCTCAAATTCAGTCATATAATTTGTAAGATCCTAAAGAATTCTTGGAAAATCTTCCTTCTCCAAAGCAAGACGAAATTGTACTACCTTTTGACTTTTAGTTTGAGGATGATTATTCTTTCAAGCACAAGACTGAAGAAATAGTTTCAGGGATTAATATTCAGAATACAACTGAGAAACTAGTCATTGAAGGCCTAAAAGCACAAATCATACATTATGATTTTGATGATCCTATAGCAAATTATATGGAGACTATTTTTAGCTCAAGTTTGCAAACATGTTTAATATATGAGGATCAAATATATCAGCAATTGCCATTACACATCATATATTTGATTATGAAGACACATGATCAAGTTATGCTTCCAAGTTTGATGAAAATCAGTTAAATTATCCATTCATTGCTACAACTACTTGGCTGGCTTCATTGGCATTTTTGTATTACCTGATTCAACAAAATTAACAGTAGATTAGAGTAGGTAGATGAATGCAAATAAGCTCAAAGCTCTGAGCATTTTTTTCAATATTCAGTTTTTAGCTAGTTTTGAAATAATTCATTAAGATTTAAAGCCAAGGAAAAGGTCCTAAAGATATTTAAGATCTATCAGTTTGGTTTGAGAATTGCAGTATGTTCTTTTAGTTTTAGATCAGATTTTAGTTTGTAGAAAAAGAACTAAATTCAGTTCAAGAGTTTCAGTCGTAGAGATTTTATAACAAATCAAATGCATGTTTGGGATTGGCTCAAAGGATCAGGCTACTAGTCGACGCTGTTCTTGACATCTCACAAGGAGATGTCATCCCCATCTGAAGCCGTTGTTAGGGTCCTATAAATAATAGGATTCATAATTTTGAATTGAATTTTGATATTCTTGTAAATATTTACATACCTTGCTTTCTGCAAGTTGCTTTCCCATATTTTGAAAAAAATCAAAAATCAAAAAAATCAAAAAGAGGGTAAAAGTCCTAAAAGAAAGATCAAAGGACTTAAAAAAATACATAGACCCGAAAAGAAAAAAATATGAAATAAGACATGAAAGTGTGCAAGTTCAAATGCCACTCCCTTTTACTTTTTGCAAATGATTATGGCAGAGTGTCAATAAATGCCATAATCCATGATGAGTTAAACTGTCTAATCTTGACTTGTCATGTTTTCAATTTCCATGTTTTAGATAGTGAATAAATATTTGTCAAACAGTTTAATCCTGACAAATCAGTAGATAGGCAGTGAATAATGAGGAGCTCAATAGTTTAATCTAAGCCCTCGAATGAAATAAGGTAGATTTAGATAGTTTTATTGCTTTAAAAAAATAAATGTTTCAAGGTTGCAAGCCTAAATGCACCTGCCAAAAGGAAGAAAAAATGTTAGAGTAATGTTGGGTAGTAGAAAGAAGTGGGAAAAATCATGTAATATTCATCACCGGGCAGAAAAATCACTAATTTCCCTTCCCTTGTAAGTCTTCAATATTCTACTCTTCTAGTCAAAGAGGCTCAGAGCATTTCTCTAACTTTTGTTGGGACCGGACCCAAGGCTTAAATGACTGGATAGTGGAAAATGTTAAATTCTTATGATAAACTCCCCTTCACCAATATTAATTCATCATTCAAACATTTAATTCATTTTCATAAGTAAAAACTCCATTTTTACTTAATGATATATAAGAGCCCATTTGATTAACTCCCTTCATTCATAAAGCATACAAACCCTCAAAAATGCTCCATCCTGAGTAAAAGTGGTGAAATTAAGAAATTATAAGCTTTGCTTTAAAAAATTTCACTTTACTTAGTCATATAAGTGTATTTTTTAGTATTCCTTCCCCCTTGTCATATTAATTTCTAACTTATGCTATTAAATCCCCAAAATTACCTTATCCTACCTATATAATTCCCTTTATGTTAAATATCCCCCCAAAACCCATTATTATAAGATTTTAGGCCAAATTTATTATCCACATGTTGAAATAAAATCCAAAATAATACCCTCTTTGGCCTAAAACTAACTATAATCAAATACCCCAACCCTTATGGTTATAGACCTTTCAAAAAGTCTAAAACTATATAATAAAATAAAATATTGCAAAAAGGCTTTTTATACATATCCTATTTATTTTAAACACGCGAAAGCATTACACTATCCATTACATTTTATCCTAAGTATTGGAATGCACCGCGCCTTTGTAAATACATTTGCTATCATTTCCCACACTAACTTAACCCTTTTCCCTTTTCCCCGTTATATAAAACTTCACAATTTATATAACATTAACCCAAGATAATGTAGTCCCGCCTCATGCGCATCCAACCATAGGTATAATCCTTTTCATATAAAACACTTTGATTAAACACATATCATACAAAGGTTTTATTACATTATTAATTGCCCATCGCATATCATTTAAACCCCGGTCCCACATTTATTCGACCGCAACTTCCCAGCAAATCTCCACCATTCGCTCCCTTTCTGATGATTTGACGGTGCAAGATCCGTTTCACGCTCATAACTTGATCACTTGTTCGCAGCCCAAATGGACGCAAAATGGGCAGTTTTCCCATTTCCACCTCCCATGACGTGGCACGATTTCATTTGATCGCGCTTGTTTCAGCAAAAACTGCTTACCACCAAGATCCAATGCAAAAACTGCTTCCGGTGACGCATTTCGAAAATCAAAACTGCTCCCGCTTTGATTTGACCAACATTCATTACGTTTTTTAAAAGATTTATATCAAAGGTTTAAACCTTTGTTATGATATTTATTTACGTTATATGTGCTTCCCGACTGTTAAAAAGAACTTTGCCTGACTATATTGAAGCTGCTCGACTGTGTTTTAAACCTAAATTTCCCATTCAGAGCCCATTTTAACCACAAATTTCCTATTTGAAGACCAGAAAAGACTTTTTCGACTCCAACTATTTGAACTAGAGCTCAAATTCAACCTTAAAAGGTTGCAGAAACCCTTCCGACAATCGAATACCTACCATCTAAGGTATTTCTCGACATACAAAACCTGTAAAATTCAAAGTTTAAACCATCCACAAGTAAAACAAATTCTAAATTAGGAGAATTGTCTGTAGAAATTGCCCAAAAATGCCTAAAAGCAGGTCAAACCCTGGCCAAATTTTTCCAGGAAACCTTATTTCCGCTGTAAACCTTTTTTAAGCTAATTTCATCAGTTTGTGACTTCTGAAGATCAATTCCAAAACAGAAAAGGGTTTAAAGTCTATAGATATCTTAAAAAATCCCTTTTACAGTCCAAACCATTCAGGAAACCCTTGTTTCCTGTCTTATCCCAGTTTATATCTGACAAGCCTAATTGAGAAAAAAGTCCAAAAGAAGCCATCCTTAGCTTAAATTGCTCAATTTCATCTTTGTTGAAGTAAAAAACTCCTGCAAATAGTCTAATCTTGCAATAGTTACCCAAAATGCCTAAAAGACAGAGTTAAACCTCTACATACAGATCTCATTCCACAGGTCTTTTAAAAGCCTTCAATCACCTCCCTGCAGACCTAGATTTCATTAACAAATTGTTTGATTTTTGTAGTTTATTATCAGAATATGGATTTGGGCCAACAGTTTCAATACTAGTTGACAAAATTGTTTGCTCCAAATTCTCAAATTTTAATTTAAAAGCTTCATTCAACAAACAATTTGCTTACAAAGAAAGAATAAAATCAAGTTAGAGAGAGACCAGAATGATGAAATGTGCATAGTGAATGGTAAAAGTGAAATCAGAATTCACAATGACAGAGAAAACAAAAAATTCAAAGAGCATCAGAGTTAAAGTGTATCAGGTAAAAGTCAGAGTGAAAGTTAAAACAAAGTTACAGAGCAGTTAAGGTAAAACAGTAAAAGTAAAAAAAAAGTCATTAATGGTTAACATAGATGAAATACTTTCACCAACAACAATGAAGTTTATCCAAAGTGAAAGTAAAACAGTTAAAAGAACAAAAAGGTTAAAAGATGAAAACAGAGCAAAAATGAACATTTTTTGCAGAAATTTCCCGTTTAAGTCATTTTTTTGTAGAAACTATTGTGACCAATCCAAGATAAATTTTTCAAAACTGAAGGATTTTTATGTTCTTAAGATTTCTAGCTACAAAAACCTCTCTCACTTGTCTAACAGCCATTATGGGTTGGGAAATATTAAACAATATTGGAAAGAACTTTTTGCAGAAAATTCCTGTTAAGTCAACATTTTGCAGAGAAAATTGTGGCCAATCAGAAATACATCTTACAAAATGGAAGGAGGTTTTTGTTCCTAAGAGATCCATCTACAAAAATATATCTCATTTTTTGCACATATATTACATAATGAAATATACATGTGCATCTTTACAACCTATTTTGTAGACTCTGTAAAACTTTGTTTCACATATTTTTGCAGAGCCTATTGTGAATAGCTGGAGTAGGATTTTCAGGGAAGTGAGAGAGTTTTATCTCACCAACATATTCATCTACAATAACTACTTTCAATTTTTACATATCTGTTTCGGATTGATAAATAAAAAGGTATAATTGGACTCCAAGTTTGCAGAATTGCTAGAGCAAAATGCACAAAGAAAGGAGACAGTTAATGACTTGGATGCCTCATCATCAACTAAGAGTTGAGATCAAATTCAAATTCTCCTCTTTGTCATAACCTATCCATAAAAAATAGTACCAAATATATGCATTAGTTTTGAGTGTCATTTACTTAAGTTCTATTTATGTAAAACAGTTGGAGATATTTGTAAACCAATTTTGATATTTTTTCAAGATATTCTAGTTTAGAATTTGTATAAATACTTCACTCCTTGAAGTATTTTGTGTGGAATAAAATTGCTAAGATTACTATAGACTTTTTTTTATACATTGGAGGCTCTCATGTGTTTAATTCAAAGTAGAAGACTCGACAAAGCTATAGTGGCATCATAATTCAGGATTCTTGCGATAAGTTGAAGAGTGGAGTACATCTCTTCTTGTCATTGTTTCTTTTCTGAGTTTCATGCAATTTATTATGTGTTTGATCTATCTTAATGTGTAAGTAGGAATATTACTACGGGACTAAACTTTTTCTCCCTGTTTTTAACTAAGTTACCATTTAAATGTTTTATGTTGATTTCTGGTGTTAGGAATTCTTCATTGCTCCTACTCCCGTTTGACCCCTGCCTCCTTCTTCCATTTTCTGGATCAAAGGATCCTTCATTTCCCTTTATACCGATCATACCTTTTCATCAAAAACCTTTCCCAAAAACTTTGAGGGTTATCTACCTTGCCCTAGATACATTTTTACCCTTTTGGCCTTGCCTTCTAGTACTTCTCTCTAGACTTAGACTCCATAGCCCAATGGACAAGTAGATCTCTCTCTAGTTTAATCCTAAGTGATTTTTACCCACCAAAACCTTTAAAACAAAACCAATTGTTCTATCATAAATAGCCTAAAAACATAAATCAAAGCAAAGATAAATCTTAAAGAGAGAGTCGTCTCTGAATTCTAGGAAGGCTAGATCCTAGGATTTGAAGTAGGTTTGTGGTTACCTCGGTGAGTTCTCTCTTGAACCTGGAGAAATTACTGAGTGATAACAACACTGAAGGTTGATTGTGTGAGGATATGGGGGTTTTTGGTAGAATTTTTTGTTTTGTTTTCCCTACTCCTATGAGGCATGAAAGACAATTTTTTTTTCTCACTTTTTCAAAACTATATGAAAAACAAAAAGAAAAAAACAATGCTTAAGTAGAAAAATTCATCTACTTAGACACCTCCCCAATAAATATGCAAAAAAGTGGTGAGCCATGGAATTTTACCAAGAATGCTTCAACTCCCAAGGTCTACTCAACTCTATTTATCAACCATGGGTTTGTACAAACTTAGAGGTGAAAATGATATATTCACAACAGATGGATTCCAATCTTGTGACCCTCAACCAGGTCTTTTGATCAATAGTGCTTCCAGGCCATTCCTTCTATTGAATTAGAGTGAAAAATAGATGTAGATGAAATGTATAACTACTCCTACCTGAAAAAATGAATGTTATCAATTTCACTTGCAAATGATATTGAAACAAATCATGAATATGCGAGAGCTAACCTAGTTTGCAGAAACGAAATTACACTATCCTGCAATCTTCTATCTAGTTATCAAACCTACTTGTAGTAAAGGAACTACTTTCTCTTGCATAACCATAAATCAATATTCTATCTACTTGCTAACTAACTCACACTCGCATAAACATTGCTCCATGAATTTTGTGATAAAATGCTAATGATATTTTTGTTCGTGCAGTAAGGGAAAGGAGGGTTTGGAGTGGCCTAGGAGTCTCTACTAGTTATGAAACTAGAACTAAGGGTCGAAAAAATCTTAAACTAAGCTTAAATGACAACAAGGATCACAACTGGACCAAGAATGAGGACCTACAACTATGCTACATGAGGCTACTACAAGATCCTTGTATTGCTACGGGAAACCCTGTAATGCTATAGGAAGGCAGACGAGGAGGGGTAAAGAGTGAAGAAGGTGGTTGGAAGGTGTAGGAAGGTGAATAAAAGTGAGGGAAAATTTTTGAAGGATGATCAACACTTCTAGCCAAGATTTGAGCCCCTTGAGGGCATGTTTTGCACTAGAAGAGGTGCTTTCGGTGTTGATGGAAAAATCACCTCTTAAAACAAAATTTTGATGGCAGAATTTGGAGTTTGTAAGATGAAGTGGTGGATTCCAAAGTGGAGGTGCTGAAGGTTCCCTTGCCTACAGATTCAAATAGGCCTACAATCATCTCATGTAGACATTCATTGATCATTGACAAAATAAATCAATTAGAAGTGGAAAAGATGAGTTGAATTTAAAGATGATCTAATTTATACTAAAATTATGATCTAACCAAGAAAATAACTTATAAGATAAATAAAACATATGTTGAGCAAGATAAATAATCATAAATATTTCCCAAGAAATCGTCAACAAAATGTTTTTGGTCTGTGGTTGGAGGCCCTTCTACACATGCTACCATGAGAGAAATGAGGTAGAGGCTTCAATCGTAGGGTTTAATGGAGTATTATTCTACTGAGATGCAAAAAACTAAACAACATTCTGAAACTAAAGAAAGATACACGTACACAAGAGGAACCTAAGCCATTGGGTTGGGCCCAAACCCAAGATCCTCAGCCCCCTAAAACTATCTTAGTGATGGATCAAATAGAAGCTTCTCATTATCATTGAATCCAGGTCTAATACATCATATAATAGTCAAAAGACAACAATTCCTGAGCTCAATAACTACCTAGCTGAAAACAAAACTTGAATCCTAATGAGCTCTTCATTAGGGGAATTTTGAGGTCTAAAATGGGCCTCCTAAGGAAAATGTACAATCAAAATTCACTTTATGAGTACCAATCATAATTTAAGAGATGACATCACCCCTAATGGTTAAGGTGGCATTGCTTGAGTTAAAGGTACTTGTCACATTTTCAATGGTGGATAAAAAATCATGGTTAACCATGGTAGTGCTCTAAGTACTTTTAAAGTCATAAAGTAAAGTACTCATAATAAATGTCATTTCACACTTTTTGAATAAAATAATATTATTATCATTTCATATTTCTTGAAAGAAACAATGCATATCTCTACATTTATTATATTATATTATATTATATTATTTTTATATAGTATATTAATTACATGTTGTTATACAATTTAAATAATATAAATTTTAATTAATAGCATATAATATAATTAAGAATTTATAAATTTATATTTATATTTTATTTTAAGTTATTTAAGTACAAAAGACAAATGCATTAGTTGTTCAATGATAATTATTTTTTCTTGAAAAACTCATTCTTATTTATAGTCACATCAATACAATATTTTTATTAATTGTATTTTGGTACAACTTTTGAATTGAATTTAACTATGGTTACATGGATTGTGGTGCAAAAAGTGAATTGCAAATTCATAAATATTATTTTATTGGTTTAGCTATTATTTTATTATTTCCTTAGGAGGTCCATTTTAGACCTCAAAATTTCCCTAATGCTACACGTTCATTTATAAAATAGGGTAGCTACCAAAAATTCCCTATAAAATAGGAATATTGTCTCTTGAAACTCGAGAATAGTGGAGCTTGACTCCTAATGAATTTCACTTGTTTGGCTTCCAATGACCTCGAGATGATGAGAGAGATCTTGATGTGAACTCAGGGCTAATTGAGGGAGTTAAGGAGGTGGACAACCCCCCTACAATCTCTCCTTGTTTTCTACTCCGAGCTCCTACATAGAAATTGTCTCAAAAATTTCTCCATTTCTTGTAATTAAATCATACTAGGCTACATGATATGAAAAACATATTTCACCCTTATCACTAATCATAATATGACAAAAATTTAAATAAATGTGAGAAAGAGATAGTTCTAAAGTCGGATGATGGAATTATGACCCTTTAAAATGTCACTTATTGATGAGCCTCATCAGTTTTTTTAGGTCCCCGTAATTTGTCATATTGGCAAGGGAAAATGTACAAGGTAACATCAAACCGGTATTTGAACTCCTAGACCTAGCCTTCCTGGACTTGTAGAGGGCTCTCTATGTTTAGGAAAAGGATGCAACTTGATAGCTTTAGGGTTTTGATTTTAGGCTAGTTATTAGGTTTAGGGTTTGTTTGTTTGTTTTGATTGGTTGGGTAGGTTGTCAAGGAAAACAAATTAGAGTAGGAGAGGTTTAGACCATTGGGCTATGGAGTCTGCAATAGGTCTAGAAAGGTACAACAATAGGTCAAGGATGCTTTGGAGGGAAAGTTAACAAGGCTAATTGGATCTTCAAGGCTTAGGTGAGTGGAGTGAACATTAAATTGGGAACAAAGTAGGTGCAAAGGGAAGTTAAGAATCCTTTGTCAAATACTACAACAAGAAAGGTCTCTAAGAATACTATGCATGGAGACAAAACCAAAGACAGGGCATACCATGCTTCTTTGACCAAACCCTAGCAAGAAAACTTTAAGACAACAATCCAGTAAACCCCAGAGAGTAGGGAACTTCTAACCTCTCCAGCTATCTACCTTCAGAGAAAGAAAACATGAAAGATGACATATAGTAATGATAAAGGAGTAGGGAACTCCTAAGTTTTCTTAATCATACTTCAAAGAACTTCAAAGAAACTATTTAAGATGAACATAAGGGCATGGAAAATCATAAACCTCTTCGGTTAAACCCTAACTAGCAACACTTCAAAGTAAAGACCTCAAAAACAATGTTTAAAGTGATTCCAAAGGGTAGGGCTAACCATAAACCTCTTTGGCACTGACTCCATTGAATCATTCTTGAGATAAACGAGTTGAGTAGTTTTAGAGAGAAACTAATAATTCTCTAAACTGACCTAGCAGAGGAAAACATGAAAGAAAGAGAAGCAAACAGACTTAATGAACCTTTGACAACATACCTTAAGCTAAAATTTCTGTTCTAATGCAAGGGAAAGGTGAAACAAGATGTAAAACATAAGAAAATGAGAACAAAATGAGAAAAACATCACCATTAGCTATGTTCATGAATCCTGCAAAGTTCTTGGCTCCATTGTCATTCAGTCCAAAATGATTACAAGGCTCCAAAGCCAAAAACTCTTTACAACTAAGAGCCTATGCTCAGTTAAACAAGTGAAACAACCAAAAACCAACATGAACAATGAGGCCCTCATCCAGTATTTATCATGCAAAGGAGAGTCAAAACCCTAACTAGGGTTTTGGAGGCCATTAATTGCTCACAAATATCAATTTTGTCCATTAAGACCATGCAAGGCCCAAGGCACAAATATCTTATTCTAAATAAATGCAAAATATCTCCTAATACCCAACTTAGCAAAAAATCTGACTTTGAGGCCCTCAATAACTTCCAAAAATATCTCAGTGTGTTTTGTTGACTTTTTTTCAAGGACGCAACTTTGAGGTCCAAGGGCACAGCGCCTGAACGAGAAAACTGGGTCACCTTGCAGCTGAGTTTTGAAGGCCTTCCCGATGTCAGAATGAGCTCCGTGATGGCTCATTGGAAAGCCTATCAAGTCCACTTTCCAAAAAAACCCTTGGTTTTCTGATTGAGCTTCATTTAACTATTCAATAAATAAAAATACCAAGGCTGCTAAGGGCGCAACGCCATCCCTGAAAACATGACAGAAAGGTGAAAATTATGCATGTTTTTGGGCCTTTTGGAGGACCAAAACTGCTCCAAATGATCTAAAACTTGGTGAGTGTGATGTAATTGGCAAGATGAACCAAAAAATGCCAAGTTTTCCTCCAATGGATGCCTGAGGAAAAATCACAATGCCAAGGGTGTTGTGCCCTTGGCCCTCAAAAACAGGGAAAAACCAAAATTGTCAAAAGCTTGCCAAAATTTGCAGTTATCTTGCTGATTAGGATGGGTATGCTTGTATGGAATAGATCAACAAGTTAATCAATTTCTCCTTTGGCTTTAGCCTTATGGTTCATCATGCCTCATAGGCCTCTTTATCCTATTTACTGCTTTTCTGCCTCATTTCTCTTATCTGAACCACTATCATTATGCTCACTGCTATGTGCTTCACCATTACCCTTTTCTTGGCTGTTTTCTTCATCATTTGTTTCTGCATCATTGTTTTCACTGATATCTGCCTCTTTATCTTCTTTATCTTCACTGATATCATGGCCATTATGATTTCCCACTGACATCTTGGCTCACTTCCTTGTTGTCTTCTGCATATTTTCCCTTCATATCATTTACATCTTCCATGCTGACATCACTGCCTTTTTCTTTGTTGTTTGATTCTTTCTCACTGATTTCTGCACTGTTTCTTACCTCATTTACATCAGCCTTATTTCCCTAACAGACATTTTTTCTCTATTCCTTACTGCTTTATCCATTATGACTTCATTGTCTTACTGAGGCTGGCCTCATTTACATTATTTTGTAATATCCCAAAAGGGATAATGCAGTAATACTTCACACGATATAAGAACTTACAACAAGATAAACAATAAATATTAAGACAACATCACAATTTACAAAGAATATGAGCCATTTTATTATATTGGAGAAGAATCAGTTACACCATGTACAAAATATGAGCAAATCTAGCCAAAGAGATGGTCTAGAAGTACCCATAAAACAAGCTACAATAGGTACAACATAACTGGAGAGGCTTTGCAGCAAATACTGCACTATCCCTTCAGCAGAATATGAACATATAGTTGCAAGTTGAAAATGGAAATGCAGATCTACTCAAAACTGGAGCTCATATGATGCCAAGATTCAAGATCTGGCCAATGATGGATTCCTAAGATAACCCAGAAAGGATTTTCTAGATTTGCAACTTTGGGAAAATCACCTCCCTAAGGTTTGATCCTTGATCTGCTGGGAAATATAGATTTGAAGCTAGATTTGACAAACAGATGGCTGAAATATTATATCATATTAGATCTATGCTTGAAGGGTTGATCATCTATGAGCTAGAAGCTCTAGATCTAGCTTCTCAATCCTCCAATGATGATCGCAGCTGCTGCAACACAACTGCCTCTAGAAACTGCGCTGTGAGGGAAAGAGAGGCCTTCTGCCTACTAAAAAATGCTGCAATAAACACCAGGATGATGGTAAGACTGATGTCAATGTGAGGTAATGATCCCTCACAGGATTTATAGCTGAAATACTAGCAACTTCCTTCCTCCCTTTAGATCTACAAGGTAGACATCGTAATTCCTGAAGGAAGTACTACTGCTAGGAAGTCAATAACTTTTGGCCTGATGCCAGATCTACAATGAAGCTCTGGGAAGCTGATATTTAAGCCCAAGGTGATAGGAATAAACCCTTAATAGTTCTCCAGCTGAAGTACTGAAGACAACTTCCTCCTTCCAAACTGATCTTCAGAAATATGCAATTTTTGAATATGAGTGTTCTACAAAAATTAGGAAAAGAGATGTGGAACTTAAAGCCTGATGTAGAATGAAGTACAAAAACTATTTCTATAGCTACTCTAAGAAAGAGGTGGGATTCCTGACCAGGAACACCTTGTGCTAAACAACACTTGCAATCTCTGCTAAATAACCCAAGAAAGCAGTGGAATGTCACATGACAATTCCAGATCTGAAAATATCTTACATCAAGAAATAATCAACATACCCTCATCCTTTCCTTCATCTCCTTTATATAAAATTTGAGCCTTCCCAAGCCTTCGCCCTCATCTAGACTACGCTATCACATGTGGACAAGATCCTCCAAGTTGGATTGCGTTGTTTGACCAAATCAACCATCATGTCTAGGTGCAATGTACACCTTCCATCAAGTGTGCCTTGTTGGCACAACGTTCTCCATCACTTAATCATGAATGTCCCATGATCTTTGACATCTTCAAGATCTTATTTGACTTAATCATATCTTTTTTATCCTTTCAAGATCTTAGTTGACTATGTCAACCTACATGATCTATCTCATTAATGAGACAGGTTCTCCAAATTCATTCACATTAGTAGTTTCTCAACTACCTTGTTATGTATATCTAGGCTAAATTAATCCACATTCACACACAAAAAAGTGGATATTTATTCATATTGAGGATTGTGGGTCCCTCCACCCTTTTATTTACTTAATTCATTAAGAAAATCAAGGACTCTAATATTCCAAATATGATGTGAAAATTTGGGAATATTACATATTTTGACTACTAGGTTCTTCATTGTTTTCTTCATTCCTTTCTGACTGCTAGCATCAATGCCCATATCATCACTGTTTGTCTTATTGCCTTAATTATCACCATGGCCTTTTTTAACACTTCTTGCACCTTGAGAAGTCTTGAGAGACCCTTGGTAGAGATGTGGAGGGTTTTGGAAGTGTTTTGAGTGCTTGCAAGGTGAGGAGGCCCTCCTAGCCAAATGCGCAGTGCCTGAATGAGCTGTCGGGTTGGCCTGCACGCAACAATGAACGGGATGTCAGGTTGGTTTGAACGCATAGCGCTGAAAGATGGGTCAGTTCGGGTAGAGGCAGTGCCTTGTTCCAGGCGCACAACGCGTGCACGATGGGTCAGGTTGGGTTGCACGTAGGGTTGTGTGCCGGGCGCGCAGCACCAAAGTCCTTCTGTGTTGGGCCTGTCGGACGAAATGGGTAGGCGCACAAAGCCAAAGAAAATTACATGGAAAAATTGGCAGGCACGCAATGCCCGACTCCAGGCGCGCAATGCCCTGCTAGGAGCACAGTGCCTCAACACTTAGCCAATTTTTAACTTGAAAAACTCAAAAACTTTCTCCTTTTGAAACCTATAATCCTATGCAAGTTAAAAATGATTCATATGAGGTGTGAAAAGAGTTCTTTAAGTATGTGGCATTGGTTTACTTTTGTGGCTCACTTTCTAATTGTATTAAGTCTCTTTCACCTTCTTACACTGATACTCTTCATGCCTGTCTTCTTGTAGGTGGTTGGAAACACTTGAGGTGGCTCTTATTTTTTTTCCTTGAAGATCTAACATGTTTATCTTGATGATTTTATGATTTTTACATACATCAACATCCTCAAACATTATGTGATTTCCTTTACAATGCCCAACTTACTCATTCACCTTGGCTGGCAGTTTGCTGGAGTCATGAGATTTTTCTTTCCTTTTGATCCTGAGGTTTTGACCTTTGTTTTTTGAGGCAATGACACATTGATCTTGGCAACTTTTGGAGGACTGCTATAGGGTAAAATTCTTGGGTTGTTGGTTATCGTATATCCCTTTCCGTGTTTTCATGTCTTATATGTATAAATAAGATTATCGCATACCACAAAGATGGCATATACATGTTCATATTAACTTAAAACAACTTGATGGAATGCGATAGAAAATTACCTCTTTGACGATCTTGGAGTCCCTTGGAGAGCACTAGGCAACGAAACAAGAGTCCTTCTTCACCGGCTCCAAATCTTAGTCCTGCAATCAATCAAAGCACTTGTGTAATTTCTAACACAACATATATCCTATCAATTAAGCCAATATATAATGAACCTCTAAATTATGCCCATCTGATACTATGTAAATATTCAAACAATAATGACAATATTAAGCATCGAATGGACAAAACAAATATAGTTCTATTGATTTTGAAAGAAGGAGGATTACAACCGTCAGTTGTACCAAGCCCTCCTCAGCCTTTCAATCTCTCTATCTCTCAAGTAGTGAAGTCTTAGTCAACAATCTCTCTAGGAACCTCTTTGACTCTTGGCCTTCACACTATAACACTATTCTCTACTTCACAAGTATTCAGAACGTTAGCAATCCTTCGACCTTCAACTAAGAGCCTTTAGCTCCTCTTTATAGGAGAGGGAGAAAGCCATTGTTGCCTTTCTCTTTCCACTAGTTTGGAATAGAAAAAACTAAGATGTTTATTTAATCTCTATGCTTTTTCCTCCTTGGGAGTTCAGTCTTTTATGGCAGTGACCAATAATGAATTAGTGCTTTGCAGTTTCTTTGTGAACTGACTCTCTTGTGAGGGAAAGCCATAGATTCAAATCATTCTCCACGGGTTTTTCCCTTTTCAAACTTAAAACATGGGTAACGCTTCCCTCTAGTGTAAACAGAGCGTTGCCCTAGCCACTAACGCGGCACATTCACTGATCAGATGCGTTATAACGCTCTTGTGTTGTTATAGAGAGGCGTTACCTTAGCGGAAATAGGTTTAATTTAGGTCTTTGTATTCCTTCCATATTTGTCTTCTACTCTGAGCTGATGAGGAGGTATTTTGACCTGTAACAGATGCCCCCTAAAGTGTGAGGTCAGAGATGAAGACGATGGCCGAAAAAATTTATAATTTGTGTAGAGATAAAGAGATTGAAAGATTGAGGAAAACCTGAAACAACAACATATGTCAGAAAATATAGTATCTGCCTTGAGTCAGGCATTCCCATGCTCAGTAGGTTAAACAACATGATTTCTCTAGAATAGAGATATGAAGAATCTGTCCACCGATAAGCACAATGTGGAAGTGTCTATCATAACAGGATCAGGCTGAAGAAGCTGTCTCCATAAACAATATCGCAACTTGGGGAAGGAAACACAACTTTAATTATGTAGCCTTTGCCCCAAGGTCTTGAGCGCTGATTCACTTAAACTGCATATTACTCAACATGTGAATGGAGGAGTTGTCATTGAACATGTGAGAAATCGTCTGATTACCAGTCGATAATGAAAACTGTTAACAGACGCGAAGGCGGCCACCGATAATGATGATGGTCCCTAAGATGCATAGTACAATCTAGCGAGTGTGAATAAAATGAGTTGAAGTCGAACACTCGTAGAATCATTCGACCAGGAGCCAATGATGAAGACCCCTGATCAAACACACGACTACCTGCCACTGATGTCTGCAAGTATCCGGGTACTGATGGGTTTCTGGATCAGCTTCCTAGATAAGATGTTGAAGTCAATAGGAAGAGATCTGTTGAAAGGTAGGCACTGAGGCGTCCTACATCATTCAACACGAAACGGAAACCAACTGATGTTGTTTATGATTCAATATAATGAAAAGGAAATGGGGATGTCGGACGACAAATAATTTCTGGCATAATGAGCGGTTTGGTTGATAACAGGAGCAGTAGATAGCGAGATCTGCTTGAACAATAGAAGGCACTCTAGCAGGGTACTAGGCAGCTGAAGCTTGATGAACACCAAAGAGTGTGTTAGGATTTTACCGGTGCAGGGACACTGGGAGATGAAGGCTAATACTCATAGATGGTAGGGTTTGGCTAACTACAAAAGAGTTTTCTGGGAAGTGCCATGTTCAAGAATTTTGCTGCCAAATCGACCTTTCTGAAAATGTAACAGAGGGAGTATCCATTTTGTCCAAATTTTTCCCCGTCTGATTAAGTTCAACGAGTCCAGACGAGTAAACTCGGTGAATTTTTCATATTTAGAGAGTTTGAAAAATGTCAGAAAAGACAACTCTGTGCCCCGTCTAATTAGGTTTAACGAGTCCAGACGAGTAAACTCGGTGAATTTTTCAAGTTTAGAGAGTCTGAAAAATATCATAAAAGACAACTCCACGCCCCGTCTGATTAGGTTTAACGAGTCCAGACGAGTAAACTCGGTGAATTTTTCATATTTAGAGAGTCTAAAAAATATCATAAAAGACAACTCCATTGGGGTACCTTTTTCATGTCTCGATAACTGGGCACAGCAAAGGGAGAATAGTAAGCCCGAAACAGTTCATTTTCCATAAGTTAGTCCATCGAAACCGGAAAAGTGAGAAATCTATGTTTGATGGACGTCTACCTCATTTTGTTATGAGTGCGAGGAGACGAAGTAAACTCAGTACTCTTTGTGAAATTTTAACGAGTCCAACAAAGAAAAACTCGGTGCCTCCGTGAAATTTTAACGAGTCACGCAGAGAAAACTCGATTACTTTTTCAGTTTAAAGAGCTTTGAAAAAGAGAAAAGAATGGCTCCTTAATTTCTGTCGTGGTAGTTTAACGAGCCCGACAAAGGAAACATGGGGTTTTTTCAGTTTTATGAGTGAGAAAAAGATTCCTAAAAAGAAAGCTCAGTGCTTCTTCATAGTTTTAACGAGTCTAAAGAAGAAAAATCTAGGTTTTTCGGATTAACGAGCAAGAAAAAGACCATACAAAAAGAACGCTCGATGTCAACTTCATATAAGTTTAACGATTCCGAAGGAGGGGACTCAAGGTTTTTCGGATTAACGAGCCAGAAAAATACCGTAAAAAGAATGCTCAATGTCAACTTCATATAAGTTTAACAAGTCCAAAGGAGGGAACTCGAGGTTTTTCGGATTAACGAGCCAGAAAAATACTGTAAAAAGAATGCTCGACGATAGATGGGTCTATGCCGGGAATTTCGTCATAAGACCAAGCAAACACATCGCGGAATTCCTTGAAAAGGGATGTGAAACACGCAATTTTCTCAAGATTGCAGACGGCTCCAATCTGAATATTTTCCACGATACCCGTTTTGACCGAGATATCAATGAGCATTGTCTTAGAAAGATTACCCATGTTCCCTTCTGAATCGATAGTTTGAACAGTCGTATAAGCGGAGGGAACCATCTTAGGTTGGTCAAAATATGGGATTTCAGTTTTTATCGCCTCCTAGTCAATCATCGAAGCGCGATGGTGAAACTCTCCCCAAGGTCGTTCTTCTAGAGACATGATCTCTCGAATAGCTTCGTCTGTAGGCAAGACTTCATTGAGGAGATCCTTAGAGAGAATTTTGATGGGCGGGAGGTTTGTACCTTCGGTCGAAACCATAGCAGTGGAGGGTTCAGATGCTATTTGGATGGCTTGGTAAGCCAACTCGGCTGGTGAGAGCGGCATCTGATCTCCGTAGGAATCAATGTCTGAAGGTGCCGGAATGATCCATGGGTCGATAGAGCCATCCAAAGTGGTGGATATCATTGTGATCATGTTTGGGATCTGTGGCAGCAGGAGAGGAAAACAACCCAGTAGGGAAGATGCCTTCAGAAGACCAGTACCGATATTGACGTAAGAGTCAGGAAAGCCTCCTATTAGGGGTACAGTGCTACTTGGTAACGTGGCATAATCAGGGGTGTAGAAGGATAGCTGATCCACTGTGACTATTTTCCCATCTAATGGAAATAGGATGAGTCGGAAGACCGAAGACACAATGGCAGTCATGGCATAAGACCAACTGCGACCAAGCAATAGATTATAGTCTAGATGGCGCTCTACGACTTCAACGTCCACGTTTACCATTTTCCCACTCAAAGTGATGGGAAAGCTAGCAAGGTAACCTTTTGGGAGGAATGTGTGGCCATCGAAAGCTTTGAGGGAATTCGACGGCAGTGTTAAGGTGGGAGAACCTAAATTGAGCCAGCAAGCTTGTGACATAACGCAGGTTGAAGCACCTTCGTCTATGACCGTGCGATGGATTGGTCTCCCTTTCGACAAAATCTGCACCTGGAATGCGAGTTGGTGCGAAAGGTGAGGTTTAGATTTTTCCATATCAAAGATAGCTAGCATGGAATCCTGGGGGTCTATTCCACCAATGGTCGAAAGCAAGGCTTTCCTTTATGCTAGATAGGTTTTTAATACTTCGAGAGCAGACATAGCTGATGGTGCCTGCGCCAAATCTTCTACAATGTTGTAGTTTTGGGCTGCATGTGCAGAGGTGTTATGAGTCGTGCGTCAGAGTGTCCCTTTGGGGGGACGAATCATGGGGTCAGTAGTAGGCCATTTGATATGCAAATCGTTTGGCGGCGGTGGATTTGAACTAGTACCAGGTTCTTGAGTATCTACGGTAGGATTTCCATAAAACTTGGCTCGAGTTTGAAGTTCGACACTCTCAATGCCATAAATGGCAGATGGTCCTTCGTCGGAAGGATATGAACCACCATTGCCCCGTTGATGGGGTTGTGGCGGATTTTCAACCATGTGTTGATGTTGCTGCTGTTGATTGGGGAAAGGATTATGAAAAACGACAGGTGTTCGCCCAGAATCCTTGTTGGCAATAAAATCAGTGCATTCCTGCAGCCGAGGACATTTGTATGTCAAGTGGTCCTCCGCACAGATCTTGCAAGGAAATTTCATGGGTTTATCCTTTCCTTTGTCATTTTTGGCAGCATTTTTCTGATTAGGGTTATTCTGATTATCCGACTGCTCTTCCGAAGAAGATGGATTTTTCTTGTTCTTCTTATTTTTCCCGCTAGGTTTTTGTGAGGTTTGCACAGAATTTACCTCAATGGTGGGAAGAGTAGTCGTTTGGTGAGGGGCGGTGGTAGCCGAAGATGGCTGGGAGGCTTGCCCCCGAGACTTCTTTGTGGCTACGCCAGAGATCGTGCCAACGATACCGTCGGCATGAGCTCCGGTTTTCTGAGCAGCCGGAGGGTTTGGGTTGCCAGGGGCATGGGGGAGCAAATCATATAGCGTGCCAGATTGTGAATAGATTAAATCCAAATGCTGGGCATGACGAATGCATTGATCTTCTGTAACCACACCGGATAGGCCAATGTTTTTAGAGATGTGAGGTAGAGAGACTTGCAAAACCAATTGGCTAAGAGATGATCTGGAATTGGCGCTTTGACCAGCCTCCTCCTACGTCTCCATTCATGAATGTGATCGGAGATGTGGGTGGCGGTGTCTTGGCGCAGCAAGGTTAACAATTCCGTTCCGGTTTCAAATCTAATTGGTAATTGGAAGTTCTTTAGAAACTCTGTCGATAAAACAACCAAACGTATTGATGGTGGCGCGTGGTAATTCAATGTACCACTTGGCAGCATTGCCTGTAAGCGTGCAGGGAAACAGTCGAATCCGAACACTATCATCCACCATGGAATTGGATATAGACCATAGATGAAAGGTAGTGATGTGTGCGGCTGGGTCGTCCCCTTGTTTCCCGTAAAACTTCGGGATGGCAGAAGGAATCTTATGCAGTACTGGAGGCCAAAGCGGGTTTTGATTGATGGGATCATTATTTAGTTTATGGATATCAGGGATGTCCAAAGCTGCCAAAAATGGAAATTGTGGATTTTCCCCCGAATCTAACCAAGGTAGTATGGGTTTACTACTTAGACCATAGGATCCACGCATCAATGTGTTACTAGGTGGATAAGTAGGACTTTGGTAAAAAATTCCTATAGGTGGAGGAGTAGGGACATACGGTTGCTGTCCATAGGGCATGTTGTATTGCGGGGTGAATGGTTGGTTGCCCCTTGTATAAAAGTGCCCTCTCATTCCAGATGGAGCTTGGGGTTGGTTAGTCCAAATGGATGCAATAGAGTTTCCCGGATGCATGCTACTACTTGCATAGTTTGGCAACGACATAGACCCTACACCTATATTTGAACCACTTAAGGGAATAGTATTGACAATAGGTTGTCCTATTTGTCCTAAGGATTGCAGAGGAAGTGAAATGTTCCCTGCTACCTGCGTGCTGGTGACACTACCCCCTGGTATAGTGGCCAAGGGGTTTGAACTCAGCAGAGGGTTCCAACCGAAAGGGTTGCTAAAAAGCACCGAAGTAGTCATACTCATAGGAGGAGCAACCGTGGGTCCCAACGTGGTCACAGTAGGAGTAGATCCCGAAGGATTCGGTGAGCCACTGACAGTTGTGATGACCGTCGGGTTGGGATTAGGTATGTGTTGACTACTGGGGTTACCAAGTAATGGCATAGAACTGACCACCGGCAGGGAGGATGGTGACGAACCTGTGATGGTTTCCATTGGCATCGACCCTGTGGATGCTGGTGGTGAAATGAATGTTTGTGCGGCCGAAGACATATCTTGGCGTGGTGGAATCTGAACTATCACAGGCCCTAACGGATCAGTGAGTGGAGGATTGTAATTAGGTACAACCCCTTCTCTGAAAGGGTCCTCCGGAAATTCCGTATGATATGAGGCTATGTGAAAATCAAGATTAGTCAATGGAGACTGCTCTTCCGTAGAAGGCACAGGTTCACCAAGGTTCAGTTCTTCCTCAATAGTTAGAGGAGGTAGACCTTGCTGTCGTCGAGACAGACGGCGTGGGTCAGAGGATG
The DNA here is from genome assembly GCA_034641835.2 of Pinus albicaulis. Taxonomy (NCBI): domain Eukaryota; kingdom Viridiplantae; phylum Streptophyta; class Pinopsida; order Pinales; family Pinaceae; genus Pinus; species Pinus albicaulis. The sequence continues at coordinate 306,253,527 of CM076583.1, forward strand.
CCACGGTGACCTGTTTATTTTTAACAAATTTTAATTGTGATGTATTATAAAGTCTCAATGACAGTAACCACACACCTTTAAAAAAAGAAAAAAGGACTCTCTAAAATCAATCAGCAAGCAGCCAGAATAGGGTGCCCTGTCTGAGTACTACTGTTTTCTAGTGATGAAATCCAGTATCACAATAGTATACAGAGAGGGTTGGTCAAAATTACAGTTACGGTCACTCTAGAGCTTCGCCTGAACCTCCGACGATAGGTGTAAGCACTCTCGTGAAGACGAGTACCCTCCTAAAGACCGAAGATAGAGTGGGTCCGTCTGTTTCAGGTACCAGGACAACCCGTCCCAGTCACCTTGTGTAATTCCCTAAAAAGTATGGCCACTAAAGATACCTCAAATCACAAACATCATCAAGGGGGTCCACGGTCAAGGATAGTATGCTATATGGGCAGAATACCTAGATACCCGATCTAGTTTCGACATCCCCGAAGGGAACCCCAATATATAACACACCCACTGGATGCAGTCGAAGGCGAACTACCTTCTTGTGCACCCAAGTGTTGTCTCGCGCTGAGCTCCGGTAAAGGAATGGTCCCGATAATATGAGTGCAGTAGGATTTCGCTCGTTAATGACTCTAGTTTCAAGTTTTGAGATTTTGGGTGATTTTCTCACTTTTCCTAACCTAAGATCCTAGCCTGAACTACTATTTGTGTGAGCTCAAAAAGAGTAATGTGATTGATTTTATTATCGCTTGATTCTTAGTGTACTTGATTATTAGTCTTGTGGAGGGGGAGTGGACGTATGAAATGTAATGAGACTCTGACTCAAGAAACCATGCAAAACATGCTCTAAATATTCAATTCGATGAAGAGTATTTCTACAAGGAGAGGTTTCTTTTCAACATCCATGCACTAACATTCAAATAACACAGTTCAACTTTAAAGATTCAGACTTCTATCTACCTCTTCTTAATAGTCTATGAACTGAAAATTTCAAAATTAACTCAGCTAGATGCAAAAAAACTAAAAAAAAAAATTCTTCTCTAAAAAGTAAATGCTTTTGACACTAACTTTTCAAACAAGAGCAAACAAACAGAAATGCCAGCTTAGTAAACAAGCACAGGGATTCATTCAAGGAGATATACTGATGGCCAAAAAACTCTGCAGCTAAAACACAATCACAGCAGTGAACAACAAGTTTTGGCTGAGTAACACACTGTCTCTGAGTAAAGACAACGTTAATCTAGAGACTAACACACTGTATTTAAGCAGAGCCAGTGTTATAACACACTGGAAAACCTACAGAGGTAGTGTTAGCCAGGGAAAAATTCTTCAGATGGTCAAACAGAAACAAGATTGAACTCTACGAGCTTTTGAAATGTTTACTGGGCATAAGTACTGGTCAGAAGGATCTGTGAACAGAGGAAAGAAGAAAGGAGGAAAGAAATAGTTCGGAAACTATGGGGAAACTCCCCAGTGGAGTCGCCAATTCTGCTATAGGGTAAAATGCTTGGGTTGTTGGTTATCGTATATTCCTCTCAGGGATTTCCGGTGCCCGAGGCAGACAGTAAGATTAGTTGTACAGTTCACAAAGATGGCATATACATGTTCATATTAACTTAAAACAACTTGATGGAATGCGATAGAAAATTACCTCTTTGATGATCTTGGAGTCCCTTGGAGAGCACTAGGCAACGAAACAAGAGTCCTTCTTCACCGGCTCCAAATCTTAGTCCTACAATCAATCAAAGCACCCGTGTGATTTCTAACCCAACATATATCCTATCAATTAAGACAATATATAATGAACCTCTAAATTATGCCCATCTGATCCATTCATATCATACTATGTAAATATTCAAACAATAATGACAATATTAAGCATCGAATGGACAAAACAGATACAATTCTATTGATTTTGAAAGAAGGAGGATTACAACTGTCGGTTGTACCAAGCCCTCCTCATCCTTCCAATCTCTCTATCTCTCAAGTAGTAAAGTCTTAGTCAACAAGCTCTCTAGGAACCTCTTTGACTCTTGGCCTTCACACTATAACACTATTCTCTACTTCACAAGTATTCATAACGTTAGAAATCCTTCGACCTTCAACTAAGAGCCTTCAACTCCTTTTTATAGGAGAGGGAGAAAGCCATTGTTGCCTTTCTCTTTCCACTAGTTTGGAATAGAAAAAACTAAGATGTTTCTTTAATCTCTATGCTTTTGCCTCCTTGGGAGTTCAATATTTTATGGCAGTGACCAATAATGAATTGGTGCTTTGCAGTTTCCTTTGTGAACTGACTCTCTTGTGAGGGAAAGCCGGAGATTCAAATCATTCTCCGCGGGTTTTTCCCTTTTCAAACTTAAAACATGGGTAACGCTTCCCTCTAGTGTAAACAGAGTGTTGCCCTAGCCACTAACGCGACACATTCACTGATCAGATGCGTTATAACGCTCTTGTGTTGTTATAGAGAGGCGTTACCTTGGCGGAAATAGGTTTAATTTAGGTCTTTGTATTCCTTCCATATTTGTCTTCTCCTCTGAGCTGATGAGGAGGTATTTTGACCTGTAACAAGGACTATACACAGTAGCATCTTCAGAGCTTCCTTTGCTGTCAACATGGATTCAACTCGTCATTTCACCTTCTTTATGCCATTTCTGCAATTTGATCCCTGTGTTGGCACTCTGTTGGATCATTAAGTGAAAAACCCTAGTTCTCTTATAGGGCCAAGTGTTTCTTGTCCTTACTTGCAGTTTATGATTTGATAAGACAAACCTCTTTGGAAAATTTCTTATCAAAGGAAAAGTAGTGCCTTAAACACCCAATGATGACCTTCAACCATGTAAAACCCTATTTGACCTAGAGGGGGTTCTTTGACCCGATTTTCACTGAAAATTGGTTTTGGAGGCTTCAAGTGTAAAAACAGAGTATTGACAAAGTGGGGTATTGAAGATCCAAAATCCAATGTACTTGATTTATCTAAAGAGCCTACAGAGATAGTTTTGAGACCATCAATGCTTGATGAATCTAGGGAACATGGGAATGATTTGGTTTGTAGGAAACCCTAGATGAAAAATGGAGTTATGGGAAAGGTAAAAACAGAGTGATGAGGTCATAGGTAGGAAAAAGGATGAAGATGAGTGACACAAGCCCATAAGGAGTGTTTTAGGAGTGGCAGGTGACCCTGAAATGACAAAATGGTAGAATAGTGAAAAATTTACTCTAAGGATAATGAAGGCAGTGAGATATCTAAAACTCACAATATTGAAAGAATTTTGTTTTTAGAAATCTAGACCAATATTTAGTCATCTACAGATGGTAAAAATTACTGATGACTAACAAAGGGAAATCTTTACCTTATAAATATTGATTCGCCCCAACCTTATCCGAGAATGGGACATTAACCTTATATGCGTCAACCATGGATTCGCGGCTGGGATCACTCGGGCTGGTACATGAGTTCTAAGGGCCATTTATGCCCAAGGATGTGATAGAGGCCAGAGGTCGGGTCGTCAGAAGGAAGTAATCCCTATGCTCAAGAATGGGCCGACCCTGAATAGTCATATTTCGAGTGACATATTGGAATAAGGAGCCATGGTGTTTTGACCTGAATACGTCAGAATTCAGGGGTCTAGAAGTCGAGAGGAAGGAAATTCACAAGCTCTTAGGATGGGCCGATCCAAACTAAGTCAGAGGTCGAGAGGCTAGGAGGTTAGGATGTGAGATTCCATTGTGAAGTAAGGAGACGTGTATGCCCCGACTATCCCTCTCACTCGTTGGTTGGATAAGCTCGTGGTGCATCACCGCATGGTAGCAAGTATAGGTGACCGTTATTCCTGTGCGTAAGAAAGGAAATGAAGGAAACATGTTAGTGAATGAAAAAATAGAAAAAAAAAATATAAGGGCGTGAGCAATGACTGAAGGAACAATGGGGACTGGATTCACCATTAATGACTTTCTCACCTTTGGGTAAAGGGGGTATGTTACACACGTCACTTTTTTATTCAAATGATCTTATATAAAATTACTACTTATCCTATAATGGATAATTACATATTCTATATTTTTGAATATTCCACTGCATATACGAACCCTGTTAGTTACAAGAAATTTTTAGTTATACTTGTTGAAACACCAGATATTACAATCATTTGATATGAATTATTCCATCAAATTCCTTGTTGTATCTTGCATTATTTCACTACTAGACCATGTCAGACCAAAACAAGGTAAATAATAATTCATATATGAATAGAAATCCATGCTAATTATTAGCATGCCATATTCAATATTTTAACAACAAGCTTCATTAGTATTTAAGTAGTAAAGATTATTGATAATCATAACATCAAAACCATGGGATTCACACACTATAACAACCTAGTCAAATGCATCAATAAATCACACATGGCCATGGAAATAGTTTTTCTCGTGATGAATATCTCAGGTAAATATAACCACATACTATGTCATACCAACTGAGGAACTTCAAGCATCCATGCACTTGACTACTTCCTCCTCTCAAAGAGAGTTTGTAGCCTTCAATAAAGTAATGAACCATTCTATTCAAAACATGGTACATTAAAAAAACCTCATACCATAACTGATTAGCTTAGGATATTAAAAAACTATGCATTTTCACGCAATAACATTTTAAACCATTAGGATTAAAAATGCCCATAGATCCATAAATTTATCATGATCATGAAGGCATGTAAATCAAGCAATCACTATGAACAAACATATATCTTATCAATAATCCAGAGGTGTGAGTAATCCATACACATAGCACATAATCCTATCTACGAAAGAGATGACCCACAAACATGGTTGTAACAGTGAGTTACCAAACTTAAGGAATAAATAAAATGTTGAACCATATGAAATAATAGATTAATTAATGATGTTTTCCAATCCATCCATTATGGACATATTAGGAAACCTATAAATAAATTGATAAGGTTACAACCACATAGCTTAGGCAACTCATATTCACCATGGATACACAAGTTAGCTAGTCAACCATAAATATATGACAAACTAGAAATTCTTACCTAGATATTTCATAATCACGCATTAGTCATCCATGGCACCATATATACAATGAATACTTATCTCATTAATGTTTGAATGAATAACAACTGAGGGAGAGACTTCCACTCTCCACCCAACTGTAGGAAAATTGCATTGCAATTCTTTCTTGTAGTTGACCAACCCAAAGCTGAATTTAGAGCTGGAGGAATGAATTTCTCAAGTAAAATGTACACTAACTAGTAAAAAAACCAAATAGGAATCCAAATATCACAATGTGGTTCCACCTATAAACCCAACATGATTTTCTCGAACCCACTATGGCTCTTCTTACTAAAGAAAAACTTGTTTCTTTTTCCTTCAGTCGTGCACATTTGCATGCCCTTGATCCAACACCTAATAATTTCCTCGAGCTATCCTGAGTATTTTACTTATCATTATAATATACATCAGCAAATAGTTCATATGTAGCTAAGTGAATCTCCCTTGAGTGCATGTGTTATGTTCTCTTTTAGGTATATGTTATTTTTTTCTTCTTCTTCTTTTCTGAGCATACACTATCCTTCTCAAAAAGTACTCTCATACCTCCTATGCATATGCCTTCACATTTCCATCCCCCATGAATTTTTTTTCCTTTTCGAATGCTTCTTCATATCCCCTTTCAATCCTTGTATGTCTGCCCCTTTCCTGTTGTGTTTTGACCATTCTAACACATCGCACGTGAGAAGGTTGGCCTCATCCTTACTCATAAGCCCGTAATCCATTTTTAAATGTCTATATCGACCGTCCATTAATTAAACAAGAATATAGGTGGAAAATATATGAAGAATTATGAGTTTGGTAGTTTACCAAGCTACTTATCCTCCTCGCCGCTCTGAATCCCTATCCTTCTCCAACCCAACCATTTTTATATCATTCATAGTTATTTACAATGATAATTGTCCATAATAATATATTCAGATTCAGAATGAAGGATTGACATAGGACATTGAGGGCTATCCAAAATCTTAGATGAAAACATAGATGAAAAATCATTCTCGATTTTATCAAAGCTATGTAGAAAATATGAAGGATGATGATAATCATCCCATGGAATTTCTTCCAAATTCATTATTTCCATGATACTTTCGTCAGTTAGAAACTTGTTATCAAATGGATCTGGAAATGATATTGGTACTAACCATGAAAAATGAGAATAATCATTAATTATCACATTCACTCAATTAATTTCAGATGATTGTGGCTTGGAAAACGTTTGAACTACCTGATAATCCGATTCAAATGAGGTGAAAGGCATCTCACTGCCATATGAGGTCAATTCAAACTCTAAAGGAACAATCCAAGGATCAAAAGGTTACATTGTGCTGATGTAATCACATTAACCTGAGCAACATTATGAGGAAAATTTGGTGTAGGGAGTGCAAAAGTTCCTATGAGCGACAGATCCTTAAGCAAACCTACCACGACATATTCATACAGAGTAACCATTTTTCCAATGAAAGGTACACTACCTGTAGAATTAGGGTCCGAAGTGTAGTAAGAAAATTGGTCTACTTTCATGATTTTTCCTTTATGGGGAAACATTATCATACAAAAAAATGACAAGACCATTGCCGACATAGCATAGGTCCAACTTAGACCCAATAAAAGGGTATAATCAAGTTGAGCATCAACAACTTCAAATTCAATTACAACCATTTTACCTTCTAATTCTATGGGTAGATCATTTAAAATTCCATATGGACGAAAATATCTTCCATCAAAGGATTTCAAAGTCGTGTGATACTGATTTATGGTTGGAGAACCCAAGGCTTTCTAACAAGAAATAGAGTACCTAATACATGTAGAAGCTCATTTGTTAATTACTGTGTGAAAGAGTCGTTTAGTTTTGATGAAAACTGGTATTTGAAATGTTATTTGATGCAGAAGTATAGGTACATGAATCTCAAGGTCAAATAAAATTAGGTTAGAATCCCGGGGGTAAATTTCTCCTATTGCTAAAAATAGCAATTTCTTTTATTCTACGCAAATCTACAGCACTTCAAGGGCCGAAATTTCCAAAGGAGACATTTCCATACATTCAATAATGTTGTAATTATGAGAAACTCTCATATGAGGATTAAAATCTGATTTTTGAAGAACACCTTTAGGAGGCGGTCGAATTACTATGTCAGAATTTGGTTTTTCAATCTATAATGGTTCAGAAGGAGGAGGAATTGATGTATAAGATTGACTAGGTGAAATAGCATTGTTTCCCTCTACAACAAGACCCTTAGATCCATAATATTTAGATCTTGTGGATACCATAACTTGTGAGGACATCATCATGATATTCATCGATGTGGAAGAACAAGGGTTGTTTGAAACCATCTTATTACCTTCAGAAGGAAATGGATCTTTCAAAACAACAACGGTGGGAGAAACTTTAACAAATTTAGTAACTTGAGCCCGATGAGGGCACTCCTTAGTGTAATGATCTTCATCACAAATTACGCAAGGATAACGATGATTTTTCTTTTCATTAGTTGGTTCATTTTTTTATGATTTCTCTTTTAGAGAAACATTTTGTTTCACTTTACCTTTTCCTTTATTTTTACCTCCAACCGATTTATTCTTTTCAGTAGATGAATCTATGCCGACATTAATCTCAGAAGTAACTTCTGAAGAAGGATTTTCATTGGGTGAATCTTGTAAAGCTAGAATCTCAGTATTTTTGGAATTATTCTTTTTCCTTTTATATTGATGGCTAGCAGAACCAATCACACCATCAACAATGTGAGATCCTGTAGGAGTTGATTTTGTTTGACCTGGGCAAGGCAAATATGGGATTTTATCATACAAAGTGCCAGACTATGTGTAAAAAAGGTCTAGATACTGGGCACGAGAAATTATCTACTCTTCAGTTACAACACCTCCTTTAGCTACATATTTAGTAATGACTAGAAGCAATGATTTTGTGAACCATTCATCCAAAATATGATCTAGAATAAAAAATTTAACTAGATGATGTCTACATCTCTATTCGTGCATATTATCGTAAATGTAGGTAGACGAGGATTGTTTCAAAGAATTAAAAAGTGTGGTACCAGTATCATATCATATCAGTAACTGAAAATGTGTCAAGAATTTAGTGGCTAAGGCATTGAAGTTATGAAAAGAGGCTTGTGGTAACTCGATATACCATTTTGTTGCTGAACCAGTTAAAGTTTGCTAGAAAAGGCATAATCTAATGGAATAATCGATCAATGAATTTGACGCACACCAAAGATGATATTTCATAACATGGTTTGATGGGTCTTCTCGTGATTTTCCTTCAAACTTCGGAATATCACTGGGAAACTTAGTAGGAATTTCTGGCCAAAATGGGTAAGAGTAAATAGGATCATTTGTTAGCCGAGAAAAATATGGTAAATATAAAGTTGCAATCAACGGTAATTTTCGGTTGGGATCCTGTTGCGAATATTGATAACCCTGAGGGTTAAGTCCAGCAACAGTAAATAGGATCATTTGTTAGCCAGTAAATCTAAAGTTGCAATCAACGGTAATTGTCAGTTGGGATCTTGTTGCGAATATTGATAACCTTTAGGGTTAAGTCCAGTACCTGGAGGAGAATATCCAAGATATCCTAGGATAGCCTGTGTGGTTGGAATTTGCATTTCTCCAGGGCAACTAGGGTGAGCCATACCAAACTGTAGTTGAGACGAAATTTGAGAAGTATGATTAGGTTATGGTTGACTATGGAAAGGTGAATTTTGACCCATTTTCCCCAAGTAATATTTCCCCTGAAAGGGTTGGATTTGGAAGGGATATAACTGATTTTGAAAATTTTGACCTTAAAATAATTGACTCTGAAAAGGCTAGTCTTGAAATGGTGTTTGGATGGTTCCCATACCAGGTTGTCCCACAGGATTTTGAGGTATAGACTGGATCGTAAGACCAACTTGATAAGAAGATGCTTGAGGGATAGCCTTAGTAGTTTGCTGCATCGATACTTGAGTGGCGATTGAACAATAGTTTGAGATACTCCCATGATGGGGATTTGAGGTGAATTCGAAACTTATTGTTGTACATACGTTTGTATAATAGATTGGACAAGACTTTGTGAAATGCTCTGAATAAGTTGGTGAATTGGTTGCTGAACAAGTGTTTGTGGATTCACTTGAATAGATGCTTGAGGAATACCTTAAACATGTTATTGGACTTTTATTGGAATACCTTGGACAGGTATTTGCTGAATAGATTGTCTAGTAGGCTGAGTATGTTGGTAAATTAGTATCTTGCAATGGTTGCTGAACAAATGAAGGGTTCCAAATGGAATTCATCCCTAGACAAGGAGCACCAACTAAGGGTTGAGACACAATGGGTTGACCTAAACTAGATTGAGGTATCTAACCATAGTTTTTATAGTTTCTGGTAAAAGGTCATCCTTCAACCATAGGATATGATCCAAGAAAAGGTTATCCTCCAGGTTGAGGTGGTTTCTCCCCATGCAGATAATAACCACACGTTGGGTTAAATCGAGGATTACCTACATTATCAGAAACCATATTAATATATTTGTCTGATGTCAAACCTTGGGAAGTATAATTAGATACTATAGCTAACAAAGTAGAAGTTTGAGATGAAGGAGAAGCTCTTGAAAAGTTCCCAGAAAGTGACTGATATCTAGGAGGGATTGATGGACCACCATATAATAATTATTATGGAGAGCTTGAAAACATAGAAGTATTAGTAGGCATACTTCCAGAAATCATTCCTGACATATTAAATCTAGGCACATAGTAATAAGGAGAGTGGTAGCATGGAATACCTTGAAATAAAAAGTTCAAAGGTGTGAAATACCAAGGATCTGGTTGAAAAGGAGAAAAAGGAAGGTCTGAAAAAACTATTTTCTCACTAGTAAAAATTGGAGTACTTGGAGATTATTCTTCCTCCTCCTTAGTAATATCTTCAATACTAATGAGACCAAGAGGTAGACTATACGTAATAATATGTTTTACTTTAGGTGAATGTGGAGTAGGAGTAGGGGCTATAACATCTAAAGGAGACTCAGGTTCAGAAATATCAGATTTAGGTTTATAATTTTCTCGTTCAGTTAGTTGTGTATCTGAAACTTCTCCAGTATCTGATTCTGGTCTAACAACCTTAGTAACTACTGGTTCAAATTAAACTAATTTTGTTTCTAATATTTGAGTTTGATTCACTTACGTCTTAGATTCTACAACGGTAGATGTTTCGGGTTGATATGAGGTCCCAAATCCTGTTGATTTTTACTTTTCAACTTTACTTTTTGTGTATTTAGGGGATTTACCCTGCATTATATGCAAATGTCTCGCTAAGTTAGCCACGATGAATTTTAATTAAGAATCCAAATAATATCAAAAAATCACACCGAAGACCTCTAAAAAGTTTTAAAAAAATGAATAATGCGCGCTAACAAAACTAAGAGTAAAACCACATAAACAACATTTTTCACAGCGAAATCACTAGTTGGTGATGAAATCCAACATCACAGAAATCAAGGTGAAAAGTATATATAGATAGAACGGGTGGAACCAATTACCCTGACAACCTGCATAATGAACATGATCTGGTGCAAGTAACTCCACTTATGCCATCTCCAATGAATATTACCCTCCAAAAAGGTCCAAGTGAGTCTAGTCAACGTCTGTTAAAGGTACAACAAAGACTTCCCCTTCGCATCACCTCGGGTGATAGCCCTAAGATTATGGCCTCTAAGGTCACCACTTACAACAATTCAACCTAGGGGGACAGTCACAAATCAAAAGTACACGCAAGGGAAGACTAACAAATCTCAGTCCCCTTGAAAGTTCCTCAACATCGTTAATCTGAGGTTTAATTCTAAGTGACTCTGAAGTACATTTCGACACTATTTGTAATGCGTGAAAACCACTATACCATAACTAATGAAGTGGGTTTTATCACTCCACTAGGTCTAATATGATCTCATGCTTGACTCCCTTGTAAGAGGAGCTTCCAAGAGCAAAGCTATAATAAATGCATTTACCACAAGATTCTATTGTTTGTTTGTAGTTTTGGAAAGTTAACTCACTTCCTTATTCCAAAGCCCTAAAACCTAATCTATGTAGGTGGAAAGAGCCCTAAAAATGTAAAAATTATAATTTATTTTATTAACATTGTGTTATTAAGTTATTTTTTACTCAATAGGTAATGGATGTGAAACTGATGATATTATGACCTAACTAAAAAACTATAATTCTATCGAATATGAAATTGTAATCTTTTCATTCAATGAATTCTTAATTACGGGAAAGTAAGAGTCTTTTTTATTTTTCGAATAAAATGCAAAAACTCCATTTTCCACAATATTATTTTCCATAAAATTCCAATTTTCACTTTGAGATAATTCAAATGCAAAAATTAAATCAAAATTTCAGTTCACTCAACTAGTCAAACAATCATGAAAATATGCTTTTACAAGCAATCACTCATAATTTTTCAAAATGCATGGAGAAATCAATCAAAACTTCGAAATGAATTTGTTCTAATGAATGCCACTAAGTCAATGATGTCTATAATGTAACTATGAAAAGCTTCAAGACTAAAAAAATGATTTTCATTTTGAATTCAACAAAGGAAGCAAATTTCACAAAAACAGTTAACCTTGAGAAACCTTACTTTCATTAAATTAAAATATCTTTCACAAATAAGCAAGATAATTACTGAATCTAGTACGTTTATAAGAAAAATATAGGGATACAGTAAGCCAACAAAAATCAATCTCTTTTTTGATAAATCCACAAGCAACTAGAAAAAACCCTACCCAAATTTGTGAAAATGAGTAATTCTCAAGAAGACTTCTAATGACACTCAAACACACTCAAAAAGACCGACTGAAGATAAAAAAAAGTATAATGAAGATTTGAAAAACAAAAATTCAGACTTTGATCCAAGGGAAATCTATTTTTTCAAAAATTCCCAAGATGTGCGCAGGTGAACAATTAAGTTCAGTGCGCCTTCGCTCTTTTTCTAAAGAAAAACAATGTAGATTTGCGCTCTGTTGCTGAACATAAAACACAAAGATGGAGATAGTTTAAAGAAAAAATAAAATTCAAGAAAACGAATCACAAAATCTAAAATGTCACTATCTTGTCAAGACTCAAATCGGGATATCAAAGAAGGATTGAAAATAAAAAACAAGGAAAAGAACAAGAACAAGACGTTCCCTAGTGGAGTCGCCAATTTGTTATATTGGACTAATCCCCCTTGAAGATAAGAGTGATCTACCTATATTTCCAACAAAAACTTGTAACAAGTAGACAATCAAACTACTCCTTCCCTATGTCTATCATTGTTTGACCATAAACTAGAAAGGATGAAAATGAAATTCATACCTTTTTACAACATTCTTGATGAAGATCCTTGATATGCCTCGATGCAACTCTTCAATGCTTGAAACAAACCCGCACACATAGAAACCAAAGGATCAAATGCATATGCAACATAGATTATTCAATAACTCAAACCAATGATGACGTATATAATTAACTAAAATAAATTCAATGGAAAAATAGAAATAACATAAACCATTAACCAAATCCATAAAACAATGTAGTGGGAAAATAGCTCAATTGTATTAATTCAGAAATATAGAAGAGTTTCACAACTTTTCCTTGATGAAGTGAAGCTCCTCCCATAATTATACAATCCTTTCCTTGGATGATAAGCTCTCAAACCTAATTTTACCTATTAGACTCCTGTATTTCACAATATCACAAGGTGACTGATTATTGATTAGATTTTTCATTACTAAAAATAATATTCTATGGCTATCATTTATTTTAAGAGAAAGAAGGGGAACTCCTGACTGTAAAGAGCTTCAAAAGAATTAGTCTTCCTCTCTGTCCAGTAGAAGGAAGTGTTACTGACAAGGTGTGATGGGGATCAAAATTCATTTATGCCCTCGTTCCATTTCATTTCATTCACCCTCATTGCCCCCCTCATTTCCCCCATATTCTCCCATGCTATGAATCCCATTCAAACCCCCTAAAAACCCACATATATAACCTTTCAGGGCTTACTATTTTATAAACCCACTTATATAAAAGGTCAAAAGTGTTAAATGTTATAATCTTCGCCACCCATCGAATGACCGTATGATATGAACCATAAACCTTACCATTATATATATCACATACCATATAGCTTCTTAAACCATTGGTGGGACCCCTTGTGCCTTATCACATATCACCATTGCAAATATTTGTTACAACAATCCAATGCCAAAGTTCTAAATCACTGATGCAATGTGAAGTGGAACCCAATCCCCGCCGTGCTTCCTTTTCCATTTCATTTTCCTTTGAATAACATCAAACTTTAATTTTTCTTCGCTTTTCCCTTGCTGTGCTTCCCATTTACCGATCGTGATTGAAGTGGGGCCCCTCATCGCATTTCACACTTTTTACGTGTTTCACATTGAAACTAAACTTTAGATAATGCAATTTCCGATTTTGCGATATCACATCGCATTTGAATTACCTTTGTGAGTGCCCGTAGTCTATCCATTTAAATTTGTGATGCGGTAAGTTGGCCCCACTTCCGCAACTCTGACCCCCCCCCACTTTACAGTCGTTGTAATATATTCATATATCATATAAAATCCATAACATTTACCACTTTAAACCTTCGTCAATTCATAAAACTCCGCTGCATAACCAGTGGGTCCCTCTCCCCGCACATCACAAAGTTTAGATGTTAAAACCAACAGCTTATAACTAAAACTTAAGAATTGCAATATGCGCCTGCGATCCGGTCCCACTTCTTCCCTGCCAAGTCACTCATCTCCCCCCGTGCATCACACTTCACAATTTTAAAGTTTACATTTCCATGCTTATAACTAAATGCTATGAATTGCGATGTTCACTGTGGTCCGGTCACACTTACCCTCCACATCATTTACCCACCACGTCACCTCCCCATCGCATCGCATCTTCGATCGTATTCTTTATAAACTAAACTGTAAGGGTTACGAAGTGCGCAGATGCGATGCCACTTCATAACTAAAATATACAGAATTTCAGGTCCGGGTGAATGATTTTTCACTATTTTTTTTGTGTATAACAGGTCAATTCGCGCCTACGAGGTTTATATCTCATTTCATGAATAAATAGGCCAAAAGACCTGGCAAGGAGCAAATGATTTCCACCTCATCGCGTCACCATCGCCTTTGAAATCCGATGACCTATGTTTCATTCCGACCCCCCTTTACCATCCTAACTTTATCCTTGCAGGGGGGGTCCGCAACGAGTGTTTTTCAAGAAAGGGACCCCCTTATGTGTCATTCTCTTATGAATTCGTACCCCCCCTTCTATTACCACTTACCACTTCAAGGGGGGTCCGGAATACCATTTTTTCCTTCAAAAAACACTTTCCCCAAATAAACTAGTATCAGTTTGTAATAGAGAGAGAAGAGTAAGATCAAAGAAGCAACAGGGCCAATGCCGCATTGGAATTTATCATCTGGCAAAGGCGGTCCGAATAACAAAGCCAGATGTCAGAACCTCCATTGGTTGCCTCTTCGGAACCATCAGAACTTCCTCCAAATATTACTGTTTGATCTTCTGAGGATCCATTGAAGCATTTGGATCTACGAAGATTTGCCCAGAGTTGATCCTAGAAGCAGTGGTGATATCAAAGATGTCTTATCACTGCCTGCATGTCTCCACTTGTCCATTTTCTGCTTAAATGTAATCACTACAGTAGGCAAATTAACCGACTTAAGTTTTCTATAAATGTTGTATGCATTAGCAGTGTAAAAAGAGGCCCGGAAGGGGAAAAACCATTGTAATAGACTCTGCTGGTTGTAAGCACTCCCTTTTGGATGAATGAATGAGTATGTTGTTTTCTAGATTCTTGTGTTATGATCTATGGCGAAGTGCTTCTCCCATGTAATTTGTGATTCTCCTGTTTCACATACTTTTTTCTTTTCTTTACTGTGGATAGAAATTTTTGTGTAGGATTTACCATGGGGTACCTTTCTCAGTCTTGAAACAATACATTATGTTTTCTTCTAAGACCAGAATGTAGAATTCAGAAATGGTCTACTCTGCATTCCTGTTGATTCCCCTAAAACCTAAATGAAGAATTTAGAGAAGGTATACTTTGCATGTAAGTTGAAACTTAATCTCCCTCTCCTTTCCATTTCACAAGTTGTAAAGATCTATAGACATAGCTAGCTTGCCTGGTTAGACCTGACCTTAGTTATTCATCCATTTGAATTTTTTCACACTTGTGAGACTCCATATCTCAATGGCCCTTTTCTACTGCCTCAACCAAAAATCTTCAAACAAACCTAATTTATATAGCTAGCCTAATATCCGCACTTATAGTTATCAAGCTATAGCTAACATAGAGAGCCCTCTCTAAGTCTAGAAAGGTTAGGTCCTGGACTCCAAAGTTGGTTTGATATTTCACTCTGTGGTTCTGTCTTCAGCCTTCAGAAATTACAGAGTGATAACATAATGGTGACCAGACTGGGAGCACTTATTAAAAAATCTTAGTGTTCCTTTAGAACTCAGAAGCACATCAAAGTTCAGATCTGATTACTGATGGTGGATAGTGACCAGACACAAGAAGGCTGCATTATTCACCTGGCGACTCCACGATTCAAATAACCCAAATTTTGAGCATTCAGGGCGACTCCACAATATGCTGACCAGAGTTCCTGTTGAATGAAATGACAAGGTTTGTGGAATACCTTCTATCTAATGAAGTTGTAAATGCATTTAGGAATCAATCATCAGAATTTTAGCTTGATGAATATTTTCTAGCAGTTGTCTTTCTCATTTTGAAGTCAAGTAAATTTAATCCTAAAGCTAAAAAATGTTTTTTGGAGATAGTTGTTGAAAGATATGAAACTGATATTGAACTTTTGAATTCTCAAATTTAGTCATATAATTTCCAAGATCCTAAAGAATTCTTGGAAAATCTTCCTTCCCCTAAGAAAGAGGAAATTGTACTACATCTTAACTTATTGAGGATGATTGTGCTTTCAAATACCAAATTGAAGATGAGGTTTCAAGGTTTAATATTGGGGATACAACTGATCAACTAGTCATTGAAGGCCTAGAAGTAGGTATTATACATCATGATTTAATTGATCCTGTAACAGAGTATATGGAGGTTCTTTTTAGCTCAAGTTTTCAAACATGTATTCTCTAAAAGGATCAAATACATCAGCAGTTGCCATTACATAATATAACTTTGGTTATGAGGATGCATAATCAAGTTATATTGTTGATTGTCCTGGCAAAAAGTCAAGTTTTCCATCTGTTTCTGCTGCTACTTGACTGGTTGCACTGGAATTATTGTATCATTTAGAATAAAAACAATTTCAGTAGAGTAGGATAGGTAGGTGTGAAAATAAGTTCAGTACTCTGAGCATGCTTCCTATTTTAGTTTCAGATTTCTTTCCAGTTTTTAGTGCAAGTAGTTTCCAGACTTCAATTTGCAGAGAGTGTTGATTTTGAACTAAGCCTTCTAAACCACAAATTTTTTTGTAGCAGATTAAGTTGCAGATTTGGGATCTGCCCAATTGATCAAGCAACTAGTCTACAATGTTATTGACACCTCCTAAAGGAGCTTCCATCCCCAGTTGGAGCCACTATTAGACTCTTGTATTTCACAGTGTCATAAGGTGATTGATTATTGATTAGATTTGTCATTACTGAAAATAATATTCTATGGATATCATTTATTTTTAGAGAAAGAAAGGGAACTCCTGACTATAAAGAGCTTCAAAGGAAACAGTCTACCTCTCCGTCCAGTAGAAGGAAGGAAGTGTTGTTGACAAGGTGTGATGGAGATCAAACTTCATTTCTTCCCTCGTTCTATTTCATTTCATTCACCCTCTTTGCCGCCCTCATTTCCCCCATATTTTCCCATGCTCCGAATCCCATTCAAACCCCCCAAAAACCCACATATATAACCTTTCAGGGATTATTATTTTATAAACCCACTTATATAAAAAGCCGAAAGTGTTAAATTTTATAAGCTCCACCACCCATCGAATGACTGTATGATATGAAACGTAAACCTTACCGTTATATATATCACATATCATATAGTCGCTTAAACCACTGGTGGGACCCCTTGTGCCTTATCGCATGTTATCACCCAAAAATTCTCAAAATTTCAACTTGAAATGTGTCAAATTTTTCCTTTAAAATTAGTTAGGTTGCAAGGCATCATGAAACGATAAATTTTATGATGAACTTAGGTTTTAAGTTTTGTCTTAGGATGTTAGAAATAAGCCCAAGCCACATCAAAAGAATAGGTTTTTTAGTATATACCTCGAAGTGACCTTAAATCCTAAATCTGGCCATCTGTTAAAATTTATCTGAGTCTGCAGCAAATTTAGTACAAAATTAACATAATTCGCTGCGGAAACACCTAGTAGTTCTGTAGAAAAACTGACACTTGTCAAATGAAACGTGCTACGAAAACTCTGTCAGTCTATAACAGTTTTCTCCATAATGATGAATGGTTAATATTTGAGAGTTTCAAGGACATGTTGCCAGAGTAAAGTCATCATTCAAAAGTTATGCATGTTCTGACATCAACCACCATTTTTCTAATGCCATCTCATTTCGCTTTTCAAATTATCCCTCATTCCTCTCACTCTGTTTTTTCCGCTTTCGTAATTTGCTACCAAAGTTTTTTTCTGTCAGTTACATCTCCAGCAGACATCATTTTTGTATATCGGTTTCCTTCTACCATAACAGCTTGCTGTCATCAAGGGTTTTCTCCTAAACAGGTGTAAAGATACAAAGAAGGCCATTGATGCATAACATAAGAAATGGCTACACCAAAGAAAGTTTATAAAGGAGGTCTGTCGTTCAGGTATGAGCCTACAAGTCCAAATTTAGTTTTGGAAGATCCATATTTCGTTGAGCTATTTACAAAGGCAGGGTGCATTCAGTTCTGTCGGAAGTTGCAAGGTCATCACCAACAGGTATCATGAGACTTCGTAATCAATTTCAAAGGCACATATACAAAGGTCGATTGTCTTCATATCCCAATTTCGCCTGGTAGCATTTCCAAAGCAATAGGGATCCCGAGAACTAGAGAAGAATGGTTTAAAGCTACCGAGTTTAATTAGAAAATTTGTGATGATTATCTAAAACCTGAACATGTAAGGATTAAAATGACTGAAGGGATTCCCAGAACGTGTCTTAGATATGAATATTAAAAATTATTGACAGTCATACATAAGTACTTTACATGTGAAGGCCGTTTCCAAACAATTTTCATGTATCATTTCAAATTATTGCTTCATTTCATAGGGAAGAAGTTGATAGAAATTCCATTTTGTCTTTTTAGAAGTCTCGGGAAAATGGCAGACAAGGTGCAAGGGAGACCTAGAAGTAATGAAACCTCCATTTTTCACATGGACTGATGAAATTACTAGTTCTGGAGAAATTAAGTAAATTAAACAGAGACTAGGCATCGTTTTTGTTCATGAATGGTTATGAGTTAGATGTTTTATCTCCAAGAAAAGCCTCTAAGCTCAAAGCTTCTTCTTCTAGGCAAGAGATGAATGCCACTGAGGAGTTAGAAGGAAATCAACAAGAAGGTTTAAAATTTACAGATAAAGACATGGTAAAGGAAGTTAATTTCATCCAGGAGACATCATCACCTCTAGCAAATAGCAAGAAAACTAACAAGCATGTCACAGATAGTAAGACCAAACCTGCAGCAAAAAGGTCTAAAATAAATACTAAGGAAAGTGTTGGAGTTAAAGGCAGACTTGAAGACATTCTGAAAGCAATAGACATTGCAGAAACCCCTGTAGTGAAAGTAGCTAATGTTAAAAGATCCAAGGTAAAAGGAAAGGGACTTGTAGCCAAGAAATTGGAGTTTTCATCAGAAGATTCAGGTTTTCTTTTCAAACCTCGAAAGCCTTTCACTAGATCAAAGATCTTTGAAACTATCGTTATTGGTGATAAGCAACAGAAGGAAGATAAAGGAAAGGAGACAGTGGTACAAGAAGTTATAGTCATATCTCCTATTGAGACGGAGGTTACTAAAGATAAGAAAGATAAATCTAAAAGAAAGTTTGAAAAGAAATCTGAAACAGATTCTCTTAAAAAATAGAGCAAGGACAAGGAAGAAGTAGTCGAACAGAGAAAGGGAAAAGATAAAATCATAGAGAAAACTGAAAAGGAGATTCTTGAAGAACAGTTGATAGCTATTAAATATGAGTTGTCTAAAAAAAATAGAGAGTTGGAAAGATACAATAAAGATAAACAAATGATAGATGAGGTGGAGAAGAAAGTGAATGACCAGGTTACTCATTTTGAGAATTCTATTGGAAAAGCCAAAAATTTGTTGAAGAGAACACAACTTTTACGCATCATGATGTCACATACAAGGAAGAGGAACTTATGGTTACAAGCAGAGAGGAGAAGTCTTCAAAGACAAGTCAAAGAGTTGAAAGAAGATATGGAGTTGATGAAGACAGAATCAGAGAAAAAAGACTTGAAAAGAGGAACCATGGACAAAACTATTGAAACTGCTGGTAAATAAGGAGTTAAAAAATAGATTATGGATCTTTTTTGTCTTGTATTATCACCAGTTACATGCAGGTATGTTCATGTACTTTTCTAGAGCTCAAATATTAAGTTTTTTCAAGTCCCTAAAATATTAGGCAATTTCACAGCATAAGCCAGGCTTAAAGCTCATTTTCTGCTGCGGAATTTATGAAGAATCCTTTTTGGTTTTAAGTTACCTAAATTGATAAGAAGGAAGAGTTTTGAAGGCTCTGTTTGATTGTTTTTGACTACTTAACATCCTCAAAAGAATAAAATAAAGCAGAAGAGTATCACATATCATCTTTTTGTTTGTGCTACTAAACTAGCTACGAAAGTAGCTCAAAACAGAGTTTTGACAGCAATGTCAGTTTTGATGGTAAATTTTGGGAAGATGGAGAAAGGTAAACAAATACTTAAAGTTGTTCCCCATTAGAATGACAAAGATTATCAGGGAGTTGACAAAGAGTATCATATCAGTGATTTTCCAAGTGAAGATATTCAGTTAAGGGTATAGTTTGAAGACACTAGTCCACATGTTGCCAAGTCATCAAACTGACATCTCCTTAATAATAGGCAGTGTAACTTCATGAAGGCAGTTATGATATTAATGTTTTTTTGATGACTAACATGGCTCAAAGACATGGTTCCTTTTTTAGGAAGATTTAAATCACTTTAGCATGTCCTCCTTCGTTGATCTCTCCGATTTCAGCTTCCTTATCTTTTATAATCTACATAGGTGACTTATCCTCATTATGCATTTCTATGTATGCCACATGAGTGTAAAAATGTACCTATTCTTCTTCTTGCAAAGGTGCCTCATGTTGATATGTTGATGTCTCTTTTTCAA
This sequence comes from Pinus albicaulis, assembly GCA_034641835.2. NCBI lineage: Eukaryota > Viridiplantae > Streptophyta > Pinopsida > Pinales > Pinaceae > Pinus > Pinus albicaulis. The sequence continues at coordinate 306,273,972 of CM076583.1, forward strand.
CTGATTTAGGCTGAGCCCTTTCCACACTTCCAGGAGAAAACGCCAGCCTTTTTCCTCTGGCATATGTTTTATTCACCTCAAACCTAGATGTTATTGTTACAGGTCTACTTGTAGGACCCACTTCTTGAGGTCTTGGTGATGTCAAAGGTGTAGGTTGACTGGTTGATTGAATTAGAGTAGGTAAAAGAGAGGCTGACTGCATGAATGCCTCCCAAGACAAGTTGGCCTATGTAAGCTGATGGCAGACAATTATTTTCACCAAGCCATGATGGAACAAACTTGCTTGATAATCTTTCCCTTTTCTATGTATTTTTTCTACCATTTTGACCAAGATTCTGTAGAGGTAGTGAGGTAGATTAAGAGGTTTAACACCTGTGAAATGCATCAATAATCTAACATGTTACTGATATATCCTTGAAAACCTACCCTCACATGTGAATTATTTCATGATCATCTTCATGAGAGGGGCATACTTATCAAGAAAATGTCTAAAAGGAAAATATGATTTAGAGCATCTTTGTAAGGAGGCTTCAAAAACATTTTATAATTTTCAATATTTAGGTCTGTCCCTTTGAACCAAATCTCTCCATGACTATGGATCCCAGTGGCTATGGAAATGGCCTTTGCTAAAATAGTAAAATCAACCCCTGCAATAGTTGCCTTATCCCTCCTTAGACTAGTAGCAAAGGTGCTTGTTAATTTATCACTAAAACCTAATTCTTCAATATTTTGGTAGAAAAAAAGGCAACTTGCATCTTGGAATGACTTCTTCATAAATGGTTAAGCCATGATATCCTATACTCTGGTGGGTTCATATCTAAAAATATGACCTCCTTTATGATTCATATGATCAGTGGTTTTTGGATCCATTGTGAAACCCTAGCTTACTAGGAAGGGGAATTAGGGTTTATTTTTGTGAAAAGAGGGGATTTGGGGCAGTTTTATGAATGGAGGGAGATGAAAGGGTTCTAGAGTGTCTAAATTATTGGGAATTTTTTTTGGGGTAGGTATAGATGTTAAGGAGTGTAGGGAGGTTAAAATTTGGGAAATGAGTGAGGGGAATGAGTATAAAAATGAAAAACACAGTCCTAGCCTAGGAAAGTGTAGTGTAGGCTAGGGTTTGTAGGGAAATGAAGGAAATGAGGGAAATGGGTGAGGTGAAGTATCAAGGAAGGTGTATGGAAGGTGAGGGAGGGTTTTCTAGCATTAATTTTAGGGCTTTTCATAGCAAATTAATCAAAAACACTATAATACCAAAAGTGTAACAAACCTTAGGAGAGGGTGATTTTCTAAGCTTTCAAGAATTAACTAAATAAAAATGAATTTAGATGAGGGACAAATGAATCCCACTTGTTTTTTATGAGATGGAACCTATGGTTGATGAAGAAACCCATGGAAAAGGAATATTTTTCTCCCTTGAGAAGAACAAAACGCTTTGGAGAAAAGCGCAGTGAGGGATGAAATTTGGCACTTTTTGGCATGAAATTGTTTTTCAGAGGGTGGAAATGATTCTTGTTGATGTATTGATGTCTCATGAGGGTGTAATGAGTAAATTATTTTCTCCTTTGGTCTTATTATAAGATGGGGGGTAAATTTTCTCTTAGGTGGTGATGTGGCCCCACCTTATCTTTTCACAAAATTATGTGGATTGCTAGTGAACTGAAGCTTCAAACCTTATTGTACATAATTACATCTTAATAAAGATCAAGATTCATTTTAGAGATCATTATAGAACACTTTTCCCTATTAATACTCCCTCTAATGGTGACCTAGATGATGACATGACCTATTTACATAACATTTGATAATATGACCTAATGATGACACTATATGGAACGATAGCCACAATGATGAACAAGACACTCTTCTAAGCAATAATGACTTGACCATGAGAATGGAGGGAGTAGTAATGACCTAGATATGCTAACCAAGGGACAAATGTTTATTTGAAAACTCCTTGAAACTATAAAAATTTAACCTAGGACCCTATCAACAACTTGAAAGAGTATAATTTGATCACTGGTGACTAACAGGACTGACAAACAGTAACAGAGTGTAATATTCCCAATTAGCCCAAGCTCATGGGAATATAAAATGTTGTTTCATTTTCTTGTGAACAAAATAAAACTCCTAAACAACGAAATAAATCAATGCCACATGTGAACAAAGCTAAATCTGGGCTATTTACATAAGCACACTTAGGTGTGAAAGAGCCTAAATCATTTGACCAAGTAAACTAGGACCAAATCAACAATGTTGTCTAGGTACATTGAACCTTCTTGATGCACATTGCAGTTTTAGTTGGAGGCTACACATGTGAATGGAGCTAAATCATTGAGATGGTTTAAGGTTTGGCAAGATTTCTATCTTATAAAAGGAAGAGGAGGAAATCAAGAGAGGGTTGTTGATTGTATTATATTTCTGAATATATTGTCTATTTAGAAATATGTCATTCTCTTGGCTATTTAGCAGAGAATAGTGTTGTTTAGCACTGGGTGTTCCTGATCGAGAGTCCTACCTCTTCCATTGAGTAGCTCTTGGAGGAGTCTTGCTTATCTTGTCCACTATCAGGCATTTGGCCAAGCTTCATCTTCCAACTAAAACACAGATCCTGTTGAGGGTTTGGTTGTCCTTACAAGCTACAACAAGTGGAGGCTAGATCTATTCAGATCTAGGCCATTCTAATGCCTCTTTTCAGTGGGAAAGTATTATATCCCATTGGCAAGAGTGTATTAGCTGATTGGAGCTTCAGATCTACATCTTGGCATCAGGCCAAACTATCCATCAAGCCTATAGCACAGTTTATCTTCCAGGACTGTGTTATCTGCAAGAGGAAAGTTGCAAGGTGTTTTGGCAATCTTTGAGGAGTGATCTCTAGTGTTGCGGATCTGCCCTTCACTGTGGTGATCCATGGATTTCTGTACTATTCCATGTCATATTCAGATCTGATTTGAATACTCATGTATTATCTTCAGAAATCCTGAATAGATCTGCAGATCTGCTACATAGAATCTCAGATCTACTCCATGTGCTTCATGCATTGCTGAAAACCCCAAGGGGTATGTAAAGTAGAGACACTATAGTGTATGGATCTGTCATAGATCTGAATGTTCATGAATTATTTTTCTCTAGATCTAATTTTTAGTATACAACTGCAATATTCTCAATAAAATAACGCTTTCAAGCCTTTTGCAGTCAATATATGTGTTGCAACACCTCTTTTTGAGGGATTTCTTCTATTTCAGTATTTTATTTCTTGTTATACATTGCATGGGCCTCATTATAGATCTGATTTACTAATGTATACATGAAATTTGAGCCTCCTTGTTGGCCTCCTGCTTCTATTCAGCCAAACTATGTTATTTTCCTGCAGTATTATTGCATATTGCTGCAGCCCCACTCTTGGGTGTTTTCCAACTATACTAGGTGTGGGAGGTCTGTTTACCTCACCTAGTTTGATTTGTTTTTTCTCTCCTCTTGGATTTAGATGCTATATCTCCATTTCTAAGGGATCCATGAGCTGCATTGACATTTCATTGCACATAATTCTGGAAAATGCGTTATTCTAGCATGCATTGCTGACAGTCCCAATTTGGGGATATTACAGTGGTATCAGAGCAATCTTCTTGGCAGAGCCTGTGATTTTCTTGAAGAACCAATATGTATACAGAAGAAGATGAACCTCTTACTGACAGAGAGAAGAGGTATCTGAAAATAATATAGAATAAATTTGATTACACCAATGATGATCAAGACAAGGGTAAAGCCCCTGAAACTGGAAGTGATGAAGAAGGGAAGGAGTTTTCAAAAACTCTTCTGAATGCCATGCAAGATCTTTCTAGAGAGATAAAAGAGATGAGAATGGACAGAATCAAAGAATCTCCTAATATATTTCATCTTGGAGAAAGCTCTAGCATATCTCACCACTGGAATGATCAACCAGTGAATCAGCCACAAGTTTCCCAATGCTCCACTATGCCTACCTTTTTGGTTGTGGGAAATGAAGGGCCATAAGAACAAGCATCCCTTTAAGACTACTTTTAAGAATATGAGTCTCAGAATCAGAGATTCAAAGATCAGCTAAGTTTTCAAGAGTTTTGTCACCTGAAGGACAAAAGAAGACCAAGGCATCAGCATAGAGATGGTGGATTCACTCAGAATCATGATCGACATCACTCTATGGGAAGATTCTTCCTACCCAATTTTGATGGGTCATCCAAAATTTCTGCCAAAGCATGGGTAGAAAATCTTTACATCTACTTCCAGCTGAACAAGGTCCCTGAAATGGAAGCTATCAAGATTGCAGCGCTGCACTTTGAGGGTGAAGCACATGACTGGTGGTTCCATGGCTTGTCTACATTGGGTCATGCCAATGTCACTACTTATTCTGAGTTCACTAGAAGAGTGGTGGAAAGATTTGATATAAGAGATATAGAAGCACCTTTCATGAGCCTTGCAAAGTTGAAGCAATCAGGTAATACAGAGTCTTACATTTCTAAATTTTTGAGATTATCTGTTATGGTTCCTGACTTTTCTGCAACAAGAAGGGTGTATATGTTCATCGATGGTCTGGATGAACCTATTCATGGTTAAAGTCTACCAAGCCCATTACCTTGCATGATGCCATTGAGATGGCTAGAGACCTCCAAGGTGCCTTGCCAAAAGCAAAGGCAAACTTTCAGAACAAGCCCTCTTTCCTTTCTAAAGGGAAGGAAGAGAATGTTGCTCCTTTGAAGTAGAGCTCATTCAAGAAGCCTCTTGATATTGAAGTCCGGAGGAAACTAAGGAAGAAGAGGCTATGCTTCACTTGCCAATAATCATGGGTACCTAGACATAGATGTGCTGCTGGAAAAGCACATTACATAGAGGTCTTCTCATATTTTGAGGAGGAAGAAGAAGATGATGAACCAAGGAGGGGTCACAACGCTGACACTGTTGAGGGAGGTCCATCGCCATTAGGAGATTGGAATGCAGCATTTTATCCTATTGGAGGAACTCTTTCATCTTTGAGAGGAGTACCTAAATACTTGACCTTAAGATTTTAAGGTTCAATCATGAATCAGAGGGTTTCTGTTCTTATTGACAGTGGGGCTACCCACAACTTCATTGATGCCCATCTTGTGCAAAGGAGGGAAATACCCATTGATAATTTTGAGGGATTCTCTATTTTGGTCCCAGGAGATAGAACCATGAAATGCATGCATTATGTCCCATCACTTTCAATCACCATGGGATCCTATGCTTTGGTGGATCACTTCTTTGTAGTTGACATACCGAACACCAATGTTATTTTGGGTGTTCCATGGCTGATTACACTGGGGAAAGTCACCACTGATTGGGAGGATTTGAAAATGGAATGGGTAGACAAGAAGAGTGGTGCATCGCAAATGATCAAAGGCATGCATACTTACCCCTCACATAACACTTCTACACAAAAATCTGAATTGGAATGGCGCAGTGGAAGCAAGGACTTTACTGTCCCATCTATCATGTTCATGAGATTTCTGCATGGGACCCTATTATCTAGTGGCAAACCACCTGGGAGGCCACCTGATTCATCTTTTTTGGGGAAGACCTCACAACTTTCTGCTCCAAACTTAGATCCAGGAGGGATTGGAGCACTTGAAGAAAAAGCTACAGCACTAGGAGGCTTGGGTAAGCTCAAGAAGGAAGGAGATCTTCTTCCCTTATCATTATCACCCACTCTCATTTCTGGATCTATGCTGTGGGAGGAGAAGAATGGAAGGATCAACCTTCCAACACACACCTTTTGCATAGGATATGTCAAGGAGGAGATCAGCAACATGACAGACATTTCTGTTGATGTACCATCAGCATTGTCATTGTTGAGCAGTGTAGATCTATATTGGAAATCCAAACTGCTAGTGGATTATTCCAAAGATCTTCACACATGTATGATACTTGATGACCAACTCAATGAAGAGGGCTACTTAGTCCATGAGGGGGTCATCTATCATCATGGTAGGGTCTTCTTGTCTATAGCCTCTAAGCTCAAGCAGAAGATACTACAAGGAGCATGCAAAGAGTTATGTTTCAGCCACATGCATTCCATGAGGATCTACAACATTATCATGAGGAGCTTTGATTGGGAAGGCTTGAAAGAGGAAATACATCAACATTTCCAAGAATGCATGAGCTATGTGGAGTTGGGACAACCAAGGGACTCTATGCAAGAGTCATTTCAGCCATCTCTTCCTACTTTTGAAAGAGGAGAAAGATCCATGCACAACTACATGTGTATGAGAGACATTGTTGGTAAAGTATCTGATCATGTAAAGCAAGTTTCATTTTATGATTGTACATGTTCTTTTACCATTTTTATGCAGGCCATGACTCCTAAAAAGAGTAATGTATCATGTAAATCTCATGGCGATTGTTGGGCCACTAAAATTTCTGAACTTGGCCACTCCCTTGATGAGCAAAGGGAGATTTTCTTTCATGATGGGTGCTTCCCAAAAGCACCAAACATATCTCACACTTTCAGCCATGGTGAGATGACATGTGCAACAAGTAAGTGGTGGGGAAACCACTTACCATACCTTGATATGATGCAGGCAGGAGATGCACTGCGCTGGTACCATATGTGGGACTATGACCCACCTCCTCATGCTCAAATTTTTGTTTGTGTATATGTAGTTTTACTTCCATACATTGATGATATACTTGTACTATTTATGGGATTGTATGGAGGGAGGATGGGTATGTACCTCGTGGGATGGAGACTCTCCATGTACCTTATGCTACATGTTTCAGGGAGAGTATTGGTTCACCCATGTTTGTTTCATGTGAGTTCTTGACTCCTTGTGGGATGGACTTGTACATCTCATAATGACTTTGGAGGAACAATTCATGGAGGGTTGGATTGGTGAACACTTAGCTTATGAAGAAAGATTGATTATTGATGGTGTCACCAATGGAGGAGGAGAAGTGTTGCAGCACTCACCATATCAGTTGCTTGAGGACAAGCAACATTTTGGAGGGGAGGACTATAATATTCCCAATTAGCCCAAGCTCATGGGAATATACAATTTTGTTTCATTTTCTTGTTGCATGAATAAAATTGTATAGGAGGATCAATAAAACTCCTAAAAAACAAAATAAATCAATGCCACATGTGAACAAAGCTAAATCTAGGCTATTTACATAAGCACACTTAGGTGTGAAAGAGGCTGAATCATTTGGCCATGTCAACCAGGACCAAATCAACAACGTTGTCTAGGTACATTGAATGGAGCTAAATCATTGAGATGGTTTAGGGTTTGGAAAGATTTATATCTTATAAAAGGAAGAGGAGGAAATCAAGAGAGGGGTTTTTGATTGTATTATATTTCTGAATATATTGTTTGTTTAGACATATATAATTCTCTTGGCTGTTTAGCAGAGAATAGTGTTGTTTAGCATTGGGTGTTCTTGATCAGGAATCCCACCTCTTCCATTGAGTAGCTCTTGGAGGAGTCTTGCTTATCTTTTCCACTATCAGGCATTTGGCCAAGCTTCATCTTCCAACTACAACACAGATCCTGTTGAGGGTTTGGTTGTCCTTGTAAGCTGCAGCAAGTGGAGGCTAGATCTATTCAGATCTAGGCCATTCTAGTGCCTCTTTTCAATGGGAAAGTACTCTATCCCATTGGCAAGAGTGTCTTAGCTGATTGGAGCCTCAGATCTACATCTTGACATTAGGCCAAACTTTCCATCAAGCCTACAACATATTTTGTCTTCCAGGACTGTGTTATCTGCAAGAGGAAAGTTGCAGGGTGTTTTGGCAATATTTGAGGAGTGATCTCTAATGTTGGGGATTTTCCCTTCACAGTGGTGATCCATGGATTTCTGTACTATTCCATGTCATATTCAGATCTGATATGAATAATCATGTATTATCTTCAGAAATCTTGAATAGATCTGCAGATCTGCTACATAGAATCTCAGATCTACTCCATGTGCTTCATGTATTGCTGAAAACCCCAAGGGGTATGTAAAGTAGAGACACTATAGTGTATGGATCTGTCATAGATCTGACCGTTCATGCATTATTTTTCTCTAGATATAAGTTTTAATCTACAACTGCTGTATGCTCAATAAAATAACGCTGTCAAGCCTTTTGCAGTCAATATATTTGTTGCAACACCTCTTTTTGAGGGATTTCTTCTATTTCAGTCTTCTATTTCCTATTATACATTGCATGGGCCTCATTACAGATCTGATTTATTGTTGTATACATGAAATTTGGGCCTCCTTATTGGCCTCCTGCTACTGTTCAGCCAAACTGCGTTATTTTCCTGCAGTATTGTTGCATATTTCTACAGCCCCACTCTTGGGTGTTTTCTAGCTATACTAGGTGTGGGAGGTCTGTTTACCTCACCTAGTTTGATTTGTTTTTTCTATCCTCATGGATTTAGATGCTATATCTCTAGATCTAAGTGATCCATGAGCTGCATTGAAATTTCATTGCACATACTTCTGAAAAATGCGTTATTCTAGCATGCATTGCTGACAGTCCCAATTTGGAGATATTACACAAAGTATCAACTTTAGCAAGAAGAATTGCAACATTGGATTTATCATTCTGACCCTGTTTCTATTTATAACATTGAGATAAACTCTCATCAGCACCAAGAATATAAAGTTGAGGTTGATGTAGAAATTAAACAACATGCGTGTATATCTTGGATTCACCCGATCTAACAATGTACTTAAGTTTAATATTGAATCTCTTCTACAAATATTTTTCGGAATTAAAAAAACAATCGCTAATCACACGCTAATCACATGAAGTAAAGAAGAATCAAATCACACACAACAAAAATAATTTCCCGGTGAAAGATTATAACTAAAAACCCCACTATCTTCTATTGTATATTCAACATTAATCATGAAACAATTACATACAAAACTATTCTCACAAGAGCCCTTGAGTGCTTAGCTAATTTTCTCAAACTTTCATGAACAAAACTGACCAACACATAGCCAATTCTCAGCCTCTAAACAGCCTACCTTGCTTGCGCAATCCCTGATGAATGTAATCCCTAAAAGATAATAATTTTAGTCTTCCTTGACTGCTCAAGTATCATGGGTACTCCAATGGGTGTTTGGTTGCATGTGTGCAACCCAATAATCCTACAACTGATAGTCAACTTTCCTTTCACCTAGAACTCAACTAGGTCTCCACTAGATATGACATGCATGCAACTAATAATAGTAAATCCTCAATTGCATGTGAGATCACTGATTTTGAATTAATTAATATTTAATTCACTTGATCTCTCACGAGTATATATTTAGTTACAACTAGCACAACTGATTTTAACTCACTTAAATGAGTTAAACTAATAACAACCTACATTAACTAGTGCACCACTGCACTTTGAACCCTGTTACAACTAGAATTACTCTACATGCCTCACCAACTACCTCTAACTCCAAATACACTAGCTAACTGATTTTATCACTCTCAGTTAACTATTTCAAGTCATCATTGAGAATATATTACAGTTTATTGTCCATCTTAATTAAGGGATAATTAAAATAGACATGCACCCAAAAATAACACTGTGGGCCCTAACCTAGTGTAGGTGCTTAATGCACTAGGTGTCGGTGCTAAAATTTTCTTGTTCAATCTCAACAGTTGATTCCCATTTAGTTCCTAGGGCAAGAGTATATTTGCACGCAAAAGTAGAAATTCAGCCTGCACTTCCCAAGCCAATCATCATACCTTGGTAAGAGCTTGTCAGAAACAAGCACAAAATAGGTCTTGGATATGACAATGAGGTGTCCTTCTTATTCTAGACTATTCCAAGCCCATTCAATTTCAAAGTGTTGGGTTTCTTCATGGCGGTTCACCTTAATCTATTCCAGACTCTCCTCCTCTTCCACAACAACCACAACATTTTCTTAAATGCCAACATTGTGACAAAGTTTTCCATATGAAATATCATTGTTTTGATCTTCATCCATGTGATCATTTTCATAAAACAAATAATTCTTCACATATATTCTTGAAAAACAAGTCTCCTGTAAGAACAAAGATTCATCTTAGATGGATCGCTTCTTAGCAATGGGATTCAACAACCAAGAAGATATTTCATTCACATGTCAGAACTTGTTCTAGAGTATTGAACAGTCTTGCAATTTATTTTTCTCCATCTTCTCACCTTTTATCTAACAGGGGGGAAGTGATGATGGTCATATACAAGCTTCAAATCCACATCAAGCGATCTTGATCCATAGCTTTCCATACCAGATTCAGAGTTGTAGCCAGAGACACAGAAGTTCAAGCAAGCCTGAGCCACAACCTGCCATACCAGATTTAGAGTTATAGGGAGAGACAAAGATGCCCATGAGCATGCCTTTGGTTGGTGGTCAACCTTAAACCATCTATGCGGGGTTGAGACATCCCTTTTCAGGTTAAGCTTCTTCCTCTTCAAATAATTTGGGACACTTCCTCTAGTAGAAGACTTTAAATTCTTTCCATTTTTGGAAGAGTTCCAGGAATTGAATTAATAATTATAGAGTTGGTGGTCATCCTTAAACCACTGCAGGTTGAGACCTCCCTTTTCAGGTTGAGGTTCTCCCTTTTTATATAGGTTTCATACCTCCTTTTTCCAGGTTGAAGGTCTCCCTCTTCAAATCATTAGAAGCACTTCCTCTAGAAAAATACCTCAAATTCCTTCCAATTTTGAAAGAGTTCTGGGAACTGCACTAATCATTCCAGTATTGGTGATCATTCTTAAACCACCACCTTACGCCAAAATTTCAAACAACACATTCAACCTAGTGCTACCATGAATTTTTTCACATTTTGTATTACAAATCTCTTCTTGGACTCATACATACCCCTTCGGATTAACAGGGGGAGTGTTGGACACCAACTCCTCTAAGGGTTTCAGTGGAAGTTGAATACTCAAAGAGAGTCCAAGAGACCACTTGGAATATGAAACCAAGGGTCACTATACATGTATAAATGCGTATGATTGTGAATAGTAATGCATTCAAAGCTTATTCTTCATACCTTCTATCTTTGAAATTGTTGTGTTTAACAATAATTTAATGTAAAATAATCATAGATATATTTTTTATATTCATTATTATATTTATTTCAGTCAACACATGTTCTTCATGTTTATAGAGTAAAAAAGAGTAAAAAATAATTTATTATGAGTAAAATAAAATGTACTTGAGTCATATCCCATTTGGATATTTGTGCGAAAATATAATTTTGAATTATATTGAGTCAAAGTCCAACAAAAATTGTCAAGTCAACCCTCCTTGGGAACAAGTTGGCATAGGTCTCCAAGAGCCACCTATTCGACCTCCTAGACAGATATATATATAGAAGGAAGCTTGAATCATTTGGGATATCATATAATTTGACATCTAAGAAATACATTTGAACTATACGGAGGAACAAAATTCAAAGGAACAATAATATTATATTTCTCTTTGACAAAATTTCGGGCCTCCACAACTCACACATGTGAACATGAAAAATTCTCTGTGTTGGGACAAAATTTGAGGGCCAAAATTTCAGGAATTGACCAGATTTGGGATAGTTTGACCATCATTGATTTTGACATTGGAGGTGACTTGAAGGAGGGCTTGAATTGGAATTTTTGGTGGTAGTTTTGGTCCTGGTCTTGGGTCTTGGATATCTCATTTTGATCTGATTCTATAAGAGAAGGGTTGTTGGGTTTTCCCCTTGGGGGGTTTTGCCTTGGATTGGAGCCTACTTTTTGTGTCTCTTGTGTCTTTATCTTCCTGAAATATTGAACATTTTGCATAATTTCTTAATGTAGAAGACATAATAAATAATAAAAAATAAATCTAAAAATTGACACATAATTATCAAGTAGAGAAATAAATCCTAATTCCGCTACACTTGGTTTTTCAACAGTTTCCACCATGTGTGAAAAAAAAGTGCTATTTGTATATCCAATAATATTGCTCTTCACTCAAAGACCAAGAATATTCCCACAAGGTATCATTTTATTAGAGAATAGGTGGTTGATCATATTGCGAAGTTGGAGTAAATATCCACAAAATAACACGTTGTTGATAGCTTCACCGAGCCTCTTGCCTCAGAGCCTTTTGATTATTTAAGGAAAAGGTTGGGAGTGAAATCTCACTAATCTCTTCACTATATTTATTCACAAGTAAAGAAGGTAGTTTTCCAAATATATTAAGGATAGTTGTATGTCATAAGGTTAGAGATAAGAAAAGAGACTCAATTCAAGGGGAGATTTAAGATTGGTAGGCATTGTACAAATTTAGGGTGAGGAAATTGCACTATGAAATGAAAATTTTGTATGATTCCTAAGTTTTACTCTATCCTTCCTCCATTAGTATCACTTGATTTAAGCATCAATCAATATGCTAAGAAAAAATTACAATCAACAACATGTTACATCCAAGGTTATAACACAATATCTTTAGGGGGAGAATGATTAAAGGGGGAGTATCTCAAACCCTTTTCCATTGATGTCAAATAGGGAGAAATATCAGACATTGGAACCTCAAAGCCAAGTGGTAACTGAGAATACAATGGCACATCAAAAGAAAAGGGGGAGATTGAGAATACAATTGTAGTTCTACAGTCTAACAAGGGGAGTGTTTCTATATGGTGGTGTTTCCATCCATCACCAACAATTTCAGGAGCTATTTCCATCAATACCAAAGTGGGATATGGTTGAGTATGTTGGAAAATGTTGTCATTGATGTCAGGTGATGTCTAGTTCAAGGGGAGCTAGTTAGTTTTAATTCATGATGCTTATGTTGTTATTGATGTCTTGTTTGCTTATGATGACCTAGTTTTTTTATTGGGTAGTTTATCTTTAAAGGAAATTTTTCTACATGTAAATTTCTCAAAAGAACATGAAAATTACTTGGTTGGATAACCCTCTCGAAGACCTTTCCAATGATATATGGTACTTAGCCTAATTCCCAAGGAAGTAAGGAGAAATTAAGGCTTGAGGTGGGTCAGTTTAGTCATGGTTTTAGGCCACTCAAGGTTTTTCGAGGGCCCCACCTTATCATATCAACACCAATCATCAGTGGAAGGAAAAAAATAAAGAGGAATAAAATTCCAATGACTAGCAAGCAGCGACTCGACATTTCACTAATCACAATAGTCAGTCATCAAGGAGCTTGTTGGTAAGAGCCTAGGCACCTATCAGATCAGTGCCAATCCGATAGTAGAAGGACGAAATATTTAGAGGAATAAAATTTTGATGGGCGATAGGCCATGTCCCAACAAGCACTGGTCACAATGCTTGTTCACCTCGGGGATGACAGTGAGTGCCTTGACGATTATTGAACCATCGATGTAACTCAAGTTTCCTTTGCACACAAAAAACACAACAGGGAGGCATCAGGTAGCTAGCCTTGGCATGCTCTTCGAGGATCCAAGTGGAAGATTTATGACACGACACAATGAGTCGATGACAAGTGAAAACTAGATGACATGGTAGAGACATGTGGCAGGCTGATGACATGAAAACTTGAGGTGAGGACATGTGTCAAGTGGAATTGGGAATTTTGGGTGGGTGAAGTGGCCCCTTTCCGAGTGACATGTGGTGGTGACATGGCTGTGACATGGTATGACTAGTGGCAGGTTGTAATGCCACAATAACATGGACATGGTATACCCAATTGTTCATAAGAAATCAAGAAACAACAGACAGTGGGACCAATTAAACATCCATGACACCACATTGCACAGGTGCATACAACAAGAGACTTCAAACTGCCCCCAACCCTCCCCCCCCCCCCCAACCCTCCCCCCCCCCCCCCCCAACCCTCATTAAGAAAAGGAAGGGGGGACCTAAAGTGTTTTCTATGTCGTCAAATATCATTGGATAATTAGATCACTTGACATCCTCCAAGAAGGTGAGGGTAACTTAACTATGCATAAAACACATTTTAAACCTCCCCACCCCTTGTTAAATGTCAAATAAGTAAGGGGACCTTGAAATGACATTTCAATCATCGATTATGATCGAATCTCCTAGTGCACCTTGAGAAGTGCCTAAATTTTAACATTGGGTGAACTATAGTGGTCTAATGCAGAGAAAACTTGGGGGTTAAGCCTTTGTTTCAAACAAGTGAAAATATGATCTAAGGAGCACAAAGGCAAGGGGTTGTAACAAAAAATCTAGCCTTCAAGCACCAAATCCTATTAGAGAATTAAATCCCATTTCATATGTCAAATTTAGTAAAATAAGCTAGAATGTTTTGTTGACGTACCTCTACAAAAAGAAAGAAGGAAATGTAAGATGAGGGATTTCCCATGCAAATTTAAATGTCTACAACTCCTATCAAATTATAGAAGAACAAATAGTACAAAGAGATGAGGGGGAGTCAAGAAAAGAGTGAACAAGAGCATATATGAAATAGATTTGAAGTGTAATTTGATGGTTAAAGGCTATGTTTGCAGACAAGTTGAGATCTGAGGCAACCATAAGTTCAAAGAACTGTAGAGCTGAAGCATTGAAAATAGAATTGCAGAAAAGAAATTGTAACTAACAGAAGATCTGGAAGGGAGAAGCAGAGGGGAGAAGCAGAGATAGTGAGTAACTTAAATTGGATCCGTGAATTAAAGGAAGAAAGGTTGTTGCAGAGGAAATTGTAGAAAATTTGAGAATTAAATAGTTGGTTCAACAATATTTTAATCAAATGAGCCTAAAATATGAGTGTCAAAATTAATGAAAAGGGGATCTGATAGAATGAGCATGTAGGTGCTTGTAGAACAGGGGGTTGGAGCCTCCTTCAAGTCGGTGCTTCTAAATATCAGGAAGTTGGTGCTTCCACTAAGTGGGTGCTTACTAACACAAGGGGGTTACAACCTCCTTTAGGTTGGTTCCTACATAATTTGATGTAATCTCGAGTTGGTGCTTACATTTACATAATAACCAAAAATAATTAGGGGTTTTCTTCCGTATGAGTTTCCACATAAACTTATGGTGTTCAAGTTTTATGTGATTAATATATTGTTGTATTGTTGAATGTGTTTAATAAACTAATTAATTATTAAAGGTGTTAAAATACTAATTCAATGTTGCAGGAGATGCTGGAAATACTGATTCACCCCCCCTCTCAGTATTTCCAACAATTGGTATCAGAGCTTGGTACCTTCAATAGTAGTTTAACAGCTGGAAGGAGGTCGAGGAGCATACCAAGAATATTTTACCTCTATTCAAAGAAAATAATTATGCACTCTAGAAATAAAGAATGGAGTTCTATATATTGGCGCAAGGTTACGAAGTATGGGACACTGTTCAAAATGGATTTACAACAACCAAGAATGAACAAGGTAAGAAAACTTTGGTAAATGATGTAAAAGAAAAGAATATTAGTATCAGTGGACTTATTAAATCTTCTTATCATAAGGTGTTGGGTTGTAAAACCACAAAAAATGTATGGGACAAGCTTGAGAAGATATATGCAGATGACTGAAATGTCAAAGAAGCAAAGCTTCAAATCTACAAAGCAAAATTTGAGCAACTCAGAATGAAATAATATGGCAACATTGTTGCATACTTTCAACACGTTGATGAAATAACCAACACTCTGGAAGGATTGGGAGAGCTTGTTGATGAGAAGACTATTATATGAAAGATTATTAGAACGTTACCCGAGAGATTCAACCCAAAGGTATCAGTCTTAGAATATAGTGAAAATCTGGACAAACTCAACAAAGAGGAATTACATGGAGTTCTCATAGCATACGAAATGAGACTTTATGAAGAAGAGGGTACTTCGCATCTAGAAACTACATTTGTTGCATCTAAGAAAACCAATAAGGACAAACAAACTTCAAAGGAAAATACCTTCACTTGCAAGTGTGAATAAAAGGAAGATGATGAAGAAGGTCTCTCAGATGGAGAATATGCTTACTTTACGAGAAAACTAAAAATTGGTAAGGGAAAATTCAAAGGTAAACTTCCATTGTTGTGTTTCGGCTGTGGTGAGGTTGGGCATTTCATAGCAAAATGTCCGAACAAAGGTGATGGAAATTCAAAAGGAAAGAAAGGCTTTAATAAATTCAACAAGACCCCATATGAATTATGGAAAGGAAAACCGGCTAATGTAAAATATTTCAGAATCTTCGGAAGAAAATGTTATATCAAAAGAGAAGATCAAAAGTTGGGTAAGTTTGAATCATGTGTTGACGAAGGTATCTTTTTTGGTTACTCATGCAAAAGAAAGGCCTATAAATGCTATAATCTAAGACGAAAATAGATAGTAGAGAGCATAAATATTACATTTTACGAAGATGGTGTTCTAACGAATTATGATGAGGATATAGAATCTTTGAAACTTGAGATAAAGGCTGAAAAAGACACGAAGAAATTATAGAACAAGAAGAAACTATCAACCAAGAAGAAGTAAATAATGATCATCAAGATATATCGAACAACAACAACAAGCTACTCCAAAGAGAAAAAAATAATGGGTTCAAAAGAAATAACCATCAAATAAAATCATTGGTGACATAAATGAAGTTTGACAGCTTTGTTCATCACAACAAGCTCACATTGATTTTCTAGCAACCTTTGAGCCTAGTAGTTTTGAGAAAGCCAACCAGAATGAACATTGGGTAGCAGTTATGAATGAAGAATTGGATCAAATCGTGAAGAATAAAACTTGGGAATTAGTTCCATGACCAAAAGATAAAAATTTCATTGGGACTAAATGGGTGTTCAGGAAAAAATTGAATGAAGATGGATAGGTTACCAGAAACAAAGGAAGATTGGTTTGCAAAGGCTATGCACACGTGGAAGGAATTGATTTCGACAAAAAAAATGCACCAGTTGCCAGAATGGAAGCCATCCGAATTTTTCTTGCCTGTGCATGTTCAAGAAAAATCAAAGTCTACCAAATGGATGTTAAGTCAACATTTTTGAATGGTGAATTAGAAGAAGAAGTTTACATTGAACAACCAGAAGGTTTTCTACTATTAGAAAAAGAAGACTATGTTTGCAGATTAAAGAAGGATCTATATGATCTCAAGCAAGCTCCTAGAGCATGGTATGCTCATCTTGATGGATATCTATGTCAAAAAGGGTTCAAGAAAGGTACTATTGATAACAATATTTATGTACAAATATATAAAGATAATTTAACGATCGTTGAGGTATATCTGGATGATATAATATTTGGTAGCAATGATGATCGACTAAGTAATAACTTTGCTACAAATATGAAAAGTGAGTTCGAGATGTATTTACTTGGTGAGTTGACATACTTCTTATGGCTTCAAATATCTCAACAAGAGAAATTAATATTTACATGTCAAGCCAAGCACATCACGGAAATCCTCAAGAAATTCAAAATGGAAGATTGCAAAACCGTCCTTACTCCGATGGTAACAGTGGTGCAGGGGTAACCCCGCTTCACCCACATTCCCAGTACTTTTCAAATTTCATTTAAACTGTGTGTCAATGCATGCCCAATCAACTCAATATCCAATTCTCATCTTTTTTTTCTATAAGGATCTTCTTAATCCTTTCTTCCATTCATTTATCAAATTCCTAGAATTTGATTAATGAATACCTTTACAATCTTATTTTTCCCAATATAACAAGTCCTTTGGTCAAAATAAAACCAACGCACTTAACCATTCACATGACACCCACATCGCATATTCAACACTACACGCACACCATAATATCTCAACATATATAATATATATATGTAATTCGTTCACATGAATGACCCGACATCCGTAAGGATTGACCGCCAATATTATACAATTAACCTTGGTTAATTCTTTTAACATATTCCATTATAATACGTCGAGTAACATTAAAAAACCAATTCATTATATATAATTCCACCGGACCCACAATACAATCAAAGACCAATCCGAACACACCGTACCTGGCTTAACCTCCGTGCTCTTCCATTAAACCTCGGGCAAGTTCAACACACGATCATCGTTCGATATCGAGCCTCCAGATCGACGGCTTTTATTAATTTCGCTCCACGTCTTCAGTCGGGGTATAACGCGCGAAGGCGCACTTTAAAGGGCGGTTTTTGGACGGTCACTTCGCCACGTGTTGAACTCTGAATGGAATCACTCCGATTCCACAAATATCGCCTGCTCCGGAAAAGGGGTGCGAAATGGTAGGGTGGTTTTCGGTAATCCACGTTCACTGTTCATCTGGTCGTGGTTCCACTTCCTCACGCAAGGTTCCGTTATCGTCCTTTTTCTCCAGGTTCTATTCCTTTTGCTCGGTTCGTCTATTCTCATACAGTGCACACCCAATCGCTTATTCACAGAGAGTATGATTCACTGTATTCGAAGGGAACAGGGGATTCGCACAAAACTAGTCCCATAGGGTTCTTTACTGCACAATTGCCACACAATTGCTCCTCAAGAACTCATGTGTTCACACAGGAGTTAATTCGACCATTACAAAATAATATTAATTCAATGTCTCATGCCTGGAGATTCACACTATCCATAATTACAGGGAATAATCGACAAACGCACAATACGCAAGGTATTCCTCACACAGGGTTTTGACAACAAATGCACAGTTACATTGAGATAATTTCCTCATATCATTCGACCAAGAGGGCATAAGTCACACATGGGATTTATAAACAATTCTTCATAAACAGATATATATATACACAGGTGATAAATCTCAAAACATGTTCTTACAGTTCCATGACAGGCCAGATATTCAACTCAATGGCCATTATTCTCCTATTCTGTTACTGAAGAGGTCCTCTGCCTCTCTCCAGCTCTCGGACTCTCTTTTCCTCTCACCGCTCTAACCTCTTCAGGGTTACATTTATATAAACAGTTCGCAACCCTTAGCATTCCAATTCCTGAACCTAGACTCAATAACTGAATTAATCCTAAACTGACTCTTCGTATTCCTATCTCCACCAACTTCTCATGTTCTCAAAATATCTTGAGAACAAATACAATTTCCTACCAAAATATTCAAAATATTAATATTTACAAGAATTCAAAGGACATGGGACCCCCTATGTCCACTTTATGTACAAGGAAACTTTTGAACCTAATGCTCCTGCATCAGACTCCCAAGCTTCAAATTTTTCATGGTCTCCTGATCATGTGCTCCTTGTCTCTACCTCCAGGATCCCATACTTGGCTTTGCTGCTGTCCATCAGCTGCATCATTCTTCAACTGATCTTCTCCAAGCTTCCAGACCTTGTTTTGTAATCTACCCCCAGCTATGCTTTTACAATCTACCATTGTCTTTCTCCTGTTGAAACTCACCATCTATCCTGTTGTTGTCTGCTGCTCCGGATTCACTCTCATCATCAGTCTTCTGATGTACTCAATCTCCATGTCCAGCTTATCCTTTGGCTGGAAACTATCTTGCCCTCTGCTGCTGCCTTCAATCTCTGTCGCTGCCAATATTGCTGCTCTTGTTGTCTCACATGCTATTAACATGTTTATTTCTTCTTCAGGTGCCATCCTCCATGTTGTGTCTGCTGCTACCATGGGTGTTGCTGCTGCCCATGTTGCCTCCGTGCACCCGACCTGAATATCCCTTAGGATACTTCCCTCTGTAGCACTCCTCTTTTGTTCACCATCTGCAAGTTCATTCTCAGAAAACAATCCACTATTTGATTTCCTACCAGCAGTGACATACTCCTCCAGCACACTGGTAAACAGAATTAGATTCTGCAAGCTAGTATCTACTCCTCTCTTCTTCACAGCTTCAAGCATCCTTGCCCCAAGGTCTGCAATCCCTTTCTCTTCTTCAAATGCTCTCAGTAAATAGTTCAACCATTTCTCCTGTGGTTTTTTTACATCTTCAACATGCTGGAAGTTAGACTCCGCATCTTTTTCTTCTTTGTGGGAAATCTTCAGCAATTGCCTCTCATCCTCCTGATGGATTTTAGAAATCCAATCAAGTTCTCTGAGCTTTTCCTTCTCATATTCTGTCAGAATGGAATGCTGATTCCTCCTCACTTCAGTAGCTTCTAAAACTTGTTCTTCAGGCTGGCTTTGGCCTACCCAACTAGCCAACTTTTCTCTGTCAATGACATTGATAATTCTCTGTATATGAGACATGGTTGTCTCATCCTCCTTCAGCAACAATTTTTCTTCTCTCAAGACAATGTCAAAGGATGAATCGTCTTCTGCATCACCTGTACACATAAACAAACTGTCAGTGTTAAAACCATGAGACCCAATGGTCTCAATTGATGATCTAGTCACCAATTCTTCTCCCGGCATTTCTAAGTCTGGTTCAGGGCTCAGAATTTCTTCATCATCTTTTTCTTCAGCTGTCAGAGTCATCTCTACTGCTCCAATCATCATGCCTAGATGCTGGTCCTTCACTATGTTTTCAGCCAACATAGTTTCCTTCTCATTCATTTCTCTGACAACTTCCAACTGTTGTCCTTCCTCTTTCTCTATATGATTAACACATGAATCATCAGTAGTAAAGTTCCAATGCTCCAGTGCCTTCTTCTTCTTTTTTACAACACATCAGTATGTTGTGCAGAACTCCTTTCCAAACCCTCTGTCAGCATTTCAGTATGCTGGTCTGCATCCTTCATGAGACTGTCAACTGGTCTCATTTTTCTTCCATCATCTGCTCCATGAACTCCATCCATGAAGATCTTCCTGCCTTGCTTTCCCAGCAACTCATCCAGTGCATAGGTCCTCTGCTTTTCCAATTCTCTTCTCTGAGAATCCAACCTCCTATATAACTCAACAACTTTCATAGGAGTAGATTTTGGGAACCTTATACAACCCTTTATGCCTCTGCTTATTCTTGACCAATCCTCAGCTGGCCCTTCTCTCTCAGTCTTCATCAGAATGAAATCCTGATTTCCCATCTCTGCAAGGACTCCAACTACCTGCTCATTATGGCCATTTAACAAAATCAGCATGTCATTATCAGCATTAATGACAAACTCATCATCATCAACCCCATTAAAACAATCTCTTCTACCAAATAAGGAATTAATGAATTCCTTCTGCTGCAGTAGTTCAATCTGTTCTTCATCTGAGAGACAGTCATCATATCTTGCTTGCCAACAGTCAGCTTTATTCATCACAGTCCCATCATGTGAACTGTCTTCTTTAACACCTGCATTCATACACAACTTGTCAGTTGTAGAAACATAAGACCTCATGGTCTCAATTGATGATTTGATCACCAAATCTTTCTGTTGTTCCAAGTCTTCTATCTTCTCCCGAGATTCTTCAATGGTCCCTTCTTTAATTTCTTCAAGCTGTCCAACTTCCAGCTTCTGGCCATTATCACAAACTAAATCTCTTCTGCTTCCAATATGTTGGAAAGAAGAATCCTTCTCCAACTGTGCATGGGCATCCTCAAAACATGTAGCTGCTCCATTTTCTTCCTTAGTGACAACATCAGTAGTTTGTTCTCTCTCACCTGTTGTTCCTGCAAAAATACAAAATATGTCAGATGTAAGGCTCTTGGACCCCTTGGTCCCACTTGAAGCTTCAGTCTGCAAGTCTTTCTCCAGATACTCAATCTCTCTGAGTATTTCTTTCTTCTTCTGAGCATTCATCATCTGCTCCTTCTTCCTTTGTAGCCTTTGCCACTTTATCTTCTTCTTCATGAGCCAACCAATTCTCTGGCTTTCTTCTATCCATCTCTTCAATTCATTAAACTCTTTTCTGATCTCAGCTAATTCCTTCTGCAATTCTTCATCTGTGGATTTCTTCTTCCTCATGCCATTTGCTTTGGCATCTTCACACACTCTTCTGTTGTGGTTTCTCCCAGAACCTCTGCAATCTCTGCAGTCTCTACTATGGCCCTCAGTAGCCATTCTCTTCTCTAGGAGTTCTTCACTCACAAGCTGCACTAAGCCTCTGCAACAACAAGCTCTCTTGCTGCAACATACCTCACCAAGCTTCTCTCCTGAGCTCCGGCTTTTGGAAAGTATTGGTCCCCTCTCTTTGGAACCTCCTGAGCACTCTCTCTGCTCTCTAGTCTTCACTCTGCAACTTTCTCAAGAACACCCCTTTTTTCTTCTGTCATCCAACCTCTGTTGGGAATTATTTCAAGTTCTGCCACACTCTTTATGCACTCAGAATCCCTTGCTGGACTCTTCTATCACTGCTCTCAAAGCTGTGATCTACTCCTGCTGAGATGTATTCAATTATCTGCACTCTGACTTCTGCAAACAATATCTTCCAACTAGAGTTCAAATAAGGCTCATCTTCTCTCGAGAAAACTACAAATGTCCTCCTTATTCAGCCTCTAGCTGAATACCAGGCTCACTCTCTTACCTCTCAAGATCCCTGACTGATCTTGCTTCTTTTCTCTTCTTTTCACCTGCACTGCATCTACCTGCTGCAATATTTTGTCTTCAAATCCAGATTCTGCTCATCTGGAGACCTTCACTGCATGTCAAATCAAATCTGCATCTTCTCTACTAAACAGATCCAACATCAACTATTCTTCTGGTTCAGTATATGTGCATTTCCAAAACAAACTTTTCAACGAGCTAATCAAAACCTGGCTCCGATACCACTTTGGTGCAGGGGTAACCCCGCTTCACCCACATTCCCAGTACTTTTCAAATTTCATTTAAACTATGTGTCAATGCATGCCCAATCAACTCAATATCCAATTCTCATCTTTTTTTTCTATAAGGGTCTTCTTAATCCTTTCTTCCATTCATTTATCAAATTCCTAGAATTTGATTAATGAATACCTTTACAATCTTATTTTTCCCAATATAACAAGTCCTTTGGTCAAAATAAAACCAACGCACTTAACCATTCACATGACACGCACATCGCATATTCAACACTACACGCACACCATAATATCTCAACATATATAATATATATATGTAATTCGTTCACATGAATGACCCGGCATCCGTAAGGATTGACCGCCAATATTATACAATTAACCTTGGTTAATTCTTTTAACATATTCCATTATAATACATCGAGTAACATTAATAAACCAATTCATTATATATAATTCCGTCGGCCCCACAATACAATCAAAGACCAATCCGAACGCACCGTACCTGGCTTAACCTCCGGGCTCTTCCATTAAACCTCGGGCAAGTTCAACACACGATCGCCGTTCGATATCGAGCCTCCAGATCGACGACTTGTATTAATTTCGCTCCACGTCTTCAGTCGGGGTATAACGCGCGAAGGCGCACTTTAAAGGGCGGTTTTTGGACGGTCACTTCGCCACGTGTTGAACTCTGAATGGAATCGCTCCGATTCCACAAATACCGCCTGCTCCGGAAAAGGGGTGCGAAATGGCAGGGTGGTTTTCGGTAATCCACGTTCACTGTTCATCTGGTCGTGGTTCCACTTCCTCACGCAAGGTTCCGTTCTCGTCCTTTTTCTCTGGGTTCTATTCCTTTTGCTCGGTTCGTCTATTCTCATACAGTGCACACCCAATCGCTTATTCACAGAGAGTATGATTCACTGTATTCGAAGGGAACAGGGGATTCGCATAGAACTAGTCCCACAAGGTTCTTTACTGCACAATCGCCACACAATCGCTCCTCAAGAACTCATGTGTTCACACAAGAGTTAATTCGACCATTACACTATAATATTAATTCAATGTCTCATGCATGGAGATTCGCACTATCCATAATTATAGGGAATAATCGACAAATGCACAATACGCAAGGTATTCCTCACATAGGGTTTTGACAGCAAATGCACAGTTACACTAAGATAATTTCCTCATATCATATGACCAAAAGGGCATAAGTCACACACGGGATTTATAAACAATTATTCATAAACATATATATATATACACAGGTGATAAATCTCAAAACATGTTCTTACAGTTCCATGACAGGCTAGATATTCAACTCAATGGCCATTATTCTCCTATTCTGTTACTGAAGAGGTCCTCTTCCTCTCTCCAGCTCTCGGACTCTCTTTTCCTCTCACCGCTCTAACCTCTTCAGGGTTACATTTATATAAACAGTTCGCAACCCTTAGCATTCCAATTCCTGAACCTAGACTCAATAACTGAATTAATCCTAAACTGACTCTTCGTATTCCTATCTCCACCAACTTCTCATGTTCTCAAAATATCTTGAGAACAAATACAATTTCCTACCAAAATATTCAAAATAATAATATTTACAAGAATTCAAAGCACATGGGACCCCCTATGTCCACTTTATGTACAAGGAAAGTTTTGAACCTAATGCTCCTGCATCAAACATGTTGCAAATTGAGCATAGACGACTCATCTAAGGATGTGGATTAGAGGTCGTATAGATGTATGATTGGTAGTCTTCTATATGTAATAGCCTCCTGGCCATATGTTATGCAAGCAGTTGGACAAGTAGCAAGATTCCAAGCAGCACCAAAAAAATCACATATTATTTTCGTCAAAATAATTCTTCGATATCTAAAGGGCACAACAAAATATGGCTTGTGGTATTCCAAGGGTAAAAATATCATTATTCAAGCCTTTGCAGATGCGGATTGGGCATGAAGAGTTGATGATCGTAAGAGTACTAGTGGAGCAACATTCTATCTAGGTGGTTGTCTCGTATCATGGTTGAGAAAAAAGAAAACCTCAATCTCGTTATCTACAGCAGAAGCAGAATACATTGTAGCAACAACTTGTTGTACTCAAGTCCTTTGGATTAAACAAAATTTGAAAGATATTCAAGTACAATTCAGTGAGCCTATTCCCATCTTCTGTGATAACACCAGTGCCATCACCATCTCCAAGAATCCTATCATGCATTAAAAAAAACACATTCCGATCAAATATCATTTTGTTAGAGATAAGTCACTGAAAAGAATATCAAAGTTGAATATGTTGGTACAAAAGAACAAATCGCTGATATATTCACTAAGCCTTTACCTCGTGAAGCATTTGAATATCTTCGCTAGAAGCTTGGGATTCTCCAAAGTTCTCATTATATTTTCCTTATTCAGAATATAAAGGGGGAGTGGAAGTGTGTAAAGGTTCGCAGGATGGTTGTGTGTTAGGGGGAGTTACCCTTTTCCATTGATGTCAAAGGGGGAGAGAATGTTGTAGGAAGAGGTGTTATGATCGCAGGGGCAGTACTTGTGTTGCCATCAATGCCAACCACTGACCAATAGGATAATATCATGCTTAATTTTTATGTAATTGTTTAATTAAAGAAACTAGGAGTCTCTAGAATTAGTGTCATTCTAGAATTAATAGTGAGATAAGGAAGTTAGGATAGAATCCTAAATTTGAGAGGATATATCTCGACTTCCTCCAAATATCTAGGAGGAAGTTTCTCTTGAAGATATTCGAGAGACTTCTCTCCTCTAAATAAATAGCCATGTAATAGTTTACGAAAATCAATGTTTTTTGGACTGTGATTTTAATCAATGAGAATTTGGTGTGTGTTTTGAAAGGTTTATCCTCTGCACCATTTTTGGTATCAGAGCTATGAGGTTGAGTGTTCAGTGAAATTCTTTGCAGTTAGTTTGATAAATCATGTAAGAGCATGTGTGTGAATGCGTAGGCTGCAAAACATGGGCACAGAAATAGGCTTGTCGACATTCAAAACCAGAATCAGGTGATTCAGGGACATGCAATTTAAGATCATAGAAGTACAATATTCCAGAAGTAACAATGAGGAAATTATCGTTCAAGGAAATTCGCAAGCTGGAAAATGAGGAATAAACAGATTTGTAATGATATGCATTAAAATATGTATTTAGCCCTGCTATTGATGCTGATTTTTTATTGTGCGGAGCTGCGTCGGATTTTTGAGAATGCTCAGAATAATATATGTTGCACAAAATGTAAGTACATATCATCGTAACTAATGTTGGTGCTTTGTTGATTGAAGACGGCTCATGTTTTAAGTTTCAATGTGCTTTGTTGGTTGAAGATGACTCATGTGTGTAAAATATCATGGCGTGGATAGCATTTAAGTTTCAATGCAACGAATCATGAACAACCCAACGTTGTTAATTGGATATTGAAGAGAATGAATTTTCACAGTGCTTGAACGTGAAATAAGTAATTCCATAATATGTGAAGTCTTAACGAAATTCTCACGTACATGTATGAGAGAGAATAAGTGGATGGAGAGAGGGCCAAAACATTTAAAATTAATTTAATTCCATATTGCATATAAGTGGAATATAAAAGCACTCTATTTTAATTCCAAAAGAAGGATAAAGGTCGTTTATGCCTTTATAATATTTTATTGTTATTAAATTATTAATTCAAAAGTGTTTTGGTCATTTATTAAAAGGAATAATTTAAGTGACAATTTGTAAAGTTTTGTATTTTATTTTAAAAGATAAAGGATGGCCTATAGAGTCAGAGGAGTTAGAGGAGATGGAATTGGTCGAGGAAGACTAGCTGCAAATCAACTCTTGCTTGATGAAGGAAGACATATTAGAACCAAATTGGATGCATAAGAGACAACATGTCAAAGAGATGTCAACATTGGTGATGTCAGTGAAGCAAAATAAAGCTCAGAATAATAAGCTCAAGAAGAAACTCCCTGAAGCATTTCAGAGGTAAGAAGTTTTCATGGATTGGCAAGTTTTTATAGGAAATTTATTAAGAATTTCAGTGGTATATGTGCTCCAATTGTAGAAACTATTAAAGAGAAAAATCAACCATTCCATTAGATTGAATTATCTAATAAAAGCTTCCAATTATTAAAGAAAAAGATCACAGAACAACATGTTTTAGCATTGTTATATTTTAATAAGTTGTTTCAGGTTGAGACTGATGCCAATGGGACTGCAATAGGAGTTGTCTTAAGTCAAGAAGGAAAACCAATTGCCCACTTCAGTGAAAAACTTAATGAATCCAAGCAAAAATACTCTTCTTATGATAAATAATTTTATGCCATCATACAAACTTTAAAGAAATGGGGACATTATGTTATGCCAAAAGAGTTCATCCTCTACATAGATAATCATGCTTTATAGTATATCAACAATCAAACAAAATTGAGTCAAAGACATGTTAAATGGGTTGAATTCTTACAAAAGTTTACATTTTTCATGAAGCATAAAAGTGGGCAATCAAACAAAGTGGCAGATGCATTAAGTATAATCAATTCAATTTTGCAAGAATTCCAAGTAAATGTATCAGGATTTGATGAGCTGAAAGATATGTAAAAAGATGATCCAGATTTTAAAGAAGCTTATGAATCTTGTGAAAATCTTGTAAGTAGAGATAGAACTCCATGGTTAGTCTACATGATATAGGAGGGACTTTTGTTCAAGGGAAAACAATTATGCATTCCAAAATGTTCAATGAGGGAAATTTTTTTGAAAGAAAAACATAATGGGGGTTTAGCAGGTCATTTTTGGCAAGATAAAACTATAGCACAGTTACAAGAATTTTATTATTGGCCTCACATGCAAACAAATGTAAATAATTTTTTTGAAAGATGTAGGATATGCCAATATGCAAAAGGAAGAAGTCAGAATACTGGACTCTATCAACCCCTACCAATACCAAAATTGACCATGGGACTCCATAAGTATGGATTTTGTACTGGGATTTCCTAAAAAATAAATGGAAGTGATTCAATATTTGTTGTTGTTGATAGATTCTAAAAAAGGGCACACTTTATGGCTTGTAAAAAGACAAATGATACAACTAACATAGCAAACTTGTTCTTCCAAGAAATATTTAGATTGCATGGATTACCTACAAGCACCATTTCTGACATAGACTCTAAGTTTGTAGGTCATTTCTAGAGGACTCTATGGAAAAAGTTGGGAACTAATCTCAGTTTCAGCTTGTCCTATCATCCCTAGACTGATGGTCAGACAAAATTGGTAAATAGGAGCCTTGGAAATATCTTGAGAAGCTTGGTAAGTGAACATCCCAAACAGTGGGATTAGGTTCTTACTCAAGCAGAATTTGAATATAACAATTCACCCCAAAAAAACACTATATTAAGTCAATTTCAAATTTTTTATGGGATACATCCAAGAGGTATTTGTGAGTTGAGGAACCTGGGAAAGAAAAAACTCACAAGTGCAGATGGTGAAGTTTTTGCAGCAAGTATGCAGGAAATACAAGACAAAGTCAAGCAACAACTACAAGAAAGCAACAACAAGTATAAATGAAGAGAAGATTCCAAAACAAGACAATTATAATTTAATGTTGGAGACCTGGTTATGGCACATCTTTGAAAATAAATATTTCCTGAACAGGCATATAATAAGTTAAAACTGAAGAATATTTGACCATGCAAAATTTTGAGGAAATTTTCCTTGAATGTTTATGAAATATAACTACCCAAAGACTTTGGAATTTCACCAATATTTAATGTTTCTGATCTATAACCATTTAAAGAACCAATGGATGATTCTACAAATGCACATGTTCATGATAAATTTCAGTGGGAGAAGCAACTACCTTCAACATCAGCAAAGTAGATTGAATCCATCATCAATTAAAGAGTGGTTAAAAGGACTAGAAAGAAAGAGTATCTTCAATACTTGGTCAAGTGGAAGAATCAACCAATTTAAGATGCTACTTGGATGACATGAACATAAATTTCAAAATATGGTACCAACATTGAAGAAATTTAGGAGCAAAACATATGATTGTATTTTTTTTCTTCCCCGGTAGTATGATGCAGGAGCATCTCATGCTTAATTTTTATGTAATTATTTAATTAAAGAACCTAAGAGTTTCTAGAATTAGTGAGTCATTCTAGAATTAATTAGGAGATAAGGAAGTTAGGATATAATCCTAAAGTTGAGAGGATATCTCTCAACTTCCTCCAAATATATAGGAGGAAGTTTCTCTTGAAGAGATTCGAGAGACTTCTCTCCTCTAAATAAATAGTCATGTAATATTTTAGGAAAATAAATGTTTTTTGGAGTGTGATTTTAATCAATGAGAATTTGGTGTGTGTTTTGAATGGTTTATACTCTGCACCATTCAACCGCCCCTAGTATTTTTCTGGTTTCTATCAGAAAAGACTAACAAATATCCAATCCTCAAATGAAAGAAAGAAACAAAAGGAAAGCAAATGAAGACTAGTTGAGACCCAATAATGGATTCAAAAGAAAAATTCCACCAAGAATGCATTTTACTTCTAAGTAACTGAATATCTTTTATGGTTATTTCTTATCATGTAATAATTTTGGTCATAAGGAAATAGATTGCAAAGCATATGTAAGAAATGACTATATGAGGAATAGGAATATGGGATCATATAAGATCTCAAGAAATGGTTGTGTCAACAACAATCCTATATGTTTGAATGAGAGTGATGTCAAAAATTACAATTCGTTTTCCACCTTATTAGATCATTTTGAATGTTTCAAGTGCAATATTGTTTGGCACAAAGCGAGAGAGTCCAACAACACCAACATTAGGTACTCATTCTTCAAGTTAGGAGGATAAATAAGGGGAACCTTCTATTTATTTTAGGAGAAGGCCAAGATGAATTGACCAAAAAATGAGTGTTGTCAAGAGCATGTGGAGGTTCCTAGGAGCACTTTCAGGGAGTGTAGACCATCAAAACAATTTCCTAGTTACATGGGACTCATCAGTGACACCATTGAATCTGAACCTAGAAGTTGTGAGGAGGAAGCATGGTATTAGGTTTGAAGAGACATCATGATGGAGGAGTACGTATCCATCAAGTGTGAGACACTCTATCGAGGCAATAGGGGAAATCAATGGTAAATTCAAGATGGATATTGAAGATCAAACATGTTTCAAATGGAAACATCAACAAGCACACGACTAGGTTCGTGGTGAGAAGGTTGTCCCAATAGGAGGGAGTGGATTATGTGGAGACATTCACTCCAAAAACCAAATACAATTATGTCAGTTATGTTATATCTATTGATTCATAGATGGGGTGGAGAATACATGAAATGGATGTGAAGACAACC
The DNA here is from genome assembly GCA_034641835.2 of Pinus albicaulis. Taxonomy (NCBI): domain Eukaryota; kingdom Viridiplantae; phylum Streptophyta; class Pinopsida; order Pinales; family Pinaceae; genus Pinus; species Pinus albicaulis. The sequence continues at coordinate 306,303,844 of CM076583.1, forward strand.
TTCTCCAATGGGGTTATTGAGGAGGAGGTGTACATCAAGAAATCATAGGGATTTGAGGAGCACAAGAGAGTGTCACATTTGTGCAAGGTTGAAGATGGTGTTATATGGTATCAAACATGCACCTAAAGCAATGAAATCAAGGATTAATGGGTATTTGTTAGGAATGGGCTTCACCAAGAGTTAGGTGGATCCCAAAAGTGGTGATACAGTGTTTGTTGAAATTTTGCAGTTGTGATCAGTATTTCAGACCATAACTTAAAGAGAAATAAAATATTATTTTATTATGCATGTCATCCCCATCTTGACAGGAAATTCCACCACTTGAAAGGGTTTGACCCTGTTGATAAGTGTAGCAAGAAAGGCTCAATTTGACTTTGCCTTGGTCAAATTGATAAAAATTAAACTTCCACATCAATAGACAACTTGGAGGCAGTTAACTTATGTGACATGGATCTTGTCACTCAGTTAGCTCAGTAAATTAGAGTTAGATGGATTAGAGTCTAGTTAAGCATGTGTGCTTTCTAAATTTTACTAATCTAATTCAATTATTTCAAGTTGTGTTCAGTTAAACTATTTCTAATAGTTAATGGAACTAGTGGAAGGTCAGTTGTGCAGTGGGCCAACATTCTAACTCACAGATCATCTAATTAACTAAAAAATCAACTCAAAATAGATAGTGCATGCAAGGAATTCGAGTTCCTTAGATATGGTGGATATTCCAAGGAACTGTAACAAGTAGTTGTAAACTAGTTTGAGTCTACATGTGTTGCATGTAGTTATATGATCAATCCTTGGGAACTGCACAATTAATTGCAAGAAAATTCCTAAAAAATAGGGGGTTAATTCCTCAATATTTTCACAAGGAAATAGGGGCTCAAGCAAAGGAAAAAATTAACTAAGTCTAGGTAAGAGCTTCTCATTGAGTAGAGAGATAGGTTATTCACTTACAGGTTGTGCTCATAGCGAGCAAGAAATTGTAATACATTCACTATTCATATGATTAATGCAAAGAGGTTTGAGGGATTTTTCCCAGTTAGGTTTGCTATAGGTCAATTTGGGCATCATTACCCATGACCTGGTCAAACTAGACATCATCCCCAGGACCAATGAAATAGGGTCTATCATCCCTTGTCATTTCAGTTGCTACATGCCCTAAGACAAGAACAAATCATTCATGACTTCTATTGCAAGGTTTCCAAGGTTTGAAGCATATTTTATATCACTTATGAGCTCACTAATGCTGCCTCTCAAGGGACTAACTGAATTTCATATGTATCTCCCTCCATTCAATGGTGCATTGCAATGCACTCCCGACATTCAAGAGTACGTTGGTCAAATGGGAGCAAAATTCTCATTGTTCTGGAATCTCCACATGGCCAGTGCCTTCTAGAAGAGTCCATATGTGTCAAACTTTGAATGTAAGTGTCCATCTAACAAATCTGAGCTTGGGAACATGAATTTCCTATTATTAGAAATTCATTGATTGAGAAACTACCTTCAGTTGCCCTATAAATCGAGCACAGATCCTAGTGCTAGGGAAGGAAGAATTTTAGTAAAGAAATGTTGTTGGATTCTCAATTGAGAGAGTGATATAAGTGATATGCTATTGGTGAGATGTTGATTGTGATGAGGCTAGGATGATGCTGGAGCTGGTGACATCAAATCGATCATTGGTTGTAACCTCCCCCTTCTACTCATTAATAAAGATTGTTGTTCATTTTCCCATATATGTATATGTTTATGTTTCTATTTCTCATATGATGGATTACTAACTGATATATATGTTTCATGTTCAATCGATTTAACTGATTAAGATAAATAGGAATATGTATATTGCAATCTCTTTATTGTTTAATGTTTATACTTGCAGGAACTAGTTCGGCGATCTAAGTTGGATTGGAAGCTACAACAAAAGCAATAGAAGGAGAATAGGAAGTGCTTGGATCACAAGTAGGTTCCTATATCTTTCTATGTTTCTATTTACTCTTAGAGAAAGTGTCTACAAATTCTTTGATCTATTGTTCTAAATGCATAGTACCACATTTAGGTAATTTGATCTATCTGTAATTCATAATTACGCAGAAAAAATTGGCGACTCTGTTGGGGAGTTTCCCTTCATTCCTGGTGTTTTTCCCTCTTCTTATCCACCCAGTAGTATCTACTGTCGATTATTAGACAATTGAATCAAATAATTGCATTAGAAGTGTGTTCTGTAGCTTGAATTTTGAATCTCTATTGCGCCCAACGCACCATGGTCAAGACACAGTGCATTACAATGCACTGTCTGCCACTCAGGGGTGCATTACCGCCGCACTGTCTCCCCTTAGACACTGCGTTTCCCCCTTAGCCAACCAAATTCCCTTTTAATTTGTCATTTCCATCATACTCAGCCATTTGATTGCTGTGTTTTCAATTTTATGATACCTCATAGAGACCAGTGAATTTTCCTGATTCTTCCTCCTTTGAAAAGTAAGTTTGTTCAATGTCTAAGTGTTTTTATTTATCATTGGAAAATAAAATTCAAAGTATTTTATTTCTGCATTACATCCATTTGTTTTCTTAAAGTAAATTGTCTTTAAATTCTTCGTTTCCTGTAGGAAAAATTATAGTTTTATTCTTCGTTTTTCCTAAAAGAGAATTTGTTTTTAAATTCATCATTTCTCAAAGAAGAAAGCTTTTTTTTTTTTTTTTTGATGAATATAGATTCCTTTTTGAATTCACATTAAGGGGACTAAAAATAAAAACCTGCATTTTCATATAGTGAATTGTATGTTTTGCATAGGAACAAGTTAGGAAAGCTACATATTAGTTTGTGCTCTTTGTTGTTTGCTCTCAAAACAGATTTCTCCTTCCCTTTAGTAGCTAGGATTTTCATTGAAAAAGCTAAAATTGAAAAGTTTGCTTATCATTTTAGTTTTCATTTTAGGAATTTCCATCACATCATCACGGTAAACCTTGAAAGGAATATTTATAAACAATATCAACTTAAAATTTACATCAGTTTACCTAAAAAAGCATTGGAACCATAACGATAACATTTATAAGGTCTAGGCTAGAGACGTGTTCCGACGTCGTTAAACATAGTAGCTGTCGTTAATTGTCTTTGATACATTATGAGTGTGATATCTCACTCCACGTACGTAAGTATATTAGAGCTTGTCCACATACCTTCGGGTATATAGGGCGATGTTCTAGTATGATAAGTATAAAGGGATGCTCTCACTATGCGGTTTCGCATTAGACAATGCTAATATGGAATTGGGCCTCCACGTACCTTCGGGTATATTTGGGAGGACATTTTTAGTTTGTTATCATCCATAGTGAACTGAATCGGATGCCTTGTAAATTGTGATACACCGAACACAACATTCGAGGAGATTTCCTGCGCGTACTTCTTAGTTCGCCAGGAAATGTTCTGTAGTTCACAGTTTCTTAGTAAACATTTTTCCTAGAATTACCCTTTTATTTTGTTTATTTGTTTTTGGTCATAAAATAAATTAGTCATCATGGAAGAAGAACATCCCTTTCCCCACCATTCGTGTATAATAGCATTGAAACTACCTTTACCACCGGAAGATACTTCTGGTCGGCGAAGGCGACATTGCTCTACCGAAACTAGTACTATCAGTACCTATGGTGCGAGATCATCCTCACATATACCAGAGTCAGCACAAGTTATTTCTACAAATCCTGGTTCATCTACTATTGTCGAGAAAGAGTCCTCACAACTCCCCATGGTCACGATCCATCCAATCAGTGAGACCATACCTCCCGAACCCGACGTTGTTCAATTGGAAGTTGATCAGATCCTGTCTATTTTTTACCAGAAAATATGAATCCTGAAGTCAAACGACCGGAATTTGTTCCTGTATCGGTCGCCCAAAAATATATTGTAGCCATTGAGTCTCCCATATCACACAGTAAACCTCCTGAAATATACTTTGGGGCTGAGTGCAAAATCCTTCCACCTGGTTTAATTTTGATTGGAGAAATACCACAAGACAAAACACCCTTAATTCCAACTTATTTTGGGGCAGAGATTTACTTGTATGAGTCTTTTCCTCAATCACCTGCCTCTGCTTTTGTTGATCCCACGTCTATTACAGTTCACGTCGATCCAATAGGGTATAAATTTGGTCAAATAACCACGCATGAGCCAAAATATTCAACTGGACCATATGTTCCAGTTGCGATAGAACCTGCTCTCGCTACCCCATCGATGTTCACGACTTCACAAGAGTCACATTTATATGGTGGCCCTTCCATCCCACCTGGTTACCAATATTTATCTGGAACCTTCTCTGCTACATCCTCAAAACCATGGACTTCACCAATGTCATCGTCTAGTATTCTAACTGGTAAATATATAGTGAGTACTAAACGGCTTGATCCTTTATATCCATCATCGGTGCAATATCAAGCTGGTCCATCTAGGTATATTCCATCTAGTAAAATTTCAAATGGACTACTTGAATTTGGAGAACAATATTTTCCATCTTATTATACTCCTAATGTTGGGGGGAAACCTATGGTCACCCAATTTGGCAATACTTCGTTGTTATTTGGTCATCCTAATGTTGGAATGAATTTTTGTCAATGGCAGCCCACTCTGCCTATCCAACCACAAACGATTGTACACTCATATCAACCGGTTCAACCTGTTGCACCCACATCAACCCCACTTGTTAATACATCTTTACCCCTGTTACAAACTCAAACTATTGTACGTCAATCGTCTCAGGCAGGTTCTTCAACCCAATACCCTCAAGTATTGGGCGCTTAGACTCCAACTCCTTCGGTTGGTTTACAACAACCACCTATATCCGGAATAATTTATTCACAAGATGGATTATTGTATTATGGGATGTTGCAGCCACAACTAGGTTATACCTATCCTCAACCGAATCCAAGTTATCCTAATTTGGGTTATAAAATTGGTGGACTAACCCCTTGAAAGCTATAAATGCAAATCCCACAACCTTCATTTCAACAAGTAACGTATCCATGTTTTGGTCAATAGAATCCTCAAGCGTTTATTGATCAAAACAACCCCTATCTGGGTTACCAACAACAGATTCATTATGCTGGTGCTCAAAGGCATGTTGCCCAAGAAATTCCATCATACCATGGCTATGCTCAACCTGACCTCAATCGAAAATTTCCCTTTGTTGCAACTTTAGAGTTACCAGAATTAAACTGAATCACCAATGATCTAATCAAATATGATCCTTGGTGGTTGGTGATACCTCATAAATTACCCTTGGATATTCCTAAGTTCAATGGAAACCCTGGGGAAGACCCGTCGACTCATGTTATGACTTATCATTTATGGTGTTCATCTAACTCCCTAAATGATGACTCTGTTCGACTACGTCTTTTCTAGAGTACGCTCACTGGTTCGGCTGCAAAATGGTACATTGAGTTACCAAGAGATTCTTTTGATAATTTAACTACCCTAGCTACTGTATTTTTGACCCACTTGTAGTTACCCATACGATATGAAACTGAAATGGAACTCTTGACTAATTTTAAATAGACTAATGCTACTCACATTTCTGATCATATTCATGAGTGGCGTTGTCATCGTAGAATGGTTAAGGAATTTGTTCCTGTTCAGCTCCTTGCTGAGTGGTTCATTAAGTCCTTGTTACCATCTATAGCTAAGGATGTGGCTAAAACTGGCGTCATCACTGAAAAGCAGGTCATTTCTTGTGCCAAATATTTAGACTTGATTTATACTCAGTCTTGCACGCTCTATGAGAAAATTCCCAACGCACCGCGATCTAATTTTACTATTACTCCTCCATCAAAGAACTCTCATGCCAGAGACGGTATGATCAGTATTGTAAGAACACATCACTCTATTGCATATGATACTGTGCCTTCTTCCGAAATCCATGTCGTGTCATATGAACAGGGAAAAAGTGACAAGCAACCCGGAAGTAAGAAAAAAGGGAAATCAAAGAAAAAGAAAACTTCTACCCCACAGGAAAGATCATCTGATCAATTGTCTGGAAATCAAAAACTTTGTTACCCTTTGATCTGAATGGATTGTATTAGTTATGCTATGCTAAGTATCCAAACAGTAATAATAATGTGTGCATAAGGTTCTCCTTAATTTGCAGGTTAAACAAATAGTTTTGGCTTTGTTAAACAGATTTATGTGTGACGATTGATTAAGTATTTTAACTATTTATCAATTGTACATCAGTAAAGAACAGAGAAATAAAATTCACAAAGCACATTACTCAGCAAATTTTTGAAGCAGTTCACTGCTCCTGGGCTACATCTACTGGTCCAGCTCCCAATGGCATGTCCCTCATGTATTAATTTTCTCAAAATGTAAGTACAAGTGAAAATAAGCCTCAATAGGCAAAACTCTATATAAAATCAGCTTCGGAAGGTATGAATTAGCCAGAGATGACTATTCATTTACATAAAACAGATAAAGAAAGCCCAATACACTGCCTTCTCCATGATGGCCTTGATGGCTCCTTGATCTTCCTCGAAACTAAAACTGCTAAAGATGACCTCTGTTTGACCTGAAACTTGTGCCAAACTGCTCATAATGTCAAAAATACCCCAAATTGACTATTTTTGCACCCAATTTGGTTCAATAATAAGAGAGTTATGGCCAAAACAAAATTTGCCCAATATCCCTCAAAAACCTCCTCTAAAACTGGAGGAACTCCAGTTAGCGCGCTAAAAATGGCATATTCCCCAATATTATCATAACCGCGCCCAAAACTAGTGGACCGTTAAGGGTGACATTTAATGTTAGGTTGAGGGTGGTCACATGACCCACCGCTCTAACCGCCGGATACCGCGCTAATAAATCATTGCTAACTATAGTTTTTAATGCGAAAATATGTGTGGCCACATGCCCGCATTAACTGTGGCCGTGACCGTCGGAAGGTTGGCTCCTGGTCACATGGAGCTTGATGCTATTGGGCTAGCCCTAAGGGGCTAGCCCTTAAATATTTCCGCCCAAATCTTTTTTAAATAATAAATACAATTTACAACCATATACATATAAGATCTAATGCACAACCCGACCGGTCGGGTCTGCGCACTCGCGGGCAGGAGGCTTAGGTTTGATTCCTGTGAGGTTACAACAAGTTTTTGTTAACAAAAAGTACACCCAACCCGACTAGCAGTTCAGGCTGCGTGCAGGTCAGGCCCGTCTGCCCGAGGAGTCGAGTCTCTCCAAATGCATGCAGGTCATGCCTTTTGCTTGAGGAGCCGGGTCGTCCCTTCAAACAACAATTGTTTTTGCCTTTGACAATTTTTTGTCCAACTAGGCCTGGGGCCACGTGGAAGCCTCCAGTCAGGCCACATGGTACCCACTGAATGGCCTCCTCCAACCTTAAAAACATTTCATTTGACATATATTTTTTTAATAAAATGTACATAGTCAAACTAAGTCAAAAGTTCTTTTTTGGAGTTTACTGGGTGTTTTCCAACCTCAATAACTTATGCATGCGACCTCAGTTTTGCGAACCATTCATGGTGCCAGAATCACAACAACGAGACCTTTCTGGTCGTTTAGATTGAAACCACTTCTGAGCACTTTCATTTTTTAGCATTTTTTGACTTGGACATGATCTCCTGATCACACCTCCCCACTGGGAAGCTTTTGGACCCCAAAAGCTCTCTGGAATACTAAAACTGAAGATGAGGAGATTGAATCTCCACTCTTCCAATCTTGATCCACTAAAATCTACCTGATTTCATTAATTGGAGCTTCTCATGAAACGACAAATTTTTCCTTGAATCTGTTGACCAACTATTGCTGACTTTGACATTGTCATGCTGCAATTTTTCGAAACTTGCAAACAACAAATTAAATTTGTAGTAAACATATTGTTCCTACATTGGTGTACCTTCAAAGGAAACTAAAAATTACATTCAACTTGCGACCTGTCCTTATGGCAATTTTTTTCTGAATTAGCTATGTACTTGTGTCGATTCTCGACCAAGTTTCCTCGCCATGGTACCCTTCCATTCTGAAACCAGCACTGATCATTGCTGAAATTTGTGCCCTCTCTGCGTGGATGCTTTACCCTCTCTTGGATTGTTGCATCACCTTGCACTGACACTTTGTTTTCTGCACCGATCGACACCAAAGACAATTGCTGCAACTTCTTGTCATCTTCTTTCAAAGACAACCTGCTTTCAGACTGAAACAACTCATTATTTACATCAGCATATACATGAAAAGGATTATGTACAAATTCCCTTTGTTTAATCATCAACAAAGTCAAATTTTGACTTGCATTGACAAGCCTTTTCATCTGCCCTGCATTCACTAAAGAACAGTCTAGTTTTTTGTGATGTGCTCTCACAATAAACTCATTGCCATCCTTGAAAAAATGGTACTTGTTCTCTTGGTGATGGAAGATAGCTTTCTTGTCATACAAGTAAGGACTTCCCAACACCACACCTGTAATATCAAGCAGAACAACATCTGATTCAACCGTGTCAATAAAATGTGTTGTTATGGCGAAGTGCAATGTGCACTTTTTTGAAATCTGTAAATTTGCATCCTTACAAATCCAACCAAGAGGATAAGGTTTAGGATGTGGAATGATTTCAAGATTCAGCTTCTTGACTAAGTCTTTAGAAATAAGGTTCGCTTGTGACCTACTGACAAATAGTGTGTCAACCTTGGTATGTTTGGGAATGATCCTCACATGAAACAGATCAATTCTCTTCTTTTCACTTGGAGCTTCTATGTGACAGTTAGAAATACTAGAACTGGGTTTAGTTTCATTTTCTTTCCCCTTCAAGTTATTTAGTGCCTTAACTATGATTTATGTTTCGTCTCCTGATTCAGACCCTAAGTCTTGTTAAACTATTGAAACTATCTTGCCTTTCTCTTTGGATTTATCTTTGGTTTTAAAACTTTCTGGTTTCAACTCCAGATGAAGTTTCCAACAATGGTCCTCATCATGGCTTGTTTTGGAACAATGTTTGCAGAAAAATTTTCCCTTCTCTTTCTTGGAATTTGCATTTCTCTTTTTCCTTCCTTTGCCTTTAAACTCACTTTCCTCATTCCCATCTAAATTTTGTTTACCTCTTGCCTCTAAATGTGTGGCTTGAACACAAACCTCATCTAAGCTTGTAGGGTTAAACATGAGAATGGTATGTCTTAGGTAAGTATGCAAACCTCCTATATACTTGAGTAAAGTGTCTTGGCTATGCAAATCAATTCCTAGTAAAAGAGCTATTCTTCTATATTCTTGAGTATAAACTTGAACATCTTGTCCTTTCAACTGTTTAAAAATTTTCCAATCCATTATGACTTTCTGCATGTGATCTAATGGATAAAACTGTTGTTTAACTACAGAAATAAAATTAGACCATGATAAGATAATCTTACCATATTTTTTGATCTCCTCCCTTGTCTTGGCTTCCCACCAAACAAGAGTTGCACCTTCCATTCTCAATGAACCTAGCTGAATTTTGGTTTTGTCATCATGAAAAGTTTTAATTCAAAAGTAGACCTCTAATTGCCTAAACCAATTATCTAGCTTTTCTGCATTTACTTCACCATCAAAATTTGGAAATTCAAAATTAACATCAAGTTTAAGAAAAGGACTTTTATCCGTGTTCTTGACTTTGTGAGAATGATGTACTGAAGAGGAAGTAGAGGTAGACGACGATGAAGATGAAGATGAGGGTGATGATGGCGACTTTCCACTGTCTCCATTTCCTCCATTACCCTTCTTGGATTTATCCTCATCATTATGGCCTCTTGACGATCTTTGTCCTTCCTTGTGAAGTTTGGATCCTTCTCCTTCAAGCCTTTCATTCCTTTCTTGATAAAGGACTCTCACCATTTCTGTCAAATCAAGGAATGCTTTTCTAAACACCCTTTCTTCCTCTTTCGGATCAACTTCTTCATGGATTTCTTCTTCCCTTGAAGACACACTTATGGCTTCTTCTGCTTCTCTTGGAGGTGAAATTGAAGGTGGAGATACTGGCACCCTTGCCCTCCTTGGCTGAGGATTATTGTATGTCATTGCCAATTTACCTTTTCCTCTCTTAAGCTTCAGCCTAGTAAGCATGAAAAACCTTGCAAACTGTTAAACAAATCTTGCACAAGAACAATACAACGAGTAGAACTCTAGCTCTGATACCAACCTGCTTTGAATGGATTGTATTAGTTATGCTATGCTAAGTATACAAACAATAATAATAATGTGTGCATAAGGTTCTCCTTAATTTGTAGGTTAAACAAATAGTTCTGGCTTTGTTAAACAGATTTTTGTGTGAGGATTGATTAAGTATTTTAACTATTTCTCAATTGTATAGCAGTAAAGAATAGAGAAATAAACTTCACAAAGCACATTACTCAGCAAATTGTTGAAGTAGTTCACCCCTCATGGGCTACATCTGTTGGTCCAGCTCCCAATGGCATGTCCCTCATGTATTAATTTTCTCAAAATGTAAGTACAAGTGAAAATAAGCCTCAATAGGAAAAACTCTCTGTAAAATGAGCTTCAGAAGGTATGAATTAGCCAGAGATGACTATTCCTTTACATAAAATAGATAAAGGAAGCCAAATACATTACCTTCTCCATAATGGCCCTGATGGCTTCTTGATCTTCCTCGAAGCTAAAATTGCCGAAGATGACCTCTGTTTGACCTAAACCTGTGCCAAACTGCTCAAAATGTCGAAAATACCCCAAATTAACTATTTTTTCACCCAATTTGGTTCAATAATGAGAGAGTTTTGGCCAAAACAAATTTTTCCCAATATCCCTCAAAAACATCCTCCAAAACTGGAGGAACTCCAATTAGCACGCTAAAAATGGCATATTCCCAAAAATTATCGGAACCGCACCCAAAACTAGCAGACCGTTAAGGGTGACATTTAATGTTAGGTTGAGGGTGGTCACATGACCCATCGCTCTAACCACCGGATACCATGCTAATAAACTGTGGCTAACTGTAGTTTTTAATGCAAAAACCTGTGTGGCCACATGCCCGCATTAAATGTGGACGTGACCGCTGGAAGGTTGGCTCCTAGTCGTTGGGGTCCTGGTCGCATGGAGCTTGATGCTGTCGGGCTAGCCCTTAAATATTTTTGCCCAAATATTTTTTAAATGAGAAATATAATTTACAATCATAGACACATAATATATAATGCACAACCCAGCTGGTAGGGCCTGCGCACTCGTGGGCAGGAGGCTCGGGTTCAATTCCTGCGAGGTTACAACAAGTTTCTGTTAACAACGGGTACACCCGACCCGACTAGCCATTCAGGCTACGTGCAGGTCGGGCCTGTCTGCCCGAGGAGTCAGATCTCTCCAAATGCGTGCAGGTCGTGCCTTTTTCCCCGGGAGTTGGGTCATCCCTTCAAACAACAAAATCTTTGCCTTTGACCATTTTTTGTCCAACTAGGCCTGGGGCCACATGGTAGCCTCTAGTCAGGCCACATGGCAGCCTCTAATCAGGCCATGTGGCACCCATTAAATGGCCTTATCCAACCTTAAAAACATTTCATTTGACATATATATTTTTAATAAAATGTACATAGTCAAACTAAGTCAAAAGTCCTTTTTTGGAGTAAACTGGTTGTTTTCAAACCTCAATAACGTCTGCATACGACCTCGGTTTTGCGAACCGTTCATGGCGCCAGAATTGCAGCAACGAGACCTTTTCAGTCGTTTAGATTGCAACCACTTCTGAGCACTTTAATTTTTGAGAATTTTTTAACTTGGACAACATGATCTCCTGATCACCCTTGCATAATCTGTAATGAGGAACACTTTGTTTGGGACTGTCCTCACCGTGCTGAAGTATAAAAAATGGTTAATACCTCGCATGCGTTAGCTGTGTTGACAGATCCGTTTCCAAATCTGGACAAAAATTTGGTTGCTACGGATTTAGCTTCTAGTTCACAAGTGCTTATGTTGTCTGTCACGAAGCCATCGACTAATGTTTTGGTTTCAATGCAAAATAAATATTACGGTAGTCAGGCTACTGATCAACCTACTACCTCAACCACGAATCTATATACGGAATCAATACCGCGACCTGCTATTCCTAAATTGACAATCAAGCCACCGAAGGGAGTCGTTCATAAATCGACATTTAATCCTCGAGCCAGAGTTGCTCAAAATTATAATATAGTTGAAGATTTGGCTCAATCCCCTTCGGCTATGTCAACGGTTAAGGTGCTAAAAAATTGTCCCTCCCAGAAACAGGTTTTTTTGTCGGCAATTGGTGGAATTGATCCGACAGATTCAAATCTTGTAGTCTTTAATCATATGGGCTATGTGCCGCAATTACCAGCAGAATTGGAATTCTCCATGCAAGAAAATGTTCTCAATCAGCTTGTTCATTGTACCATTATTGATGAGGGAGCATCTACATGCACTGTGACTCTAAATTGTTGGAAATCACTTGACTCATCACGCCTATCTCAATCACCAACGATGTTGAAAGCTTTCGACAGACGTATATATAAGCCTTGTGGTATTATTAATAACCTGGATGTTGACCTAGTGGGAAAAAAAGTGAATGTTGAAGTTGAGGTCGTTGACGAACCCCTTGACTACAATATTTTACTCGGAAGGCCATGGGTATGTGCTATGACTGTGATCATTTCTACATATTTTAGAATAATCTCCTTTCCACATAAGTGTGTCATCACAGTCATCAATCAGTTATCCTTCTTTGCCTCCAGTTCCTAGGTAATTAGAAGTGTTCCTTTAGTTCACACACCCCAACTCGCACTTCAGAACATTGGTGTAGGACTCTTAAAGGATTTCACTCTCATGGGAACCTTTGCATTATCGTCGCCTGTGACGTCGGCAGAAATTGCAAGTATAGAGACCTGCTACATGATCTCTTCCACTTCATCTGGCTTAAGGAAGAGTACGAGTGATTCTGAAGTTGTTACATTGGATGAGTTTCTACTACCCAACCCCTTTGAGTTGGCATAGTAATAAATCTATTTGGCTTGGGCGGCGAATCAAAAATCATCGTCATCGGTAATTTGGGTTGATCATTCATTAGATTTTGGTAATCCATCTAATCCTTTTTCCTCACCTTTCTTGACAGATGAGAATATTCTGGAAACCATGATGTCAGAAGGAGAGCCATGGGAAGATTATCATCATTGTTCCCATCTTCTAGATTATGAAGAAGATAATCTTAGTGAACTATATTACCCATCGATCAAAAAATTATTTTCGAATTATTTTCCTATTAATGCAATCCATTCCGAGCGAAATTTGTCAAATATTGAAGAAACCATTTTTATCGATATTTCGACCAAACCCGACGTTGTAGCAAACATTCATGTCGACGTGTCTTGTTCTCCATCAGAACTTGAAACATATCGCTCTCTCTTTCATGAATTTCGTAATATATTTGCTTGGTATTACAAGGAAATTCTAGGCATAGATACTAGTATCGTTGAACACACTATTAATATGTAACTTGATGTCAAGTTGTTATGTTAATGCCTTCGTCATGTTCATCCTAAGAAGACCACTGCCACTAAAGCAGAAGTTGAAAAACTTTTACGTGCTGGTTTCATTTACCCTGTTCCGATAACTGAGTGGGTTTCCAACATCGTTCCTGTCATGAAAAAACAAGGAACCATCAAAAGTGTGCGTCGATTATCGGGATGTCAATATGGCTTGTCCAAAATACAACTATCCTACTCCCTTTATTAACCAGATTATTGACGATTGTGCTAGATGCAAAATCTTTTCATTCATGGATGGATTTTCTGGCTATAATCAAATCAATATCTACCCATAGGACCAATATAAGACAACATTCATATGTCCCTGGGGCACATTCTCTTATAGGAAACTCCTGTTTGGTTTAAATGATGACGGGGCAACTTTTCAAAGAGCAATGGATTATGCTTTCAATGACATTAAGCACATTGTTCAACCCTATCTAGACGATTTACATGTACATTCAGGAAGCCGGACTGATCACCTGATGCATCTGAGAGCTATCTTTTTATGCTGTTGATGCTACAAAATACACCCCAATCGACATAAATGTGTGTTTTGTGTTGGTTCTGGTCATTTTCTAGGATTTTTCATCTCAAAAGAAGGAATTCGAATAGACCCATTGAAGGTCCAAGCCATTCTTGATTTGCCCACGCCATCAAATTTTCTTCAGTTACATAAAATTCAGGGAAATGCTAACTTCCTAAGGAGGTTTATACCCAACTATGCCGAAATGGATAAAGGATTTACTCTTCTCTTGAAAAACGGGATTCCCTTCCATTGGGATGAATTTTCACAAGCTTCTTTTGATGTTGTCAAGGACACTCTTGTTCAGGCATCATTAATGTATCCCCCCAATTATTAGAGTTATTATTTCTTATATATCGCCGTTTTTGAAAATGGGATAGAACATCTTATCTATTATTTGATTCGTAATCTCAATGATATGAAAGTGAAGTATTTGTACGTAGAAAAGCTTACATTGGAAGTTGTTCAAGTTGTCCAAAGATTTCGCCACTATATCCTGTTCCGGAAGACCATTGTCATATTTTATTGTAACCCCATGACTTACATATTATCATGTCAATTTCTTTGGGGGTAAGTATTCAAAATGGATTTTCATTTGCAGGAATTTGATTTGGAATTCATCAAATCCAAGTCAAAGAAGTCTTTAGTTTTGGCTGAGCTGCTCTATGACCTTCCCTCTGATAGTACTGCTACTAAGTCAGAACCATCTATTCCTAACGAGTCTCTGTTTCTGATCAGATCATCTGATCCTTGGTATGGGGATTTTATCATTTATCTCCAAACCTAGAATTTTCGGCCTGATACCTTTCGCTCTGACCAACAACATATTCGATACCAAGCCAAAGATTATTTGATCGTCAACCATACATTTTATCGTCGTAGTGTCGATACAATTTTAAGAAGGTGCCGCACTCGTGAGGAGGCCGAAAAGGTTTTAAATTATTGTCATTATGGGGCTTGTGGTGGAAAATTGTCTGAATACACTACCACGCAGAAGATACTCCATGCTGGGTACTTTTGGCCTACCATATTTTGCGACTGCATCCTTGCGGTCAAAATTTGTCATGCATGCCAGATATTTGATCGTAAAATCTGCAAACGGCCAACGCCAATGCATCATGTTGTCTCTATGGGGCCATTTTCGATATGGGGCATTGACTTCATGACCTATAACCCTCGTTCGTCTGGGGGGGGTGGTTATATTATTGTTGTAGTAGACTACTTTACCAAGTGGGCCGAAGCGATGCCTACATTCAACAACATATGAAAAACAACTGCATTTTTTTTCTTAATCATGTAACCCATGACTCGGGTTCGATTCCTACGAGGTTACAACAAGTTTTTGTTAACAACGAGTACACTCGACCCGACTAGCCATTTAGGTTGTGTGCAGGTCGGGCCCGTTTTCCCGAGGAGTCGGGTCTCTACAAAAACGTGCAGGTCGTTCCTTCTGCCCCAGGAGTTGGGTCATCCCTTCAAACAACAAATTTTTTTGCCTTTGACCATTTTTTGTCCAACTAGGCCTAGGGCCACGTGGTAGCCTCCAGTCAGGCCACGTGGCAGCCTCTAGTTAGGCCACGTGGCACCCATTGAATGGCCTCCTCCAACCTTAAAAAAATTTCATTTGACATATTTTTTTAATAAAATGTACATAGTCAAACTAAGTCGAAAGTCCTTTTTTGGAGTTTACTGGTGTTTTCAAACCTCAATAACTTCTGCATATGACCTCAGTTTTGTGAACCGTTCATGGTGCTAGAATTGCAGCGACGAGACCTTTTCAATCGTTCAGATTGCAACCACTTCTAAGCACTTTAATTTTCGAGAATTTTTTAACTTGGACATGATCTCCTGATCACCCTTGCATAATCTATAATGAAGAAAACTTTGTTTGGGACTATCCTCACCGTGCTGAAGTATAAAAAATGGTTTAGACCTCACATGCGTTCGCTGTGTTGACATATCTGTTTCCAAATCCAGACATAAATTTGGTTGCTACGGAACTAGCTTCTAGTTCACAAGTGCTTATGTTGTTTATAACGAAGACATCAACTAATGTTTTGGTGTCAATGCAAAATAAATATTATGGTAGTCAGGCTACTGATCAACCTACTACCTCAACCATGAATCTATATATGGAATCAATACTGCCACCTACTATTCCTAAATTGACAATCAAGCCACCAAGGGGAGTCGTTCATAAATCGACATTTAATCCTCGAGCCAAAGCTACTCAAAATTATAATATAGTTGAAGATTTGGCTCAATCCCCTTCAGCTATGTCAATGCTTAAGGTGCAACAAAATTGTCCCTCCCAGAAACAGGCTTTGTTGTCAGTAATTGGTGGAATTGATCCGACAGATTCAAATCTTGTAGTCTTTAATCATATGGGCTATGTGCCGCAATTACCAGCAGAATTGGAATTCTCCATCCAAGTAAATGTTTTCACTCACCTTGTTCATCGTACCATTATTGATGAGGGAGCATCTACATGCACTGTGACTCTAAACTGTTGGAAATCACTTGACTCGCCATGCCTATCTCAATCACCAACGATGTTGAAAGCTTTCGATGGACGTATATATAAGCCTTGTGGTATTATCAATAACCTGGATGTTGAACTAGTGGAAAAAAAAGTGAATGTTGAAGTTGAGGTCATTGACGGACCCCTTGACTACAATATTTTACTCAGAAGGCCATGGGTATATGCTATGACTGTGATCGTTTCTACATATTTTAGAATAATCTCCTTTCCACATAAATGTGTCATCATAGTCATCAATCAGTTATCCTTCTTTGCCTCCAGTTCCTAGGTAACTGGAAGTGTTCCTTTAGTTCACGCACCCCAAATCGCACTTCAGAACATTGGTGTAGGAATCTTAAAGGATTTCACTCTCATGGGAACCTTTGCATTACCGCCGCCTGTGACGTCAGCAGAAATTGCAAGTATAGAGACCTTCTACATGATATCTTCCACTCCATCTACCTTAAGGAAGAGTACGGGTGATTCTGAAGTTGTTACATTGGATGAGTTTCTACTGCCCAACCCCTTTGAGTTGGCATAGTAATAAATCTATCTGGCTTGGGTGGAAAATCAAAAATCATCATCGTTGGTCATTTGGGTTGATCGTTAATTATATTTTGGTACTCCATCTAATCCTTTTTCCTCAACTTTCTTGACAGATGAGAATATTCTGGAAACCATGATGTAATGTTCCCAATTTTAGCCTCAAGCTAAAATGGAACATTATAGTGGCATATTTTTATTTTGATTAATAAAATGGGTAAGCAGACCCCTTAACCCCTTGGTGATAGAGAAATAACACTCCTTATGAGAAAGGAGGATAAATAAGCAGCTGAAATAAACACCTAATGGTGTGAACATGATGAGGATCACCTTGAGTTGGCCATCTTTTACCAAGTCAACAGCGATGCCTTAGAGGGGTGGCTTGCTTGAGAAGACAACGTAGTTTTTGGAGGGAAAGCATTCAAAAGTGAATGGAAACCCTAATTGTGAGACCTGTGGTGAGAGAGTTCAATTTATTTATAAGAGAGAAGATAGCAGCTCATTTGTTTATGCTTTGATTCAGAAATTTCGTAGTGAGGCCGAGGACTTGCACATCCGGGCTATTTAGCAAAGTTGCAGTGCTCTTGAGCACTGGGGGTGTTCCCGGGAGGGGATCTCCCACCTCTTCCTCATGGGAGGAGAGGATTTGAGCTGAATTTCCTCATTCCGGCATTTGGCCAAGCTCACTCTTTCAGTTGCAGCATTATTTCTATAGCAGGATGGTGCTGTGTTGCTAGGTTAGCAGCAGAGGAACTCATAAAGTCCTTCCTTACTTGCCTTTTCAGTGGAGGAGTGATCTCTTCATTTGAGGAGCTCTAGAGAGGGCTCTTGGAACATATTTCAGATCTGTGGCATCAGGCCTCTCATTCACCATCTCCCACTGCTTAGTCACTTGGAGAAACTGCGTTATTCCATGAGGGCAGTGTTGCGGGAGGTTCTTGTGCTCATCAGGAGGAGTGATTATGAGAAAAAGGGGATCAACCCCTTTTCCCTTGAGGGAATTATCAGAGGAGGGAATCAGCATTTCAGATCAGCCATAGCCTCATATTCATTTGGTTTCAGTTGCAATGACAATTTATTTGTCACTATTTTATTTTATCCGGCATTTCTAGCAATCTCCCTGAGATTGGCTAGAAATCCCATATTGAGCCCATTTTCCTCTCTTGGGCCATTTTCTTGTATCTTTCAACTACATTATCATGTTATATGTATTTAGCAGATGCATCTCTCATAGAGACTGCACAGGCACTGCCTCGACATTTTGTGTAGCAGCAACATCTCATGTATTACATTGCTTATTCATTGGAGGTTGGTTCTAAAAGCTTGACGGTCTTGTTCCTCATGATATTTCTGTATAATATTGCTGATATATTAATGTGATGATGGCTGTAGTATTTACCCTCTCATGATACATTCATATTTGCAGAGTTTCAGATTAATGTTTTGCATATTGCTGTAAGCTCTCTCATTGAGCATTGTTTTAGAGATCTAGTTTGGGGAGATCTGAATAACCCATCTAGATGTATTTCTTTGAGCTCATATTATGCAGGGGAGTTTTATTAGAGATGTTCTAGGGCATCCCAACAGTAGTTTGCCTTATTTATGCAGTGAATTCCTTATACAGCGTCCTCAAGGACCCTGTAGCAGAAATTCCCGAAGTGGAAATATTACATATCCATAGATAGAGTCTGTGAAGGGCCAGCTAGCTTCTGGATCTCACACTTCCTTGTGAAGGTGACATATCCGGTAAATTCCCCAACAGTTAATCTCTGGAATGGACTTGTGGTTTTCTATAGAAGGAATCCTGAATATCTTAAGATATTCCCGGTGGAGCAGGAGATCCCTCATTTGGGATATTACACATGATGTCAGAAGATCATATCCATTACAGATTATGCATGCGTTTTTTGATCACCCATCAATCAAAAAATTATTTCCGAATTATTTTCCTATTAATGCTATCGATTTCGAGTGAAATTTTTCAAATATTGAAGAAACCATTTCTATCGATATTTCGACCAAACCCGACATTGTAGCAAACATTCATGTCGACATGTCTTGTTCTCCATCAGAACTTGAAACATATCACTCTCTCTTTCATGAATTTCGTGATGTATTTGCTTGGTATTACAAGGAAATTCTAGGCATAGATACCAGTATCATTGAACACACTATTAATATGTACCCTGATGTCAAGTCGTTACGTCAATTCCTTCGTCCTGTTCATCCGAAGAAGACTGCTGCCATTAAAGAAGAAGTTGAAAAACCTTTACATGCTGGTTTCATTTAGCCTATTTCGATAACTGAGTGGGTTTCCAACATCGTTCCTGTCATGAAAAAATGAGGAACCATCAGAGTGTGTGTCGATTATTGGGATGTCAATATTGCTTGTCCAAAATACAACTATCCTACTCCCTTTATTGACCAAATTATTGACAATTGTGCTGGATGTAAAATATTTTCGTTCATGGATGGATTTTCTGGCTATAATCAAATCAATATCCGCCCAAAAGACCAATATAAGACAACATTCATATGTCCCTGGGGCACATTCACTTATAGGAAACTCCTGTTTGTTTTAAATGATGACGGGGCAACTTTTCGGAGAGCAATGGATTATGCTTTCAATGACATCAAGCACATTGTTCAACCCTATCTAGACGATTTACCTGCACATTAATGAAGCCGAATTGATCACCTGATGCATCTGAGAGCTATCTTTTTACGCTGTCGATGTTACAAAATACGCCTCAATCAACATAAATGTGTGTTTTGTGTTGGTTCTAGTCATTTTCTAGGATTCGTCATCTCAAAAGAAGGAATTCGAATAGACCCATTGAAGGTCCAAGCCATTCTTGATTTTCCTGCGCCATCAAATTTTCTTCAGTTACATAAAATTCAGGGAAATGTTAACTTCCTAAGGAGGTTTATACCCAACTATGCCGAAATGGCTAAATGATTTACTCTTCTCTTGAAAAAGGGGGTTCCCTTCCATTGGGACGAATTTGAACAAGCTTCTTTTGATGTTGTTAAGGACACTCTTGTCTGGGCATCATTAATGTATCCCCCCAATTATCAGAGTAATTATCACATATATATCATCATTGTTGAAAATGGGATAGAACATCTGACCTATTATTTGAGTCGTAATCTCAATGATACGGAAGTGAAGTATTCGTACGTAGAAAAGTTTGCCTTGAAAGTTGTTCAAGCTGTCCAAAGATTTCGCCACTATATCCTGTTCCAGAAGACCGTTGTCATTTTTTATTGTAACCCCATGACTTACATATTATCATGTCAATTTTTGGGGGGTAAGTATTCAAAATGGATTGTCGTTTTTCAGGAATTTGATTTGGAATTCATCAAATCCAAGTCAAAGAAGTCTTTAGTTTTGGCTGAGCTTCTCTATGACCTTCCCTCTGATAGTACTGCTACTAAGTCAGAACCATCTATTCCTAGCGAGTCTCTGTTTTTTATCATATCATCCGATCCTTGGTATGGGGATTTTATCATTTATCTCCAGACCCAAAATTTTCGGACTAATACCTCTCACTCTGACCAGCAACGTATTCGATACCAAGCCAAAGATTATTTGATCGTCGACGATACATTTTATCGTCGTAGTGTCAATACAATTTTAAGAAGGTGCCACACTCATGAGGAGGCCGAAAAGGTTTTAAATGATTGTCATTCTAGGGCTTGTGGTGGAAAATTGTCTGGATACGCTACCACGCAGAAGATACTCCGCGCTGGTTACTTTTGGCCTACCATATTTCGCGACTGCATCTTCGCGGTCAGAAGTTGTCATGCATGCCAAATATTTGATCGTAAAATCTGCAAATGGCCAACGCCAATGCATCATGTTGTCTTTGTGGGACCATTTTCGAAATGGGGCATTGACTTCATGACCTGTAACCCTCGTTCGTCCGAGGGGGATGGTTATATTATTGTCGCAGTAGACTACTTTACCAAGTGGGCCGAGGCGATGCCTACATTCAACAACATATGAAAAACAACTGCATTGTTTTTCTTTAATCATGTAATTGCATGGTTTGGGGTCCCACAGGCTATAGTCACAGATCATGGTAAGCATTTTCGTAATCACATGATGATTTAGTTGATTGCCAAGTTAGGATTGTCTCATGATATTTCTACTCATTATCCACAATTAAATGGACAAGTTGAGGCTACTAACAAAATTCTTAAACGAATGCTTCAATGAATGATAGGAGTTCATAAACAAAATTTCCATTTGATCATGTACTCGGCTTTGTGGGTGTTCTGAACCTCGGTGAGAAACTCAATCGGATTTACCCCCTTTTAACTAGTGTATGGTCTAGAAGCTATCTTGCCAATCCAATGTGAAATACCTTCGTTAAAAATCACAATTGACTTGTTACCTAACACCTCAGATGAAGAAGCGCGTATTTTTAACCTCATCCATCTTGATGAAACACATCATGAAGCCCAATTGGCCAACGAAGTGCATAAGAGATGTATAAAGGCGCAATACAACACACATGTCCAGCCTCACATTTTCTCAAAGGGCGACTTGGTCCTTCTTGGTCCTTCTTTATGATCAGGAAGCTGATGTAATAGGTACAGGGATATTTGAGCCATTATGGAATGGCCCCTATATTTTCAAAAGAGTTCTTGCTAAGGGTGCCTACGAGTTGGTATATTACGATGGAATTTCATTGGCGTAACCCTGAAATGGGTTGTATCTGAAATGTTACTATTCTTAATCATGAGCATAGTAATTTTTTTTATTATATTGTATATTTATATGTTGTTGATTTGCATTTACTGTCTTAGTTTTTTTTTTAGAATTTTCTTGACATTAGTAATCTGCTTTACATTTCATCACAGATGTTTGAATCTTTGGAACCATTTGTTGGGTATGCTGATCGTGCTAGTCGTAGTACACAGAATCTATCCTCTACAACGTGGGCCATTTTCTCTCTGAACAATGATTTAGTGAGTTTTCAAGGGATTTGTATCGGTCGATCTATAAACAATATCACTGAGTATAGTGCATTGATAAAACTTCTCTCTGATGCCATTTCATTTGGTATTAACCTCATCATCATAAGGTTAGATTCACAACTTGTGGTATTATAGCTTACTAGTGTTTATACTATTAGAAATCCAACACTGCATCGTATGTTCCTAAGAGTTCTACTTTTGGAAAGACACTTTTATTTTATTCAATATCAACACATTTCCAGAAGCTTGAACACATTGACTGATTATTTAGTGAATTATGTTATAAATAGACTTTTTCTACACATGTAAATATACGTTCACATAATCGAATAGGATTGCACAATAAAAATAGGAAAACACTGAAATCAAATAGATAGATAGTTATAGTTTTTTACAAAAATTTGTGCCAAAGACACATTGGTCATCTGACCTCAAAATGTATGCAATATGTCAAAAGTAAACTAGTGATGCTCATGGTAACATGCTATCGATCTAGCTATCCTACGCAGTAACCACATCCAGCATGGCGTTGCAATTGCATGGGTAACTCTTCAATCTGACAATCCGAAATTCTGAAGTTCAACCCCTCTATGTGCTGTCAAAGCTCAACAAGAGTCTTAGCCATGTATAAATCCTGAAGGAATGCTCTCCCGACAACCCTCTCTACTAGCTCATCCGCTCCATGCTTCGGCTCTTCCATTGGTTGAACTCGACCCACATCTGCATTACATTTAAACTTTAGTTTAGTCTTGGGAAAACATAAAAATACAAAAACATGTATAAACCTTAGAAAAATAAAAAAACATAGTCGAAACTTTCTTACCGATTTCACCCCACTGAGCGCCTACTGGTAAAGTTAAGTCTAGACCTCCTCAGAAATCGAGGCCTACATATGCATATTCATCGATGGCGATAATCTGTCGTCTGAACCAGGCGAAGAATGCAATAGAGAACACGATGGATGATTAGACTGCATGTCCAGCCATCATTTCTACCAATCTCTTCATCCTTAGATCTCTAGGGTTATATACACCCAACGTCACATGCTGATGCTGTATCAGTGGAATCTGCTCTAAGGAAAAATAAATGAGGATCGAACCATAGTTGAATTTTCTCTTCCTTCCTCCCTTTGCTTTTCTTAGTTATTCTTTCGTTTGAGAGAGTACAGCTTCAACCCAGTTGAAAAATGTTGGTTCCATACACTGTAGTGCATACTGCATATAAGATCTGTTCGCTACATGTAGTGTAGCGGTACCAACAAGCTTTGCGATCATGAATAAGATGGTTCTCAATGGAAAATCACGAAAGTCACGGATTTTTTTTTCCCATCCTTGCCAGGCTCTGCCCTCGGGTAGAAATACTACAAAATATACTCTCACAGTCTTTCCTTCGAGAGCAGATCCTGAGAGAGAAATGGGTAAGCCTCTCCTTGACAAGCCTGTCAGAAAATAGATGTCCTCCACTATAATTGGAACCACTTTTTTCCTAATGTGAAATTCCTCAATTGCTGGATCCCATGCATGAACAAGGAACTCCAAAAGTTCCATTTGTTTCCTCATACCCGATAAAAGGAAGTAATTTAATAACCAACAATCCCTGAGGGCTCTTACAGTACCCAGATCATTAAGGAAAATCATGTTTTGTTCTTCATGCTCTCTTTCTCTCCAAGTAATTGTCATTCTAGTTCGATGAATCCATAAAACATAACCATAAGATTCATTAGACTCCTTTTCATGCAAAAATATAGGCAAAATTTGGGTACAATGCAAGAATAAAAAATGTGAATTACGCCCAACGCAGTCTTGGTCAATAGACATTGCATTGCATATGTACCTAAGCTTCATTTTGAGTGCACTCCAATGCACTTTTCGATGCCCAAGGGTGCGTTGCCCTCTTTTGAAAAAGAATTTACCCTAAGGGGCCCAAATCCCTAAAAAATTGCAATGAAATAAAATGAAATGAAATTAACACTGAAAGAAAGAGGGGGTTTATGGTACCAACCTGAATGAAACGGTGATGAAAACCTTCCACGAAATTGATTGCAATCAACAGCTGAAGTTCGGGGGAAAAAACAAGTTTAGAGCTCCAAAATGCAAATGGTAACTTTCAAATGGTAAAAATGAATATTAAAACTCTTTTAATTAGTCATTTTATTATTTGCAAATCATATTTATTGTTGTGACTATGGTTTTATTCAATTTTTATCATGAAATAGGTATTTTTAATCTATTTGATGTTGTTTTGAACATGTTTACAATTGATGAGCAGATTAGTCATGCACATTTATTTCAAGAATGATTTTACCACAAAGCATACTTTTATAATTATTTTTTGAGCTTTGATAATAACAAAAAAAGTACTTGAAGCGCACTTTTATCTCTTTTTAAAACTTTGATAACATTGAAAAAGGAACCCGTGGAGTCTTCTTTTAGCTCTTTTCAGACTCTAATAATATGAAAATATTTTCGAGAACTTGTATTTTTGAGCTCGTAAAAGTAAATGAATTAATATCTACTCAGTATAAGTTTAACCCTTTTCCGAACTGAGATAGATTATTTATGAAAAAGAAAAACCTTAGTCGAACATGGCTAGGAGATTCTCTTAGATATCATTTTACACTTTTTTGGATTTGAGCGACAATTTTACCAAAAAGTACTTTTGGAGTTTTCTTTTCTCCTCTTTTTCAAACTCTCTAAATATGAAAAAGGATCAGGTTGTCACTTTTGTTAGGCTTGTTAAAACATAAAATAGCGACGGGCTTGTCGATCATGGCAAGAATCGAGTTTCATTCATCACTAGACTCGTTAAATTATTAAATAGCAATACATTATTCTCTCGAAAGGTTGAAGTATAGATCAATCATATGTTATCCTCCTCAAGATTGTTAAAAAACAAAGAGGTACTAGTCGACAAATGACTGGGGATAATTTAGGAAATTGAATAGAACTTTTACGGTAGCAGGTTTCTCTTGAACATGAAACTTCACTCCATCATTATGATTGTTTTGGGTTGGGTAATCTTCTTGATGGTTCATTCATACCTTCACTTCGGTTTTGGGTCAATGTTGCCAACTCATCTCAGTGTCGCTGATATGTTCAAGAAAAGTCATCCAGTGAATACTCATCCTTCTGCAATACTCATAGACCTTCATTCTCATGACAATCATCCCCGAACATTGCTATATCAAGTCACATTGTCTCTGAAGTCAGTAACTCTCGTTTCGAAATAAAGTGGATTCCCGTTGAAATAAAATCATCATCCAGGAATTTTACTTAGAAACATCATCTTCCAGTACCATGAGGTTTGTTACAACATCAACAAGACCCTCGCTTCTAGAAGTTTGACTGAAATATTTTGTTTGGCATTCGACATCAAATCATCTATTCACACCTTACAAAATGTATTGTAGTACCTTGAGAGCCATTTACATCAATGGTGGTTCTCTCGCGTTTGTTAACAGCTCACATCATTGGCTAGTAATCAAATGATGTCTTACCATGTTCGACTACAAATCATATATTCGCATGGCTAGACTTGTACCTGAACGATCAAGTGAACAAGATAATAAGACCTCATATCTAGTTTTAGCCATCAGGCTGCGATTTCATGATTGTTATACACATCATTTGTACAGTGACCTTACATACAGATCGTCATCCAAACATGGGCCTATATTTGTAGGCATGTCTGTATTGGGAAACATTCCAATGTAGATGAATTTTTGCGCTATGTACATGTTATTAGATAGTTTATGTGCTAAGCATGGAAATGCCTCCCTCAACAATTTGTGATCAAGATGAAAATATCATGATGTAATGTATTGTAATATTGATGCAGGTCGCCACTCCACTTCAGTTCCAACCCATCATGTCGTAAAGCATCTCATTCAAAAAAATGTTATTATTCTGACTTCATGCTTTAGGGGGAAGCTGTTATAGGTAAATTTGGGCATCATTCCCCATGACCTATTCAAACTGGACATCATCCCCAGAACCAATGAAATAGGGTCTATCATCCCCTATCATTTCAGTTGCTACATGCCCTAAGACAAGAACAAATTGTTCATGACTTCTATTGCAAGGTTTCCAAGGTTTGAAGCATATGTTATATCATTTATGAGCTCACCAACGCTACCTCTCAAGGGAATAACTGTGTTGCATATGCAGCTCCCACAATTCAATGGTGCATTTCAATGCACTTCCCGACATTCAAGAGTGTGTTGGTCAAATGGGAGTGAAATTATCATTGTTCTGGAATCTCCACATGGCTAGTGCCTTCTAGAAGAGTCCATATGTATCAAACTTTGAATCCAAGTGTCCATCTAACACCTCTGAGCTTGGAAACATGTCTTGCCTATTATTAGAAATTCATTGATTAAGAAACTACCTTCAGTTGCCCTATAAATTGAGCACAGATCCTAGTGCTAGGGAAGGAAGAATTTTAATAAAAAAATGTTGTTGGATTCTCAATTGAGAGAGTGATAGAAGTGATATGCTACTTGTTACACCATTTTTTGGTCATCTAACCTATTATCATTAGATGGACCCAAGTACACCATGTAAGACCAATTTTACCCTAAGTAAAATTGCTTTCACTATGTAAAATAACTAAATAAAACACATTTATTAGGTTGTTTATGGTCTAAACAGGAAACCCCAAAAGGAAATATTAAACAAATCTATATTTGTTTTATTTTCCTCATGGAATAATTAATTAAACAATAGTTTAATTATTATTCCTGGTCATGTTTAACCCAAAACAAGGAAATCAATTAGATAAATCCTTATTTATCTTATTATTTTCTAGGAATAATTATTTAAATCTTATTTAAATAATATTCCTTGTTAAATATGACTAAATCATTTATAAATAATTAAATAAATCATTATTTATTTAATTATCATTCAACCACTTCCTTAAAATAATAAATAAATCATTTATTTACTTATTATTTACAAATAAAGGGATTTGACCCAAGTCAAATACCTTTTCCCTCCAACAAATATAATAAAATATTCCATAAAAGGTGGATCTAGATTTGGTTAATATTATTTTAATCATGCACCAAGATCTAGAATGACCCAATATTTTGTTATAAATAGAAGGGCTTTCCCATTCATTTGTCACCTTTTTTTGCCTATTAGATCACTCTGGATCTATACTCTTGGTCTGACTTTGAGCCATTATCATTGTCACATTCTCCATTATTTTCTTTGTGAGCTCCCTTTGAGTTCTATGTTTGTCTGGGTTTTCTACACCAACAAGAGAGAGAAATGCTAGATCTGAAGTGTTGAGGACTTTCAAGAACCCATCCCATTGAGGAGAATTGGAAACACCTTTCTTGTTTTCCTCCCAGGTGCCCTTAATATAAAATTCTTTAAAACATATTATTCTTGTCTTGTCTATTGGATGCATGGAGAAAAACCTTATTTTTTACTGCTTAATGTCTTTTTATGCATAGATATGGATTTTGTGTAGCATTTGTCTTGATCAACTAACTGCAGATCTGAAGATATTGGCAGCCACATTTGATGTTAGGGCTATAAGTTATGTGTAGCTAAAGTGGTCTTTTTTCGTACACTTCGACAAAAGATTCATACTAACAATTGGCGACTCCACACAGGTTTTCAATTACGACCGCTGTCATTTTTCATATTGCTGCATATCCATCTGCTTCAGACCCTAGGGTTTCTTTTCAGTTTTTTGTTTTTTCTATTTTATGTCATTTTTCACCTATAAAACCCTCAAACATTCAAATTTCTAACTTCCGTGCGTTTATGGCCCTATTGCGCAGGTAACAGACATCAGCCGCAACTGAGATGGAAACTTTTTCTGAAATTTGCCGCCGAGACACCCGGAGCTGCAGGTCACACTTTTTGGCCCAAAACCTACGACCTGGACTGCAGGACGCACTTTTCAGCCCAGAATCTGTGACCTAGACAGAAAACAGGTCAGAACCTGCGACCTGCACTTTTTTCTGCAATTTTTCAGCAATTTTTCTGGGTTTGTCTGAATCTTCTATCAGGGTTTTCCAGCCTCTGTCTCAGCCCGTTTAGACCTGTTTCTGATCTGTTTTACTCAAATAAGTGGAAATCTAGCCCCTTAGGGATTTAGTACCCTCCACTTTTTGTGGAAGAGTTTTAGCTGTTTCTGACGTCTGAATTTTCAGAGTTTCAGCCTTTTTCTTTTCAGATCTAATACCTCACTTTCAGATCCCTTTTAGATCAGCTCTTCCCCCTTTCAAATCACCTCATATAGTTTTGTTTGGGTTTGCCTCTAGGGTCACCTCCTTGTCCCTTCTACCTTTAACTGATTTCCTCCTTTTTTGCAACAACCTTGCCTCTGCCTCTTTGTTGTTCTCTGCACCTCTTTCCAGCAGATTTCTCCTTTAGATCCCTGTCCCTACCAACCTTAGATCTATTGGCCCATTTTTAGTGTGTTTTGACTAAATTTTTTCCCTCTTTTAGACTAGTTTTGAGAGACCCACCTTCTTGGGTTAGATCAATGCATTGTTAGCTGTTAATTTTATGTTATTTCAGCATTATATACTGTTCTCTGTAGATTTATTTTCAGTTACACAACATAATTTTTTCTTTTACTCTCAAAACTTCTAGGTTTAAAAATTAAAATTAACACATGCCACACACTGACCCTAAGTGAAGAAGAGCCTGGTTAACACCGCTAGGAAAAGACTTTAAAATCAATTGACACTGCACCCCTCTGCCCTTGTTTCGACATTGTCATCACTTGATTCTACACCTCCCTGCCTTTGTCGGTTATTCTTTTTCCCTTTGTGCCATCATCATTGCACCCCCAAGGCATATATCCCAGAGACTTCTTGGCCTTCACCCTCAGTTTCCGGTCGGTCGACTTGCTCCTTCCCGTCGTCGTCGAGTTAGTCCTCCCCCGAGTCCGCACTCTGACTCCTCTTCTGATTCTTTGGGTTCTCCCCCTACTTCTAGTTCTCCCCCTGTTACCTTCACCATGTCTAGTCCAGGGCCTAATGCTAGCGGCAACCCCAGCCCTAATGCTGGGACTGTTACTAGCGGAACCGTCACGGGAACTACCTCGACTGTCCCTTTGCTCCCCTATTTGGTAGGTCTCAGTCTCCCCTATTTCAATAAGTTGATCAATGATCCTATCCGCCACGATGTTGGTTGGCCTGCTATGCCAACCAAGCTCCCCTCCCACTGGTCATACGATTTTCTCCTAACACTCACACGTTGGGGGGCAATTTGTACACCATTTTTTGGCCATCTAACCTATTATCATTAGATAGACCCAAGTACACCATGTAAGACCAATTTTACCCTAAGTAAAAATGCTTTGACTATGTAAAATAACTTAATAAAACACATTTATTAGGTTGTTTATGGTCTAAATAGGAAACCCCAAAAGGAAATATTAAACAAATCTATATTTGTTTGATTTTCCTCATGGAATAATTAATTAAACAATAATTTAATTATTATTCCTCATCATGTTTAACCCAAAACAAAGAAATTAATTAGATAAATCCCTATTTATCTTATTATTTTCTAGGAATAATTATTTAAATCTTATTTAAATAATATTCCTTGTTAAATATGACTAAATCATTTATAAATAATTAAATAAATCATTATTTATTTAATTATCATTCAACCACTTCCTTAAAATAATAAATAAATCATTTATTTATTTATTATTTACAAATAAAGGGATTTGACCCAAGTCAAATGCCTTTTCCCTTCAACAAATATAATAAAATATTCCATAAAAGGTGGATCTAGATTTGGTTAATATTATTTTAATCATGCACCAAGATCTAGAATGACCCAATATTTTGTTATAAATAGAAGGGTTTTCCCATTCATTTGTCACCTTTTGTTTCCTATTAGATCACTCTGGATCTATACTCTTGGTCTGACTTTGAGCCATTATCATTGTCACATTCTCCATTATTTGCTTTGTGAGCTCCCTTTGAGTTCTATGTTTGTCTGGGTTTTCTACACCAACAAGAGAGAGAAATGCTAGATCTGAAGTGCTGAGGACTTTCAAGAACCCATCCCATGGAGGAGAATTGGAAACACCTTTCTTGTTTTCCTCCCAGGTGCCCTTCATATAAAATTATTTAAAACATATTATTCTTGTCTTGTATATTGGATGCATGGAGAAAAACCTTATTTTTTACTGCTTAATGTCTTTTTATGCAAAGATCTGGATTTTGTGCAGCATTTGTCTTGATCAACTAACTGCAAATCTGAATATATTGGTAGCCATATTTGATGTTAGGGCTATAAGTTATGTGTAGCTAAAGTGGTTTTTTTTCATACACTTCGACAAAAGATTCATACTAACACTGCTGGTGAGATGTTGATTGTGATGAGGCTGGGATGATGATGGAGCTGGTGACATCAAACCGATCATTGGTTGTAACCTCCTCTTTCTACTCTTGTTCATTTTCCCATATATCTATATGTTTATGTTTCTATTTCTCATATGAAGGATTCTTAACTGATATATATGTTTCATGTTCAATTTATTTAACTGATTAAGATAAATAGGCATCCGTATATTGCAATCTATTTGTTGTTTTGTGTTTATACTTGTAGGAACTAGTCTAGTGATCTAAGTTGGATTGGAAGCTACAATAAAAGTGACAGAAGGAGAATAGGAAGCGCTTGGATCACAAGTAGGTTCCTCTATCTTTCTATGTGTCTTTTTAATCTTAGAGAAAGTGTCTGCAAAGTCTTTGATCTGTTGTTCTAAATGCATAGCACCACATTTAGGGAATTTGATTTATCCTTAATTCATAATTCCGCATAACAAGTTCCCCCATAAAATATGGTGCATATGTGGTTTTTTCTTATTGCATGTTTACGAATGTTGTTCTAAATTGTGAATTAAATTCCGCATATCAATAAAGTAGAATTTTGTCTCTTGATTTTAGATTAAACTTCTTGAGCACTTACAATTATATCACCATATTTATACATGGTATCAGAGCAGGATTCACATTAGAAAAATAATTTCAAATTTATCAAGAGGTTTTAATTTGCAGCTTCAATTTAGCAATATTTCCTCAAAGTTGGGACAATGGCCTTCAATGGATTAAGATTAGAGTATGCCTTGGAAGGAAGCTCAAATTTCATTGCATGAAAGGATCACATGAGGTGGTTCTTGATTACAATAGATCTATGGAATATGTCAAGACAAACATTCCAAAACCAAGATCAACTGATACCTAGAACCTAACCCAATGTAAGAAACATGTAGCCAAGGTGAGAAGAATAATATTGGAGGGAGTGCGAAACCACATTGTTTCAAATATCCATGGGAAAGAAACTCATTTAGCAATGTGGAAGGAATTGAAAGAGCTATTCAAGAATAACAGTCACCATAGAAAATTGGCCCTCAAAGAAAAAATTCAAAATATATTGATGCAAAGAATGACACTATTCCGCAATATCTGACCAGATTTACACAAGTTCACGATGATCTTGGAGGGGTTGCTGTGAATGTTGCAGAAGATGACCTAGAGAGCCTAACTATTCTAGGCCTTCCAAAAAGATGGAATAGCTACCAGGACTTGGTGAATGTGATGGAGAAATTACTAAATTGGGAACACTTGCGGTCTGATTTGGTATAAGAAGATATCAGGTGGGATGCCAAAGATGGAAATTCATCCAAGGGAGAGGATGAAGAAAATTTTGCATTGGTTGGAAAGGGAAATAAGGGAAAATGGAATAAAGATCAAACCAAACTAGAATCCAGCCAAGGCAGAAAGAAGAAATACTTGTCCAAAATAAAATGCTTCAATTGTCATGAATTAAGGCATTATGCTACAAAGTTTCCACATAAAAAGACTGGAAAGAAGAACTTAGGAGGAGAAGTAGGTGAAGCATTGGCTTCACATTTTGAGCTAGAATTCACCTTGATCACATGCATGGATAACACTATGATGGGGAGTGTGTGGTACTTGGACTTAGGTGCCTCGTTCCACATGAAAATGTGTAGATATGTTTTCACTAACATGGAGGAAAAATCTCTCCAGATGCATATTGAGCTTGGGGATTTATCTTAAAATGAAAGTATTTTTAACTGTTGTGCAAAGTATCCATTTTCATTTAATTAAGTGTGCAAAGTATTCTCCATGTCTTGCAGGTTAAACAAAGTGTTTTTGGTAATTTTTTCTAGGTTTATGTGTGAGAATTGGTTATTTAAATTCACTGTTTAATATATCAGTTCAGAAATACACAACAAGAAAATTCACCATAGCATAACACAACAAACTGATGAGGCAGTTCATCCCTCCTAGGCTACATCTGTCGGGTCCAAGGCTCCTAATGGGCATGTCCTTGCTCTATTAAGTTGCTCAAAACAATTATACAATTAGAAATATGCCTAAATAGGAAAAACTAGCTCTGAAATTGACTTCAAAAGATAGAAATAAGCTAAAAATGTCTTTTGTTTCACCTTAAACAATGAAGTATAGCCCAATACAACTCCATTTCCCTGATGGTCCTGGTGGCTCTTCAAGCTTCCCTGAAGAAAAAGTGGCTGAAGAACACCTATGTTCACTCTGAAACTGTTCCAAACTCTCCAGAATGCTCAGCATAGCCAAAATTGACTAAAATTTCATCCAAATTGGTTCAATATTGAGGAAGTTATGATCAAAACAAATTTCTACCCAGTGGCACTAAAAAACCTCCTCCAAAAATGGAGGAACTCCAGTTAGGAGCGCCAAAAATGGCATAACTCCAGAAAAGGCGGACTCTGCTCCAAAATGTTGGTAACTGTTAGGTGTGGCATTTAATGTATGTGGTGGCAGTCACATGGTGCCTCCGCGCTTGAAACGCCACCTAAAACGCATGTCTAAATGTTAACAAACCATGTATTAAACAACCGTGGCATATAAATTTTGGGAGCGGTCACATGTTTGAAGTTTATGGTTAACCGCCCAAACAACCCGCGGAGTTTAAGGCCATAAGGTCATGGTTCATGCGCTGGTAATGTGACCTTCAGGCTAGCCCCTTTTCCACCTGCCGATTTGAAATTCAAAACATAAATGGAACCTGTATCCAATATGTGTTAAGAAACACCTGTGGCCCGGATGGTCAGGCACCTGCACTGACCTGCGGGAGGTCTACGGTTCAACTCCTACAGAGTAAAAAAAATTATAAAACGGATTTTTTCACCAGACTGGGGCCATGTGGCAGCCTCGAGGCTTGCCACGTGGCACCCGCTGATATGCCACCAAAACTTTATAATAAAATAAATTTCCCAAATATATATTTTTTTGATTTTTTTTTCATAAAATCAAACTGAGTCAAACAGTGATTTTTTGGAGTTTATTGGGCGATTTCAAACCTCAGTAACTTTCACATACGACGTCAGATTTGAGTCCCATTCATGGCGCTAGAATCACAGCGACGAGGCCTTTTCGGTCGTTCAAATTGAAACCCATTCTGAGTAGTTCCATTTTTTAGCATTTTTTCCACTTAGCCATGATCACCTAATCACACCTCCCCATTGGGAAGCTTTTGGACCCCAAAAGCCTTCAATTACCTGTTAAGAAGATGAGGGTATAGATCCCTCACCTTTTCCACCTCCATCCATTTTTCCTTACTCGGTTTGCTACTTTTAAGACCAACCCGAACATAATCAACATTTCCCCTCCTCGAAGTGCATGTCCTTCTGTCAAGGATAGCATCCTCTTTCAACTCATCCAAAAATTCTGGCGAGAAATCCTCTATGGATGGCAGCTGAATGTCACTTTCATGATCAGCAATTAAAGGAGGCTCATACAAACGTAAATTTTCCACATTCACAACGGTATACATTTGCATATATGAAGGAAAATCCAGTTGAAAAGCATTATTTCCAACTTGTCTAAGGATCTTGAATGGACCATAACAAATAGGCTTCAGTTTTTTACCTTCTCCTTGTGTTCATTCCTTACTAATATGCAACCATACCTCATCTCCTTGAAACTTATGATCAACTCTATGTTTATCATGCCTCTCCTTGTACTTGCCTTGACTTTTTTCAAGCTGTTCTTGAACCTGCTGATGTATGAGGTGAATTCTTTCAATGAACATGTGAGCTTTGTCAATGTCACTATGCCCATCAGTGGCAACATCCTTCTGAAGAATGAAATCTAAAGGTGACTTAGGCAAATACCCAAAACAAGCTTCAAAAGGTGAAGTATTTGTAGAAGAGTGCTTGGCCCGGTTGTAAGCATGCTGAATGTAATGCAAGTGCTCATCCCAAAGCTTGGGATGCTTGCTGCAATAACCTCTCAAGAGATGTACAATGGTTATGTTCACCACCTCTGTTCGGCCATCTGTTTGCGGATGGAAAGCAGTACTCTTTTTCAACTTGGTGTCCATCATCTTCCATAGATTGGACCAAAAATTCCCAATAAATCTGGAATCCCTGTCACTAACAATAGAAGTAGGAAAGCCATAATGAACACATACATGTTGAAAATATAAATCAGCAGTTCATTCAGCAGTTATAGATTTCTTACATGGCATAAGAATACACATCTTGTTGAATCTAACAACTACTACATAAAGATAATCATGCTGCTTTCTAGATAATGGTAGACCTCCAAAAAAATCCATAGAAACACTTTCCCATGGTCTAGAAGGTACCGACAATGGCATATATAAACCAAGCTTCCTATTGCTATGCTTGCTTGTAGCACATAATGAACAACCTCTAATGAAACGTGAAACACTATCTACCATGTGAGGCCAATAAAAATACCACTGTAAATGTGCCATTGTTTTTCTTACCCTGAAATGTCCAGCAATAAGAGAAGAATGAGCTTCTCTCATGATGCCTAGTCTCTCCCCTTGTGGTATACATAACTTGCCCATATGAAACAGCAAATTATTATGTAAATGATAGTCATTCTCCTCAACATGATTCCCTTCACTCAAGTTAGCATACACATCCTTAAAATCAACATCTGATGCATATTGTTCTATGTAGTTGTCATGTACAATAGAATCATTCTTAAGTAAAGTAGTAGCACTAATAATAAGCCTTGAAAGCATATCAGCAACTTTATTGAAAATACCTTTCTTGTACCTTATTACCAAGTGAAATTGTTGTAGCCCATCCATCTGAAATGTTATGACTGCTGCAATTTAATTTGCGATTGCAAGTACTATAAAGGTTGATGGTCAGTATGAACAACTGTTTCTTTGCCCATCAAATAGTGTTTCCACTTTTTGACGCTTTTTACCAACACATACAACTCCTTATCATATGTAGGATAATGTAATGTCCCTTTTTCAAAAATGTCACAAGTCTATTCCAGAGATAGACTGTGGGGGCATTTTCCGGATATGTCACCTCTAAGGAGAGGGTGGGATCCAGAGGCTACCTAGCCCTTCACAAACTCTGTCTATAGCTATGTGAGATTTCCTATTAGGAAAAGCTACTCTATTGATAATATCTCAAGATAGAGCTACAACAATAAGCAAATACATCAAATTGAAATAGCAGTGATTCATTAACACATGAAATGTCAGAGAATACATTGGCCATCATATTAAGACATAGCAGCATAAAATATACATCATATTGAGGAAATTATCACTCAAGGAAGGCACAACAAGCCTCAAGAAAACTATACATGGTAACATGAGAAATGTTGCTGCAACAAGCAAGCCCTAGGCCATGATTGCGCAGTTATAAAGAGGAATTGCTGCATAAATAACGAAAATACAATGATATAGTAATGTAGGCTCAAATAAAGAAGGGGGAGCATGATCTCAACTCCTGAAAATACAATAAAGCAATCCTCTAAAAGGATTGGCTAGAATCTAGACAAAAATGGCATTTTTCAGAAATGTCGAGGTAGCTGGGTAGCTGCAGCTACTCAAGAACTAGAAATGGAAGGAGAAGGCTGAAATAGCTGCTGTAGATGAAGTGCCCTTCTCCAATAGAAATCTGAAGTGAAAGGCTGATCCTTTCACCCAAGACTTCCCCTCCAAAATCTGCTAATCCCTCACAGCAAATATCCACCAATGAAAACGCTGTCTAAGAGAGGGACTGCGCTGCCTCTGATGGAAAGTGGTTGGCCTAATGCCAAAGATGATGGGATATGCTCTAGAACCACCTTTGTTGATCTCCCAATGAATAGAACATCTCTCCACTGAAAAACAAGCTCCGGATGGTGTATGGAAATCTCCCCAGCAACACCAGCAACATTGCACAATAACTGCTACAGAAACTACGCTGATGTAGATGGCTGAAGCTATGGCCGAATGCCTGAATATGGGGAATGGAGTGAAATCCTTCATGAGCTACTCAAGAACGAGAGGAAATCCTCAATAGGACTCCCTCGTTCCCGAAGGCACTGCAGCTCTGTTGAACAGCAAGAGGCAGCAACAAGTCTCTAAGACTCAAATGTAAAAAATGATCAAAGATGTCCACAATGGCTGCCTTGCTCCTTTTTTATACAATGAGCCTTCCCTCCATGGACCCTATTTTGAATTAGGGTTTCCTTCTCTCTAGAAACTTCCCTCCTACGTTGTCCCACATAAGGCTTTCCAACTCATGCCAGTGCAGTTTGACTTGGTCAACCTTGGCCAAGCATGTTTTCAAAAACCTCCTTTCACACATGGAGGTGTGAAATCTAGCTCTAAATTGATCCTCTTTCATACTTAGAGGATTTTTATTCTCTAATCATGCAAATAATGGGTCCCCTACCCATTTTATTCATCTCTTTAACAAAATTTAATGTCCCATAAAATTTGGGACATTACAGTCCTCCCCTCTCAAAATATTTCTTGCCCTCAAGCAATTGCAAGGATGAACTAAGTTTATTTCTGCCCTTCCTCTTGTAGCATCCTTATGTTATGATCTCCTCAAGAAAAAGGATGCCATATCAGCGATCAAATCTCCAAATTGTCCCTCCAACAAATGCAATCTAGCCTTGGGGTGAACATTCCCATATAGCTATCATGTAGAAACAAATATCCATGAAGGAACTAAGAGCTATCCAAGGGCCTCCTTGAGGCATGAGATATGATATATAATGGGACTGATCATCCCCCGTATGAATATCTCATTCCCAAGCCATAAATCATGAAAATAAGTTGCCTCCCAATAAGACAACTCATGAAAAATCTCCTTCCACCTTGAGCTCCGGAAATGAAGGTGGGCTGAAATTTGATCATGGCAAGCACTATAACTTGCCCCATGTTGTCCTCTCCCCCACTTATGACAAGTGTGGAGTGTATTTTAATCCTGGGCTGCAAATGTATTGCCCTCAAATGGAAAAATGAAGAGTAGTTCCCCCAAGAATCTCCCCTCCATCAACGAAAAATCAGCTGGCCCAAGACATGTCATCTATGATGAATAGGACAAGGTCATCATAGAATGTCCCCATGACATGTTTGTTGTAGGTTATACCATGTGCAGCAAGTAAAAACAATGCCTCATAGGGTTATAATGCAACCTCATCCACTGCAGCTGCAGAAAATAGCATGGCAAGTATTGTACAAGAATATCACCTCTACTACTGAACAGTAAAATAGATGAGTGAATCAGCAACATAAGGTCAAACACCTACCCATATACATACAATGGATGGATGATATTACCAAGCCCATGGCTTACCCCACAATTAATCAAATATGTGGTTGTAGCCATGCCTCCTCTCATGTTCCCTTTAGAACATGCACTGCAGAAAATGTGAGATTTTTTCTCACTCAAAGACACATCCAACTCATGTGCCTTTCTCATAATCATGCTTCTTATACAAATCTGATCCATATCAGTAAGGAAGTCATGATAAAAAATACAATGAGGAAAATGCTGAAGGTTTCATGTGTTGCAAGAATGTACCAACAGTTTTCCCAAAAGTGACAGTGCAGTTTTCCAAACCGCTGCTTTAGAAAATCACATGGCAAGTTGTTTCAGCTCATGAACAACAATGTGTGTTCTTACATCTGATAATGCATGGTGGTGGTTGAATATAAGTGTTGAACATACATGGAATGTAACACTTGCCCAAGGCCATATAAAGATGGTTGTCTCCATCATACAAATTGGCCCAATTTTGATCCATGGAGCAATCTGAAAAGCTTGCCCTCTTGTAGAGCCATGCACTGCAAAATGATGGTAAGAGTATACAAATCAGCCAATGTAAAAATAGATTTCTTACCATATGCCGAGATTAATATGATGTATGGATCCATGAATGAACCCTCCATGGTTTTTTGGCATGCTCCCATGAAAATAAATGAACTAGGTGCTGCAAGAAGATCCTTCTTCTCATGCTTGGGAATCCAAGTCAAGAAGATTGTAGCATAGTAGTATATGACTCCATCTACTACGTCATCCATCTTACCTCCTCCTTGTCCATCAAGTGCAACAAATATGAAATGATTCTGGGACCTGTGGGTTATGGATCCACCACACTTCCGCTGGGCACACTTCATCAATAGGTTACTGCTCCAAAGAGAGAACGTTGTTGGCCTATACCCATAGGCTCTCCTCAATACCAAGCTCCATTCTTTGACATACTCTTTGTCAAAGATATTTTTCATAATGTTGCAATACATAAGAAGCTCCTTCCAAGGTGGAAGTACCTCTCTATCATCGAAAACCAAGGAGATAATTCCATCTCCTCCTCCTGCAACATCATGCAAAGTATGAGAGCAATTCTGCCCTCGCTCTCCCAAGCAAAGCAACAAAATAATTTGCTGCCCTCCCATAATTCCATCATACAACTCATGTGATGAAGACACAATGAATGATATGAGCATCACATCAACATCATGCATCCATAGTCTGTGCTACTCAATGATGCAAGTATCCTGCCATTTATTTTCCATCCTTTTGGTACTCCTCCCATGAGGGCTACCATCCTGCTCTTTGCATTTCATGAGAGTTTGAAATGCAGCTCCTTGGAGACCCCTTAAGAAAGGCCTTTCTCCCATGACTATGTTGGACCTATAAGATCCAAATTTGATGGAGGTGATGTCTCCTCTCCACCCATGTTAAACAACGTTGTTGGTTCCTCCAATGATGTAGCAGTTGTCTCTTCCTCCGATTCACAAATTGTTTCATGATTCTTCATGGAGGTGTCATGGTTTATTTCATCCTCCAAAAGTCTACACTCCCACCTTGAAGGCTGAATGTAAATCATCAAAGATACATGAGGATAAGGGCTCATATTCTCCTTGAACCCTTTGCATAGCGCAGTGAAATCATGAGGCCCTAAAGTGGCCATGTGATTTGATCCTTGGACCTCTCCATATGAAATTCCACCATACTTAAGATAATTTTCTAAAATAGAAAGTGGAACCTTACTCATACCTTGGTGGATCTTGGGACCTTCTTGTGTGGCTGCAATGGATTTTCCTCCAATGGCTTCTTCATCCATAGATGTTGAAGGCTGCTACTTCAAATTTGTAGTAGCGTTGGTGCAATCCTCCTCCCATGGTGGTGTGAGCTTCTCTTCTCCATCAAAGGTTTGGATCAACCTTTGAGCAAATACTGCAAAATAACTCACCCTTAAATGGACCAAGGGCTTGAACCACCAAACATGAGGTTTCCTCCTCCATGTACAGCGCTGCCATCTCCACTGCTTCTTTCTTTGCCATTGGATGCATCAATAAAAATGCCCCCATCTTCTTCTCCCAAGCTCTAGCTGAAGTAACCCCATAAAATGTAAAAAATAGAAGCCTATTGCCACTGATTTCTTCTTTTCCACAGGGCCTTCTCTCCTCCATCTGTTGAATAGACTGTGGGAACATTTTAGCTCCCCTGAATGCTGCAGAATGGGGTTCATAGTCACCTAGGTACTTGCTTAAGATCTGGAAATCCAAGCATCTGCCATGCTGGTCTTCAAGAGAATAGGAAGTGCATGGACCTTCCACTTCTCCCATTTTATCCTCCTCCTCCTTAGGGAGGCTCTTCAAAAATAGATGAGATCAGTCTCATATTCTTCATCATTCTCCTCTGAAATCGAACTCACAGGTTGTGCCAGTTCAATGCTCTAATACCACTGTAATGTCCTTTTTCAGAAATGTCACAAGTCTATTCCAGAGATAGACTGTGGGGGAATTTTCTGGATATGTCACCTCTAAGGAGAGGGTGAGATCTAGAGGCTACCTGGCCCTTCACAGACTCTGTCTATAGCTATGTGAGATTTCCTATTAGGAAAAGCTACTCTATTGAGAATATCTCAAGATAGAGCTACAACAGTAAGCAAATACATCAAATTGAAATAGCAGTGATTCATTAACACATGAAATTCCAAAGAATACATTGGCCATCATATTAAGACATAGCAGCATAAAATATACATCATCTTGAGGAAATGATCACTCAAGGAAGGCACAACAAGCCTCAAGAAAACTGTACATGGTAACATGAGAAATGTTGCTGCAACAAGCAAGCCCTAGGCCATGACTGCGCAATTATAAAGAGGAACTGCTGCATAAATAATGAAAATACAATGATATAGCAATGTAGGCTCAAAAAAAGAAGGGGGAGCATGATCTCAACTCCTGAAAATACAATAAAGCAATCTTCTAAAAGGATTGGCTGGAATCTATACAAAAATGGCATTTTGCAGAAATGTCGGAGTAGCTGGGTAGCTGCAACTACTCAAGAACTGGAAATGGAAGGAGAAGGCTGAAATAGTTGTTGTAGATGAAGTGGCCTTCTCCAATAGAAATCTGAAGTGAAAGGCTGATCCTTTCAACCAAGACTTCCCCTCCAAAATCTGCTAATCCCTCACAACAAATATCCACCCATGAAAACGCTGTCTAAGAGAGGGACTACGCTGCCTCTGATGGAAAGTGGTTGGCCTGAAGCCAAAGATGATGGGATATACTCTAGAACCACCTTTGCTGATCTCCAAATGAATAGAACATCTCTCCATTGAAAACAAGCTCCGGATGGTGTATGGAAATCTCCCCAGCAACACCCAGCAACATTGCACAATAACTGCTACAAAAACTGCGCTGATGTAGATGGCTGAAGCTATGGCTGAATGCCTGAATATGGGGAATGGAATGCAATCCTTCATGAGCTTCTCAAGAAGGAGAGGAAATCCTCAACAGGACTCCCTCGTGCCTGAAGGCACTGCAGCTCTGCTGAACAGCAAGAGGCAGCAACAAGTCTCTAAGACTCAAATGTAAAAAATGATCAAAGATGTCCACAATGGTTGCCTTGCTCCTTTTTTATACAATGAGCCTTCCCTCCATGGACCCTATTTCGAATTAGGGTTTCCTTCTCTCTAGAAACTTCCCTCCTATGTTGTCCCACATAATGCTTTCCAACTCATGCCAGTGCAGTTTGACTTGGTCAACCTTGGCCAAGCATGTTTGCAAAAACCTCCTTTCACACATGGAGGTGTGAAATCCAGCTCTAAAGTGATCCTCTTTCATACTTAGAGGAATTCTATTCTCTAATCATGCAAATAATGGGTCCCCTACCCATTTTATTCATCTCTTTAACAAAATTTAATGTCCCATAAAATTTGGGACATTATAGATAATTCACAACAGCACCATTAAATGTCTTAGAATGGAATGTGATAGTCTTACCATGCTGTAAGAGAACTACACCCATGGCGTAATCACTAGCATCGATTTGAATCTCGAATGGTTGTCTCAAGTCTGGTAATGCAAGGACTGGAGTTGAACTTATCTTCTCTTTCAAAGACTCGAAATTTTTCTGTTGCTTGCCTCCCCATTGGAAAGCACGCTTCACACTTGTCACTGCATGCATAGGAGCTCCTATGGCAGACAAGTTAGAAATAAACTTCCTCCAATACTGAGTTGTACCCAAAAAACTTTTTACCTCTGTAATGGATTTGGGAGTAGGCCAATTCATAATGGCTTCTACCTTAGAAGGATCAATTCTCAAATCACCTCCTCCTACTATGTGTCCCAAATAAACCAAAGAAGTCTTTCCAAATTCACACTTTGACATTTTAAGAAATAACTGATTTTTCTTCAAAATTTCAAGTACTTTTTTAACATGCATGACATGCTCTTCTCTAGTCTTGCTGAAAATTAAGATTTCATCTAAGTAGACAATAACGAAATCATCAAGAAAAGGATGTAAGACATCATCCATTACCTGCATGAAAGTTGCAGGTTCATTGCATAAGCGAAACGGCATAACAAGCCACTCAAAAAGTCCCTGTTTTGTTTTAAATGTTGTCTTCCAAATGTCACTTTCTAAAATTCTAAGTTGATGATAACCACTACGTAATTCTAACTTAGTGAAATATTTAGCATCTTTCAACTGATCTAACAAATCATCTATCCTTGGGAGTGGGTAATGAGTCTTTACCGTTATTTTGTTCAATACCCTGAAGTCCACACACATGCGCCAAGTTCCATATTTCTTCGGAATCAACACTATCGGTGACCCACATGGCGAAGTGCTTGGTATTATGAAACCTTTGTCCAACAAGTCCTTAATTTTCCTCTTTATTTCAACATTCTCCATGATAGACATGCGGTACATGCCTATGTTAGGAAGAGGAAAATCTTGTTGTAACTGGTTTTCATGTTGAATCTCCCTTTTAGGAGGCAAACCTGTCGGTTCCTGAAACATCTCATGATGTGCATCAACTACATCATATAATAAG
Source organism: Pinus albicaulis (assembly GCA_034641835.2). Lineage (NCBI taxonomy): Eukaryota > Viridiplantae > Streptophyta > Pinopsida > Pinales > Pinaceae > Pinus > Pinus albicaulis. The sequence continues at coordinate 306,346,529 of CM076583.1, forward strand.
TACAAAAACTCTTACTAGAATTCACTAGTATTTTTACCTGTCCCGCATTTACCATCTCTATATTTGTCTTCTTGCGATGTGCTTTGACAATAAACTCCTTGCCATATTTAAAGAGATGATACTTATTTTCATGGCAATGGAAGATCGCTTTCCTGTCAAATAAGTAAGGACTTCCCAAAACAATTCCTGATATATCAAGCGGCACTACATCAAGTTCAACTATGTCAATAAAGTGTGCAGTAATTGCAAAATGCAATACGCACTTTCTTGAGACTTGTAAGTTTGCATCCTTGCATATACATCCAAGTGGATATGGCTTGGGATGTGGAATGGTCTCAAGTTTAAGTTGTTTGACCAAGTCTTCTGATATGAGATTTGCTTGTGACCCACTGTCAAACAGTGTGTCAATTTTTGTATGTTTTGAGACTACCCTCACATGGAACAATTCAATTCTTTCTTCCTCATTTGGAGCTTGTACATGACAATTTGAAGTACTAGTGATTGGCTTAGTTTCAATTTCCTTTCCCTTCATACTCTTCAAACCCATGGCTGCAATTTCGGTTTCGTCACCTGAATCATCACCTAAGTCTTGTGGTGTAGTTATAGTAGCTGCAATTTTCTTCTTTCCTTTGTTTTTGTTAAACTGTGTTCTTTTTTCAGGATTTAGTTTCCAATGGTTTTTCTCTTCAGGGCCTTCTCTTGAACAGTGTTTACATATCACTTTCTCCCCCTTAAAATGCTTATTGCTACCCTCGTCAAAAGTGTTTTTCCCTCTAGCCTCTAAATGCGTAGCTTGTACACAAACTTCGTCTAAACTAGTAGGATGGAACATAAGGATAGTATGTCTAAGGTAGCTGTGCAAACCACCTATATATTTCAGCAAAGTATCTTGACTTTGTAAGTCTACCCCTAATAAGAGTTCTCTTTTCCTAAAATTTTGGGTGTAGTCTTGTACATTTTGTCCCTTAAGTTGTTTGAAGTTTTTCCAGTTCATGATAGCCTTTTGTAAATGAGCTAATGGATAAAATTGCTTCTTAATTGCAGTAATAAATTCAGCCCATGATAAAGTGATCTTACCATGTTTTTTAATTTCATCCTTGGTCTTGGCTTCCCACCATACCAATGCTGCTCCATCCATTCTCAACGAGGCTAACTGTATCTTGGTGTCGTCATCATAAAGGTTATGTATCCTCAAGTAAACCTTCAACTATCTTATCCAATTGTCAAGTTTCTCTACATTGACTTCACTGTTAAACATAGGCAACTCAAATTTAACATCAAGATTTAAAAATGGACTTTTACCAGTGGTTTTAGACTTGTGAGATTGATTCATCGAAGTGGAGGATGACAATGTAGAGGAAGAGGATTAAGATGGGGATGGTGGATCACCATTTCCTTCATGTCCTTTCTTTGAATTGTCATCACTTTAATTTCCTCCTGAAGAACCCTCTCCTTCTTTCTAATGTTTAAACCCTTCTTCAACAAGCCTATCATTCCTTTCTTGGTAGAGTATCCTCACCATCTCAATCATGTCCAAAAAATATTTTTGGAATACCCGTTCTTCTTCTTTGGGATCAATGTCTTCAGGAGCTTCTCCTTCTCTTGAAGACATGCTTGAGGCTTCTTCAGTAACTCTTGGGGGTGTAATAGATGGTGGAGGAAATGGCTCTCTGGTCCTCCTTGGTTGAGGATTAGCTTGTTCTCTAACCAATTGTCCTTCTCCTCTTTTGAGTTTAAGTCTAGTAAGCATCAAAACTTGCAAACAATCAACTATATCTTTGCACAAAACAAATGCAGAGTAAAACTCTAGCTCTAATACCAACTGATCTGAAAATGAAATTATTTGTAGCTGATGTGAAAAGTATCAATTTTCATTTAATTAAGTGTGCAAAGTATTATCCATGTCTTGCAAATTAAACAAAGTGTTTTTGGTAATTGTTTCTGGGTTTATGTGTGAGAATTGGTTATTTAAATTCACTGTTTAATATATCAGTTCATAAATACATAGCAAGAAAATTCACCATAGCATAACACAACAAACTGATGAGGAAGTTCACCCCTCCTAGGCTACATCTGTCGGGTCCAAGGCTCCCAATGGGCATGTCCTTGCTCTATTAAGTTGCTCAAAATGGTTATACAATGAAAAATATGCCTAAACAGGCAAAACCAGCTGTGAAATTGACTTTAGAAGACAGAAATAAGCTAAAAATGGCTTTTGTTTCACCTTAAATAGTGAAGTATAGCCCAATACAGCTCCATTTCCCTGATGGCCTTGGTGGCTCTTCAAGTTTCCCTGAATAAAAAGTGGTTGTATAACACATTTTTTCGCTCTGAAACCTATTCCAAACTCTCCAAAATGCTCAGAATAGCCAAAATTGACTAAAATTTCATCCAAATTGATTCAATATTGAGGAAGTTATGATCAAAACAAATTTCTGCCCAGTGGCACTAAAAAACCTCCTCCAAAAATGGAGGAACTCTAGTTAGGAGCGCCAAAAATGGCATAACTCCATAAAAGGCAGACTCCGCTCCAGAATGTCAATAACTGTTAGGTGTGGCATTTAATGTCTGTGGTGGCAGTCATATGGTGCCTCCGCCCGAACCGCCACCTAAACCGCATGTTTAAACATTAACAAACTATGTATTAAACAACTGTGGCATATAAATTTTGGGAGCGGTCACATATTTGAAGTTTATGGTTAACTGCCCAAACAACCCGCAGAGTTTAAGGCCATAAGGCCATGGTTCATGCATCGGTAATGTGACCTTCGGGCTAGCCCCTTTTCCACCCGCCGATTTTAAATTTAAAACTTAAATGGAACCCGTATCCAATATGTGTTAAGAAGCACCTATGGCCCGGATAGTCGGGCGCTTGCACTGACTTGCGGGAGGTCTACGGTTCAACTCCTGCGAAGTAACAAATTTTATAAGGTTGATTTTTCACCAGCCTGGGGCGACGTGGCGGCCTCCAGGCTTGCCACATGGCACCCACTGATAGGCCACCAAAACTTTATAATAAAATAAATTTCCCAAATATATATCTTTTTTTGAAAAAAAATTCATAAAGTCAAACTGAGTCAAATAGTCCTTTTTTGGAGTTTATTGGGTGATTTCAAACCTCAGTAACTTTCACATACGACGTCGGATTTGAGTCCCGTTCACGGCGCCAGAATCGCAGGGACGAGGCCTTTCCAGTCGTTTAGATTACAACCCATTCTGAGCAGTTTCATTTTTGAGCATTTTTTCCACTTGGAAATGATCACCTGATAAGGGATGATGGAAGGTATAGTGCTGTCAAGATTGGTACAGTAACATTTAAGAGGGAATTAGGATTCCCTCTTCGCCTCAAAGATTCCATGTTTGTACCAGGCCTAAAGAAGAATCTCATCTCTGTAGAAGTTTTGGAAGACCGTGGTTATGATGTAATATTCAGTAAAGGGAAAGCATTTCTGAGGCACGTAGCTACTGGATAGGTGAAGAAAATTGGGGATTGTGTGAAAAACCTGTATAAAATTGATGTGGAAGATTTTGTTCCATTAAGAATTAAGACAGAGAAAGTGCAGAGTCGCGATGGTGAATTTTTTCATAGGAGACTTGGTCATTTTCACCATGGTGCCCTGAAAATTATGTAGCAAATAACCATTGGCCTCCCTAAAGGATCACTTTAGCAACAGGATGTCTACAAGGATTGTAACTCAAGGGAGTATGTAAAATCCATATTCCATGATCGAGACAACAAAGCACATGTAGTCTTGGAAAGAGTACACTCTGATGTGTGTGGACCTTTCTCGACAACATCCACTTCTAGACATAAGTACTTTATTATTTTTATTGATGGTTTCTCAAGGAAGTTTTGGATATTATTCATGCAAAATAAGGACGAGACATTCTCAAATTTTGTATAGTTTAATTCATTGATTGAGAAAGATATTGGAAAGAAGTTGAAGGGTCTTATGAGCAACAATGGAGGTGAGTATGTTTCAAATGACTTCAAGGATTTATGTGCAAAAGACAACATTCGAAGAGAGCTAACAACACCACACAACCCACAATAGAATGGGGTAGCTGAGAGGAAGAACGAAAGCATTTTAGAAGTTTCAAGAGCTATGCCTCATGACCAAGGCCTACCGTCGCATTTGTGGGCAGAGACATGTAACAATGCAGTCTAATTATAGAACAAAAGTCGTCATCGGATTCTTGGTATGATTACACTGAAGGAGGCTGTCTCAAGGAGAAATCAAGATGTTTCACATTTCAGAATTTTTCGAGCCTTTATCTACTGCCATGTCTCCAAATATTCAAGGAATAAACTTGACTCAACAACAAAGTTGGGAGTTTTTGTGGGTTATACTGAAACTCCACACAATTACCGGGTGTACTTACCTTCCCTCAGAATGACAGTTGTGTGAAGGAATGTAAATTTTCATGAGGAGAAAGGGATGCAGTGCTCTCTTGAGAGGGAGATTTCGATCCCACCAGAAGAGGATATTTTAGCTCCAAAGGAGGAGTATGAGGAAGTTATGGAGAAGCCACAAATTCAGGAGTAGAGAGGAGGAAAAGTGGAGACATCCACTTAAGCAGAACCATCCAGAGAAAGCAGAAAAAGAACCCTAAGAAGTTGATAGATTGGTGTAGGATGTGAGGGATAATGTGGGAGCTCCTTCAAATTTGCGTAGGAAAAGGATATCACCTGAGAGGTACACTAGCTACATGGATATAATGACTGATATTGTAGAAACTGAGCCATCCTCTTTTGAGGAAGCAGTTGAGAAAGTATTTTATGTTGATGAAATGGTGGAAGATTACGAATCCATCATGAGGAACAGTGTTTTGGAATTCATCCCAAGGTCGATAGATAAATTATTTGTGTGTTCGAGATGGATCTTCAAGGTCAAGCATGAAGTAGACGGGAGCATAGAGAAGTATAAGGCTAGATTTGTGGCCAAAGGATTCTCTCAAGTTGATGGAATTGACAATGAGGAAACCTTTGCTCCCACAACAAGGTATTCATCTGTTAGATCAAACCTTGCATTGACTGCACAAATGGGGTGGAAGATCCACCAAATGGATGTAAAAACCAAAATTCTCAATGGTGTTATCGAGGAGGAAGTGTACATAGATCAACCAGAAGGTTTTGAGAAATTTGACTAGGAATCTCATGTGTGTAGACTCAAGCGAGCATTGTACGGTCTCAAACATGCACCAAAAGTGAAGAAGACACAAACCTCTATCATATTTTGGTAGAGGGTAATTTTCTTATCATTGTTTTAGATGTTGATGATTTAATATTGACAAGTGATGAGAAGCTGATCAATTTTTTCAAGGATGACCTAGCAAGGGAATTTGAGATGAAGGATATGGGTCTCATGCACTACTTCCTTGGGTTGGAAGTATGGCAAGGCGATGGGGAATTTTTTGTATCTAAAGGAAAGTATGCCACTGAGATACTATAGATATTTCACATGGAGAGTTGTAAACCCATGGAGACAACTCTATTGACCAAATGGAGGAAATAAAATGGCACTTTAAGTGAAGAGGTTGATGCTACCATTTACACAGCTAGTGGGTTCACTGTTGTATGTTGTGAAAACATGACCATATATGTGTTATGCATTCAACCAACTGCACTAGGATATGGTTAGGATGACCAAATTGTATTGGAAGGAAACAAAGCATGTCTTATAGTAGCTCAGAGGCACTACCCAATATGGAGTATGGTGCATACGGACATAGGGAGTGAAGTTGTGTGGCTTCGCGGATGCATATTTGGTAGGGAGTCCATCTGACCGAAAGAGTACATTAGGTGAAATTTTCAGTGTTGGGTCTGCAACAATTTCCTGGAACAGTGGGAAACAAAGGTCTGTGGTGTGCAGCTCGACAGAAGAAGAATGCATGGCTGCAACTGAAGCAACATGTGAGGTGATCTAGATGAGAAATTTACTTGTGGGATTGTTTGGTCAGTATATGGATTCAACTATGATCTATTGTGATAATAAAAGTTTCATTAAGTTCTCTGAGAATCTGTATTTCACAATCAATCCAAGCATATATATATGGTTAGGATGACCAAATTGTATTGGAAGGAAACAAAGCATGTCTTATATATATATCTGGTATTATCGTTTATAGGACTATGTGCATATGAGGATAATGTTGCTACAATACTTTCCAAAAGAGGAACATGATGTTCACATATCGACAAAAGATTTGTCAAGAGGGAAGTTTGAATTGCATAGGTGCAGGATAAGGGTGGTTGATAATCCCTTTCTTGCTAAGAGAGATTGTTGAGAAGTGTAGCGAGAAAGGCTCAATTTCACTTTGCCTTGGTCAAATTGAGAAAATTGAAATTTCCACATCAACAGACAACTTGTAGGTAGTTAACTTGTGTGACATGGCTATTGTCACTCAGTTAGCTCATAAAATTCAAGTTAGAGGGCTTGGAGTTCAATTAAGCATGTGTTATTGCTAAATTTTAGTAATCCAATTCATTTATTTCCAGTTGTGTTCAGTTAAACTAGTTCTAACAATTAATGGAACCAGTGGAAGGTCAGTTGTGTAGTTAGACAATAATCTAACTCAAAGATCATCCATTTAGCTAATCAACTTAGCTAAAAATAGTTAGTGTATGAAAGGAATTAAAGTTCCTCAGTTGTGGTGTAGATTTCAAGGCAGTGTAATAAGAAATTTCAAACTAGTTTGAGTGTACAAGTGTTGCATGAAGTCAGATGAACAATCCTTGGGAATTGTGCAATCAATTGGAGGAAAATTCCTAAAAAATAGGGGTTGATTCATCAGGATTTGTGCAAGGAAATGGGGGTTCAAGAAGAGGAAAAATTGAATAAGTATGGGTCAAAGCTTCTCATTTAGTACAGAGTTGGGTTATTCATTCGTAGGTTGTGCTCAAAGAGGGAAATAAATTGTAATACATTCTCTATTCATATGATTAATGCAAAGAGGATTGAGGGGTTTTTCCCAGTTGGGCTACCCTAGAAAAGTACTTTTCATGTGTGGTTTTTTCTTATTGCATGCCTGCGAATGTTGTTCTAAATTGTGAATTAAATTCCACAGTTCAATACAGTAGAATTGTATCTCTTGATTTTAGATTAAACTTCTTGAGCAGTTGCAATTCTATCACCATATTTCCATAGACCCTTGGTCAAAACCCACCCGGATTAACTCCTATACATTTCCATTTGAACCTCCTCAGAAAATGGAAGTAATTATCTAACAAAAAATTGTGCTTGTCTTAATTTCACCTTCAGAAATACCAATGTGTTAGATCTTTGGTGAAGGAAAAGGGGCATTTAGTTCACTCTTAAATATACCTACTTCTGCAATCTGATTGTTTGACTAGACCTATAGACATGGGTTCCTATACTAAGATAGAAAAAAATTTGGAAGTTGCTACAAAATTAAGATCATGGAAGACAAGGATCGATCTCATTCTTGCAGAGAATGATGTTTTGAAGTATGTGAAGGGAAAGGTTACTGAACCACATGATAATTAAGGGAAAAGAAAAATAGAAGAAGAATGAAATCATAGCCATGAGAATTATTATTGAATCCATCAGAGATCATTTGATTCCATATGTTTCAAGTTTGGACTCTTCAAAGAAGATGTATGATGCCCTAGTTGGATTTTATATCATCAATAACATTGGTCAGAAAAAGAGATTGAAGAATGAACTTCATGATGTTAAAATGAAAAAGGATGGTATTATGGCTTCATATTTCATGAGGATATCTCAATTAAGATATCAACTTAAAGCTATTGGTGAAGTTATTTATGATACAAAACTAGTGAATATAACACTTAATGGTTTTCCTGACTCCTGGGATTCATTTGCATCTAGTATTTGTGGCAGAAAGGATATTCCAAGTTTTGAGGAATTATGGAGCTCATGTACTCAAGAGGAATCTAGTATTGTCTAAAAGGGGAATATTCCAAGACCTCAAGATGGTGGCTCTCAATATTTTATATCCCACTCTAAAAATGGCATAGGAAGGAGAAATTTTGGAAAGGTTCAAAGGAATACAGGGAGAATAACTCCTCCCTCTCAAAGAAAGAAGGATATGTCGAAAATTGAATGTTTTCATTGCAACAAGTATGGCCACTATCAAGAAAATTGTCCTAAAGGAAATAATAATAAGAATATGAAAGCAAAGCATCATGCCTCAGCTACAGAAAATGATGATGACGAACATCCACATCAAAAGAAATCCAAGAATGACATTACAAAAACATTAATAGTTTATGATAAGGACGAGGATATGTTTTACTAGTTTGATAAGATTGGAAATATATTTCAATGATTTCTACAAATAGTTAACAAGCAAGGGGGAGTTGATAATTCCCTACAATCCTCAAAAGATAAGTACTCTATATCTATCTTCCTTATTATCATTGTTTTGATTTGTTAGCCCCTTGTATTTGTTTGTTTTTCTATATTGTAATTATTATTCCATGGCCTCATAGTGAGGATTGAAATTACACCATAAAGACTGCCAAGGCTCTGACAATAGATGGAAGTGTTGGAATACCGAAGCAAGGTTTGTGGAAAGAGGATTCTCCCTAGAGTGATTCATGTTCAAGAGCGAGAAATTGTATTGATATCTAGAATCACACAAAAAAGGCTCCTAGTTCAGAGGAAGCAATCACACTAACAAGTTGAAGGATTTCATTGTGTCAAGATCACTGGAAAGTTAGTAATCCCTTCAAGGTGGATTTACAATATCTAGAATTTGGGAAATGGCATAAAGAAGTAGAAAGCAAGTACTCTCGTAGGAAGAGGGAGAGGACTATGAAAAAAGATTTGATCCAATCGTCAAGTACACTTCTATTAGAACTATATTTATATCTGTTTCTTTTTTTGTGGTTTACATCAGGTGGATGTGGAAACCAATTTTATCAATGGAATAATTGCAGAAGAAGAAGTGTACAAGGAAAAACCTTTCGACTTTAAGGTACATGAGATGGGATTTCATGTTTACATACTAGAGAAACTTTGTACGAATTTCGGGCTTGGTATGGATATCTGAGAAATATTGGTTGATCTTGTTTTAGATGAAAGTGGAAGGACTCACCTATTAGAGGGAGAAAAAGAGGGTGAAAAAGTGGCAGATATTTTCTTTCGTGATAGAGGGAGAAGTCATGAAAAAGGGAGTTGATATTTAGGAATGAGGTGTAGGATCTTGGTTGGATATATTACTTCTTGGGACTAGAAGTGTGGAAAAATCTAGGTGAGATATTCCTCGGTCAAAAGGAAGTGTATTATTACAATCCTTCAAAGATTTGGGATGATGGAAAAGAAGTCCATGACCATTCCCTTGGTATCCAACCATTAAAATAAGTTGAGTGGAAGAGGGATTATCTCAGATTGTCTCAAAAATATTTATTTCAGCGTTAGAAGGAGAACCCAATCAAGGTGATCAGATAGAAACTATGGTAATAGATTCAAACTAGTCAATTTATGGTTGAGCCAAGGCATGTGGCACAACATGTGTTGTTGTACCAACATGGCACAGTTGGATATGGATTGATATATGTCTCATAAAGTTATATGGATTCACATATTCAAAGTGGTTTAAGAATGATGATTCATCTTGGGGTCTGCTATGATGAGCAGGAATTTGACAACATATGAATCAAAGTATATTATAGTTTGGGAAATTGTGAAGCAACACGGCTTCATTAGCTACTTGCAGGATTGTTTAATAAAGTGTGGAAGACAGCCATGACAATAGATCAAAGCATGTGGTATAAAAGGAGAAATGAGGCTCCTATGTATTTCTATGGTTGAGTTGGTTGCTAAAATTCTCACAAAGCCTTTGTTCCTGGATGAAGTTGGCATACTTATGGGACAAGCTTGGTGTGATTGAGAAAGCTTCTCTTGGTTGAAGGGATTTTCGATGTTTTAGCAACAAGGGGCAAATAATATCCCTTAGGTCATGGTTTTTGACTGGGATCAATGGAGTTTCAATAGGGAGACTGGATCAGTAACATCAAGGCCTAGATTACCCGCCCAATCAGGAGTTATCTGACCATATTGCCATGAGGTTTGGCTAGTGGGTTAAGCTTGTGCCTTAGAGAATTGGGCATGCATTTTTTACCATTCAATAACATGTGACGACATGTGGGAATGGTAAATGGGCTCATGGTTTCACCATGTATCAAGAGACACTTTATTCCAAGTGACAACTTGGTGGATTGTTGAAACAAGGACTAGTCTTACGTTAGAGGGTACCTAACCAACCAATGGGTAATTTTCTTGTGAGTGATTAGATCCTTTGCAAAGGAGATATGTCTAGTGGGTGACTAGATTCATTTGCATGATGTTGATGCAGGATGATTTCCAGGTGGTTATGGTATAAAACATGAGGCTTATGGATTCATCAAAATCAATGAGCTCATTCAATCTTTTCTTAGAATGGAGAAATTTTATTCAACAAATGTACATCTATGGAAGTCAAGGAAAATACCACCTTGGCTAAGAGGGAGTGTTGAAATTTTGTAGTTGCAGTCAGTATTTAAAATAACAAAGTCAAAGAAAAATAGAATATTATTTTATTTCTCATGTTAGCCCCAACTTGATAGGTTGGCTCCACCTCTTAAAATGGTTTGACCCTTGGTCAAAACCCACATGGTTTGACTCATATATATTGACATTTGGACCTCCTCATCTGGAGTATCGTTAACTTGGATCTATCTCAAGAAGAATACTTATGTTCACACATGCAGAGAAGTAGGATACTTGAAGTTGACCAAAGGAGTTTGACCATATTCATATCTGTTTAACCAACGTTGACTTGGAATTTTATGGGTCCTCTTTGACTGGTTATTGGACCAAATATTTTGAGCATATTTGACTAGATGTTGACCAAATATCTAAGCAGAAATCTGGATTTTGACCAAACCTGTTTGACCATATTTGATCGCATGTCATCTGTGATAGTTTGACCAAAATTTATGAGGAAGTTACAAGGTGGAAATTTGAATTATTTGACCATCGTTGACTAGGAGCAATAGAGGCTGAAATTCGTCCTGTTGACTAGATTTGGCTAGCTAAACAAAAGTGTCACATTTCCATCTCCTTTGACTAGGTTTCACTGGGAAAGTGGTGTGGTCAATTAGATTAGGTTTTGACTAGAAAATTTAAATGTACATTTGATTGACTTGAACAATTTCCCTAAGAAAATATTGTTGGGTTTTTACCTGGTTTGGGTTTTCACAAGATAAATTTTTTTGTCTCTTGTGCATCGTTGTTTTATTGTGATTTCTACTACCCTACTGTATTTATGGTTTAAATTTTCTAAAGTGTATTTTCTTAATGAATTGGAATGTGCTAAATATATAATTGAATCATTTGAATTAATTATCTAACAGAAAATTGTGGTTGTCTTAAATGCACCTTGAAAAATCAAGTGTTACCCCATATTTTTAAGATTAAAATTCAAACATTTTTCAACCACGTCATTAAAAACCAAATATCTAAGAAAAAGCCTCAAAATTAGTACCTAAATTTTGCCTTGATTTCCTTTTTTCCTTTCCCCTTTTTTTTAATGTTTGTTTTTTAAGCATTTTCCAAATTTGTATAATTTTTATTTATTTGATTTTATTCTATTTTATGTTTGGGGTTAAAATTACCAGGTAATTGACATTATAGCCTTTATGTTAGTACCATAAAAAATATAAAAAACATAAAGTCAAATATAAATTTAAAAATGACATTACCTTTTTTTTAATGTATTAATTGATTTTTTTAATAATTTACATTGAGAAATGGAGAGAAAAATGTAAATATTATTTTTGCTTTTGCGGGAAAAATCAATTTAAAAATAAAAAAATCACCTTTTATTAAAAATTTTAAAAAAAAATAATATATATAATACCAAAACAATAAAAAATAAAAGTTAAAACAAATAAATCACCTAAAAAAGATAAAACACATAATAATAAAACAAAAAAACAAAACAAAATAAAATAATGATAATAAGTAGCAATGCTACAGTATGTATATATATATATATATATATATATATATATTTATATATATATATATATATATATATATATATATAATACCAAAACAATAAAAAATAAAAGTTAAAACAAATAAATCACCTAAAAAAGATAAAACACATAATAATAAAACAAAAAAATAATATATATAATACCAAAAAAATAAAAAATAAAAGTTAAAACAAATAAATCACCTAAAAGATAAAACACATAATAATAAAACAAAAAAACAAAATAAATATGATAATAAGTAGCAATACTACGGTATGTATGTATGTATGTATGTATATATATATATATATATATATATATATATATGTATATATATATATATATATATATATATATATTAAAATCTATTTTTTGTTATTATTTATATAGATTTTAATTATAGTTGTTTTTTCTATTTAAAAAAAATTAATGTACTTGTCTCAGGGGCATTTTCGATGATAGAAGTAATGTGAGTCCTTGGTAACTATCAGATCCAAGGTTCAAATCTTCCTATTGTGACTTGGTTTACGGAGAGTATGATAGGCCGTATACCGAGAGCTTTATTGGTAGCCCTATATCACACGACCTGCCACACACACACATAGTTTGTTTTATTATTATTATTACTACTTTAAATAGGGGTCAAATTGTCGTAGGCTAAGTTTTCAAATGGGCTATGATTTCATGTATTTTGTACTCATAATATTTGGCTTTTAATACCATTGTTGAAAATATTAAAATATTATCATTCAAATAAAAAAATGGCAATGGGGTGGTAGGAGGGAGAAGGGTTCTCATAAACCCTGTTGGAAAAATAGTAGATTGGTATGCTTGGGGTTTAGGAAAGAAAACAAGTAATCAATAAGAGGCATATGGGTTTCTCTTCGACCTAATGGTGGCACAAAAAAGAGGGATCATGGTCTTGAACATTCTGGGGGACTCCCTCCTTATAATTAAAAATATGGTAAAAAATAGTGCAGCCAAGAACTTTATGCTAAACCAAGTCATTGAAAGAAACAAAGGTCTTTGCAATCGCTTTATAAAAGTATAATTCTATCACCTCCTAAGAAATTTGAATGGAGAGGTTGACATTCAAGTGAACATAACTTGTCAAATTAAAGAAAATAAGAATCTAATAAATGGAATGGAAGGACATTTTCTCATCCCTTAGTATCTATGTTTGAAAGGAAGGAGCATACGGATATGATACTAACAAATTGCAAAAAAAAATCTCATACAAAGTGAACAAAAGGGATAATATGGACTTAGGTGATCTTAGGTACTGGATTCATGATTGTTTTTTGGTCCTCCTCCCCCTCTATTTCCCCTACCTCCCTTGTAGGCTAAACCTCTTCTGCTCACATCCCATTCTCCCTTCTTCTACCTTCCCTATATTTACCTCAACCCTTCAAACCCCCCTTTCTTATATTTTCCCTGCCACCCTCATGATTCTTCGTCCCTCCTAGTACTCCCGACTGATGCCTTGTTGCGAAAGGAGCAGGTGGCTATGTACTGAAATCTAAGATGGATGACGAATGTCATGCGAAACTGTTAATGATTATCAAGACAGTAGTGATGAAAAGTAGTAGACAAATGACATTTCAAAGGAGAACAGTGTGGAAAGAAACCAGTTTTAGCCGAATCTTCATGCTTGTCACACGATCCAATGCACTAGAAAAATGCATAGTCCCTTTGAGTGTGAGTCATATTTAATGTTGGTGAATTGGAGCAGATGGTTCAAGTGAGCATACATTAATTCGCACCAGACCACAGTCGATTCAAGAAGAGAAGCAATCATGGGGAATTACAAGGAGTCTTGAGGTAAGAACCCCACCATTTGTATCAATGTTTACTATAAATTGAGTAACAAAAAATTTTATTATTGTGGAAAAGTCCAACTAAGTGATAGGCTACATAGCTTGGTGAGAAAATTATGGTGGGTTTTAGAGAATTGGAGGTTCAGGAAAGGGTGGCGAATTGTGGTTCTATGGGTTGCCAAGATTCTAGACGAGGGAAAGGGTATCTCGGCCTCTTGGCATATGAATCCGAGGACTTATGAAGGGAGATATATTAACTAGAAGAGCGATGACAGGAGATCAATGAATTTTCTGTGCACAGTGCTTGGATTGAGATTTTTCTTGTGGGAAAAAGGTTTGTGAGAGATTTCTTATGAAGAAAATTAGGGGGCAACCCTGTTATCAGGTTACTGTCTCTGATCAAGAGAATTTTTGTCAGCCTGTTGGGAACGGTTTGGTATTCTAGGACTGAGGGTTGGGACAAGTCCTAGGGAGATTGTAGTTAGGATTTATCACCTGAGGTTGTGGCTAAGAGAGATAACCAGGACGCAAGCTTAAAAAAGAAGGGGAACTCAAGGCAAACATCGGGTAAAAATAAGAAAATGGAAACAAAATACAGGGTGGAAATGGAGTTGGAGAACTGAGGCTCTTGAAGCATATGATTAGGGATAAGAGAAAGCAAAATTGAAAGGATACTTCCTTTGGAAACAGTTTCTCCTCACATATGTTCTCCATGTGAGTGTGAGCACCTTGAGTTATGGGAAGGCTTGGAGGATTTGAGGAAGAAATTTTATATGCAGCAAGAAGAAGCATGCACACAGAGCGAGAAAGAGGTCGAGAAGAACAAGAAGATCCTCAAGCTGGATGATGAGATCTTTGCACTCCAAAGTGAGATTGATGACTTAAAGATTTAGTTGGTAGAAAAAACCACCACCTTGGAGGAGGAGCTGAGTGGCATTGACCTTAAACGTCCAAAAAAACCAAATGATTAACCGTCCTTTAGTTTTTCATGAGTAAATACATCTGTGTTTTTCTACTCAGCATGAACTGTAGGATTTATAGTATATCAATAGCAATATCGTCGCTATTTTTTGTAATTTTGAAAAGTATATGGGCCAACTCGACATTGCACGAAATTGGTTTCTCAATCCTGACACAACATTGAATTGCAATCTCCCAGTTTTATCCGGGATCTGAGCACAGATTAAAGTATAATAAAAGTAATATTTTGTGTTAAAAAAAGGGCAATGTTGCATCACCATTTTTTCATGTTGAGGTGTTTTTTCATGTTATTTACACAAAATAAATGGGTTAGAGCTAGAGGTCAAAATTTTCATTAAGGTGATAAGTTTATTTAGGTTTAGGGATTGAATTAATGAAATTATAAAATAAACCTAAGGAAGAGGTGAAATACACTTGGTGATTGAGAGAGCGATTTTCTCAAAGAGTGTGAGACTCGATGATTGAAGAGAAGGGAAAGGTGCAAAATAAGGAATTTTTGGGAGTAAAATTTTAGGAGGTCAAAATTATGGAGAAGGAGGTCAATTTTTTATAGATAGAGGCTAAGGTTTTTCAGATCAAGCCAAAACCAATGAAGAGGAGCCAAGTTATTCTTAGCAAGGTTTGGGTAGAGGAGGAAGGATGAATTTCCCATTGCATAAGGGACCATACAAGTGGATACGAAGGAGGTTGATTTTTGCAGGTAGAGGAGTTGAGATTTCCAGGGCCAGTTTTTCAAGTGAGGTTGAATTTCTAGAGATTCGAATCCAAGTTCCAAGTGTGTTGTATTTTATGTGTATTCTCTGTGCATTAAGTAACTAATTTTCTAGATTTCATAATGGTGAAGGAAAATTTGTTTGGTTAGGATTTTTTGTTGTTCTTGTGGCATATTTTCCTATTTTATTTGCATCAAAATTTTATTTATTAAGTTAAAAATATCACTATGGTCATTCTCCATCAGTTTTTCGAATTTTATTGAGTAAAATTAGTTTTGTGTATAAATTAATTATTGAGTAAAAACAAATCATATCTGGTAATAAAGTTAAGAAGTTATAGGGTATGTAATTCATTTTTTATGGCTTAAACACACACAAAACAACAATACTAAAGATGATGTCAACCCTAGTATTATGGTTTTATTATGCAATTAATGTTAGTCTTTCATTTTTATCCCAGTATTAAATTCAATCCTTGTTAACGCATGAAATAAAATTAATATTTAACATAATTTCAAAAAAAAAAATGTAACTCTAGATACCTAGAATTTAGAGAGAAGAAAGAGAAAATATAAGTAAAGGAGAGATTAATCAACACCTACTAGACCAATTCCTTGATCTAAATAGGAAATGGAGTCTTTTCAGGAAAACTAAATGAAGACAACCTTAATGATGAGGGTGAGAGGGAAAGAGCCTCTTTTCATAGGCCCCGACAACTTTCATATATGGGAAACTTTAAGTTCAGGAGATGCACACATCAGAGTTCTCTTGAAGGATTCAAGGAAAATTACTTCATATATCATAAGGAATTAAGGTTTCAAGATAAATATTACAATTTTAACATGGAACACATAGAAACCCTAAATCACATAAGATAACTTGAAAAATTTAAAACAAAAACTACAAAATTACAAAATTTCCACAAGAATGTTTTCGATCTATCCTAAAAAAACCTCCTCATGAAAGAAATCCTTCTCCAAACACAAATTTGCACCATAAATCTACAATGCATCCAAGTAGAAAAAAATGCAAGATCTAGTGCATATTCCTACAAAAGAATTGGGATGAATGATGACAATGAAAATGAAAAGTGACTCCCCTCTATTTATATGAGGGTAACCAAGTCACTTTTTTGTGATTCTATAAGAAAAACCTCTTAAAAATGTGACTTGAGCGTTCGACTAGATCAAAGGTCATAAGTCGACTTTGAAATAACTTTAAAAATTAATAACATGCCAAAAATAACTCACATGTGTTGGATAAAAATGGTATCCACCATGATGTCATCCTAAAAATTAGGAAGTAATGCATCAAGGAACTAAGGAAATGGTCTAATAGTTCTCCTCACTCCAATAAACTCCCAAAGTGCATGTGTACAACTCTAAAATGCACCTCCTTCACTATGACATCACTCAAAAGAAGCTATGTGTAACTATTTTTATGCATGTGGGAGTGAAGTGGCACCTCTCAATGCAACTGTTGGCATAAAAGAGGGATGTGGTATCCCTCCTAAGTCATCTCAGTAATAACCATCCTCATCAAGGCGTTTTAACATAGAATAATTCATCAAATAGGGTCAAGACCAGCCTGGGAGCATCTTAGGTCCATTTGGTCACACCATCAAATTCCAACATCCAAGCTTTCAATCGTAGAATTTCAACATATCGAGGCAACTCATCAAGTGGTGTAGTAGCATGTGGAAGCTCCTCAAGGCCCATTTCTCATTTATATAGGGGAAACATTGAGGCTACAAAGTCAGGTCTACTCTCAAAATGGGGCAAAGTACCTCCTAGAAGGTGTCGAAGAAGGGTTAGGCTATCCCTTAAGGGATATTTAATGCATATATGATACACCCTGAACCGGACCTCTCAATATCAAGTGAGATCACCTTCATCAAGAACATGAAACCATTAAAGCATCACAGCGAACCATATCTAATGTTAGGGTCATAGAAATACGTCACACAAAATTCACCTTCAAATGTCTAACTAGATTAGGATATCTAAACAAGTTACCACACTTATGTTAAGGATGATTACGTCAACATCCATATTAGGTGTTTCCAACCCCAATGGGGAGTGACATGTCCCAATTTAGCCCTTTCATCTATAAGTGTGTAATATGGTGGTCATGGAGTGGGAGAGACTTCAAGGAGGGTGCCACATGAATGATATCAACAAATGGGGGTCCCAAATCCTTAGTGAATGATGTAAGGAGGAAGAAGTCACGGTGGCATGAGTTATGCCTTTCCTTGGTGCTTTTTACACCCCTTTGGCATGCCTTTTACATATGATAATTTGTCTTTATTTGGACCATAAATTAGGAGCCTAAGCTTTCTTTATTCTTTTCCAATACCCCTTTAAGATGTAGCAATTTCTCTCTCATTGAGGTTGGGACATTCAAGAATTCCTTTATTTAGATGAAGCATTAAATGGTTGAGGACCTAAGTAATGGCTAATGAGGGTGATAAATCTCATGCTAGGATATTACACACACACTAAATATGTCCCAAACATCCTTTTCCCTTTACATTGTCTTCCATTATGAATATATATGGTTTTATCGTTCTTTCAGTTGCATCAACCTCTAGGGCCATGTTTCAAAGCCTCAACTCAATGTTGTGAATATAGGTGTAGTGCCCCATTCTATTGGACCTTTGATAGGCATTTTTTTTAACTTTGAGATCACACTATGGAAAATACATTATTCTTTGAGGACATTAGAGTTTGACGATCTGGTTAATAATATTTCATGTGATGAAGATTAATGATGTACTTATTTTAAATTCAATTTGCACTATGCTTATGGTTATGATATATGTGGTCAAGGAAAATTTTGATGATGTCTATCATGATTATTTTGAGATCATATGACACTGATAGTTATTTGATTGTGGCAAGAGACCACCTTAGCACACTTGCATGTGATGAGTTAACAACTATTGGTTGGATCGATAAAATAATATTAACACTATAAATTTAAAGTTCAAAATATTATTCTGCTATTATTACTAATG
Source organism: Pinus albicaulis (assembly GCA_034641835.2). Lineage (NCBI taxonomy): Eukaryota > Viridiplantae > Streptophyta > Pinopsida > Pinales > Pinaceae > Pinus > Pinus albicaulis. Next base: position 306,365,066 of record CM076583.1, read on the forward strand.
GTATGGTGGTGGCTATAGGTACAATTCAACTGTCTGGCCGAATGAATCACTCATGGGTGATGGGGTTGTACAAATAGATGGAACCTTAAGGGAGGGGTGGGACATCGTCCCTGATTCCACCTGCTATCACTTTCGCTATGACTTGGGCTGGAAGGGTTAGGATACCTTCGCCTTGAATATTATGATTCCATGGGGGTAGCCCCCAACTTTAGTCACTCATGAGGATTTTATTGGGGGGCACGCATCGAGGCAGATTCCTCTATTCCCAACACCATTAGTATCGCTATAGAGGGAAACATAGGAGAGGATAATGGTCTTTGTAGCTGCACCTATATCTTCCCCTCATAGTTAATGGATTCTTGAAGGGAAAGTGGCATGGAACCCTTGAAAATTCAAGGGATTTTCTTGAAGGGAACAACCGACTTGGCACCCTTGGCATAAAGAAGAATTTTTTTGGTGTGGCACCTTTGTAACTTCAAAGGGAAGTTATTGAAGGGCACAACCGATTTGACGCCCTTGGCATCAAGAAGAAACCGTTAAATATAATCAAGATATGAAAATCCTACTAATTCACATAAGGTGGTAAATGAGGTTTTATAACCAAGGTAATTAAATCAAGAAATAAAACTTGGGGTAAAGGGAGAATATGAAGAAATAAAAATATTGTACCACTTGAGAACTCTACTCTTCCCATGTTGGAAAATATGTAGATAATGTGCATAATTGTTTTAATAGGAAAAGGGGGAAAGAGGGACATAGAGTTAATTAGAAATATTAATCCTAAAATAGTTTAACCTCATTAATAAAATAGGGTGGTGAATAAAAATATAGACTAATAAATTAAATTAAGGAAAATTTAGAGAACCTCCATGTGGCAACAACCAACATAAGAATATCCATCTAAGAGGAAAGTTGAGCTAAATTAGGAGGTATTTAGAGGACCAAATATGAGACTTGTTAGTTGACTTCAGTAAGGAACACAAATTAAGAAGTAGAAAAGGGGGATTGAGAGACAACTACGAGAATGAATAGGGAATCATGAAGGGGTGAATAAAAATATTATTTTTGAATAACAATTTAAGCAAATAATTTTGGAGAGACTTGGTGAGAGGGTGACACATGGGTGGGTGAATAATAAAACTTTTAGATTAATAAAAAATAATCAATTATGCGTGAAGTGCCAAGTGTCATCTATGAAGCCTTCTATAAAATAAGGGGCAAGCTATGAGAGAGGTACTTTTTTTCTTTCCCTATTCTTAGATGGATGATATTATGTTATTATGAGTGAATACGAGCTATAGTGAGTTTGGTGAGGTGGAGGTATTTAAAGATGGGAATCTTGAGCCAAAGGGCGCTCACCTATATTAGTTAGAATTCTTCCTCTATTGTACAAATCCATTCCAATGTGAGGGTCCATGGGGAAGAAGAGTACCCAAGGAGTAGGATAGGAGGTCAATCAATGAGTCCTCAACAATTGATCGAGATGCCTCATTCTCCATTCTCATAGTTTAACTTTTTATCCAGCAAAGTTTATTTCTTTAACTCTCGTCCTTTGATTCTAATATTTTTATATGTGTTGTATGAGGACTCCTATGAAGAAGACATTGAAATGCATTTTCAAAAATCCTACAACTGACAAATGGACAAACCGAAACTAGAGCTCATAAATGTCAATTTCGAGGAAAGTAGAATTGGAGTTATTGGAATTTAAATTCAATAAGTATCAAGCCAATATCACCTTAAAACTATTGTTATAATGGAATATGAATAAAAATCTGCAATGATTACACATAGAATATAATCCTTCACACAACTAAATAAATAATTAAAAAGTTGTGACAACCTCCACAAAAGGAAATCGAGACACTTTTTGGAAAGTTCAAAACACAAATATATTCCAGTGTTGGTGGTATAGAATATTAAACAAGTTGTTTACGTTAAATTCAGTGAAGTTATGGAGTTTGGAATCGAAAAGTTCAAGATTTTTGCGACCTGAAATGGAGTCCTCTTACATTGTCTGGGACTAGAATTCTAGATCATTTCCTTATGACCTGTAATTCCTCTTTTCTTCCACTAACTACTTCTCAACCTTTCCTCTTGGAAATTCCATAGACTTCATTCGATATCTACATAATCTGAACTGCCATACTTATGGAAGAAGATGAATGCCCCCAGAAACCATAGACACTAACATAGTTAGCCATCTATTTTAAGACCTAATTGAGAAAATCATTAGATAAATTGAGAGAGCCCTCTCAGGCTGAGGAGGCTAATCCTAAGTCAAAAGTTGGTTTGAAAGAGTTACTCTAAGTTTTCTGGTGGAGCAGCCCATCAGTACCAATTTAGAGATAACAGGACCATCGATGAAGAAGTATACATTGAACAATATAAAGGTTTTGAAGTAAATATCAAAGACACTCATGTCTATAGACTCGATAAGGCCCTATATGTTTTGAAGCAAGCTCATAGCGAACAGTGTGCAAGAATAGATGCATACCTTCTAAGAATTGGGTTCGTGAAGAGTACGTCTAATCCAAATCTCTACATCGAGGTTTTGGATAATGAGCCAGTCATTATTCTACTATATGTGGATGATCTATTCATCACAGGTATGGAACGGAGGATACAAGAATGCAAGAAGATGTTGGAAACCAAATTTGAGATTAAGGATCTAGGACTGATGCACTATTACCTAGGTCTGGAAGTATGGCAAAAACCTGAAAGATATATCTGGGGAAAGGAAAGTATATAATCAAGTTTTTGCAGAAATTCGGGATGATGGATTCCAAGCCCATGACTACTCCCAGGATCACCAATCTCAATGAGTTAAGAAGCTCTGACTCAAGTCTCATAGATCCTACCTCCTATCATAAGTTGGTGGGTTCTTTGATGTATTTGGTAAATACTAGGTCAGATATATGTTTTGTTGTGAACATTCCTAGTCAGTTTCAGTTGGAGCCTCGTCATGACCACTGGATAGTTTCCAAGCATATATTGAGATATCTTCATGGCACTATACATCATTGCCTAAAATACAATAGCAAGGAAGTCAAGCTGACTGGATTCACATATTCTAATTAGGGTGGCAGTGAGACTAATGGAACAAGCACTACATGTGGATGCTCTAGTTTGGGATCTGCAATAATCTCATGGATTAGTAGAAAGCAAGATCTCGTTGCTTTTGTTAGCACTATGTTATTTCCCTAGGCTAGAAAAAGGAATTCCAAAGGTAACCACAAACCACTTTAGGCCAAAATCTAGCCCTTCTAGCTTGGAGAGGGCTCTCTCACTTAGGTTACTCAACAAATATGATATTAGGCTAGGTAATAAGCTCAACAAGGTTTTTTTTTTTAAAGGATTTTTGATAAGAAAAGAGACAGATCCATTGGGCATGGAGTCATGTCAAATCAGATTTTTGTCCAGGGATATGATGGAAAAATAGAGGGTTTCTCCACAGGGGCAAGGTAGGCAGCCTTGGTGGTGCATTTAGATAAAATTGTTGTAGGAGGTGAATTTAGAAAGGGTGAAAAACAAACACATTAGAGCATCAAACCATGGATGAATTCTAAAGTCCTTCTTTAAGCTGAAAACATTGATAACTTAGCAAACTAAAATAGAGAATTATTAAAGATGAATTCTGAATCAAACATAGGGATTTTTCCAAGAAAGAAGATGCACATTAAAGAGATGTAAACACACAAATAACTTACAAGATAAAAGGAGAAAAAACCACCAAAATTCTGACACAGAAATCCCTAAAAATCACCTTCTATTTCATTCATTCACTAGCAAAGTGTTTAAAAACACATTGCACAAAAGTCTTCTTTTCTAATCTCAACCAACATACCACTTACTTTGCTTTAGATATCTTTATAAATCATGAAATATTCGATCTCCTACCCTAGGTGGTCGAAATCATTGACCAAAACCAAATTTTAACTAGATCCATCCAAAAACTAGTGCATATATTGAAATAGGATTAGTTTCACCTACTACCAATCACTGCCTAATACATCATTGACTTGGAATATTTTCAATTAAGCCTTCACTACACCTTCTAAAATAGTATTCCATCTATCCACACGATCTGACCACTCATGGGATCCAAAATTCAAAATTTGAAACAAAATGGAGCTAATTGTCCAAACTCGCAGTGCATTAGGCAGACTCACAACACATTGAAGTGGCTTCCATGCTTTGTAAGGTTGTGGCCATTGCTTGTCAAAAATAAGAAAATGGGTATGCTTCAAATACCCCTGTGTTGGTGTTGGACCTCCTAAACAAGATTCAAAATGCCTGCAGACATCCCTTCAACCTGTTCCCTACTTTTGCAACGCACTGTCTATTTTCGCAATGCAACATCCACTGAATTTCTGGAAAAATAGGGGTCAAATACTAGCTCATATCTCTTGAATCCTGATAGTTGTTCAAAAACTGAAGGAGGTTTTTTTTCTTTGGTATGTTCTTGACAAAAACCTCTTTTGGTTTTCGAAAATTCAACTCCATGTGGTCGAAAACATATTTTGAAAATGATGACAAAACAATGATATTTGCAGCAAAATGAAATAGCCTCCAAAAATTGAACACGTGGTAACTTTTCCTTAATGTGAAATGTTGGAAACATCAAAATTGGTTCTAAAACCTTCATAGAACTCCCTCATGACAACAAAGCTTCCAACTTCACTATCCCACAATTATCAAAATTTATATATGAAAAGCACAACAAGCCAAAAATGCGACGCTGAAGGAATTTGACCTCTACAAAACCTTTGGGCATAAATTTTAAGGGAAAAACTTTGTTACAATCTTTAGACCAAGGCAAAAATATGCATGCAAAGGCTCACACGAAAAAAATGAAAATTGGGAATGAGAAAAGAGGGAAATGTCTGACTGTGTGGATTCGCAGCAGGTCGAGATGAAAACGCAACACCGAGAAAGAAAAAACATAGTGAATTCTAGAAAAGCAGCGATAAAAATTTTATTCCTTTTGCAAGCTCTAAACGAATTGTGCTAGCTCTTAAATGCAATTTTAGAGTTCTATCATGACAGAAGGGTAGAGAAAACCAAATTTTCATTTGTGAGTGAATTTTGATCGTCGATATGTGAGAAATTGAGCACTATGTGGAATTGCAACACCCCTGCCACCCTTTCGCAATGAATGGAACGAGAAAAGTAGAGCTTTCCGATGAAGATGGTGAAGAGATGAACGATGTTGGATGAAGAGGAAAGTTAAAATAATCATGTAGAATGGTCTAGAGCGGAAAATGAAAGTGTCTATCGTGATTTAGAAAGGAAATTATGAATGCGCAACACTTCTCTGAAAACACAACGTTTTGAGAAAAGGAAAGGATTGTCCTTTTGACCATTATTCCCCACCGAGATCATGAAATTTCCTTGAAATGACACTCCAACTAACTCCCAAGGGCCTCCAAATATGTGCCTAAATCATCTCATGATTGCTTTAATGTAGACATAGCCTCTAGACTTAGGTGACCCATTTATAATGATTAAGGATGGTGACTAATTCATAATAAACAAGGTTTCTCTATGACATGATCTTTGTACCTTTTGAAGGTGACCAAAAACTTCCCATGATTACCCTTAAATAAGGAAAACACATGACTTAGACATTTGGACTCTTAGAAAAATAAACAACTTGACATGACACTTAATCTAAACCTAGACCTCTTCAAACAATAATAGTTAGGTCATCATAACTAATATTTACAAATTTTACCTTAGATACATAGCAAGACTAACATCACCAATATTCCTAGATGTAAGACACTAACATAGGCTCCAATGGGGATGGCATTCTCCCTATGAGGTGCCAAGAACACCATAGACTTGTAGCCTTATCCATTGGGTTATCCCCAATCCTGCAACATGCTTTGCTCTGATTTTCAAATGAAACCAAATGCAAACTGAAGCTCAAACTGAAATTACTTTCGATGGTTGAAGCTGGGAGTGGAAACCAAACTAACAATCTCAGATTGTACACTACATGTTGCAATCTAAAAACTAACTGAAAAAATTGCCTGAAAAACTAAAAATCAAACTAAGACAGGTGCTTGTCGAGCACGCTTATTGATCACACCATTTCCTACTTTAACCTACTGAAGACAACCATACAATCATGTGAAATTATCCTTCTAGTATAGCCAATCAAGCAAATGGCTACTTGACTGCACTTTGCTTTCATTCTTCTTAAACAGAAAGAAAAATCTGAGAGATGGCCCAACAACATGAAATTTGAACCCAAATTCAAAATTTCTCCATTTTGAGAAGCTAAATCCACTGACTAATTCCAATAATACTACACATTCCTCACTCTCTGTTTTTTGCAACAGTCTTGCCATAGGATCTTCAAGGAGTGTTACCTTTTCTTCATGGGAAAAAGGAAAGAGATATTCTTCATTTTTAAACATTGTAGGTTCTATATAATAAATTTTCTCATTTTTTTACTATAATTTCTGAACAATGAATAGTCTTACATGTGTCTTCTCTATCTCATTATGAAACCCACAATCATCATCTAAAGAAAAGACAACATTTTGCTTGGTAAAATTTCCATTCATATCATCCACAAAGGAAAGCTTTTAATTCTCATGAAAAACTTCAAATGGAACAAGTCCAGTATTTGTTTGAGGAAATTCTAAAAATGGCCCTTCATAGGCTTCAAAAGGAAAATCATTTTGATTTGCAAATAAAACAAGAAAATCAACTTCCTGCTCATTATTTTTATCAAGCTTTATTAGTTGTTCAATGTTCTCTTGAACAAATAACTCAGAAAAAAATTAAGCTGATTCAACATTTGATAAACCATTGGTATCCCTCTCTACATTCTCTGGCATTTCTAAAGACTATGAATTTTCATTTTCATTCCCAGGGGTAAGAATATGAATATAAATATTATGGCCTTGATTTATTTCATTTTATACTAAGGAAGAAACAATTGTTCACTGGAAATTATTTTGATTTCCATGACAATTGACTTGTACATCTTCTTCCTGGTTAAAATGGTTCTCATGAAAGGCCTCTATAATCTCATCATCCATAAATTGATCATATTCATAAAACCTTTCCAAATGCTCAGCAAAATTGTCAAAATATGTGCAACAATATTTCACCAGCAACAAGGAAGGATGACATTCTTTATACCTCTCATACATTATTGTATGAAAGACTCTAGAGAATACAAACAACCATTTGGCAAGCTTTCATACCATGCTTGTGCATTTCCCTCCAAGGATACCATGAACATCTTCAGGAGACAACCTTCATGAAAATCAACCTTAATTCTACGTACATGCATGTGAAATTTAACCAAATGAAGAGAAACATCATCACCTACTTGATCTCTGAATTTTGGAAAGTCAGTATGCCAATCTACACAAGGCATGTGGTTTGGAAATCCTGGAATATGAATGTGATTGGCATAGGGGCATACCTTGTCGATCTATGATCCATCTTGAAACAATAGAGTTACTAGTGAAATCCTGATGTTCGAATCTTGCTGCCAATGGAGTCTTTGGATCAGGTTGAAAATTGAATGGAGTCGCCAGGTGAATGGTTCAACCTTCATGTCTCTGATTGTTGTCCACCATCAGCATTCAAATCGGAAACTTTTATGATCTTTCCCGGAGAAGATAAAACCTTTTGTTCCCCAGTATGGTCGCTAGAATGTTATCACTTTGTGATTTCCCTATGTTGGAAAAAGGAATTCCAGAGGTAACCACAAACCACTTTATGCTAGAATCTAGCCCTTCTATCCTGGAGAGGGCTCTCTCACTTAAGTTACTCAAAAAATTTGATATTAGGCTAGGTAATAATCTCAACAAGGTTTGATTTTTTAAAGGTTTGTTGATAAGAATGGAGACCGACCCATTGGGCATGGAGTCATGTCAAATCATATTTTTGTCCAGTGATATGATGGAAAAATAGAGGGTTTATCCACAAGGGCAAGGTAGGCAGCTTTGGTAGTGGATTTAGATCAATTTTTTGTAGGAGGTGAATGTAAAAAGGGTGAAAAACAAACACATTAGAGCATCAAACCATGGATGAATTCTAAAGTATTGCTTTAAGCTGAAAACATTGATGACTTGAAAACCTAAAACAGAGCATCATTAAAGATGAATTCTGAATCAAACATATGGTTTTTTCTAAGCAAGAAGATGCACATTAAAGAAATGTAAACACATGGGTAGCTTCCAAGATCAAAGGAGCACAAACCACCAAAATTCTGACACAGGAATCCCTACAAATCACCTTCTATTTCATTCATTCACTAGCAAAGTGTTTCAAAAATACATTGCACAAAAGGGTCTTCTTTTCTAATCTCAACCAACAGACCACTTACAATTCTTTTGATATCTTTATACATCATGAAATATTCAATCTCCTACCCTAGGTGGTGGAAATCATTGGCCAAAACCAACTTTTAACTAGATACATCTAAAAACTAGTGCATATACTGAAAAATAGGATCAGTTTCACCTACTACCAATTACTGCCTAATACACCATTGATTTCGAATATTTTCAATTAAGCCTTAACTACACCTTCTAAAATAGTATGACACATATCCACACGATCTAACTACTTCTAGGAGCCAAAATTCGAAATTTGAAACAAAATGGAACTAGTTGTCCAGACTCACAATGCATTAGGCAGACTCGCAGTGCATTGAAGTGGCTTCCGTGCTCTGTACGGTTGCTGCCTCAGTTTGTCAAAAATAAGCCAATGGGTATGTTTCAAATACCCATGATGGTGTTGGACCTCCTAAAAAATATTCATCACAAATGAATACATCCCTTTGACCTATTCCCTACTTCCTCAATGCATTGTTTGTTTTCGTTGTGCAACATGGACTGAATTTCTGGAAAAATACGAGTCAAATACTAGCTCATATCTCCCGAATCCTGACAGTTGTGCAAAAACTGAAGGAATTTTTTTTTCTTTCATTTGTGCTTGAAAAAAAAACCTCTTTTGGTTTTCCAAAATTCAGCTCCATTTGGTCGAAAACAACTTTTGAAAATGATAACAAAAACAGTCAGATTTGCAGCAAAATGAAGTAGCCTCAAAAAACTAAACACATGGCGACTTTTCCTTAATGTGAAACATTGGAAACATCAAAATGGGTGTTGGAACCTTCATAGAACTCCCTCATGATAAAAAAACTTCCAACTGCACTATTCCACAATTATCAAAATTTATATATGAAAAGCACAGCAAGCCAAAAACACAATGCTAAAGAAATTTGACCTCTACAAAACCTTTGGGCATAAATTTTAAGGGAAAGACTTTGATACACTCTTTAGACCAAGGCAACAATCTGCATGCAAAGGCTCACACAGTGAAAAGAAACCGACATTGAGAAAAGGGTGAAATGTTCGACTGTGTAGATTCGTAGTGGGTCGAGATGAAAACTCAACGCCGAGAAAGAAAAAAACTAGCGTAGAGAAAAAAAAAAACGCAGCAAATTCCACAAAAGCAACGATGACAATTTAAATCCTTTAGAAAGCTCTAAACAGATTGTACTAGCTTTTAAACGCAATTTCAAAGTTCTATCATGACTGAAGGACAAAGAGAAAACCAAATTTCCAGCTATGAGGGAATTTTGACTGTCGATATGCAAGAAATTGAGCACCGTGTGGACTTGTAGCGTCGCTACCTCCCTTTTGCAGCGAATCGAAAGAGCAAACCAGAGCTTTCCGATGAAGATGGTGAAGAGTTGAACGATGTGGGATGAAGAGGAAAGTTCAAATAATCATGTAGAATGTCCTAGAGAAGAAAATGAGAGCATTGATCGTGATTTAGAAAGGAAATTATGAATGTGCAACGCTTTTCTGAAAACGTAATGCTTTGGAAAAAGGGAAGGATTATACTTATGATCGTTATTCCCTATTGAGATCATGAGATATCCTTGAAATGACATTCCAACTTACTTCCAAGAGCCTCCAAACCTGTGCCTAAATCATCTCATGATTGCTTTGATGTAGACATAGCCTCTACACTTAAGTGACCCCCTTATCATGACTATGAATGGTGACTAATTCATAATAACCAAGGATTTTATATGACATGATCTTTGTACTCTTTCCAAGGTGACAAAAAACTTCCCCTGATTACCCTTAAATAAGGAAAACACATGACTTTAGACATTTGGACTCTTAGCAAAATAGACAACTTTACATGACACTTAATCTAAACCTAGACCTCTTCAAACAATAATAGTCAGGTCACCATGAATAACATTTACAAATTTGACCTTAGATACATAGCAAGACTAACATGACCAAGATTCCTAGATGTATGACACTAACAAATTTGAGTAGTGTTGAAGCAGAATATGTGTCTACATATGAAGCAGGAAAGGAGGTTGTATGGTTGAGGAAGCTTCTAACAGAATTGTTCAAGAAGCCTCTGGGTCCTACTATGATAAATTGTGACAATAAAAGTTGCATCAAGATGTCTGAAGATCATATGTTTCATGCTAGGACAAAGAATATCAACAATAAGTTCCACTACATTAGGAATTTGGTGTAAGATGGAATCGTGAATCTACAGTATGTATTGACCGACGATCAGGTAGCTGATATACTAACAAAGCCTTTTCCTAATAATAAATTTGAATATCTTAGAAGCATGCTTGGTTTAGTAGATATTGTTGATTTTGTTGATGATGATCAAATTTTGGAAGAGATTTGTTGAGGCTTTGTGTGTGAGACACATTGCCTGGGACGATGCCTGGCCGACACTATGTGTTGATGTCTGGATCCCAAAGTAGGGAGGGTGGAGTTGGTTATATAGATATGACCTCGGATATGCACCTGGACCAATGGGTTGATGGTTAGCAAGTAATCTTGATGATACCTAGAGAGGTTGAAAGCTTTAGACCATCTTAGTCCCACCTAGATAGATTTCCCTGGTCAGGAATATAGTTCGTGGCACTGCGAGTTCCTAAATTGTTGGAACACCTTAGATAGATTGCCCTGGTCAGGAATCTAGTCCATGGCATTTCAATGCCTAAACTCTTCATGGTTCATATGTTTTGAGATATTCCTTGTACTTATATTATGAATACTTCCCTAGTTAAGAGGGAGTGTTGAAGAATGTAACTAGGTTTTGTCTTCATAAATGTATTTGAGCCATTATGTAATATACTTATCAAAAGAATGAAAAACATAATTTTTATTATTATTACAAAGACTTATTAAAGCATGGGTTTCATGCTTGGGTCATCTATTATTATTCGAAGTCCCCATTATCGACTTCTAGGATTTATATTGAGTCATTAGAGTCATTGTACATTTAATGAGACCCTTCTTTGGCTTTTGAATCATGTAAAAAGAATTATTTTTGAGTCAAAAATGAACTTTGTCACCTCCACACCAAGTCAACCCTTACCTAATGAAGTTGGCCTACAAGGGCACAATTCGACCCATAAGAAGCTTATATATACAAGTGCAGTTCAATCTACTTTCTCACTAATGCAACAAGTTTGATATACAAGAAGTGAAAGGAAAAGTGTGAAGTGCAGGAAGGAGAAGGATAGTTGTAGGATCCAAGTTGTTAGGCTAGTTTATCTCTCTCTCTCTCTCTACGAAATTGTTGGGCAGGTGCAGGAGTTGCAGGATCGAAATTCTGCAATTGCAGTAAGTCGAAGTTGCAGGAGGTTGAAGTTGTAGGATGGTCGAAGTTGCATAGGTCGAAGTACTGTTGCTACATAGGTCAAAGTGTTGATGTTGCATAGATCGAAGTTTTTTTGTTGCAAGGTCGAAGGTCTAGATCGAAGCTGCTGGAAGGAAACGTTGACTTGGTGGTTGGAGGAATTCTATGTCTAGGTTGAAGAGTCTTGGATTATCTCAAGAAAATGATTGAAGGAAGATATTTTGACTGGGTTTTCCCATAGATAGGGGTTTTTCCCTAACATAGGGCCTACATCTAGTGTCTCTGGTTTGTGTTTTTCATACACACCCAATTTGGTAATTTCTTGATGAAAGATAATATAACAAAGAAGTAAAAGAAGCCAACATAACTCACAAGTAATTATCAAGAAAGAGGAATCAAAACCTAAGTCTACTTGCATTGATTTCTCAACACTTACTGCAACTTTGCACGTGTGGGAAATATAGGTCAAAATTTTGATGCTTATTTCCTTCACTTTGTTTGGACTTCCTTGTAAATTCCGCTAGCAAGATGATCCTTTGGAGGCTAGATTTTGGCTCTTTTTGAGGTGTGAAATTCTTCACATTAGAAACCCTAGCAACAGTAGAATGATGCCATATATGACTCGCATGTGTGTGAGGATTTTGGCCCAAAAAAAGTCCTAAAATAATTCAAATTCTTCTTCCTTGAAGTCTTCTCTTCCTTCATTGATTCTAGGTCACTTTTTCTTTCCTTGGTCAAACTTCTTATGAACTTCATGAATGATCTCAAATGTGATCGACTTCCCTCTTATATATAGGCTTCTAGGCAGCCCAAATAGGCCGACATGTCATCTCAAAGAGGTTGACTTCTCTGTTTGATAGGTCGACTTGTAGCTGCAATTTGACAAGGTCTTGGAGGGTCTTTTATGACTCAAATAAAATACTTTTACATAATACATGATGCCCAATTGGGCCTTATACATATTAAAATGATTATTTTGACATATCTGACTCAATAACAAAACCTAGAAGCACTCAATGGGTGCTTGAACTAAATAACCTTAAGCATGAAACCCATGCTTCAAAATAATGATAATAAAATTCATTTTTCTCTTTTCATCAAATACATAAAATCATGATTACATTAGACAATATGAATATTGAACCTAGTTACACTTTTCAACACTCCCTCTTAATTAGGGAGGTATTCAAAATCCATACAAGGTACTTGGGCATTCTCATACTCAAGAATTCTCATAAGAAGAGTGGGATTGGTAAGCCATCTCATAAGTTATTATTTCAGCTTATCTCATTACATCTCATCATACCAACCAACATTGTCACATAGCAAGACCTTGACTAACAACTCTATCTCTCCACAGGATTAGAGCATAATGTTGACGAGACAATGATTAATAGACGCCATCATTATTATCTCTTAAGGAACATACCACACCCGGATGTTCACAAGGTATGTCCTTCTAGGACAATTCCTGTCTTGGAATAACACATAATCAAGGAATTTCCTCTTCGACTACTCTTACCTATTGGATGCCTACCACATCCTCAAAGAGTATCGGAAACCATATGCTTACCCAATCCTCCATTCTTTCTTCATAACACGAAGAAAAGAATGATGTGTCTATCTCTCCCTCTCAACTAGGGAGGATCAACTCATTCCTATAAAAGGAATATACCCAAGCTCCCTTTTTAACAATCGACTTGCCCAAGCTCCCTCTCAACTAGGAGCTTGTTTCCAACAACAACTCTCTTCTCTTTGATGGAGATCATGGTACTATCAACTGCTTGTATGGATCCTCTTTCTGTATCATGTCATGAACTTCATCTTCTTCATAATGGAGCCTTATTCATCATAACTTCTTCGTAGGGCATCGACCATCTTCTACATCACTTTCTTTTTAACGAGACCAATAGTCATATCATCCTTCTCTTCATTAGAAAGTGATCTTATAGTTCACATTTGGTTATCGTTCATACAACTACCTCTTACAAGTCATGTTTCTTTCAGGATCTTCATCCAATCTCATGAGTACTAGTTGTACGTGACTTCTACAACCTTCTTTCGGTGGCCATGTATTAACCCAACCAGATGTTTTCAAAAATCAAAATAAACATCAAATCAAAGTTACCTTTTTAATGATGGCCTTTCGTCATGACATCATATTTTTGCAACATCAACATCTTGCACATGTATGAACCCATCTCCAAGACATTCATTACCAAGATTTTTCTTTTGTATTATACATATCAGGGTCTTCATTGTAATATTCCCACTTAGCAATATTACTAAGGGGTAATATCAAATTTTCCAATTGCCAGATTTTTCACTTTCACTTAGGAAAAATGGGTTGTGGGACCCCACTTGAGTTTGGAGCTAAAGCAAGGACCCAACTTAGGAGAAGAGGGAAAAATAAAATGGTTAGTGAATGGTGGGGACCACTCCAAGGAGGAAATACACTCCCCTCTTGGAAATATACATTTCTTGGAGGGAAAGGATGAAGGATTCGACGACTCGACCCCGCATGGGAAAATTGGAGGCTTAATTAAAAAATAGGAGGCACTCTGGGTATCTTTTGATCATCTGAACACTCACTTTGACTAGCACGCTTGAGCTGGAAGCCAAGTCTATATGTGTTGTTGAGCACAAGAGATTTTTAGGCAAGAATCTCACATTTACTTTGGTGGACCTCAAGTGTTATCCCTTAAAGGGAGTATTCATCATCTTCAAATCGGTCTGGGAGCCTTGTAGCGTGTTTTTAGAGTAGGTTCAGTAGACACTGCACAGGCCTACACAGTTCTACTTTGTGTCACACGTGGGACACAAGTAGGAAGTGGAATTTGGTGTTGATGATTGAGGGGGAATTCCAGGAGGGAGTTTGTTGAATAAATCAGCCATTTTGGGGGCATTCAATAATATCATTTACAGGTGGGTCGAAATACCCAACAAGTAGACGAGCTAGGGAAAATTGGGTCGAAATTACGAGGTCAACATTTGGCCAAATCCTTCGTGGGTTTTTGTGGGTTATTGGAGGAGAGCCTAGGGTTAATTTCCCAAAATTTTATGAGCACCAGAGGAGGCCTTAGCAACCATTTCTTGCAGCCACCAGTGCAATTTTCAGAGCGACAATGCAGAGCTTTGTTGGGGACAACTACACTTGTGTTCGAGTAACTGATTTCATCACCTGGGCATTGTTAGTTTGCCTTGAGCAAGCCCAGTTCCATGCACTTTGATCTTATCTTGTACCCAACATTTATCTTAATAAGATGGCTCTTCTCAGCACAAATTTTGGCATTTTTCTGGGTGTTTAATGTGGTGTAAAATTTGCATGTGTGTTTTTCTATCTTTGTTTTGTTTATCATTGTAATTTTCCCTTAGGAATATTACATTCATACCTTCTTCTTCCATGGAGATGTCATTATTAATTCTTCTAGTTATCAGATGTTGATCACTTATCTTATCTTACATGACTATAGTTGCATCTTTCACGAACTCTTCTTCCTTTCTTCACATATTACTTGCCCGTGAACTTCTATACATGTTCCTTCACTATAGGAACCATAATTTTCAACCACCTCATCTTCCATATGAGATCAAATTATATTGATTTCATCTTATCAATATGTAGAAGAGTTCAAGGCACATTGTCTACATGCCTTCATGCATCATTCTACTGGAAGAGATCCTTCTTCTTCAATCATTCTAATGAGATAGAGCATGCAACCATGTTATCAACAACTATATGATGACATGACTTTATCTATTAAGTATATACATATCGTTTCCTTTTTTGGTCGTCTAGACTTCCTTCTAGCAACTTGCTTTTCTTGCTTGAAGATGGAAGTACTTCAACCAACTCAACATATTGCACTCCTTTGGCACCATACCATCATTCTTCTAAACAATGGATCCCACAGAAGGCGGAACATAGACAATAAATGAGACACTTGCTTCGTCCATGTAGAGGTGAACCTTCTTATAAATATTCTTGTGGAGGATCTTGATGATCCTAATTTTGCAAATGCTCCTTTCTAATAATGATGATGTATAATTACCTTTATTTATCTTCTATCTTGCTAAATGACTTTCCTCCAACCATTTATACTTCTACTTAGTTTCCCTTATATTCTTTTAATGGCGATGCCATTTCTATTATGATGACTTTTATAACCATGTAGAATTTCTACTTCAACTATCCTTCCATGCTTCTATGATGATGTCATATCTATCTTTCTATAAAGCATCCTATCATACTTGTGATGCTTCATATCATTTTCTATAACTGGAAAGAACTAAGTGAAGGAGATTATCTCAGTCATAGTAGAGATCTTTCACTTCCTCCTTTGATTTCTTCTGTTTTGATTCTTGCACTTCTTTGGTAACATGGGCTTCATTTCTTTCCTTTCTCTTCTTGTTTTCCTTCTTGAGTTTAGGACAACTCCTTTTAAAGTGTCCATATTCATTACACTCATAGCATTGTATCTCTAACATATCGATCTTCTTCTTTTTCTGAGGATCAAACTTTCCAAACTTTCCTTTTGTCCTAGCCATGACAGCATATGCTTGAACTTGTTCATTTGATTCTCCAATCTTACATAATGACCAAAGTTCGATGAATGGAGTAGCTTCCTTCTTTCCATAGATACTTGATACAAAGTTTCCCCATTCATCAGGTAGTGAATTGAGCACAACGGTGGTCATTTCTTTATCAAACATTATTTTTCCTAGTTCTTGTAGTTGATCTATTATTTGTGACACCCTCATAAGGTATGAGGCTATCCCTTCTTCCTTTGATACCTTCATTTTGTATAATTTGGTTCTCAATGATATGACACATCCTACAATGCTTACAAAAAACAATTTTACCAACTTCTCACATATGTCCTTTGATTTCTCCAACATTGCTACATAAGGGATGAGGGAATCCTTGATTGATTATATGAGGATTCTCTGAGCCCTTATTTCCCCTTTCATATACTTCGATAATGCTTGAACTTGTTCTTGAGAAGGATTGGCGATGGAGCCCTTTACATATTCAATAAATTCATTCCCTCTCTATGAGAATCAAATCTATCCTCTTCTTCCATGCAAGGAAATTTGATGACCCAAACAGTTTTTTGCTTTCCTTGCAGAATGAAGTCATGTAGATAGTAGATTCAAACATAAATATAAAGATACTTACTTGTCAAGTGAAGATGCTCCTAGATGATAATATCTTCATCTTGATGCTTTCTTGATGATGTTGCTTACTTGATGATCTTCTTCAAGGATGTTTGAGATGTGATCTTTGCTTTAATGTGAGGGAGACCACCTTGATTTCTTTGATGATGATGGAAATGATTCTTCTTGCTTCCTTTAGATGTAGAAATTTAGAATATGGAGACTTCAAGATGCTTCAAATATGTAGTCCTTCTTTCTTTGAGTGGAGATAGGGCCCTTGAGGTCTTCTGCTTCTAGTGATGATGTGATCCTTGAGATGAGTACTCCTTGGTGTTTCTTAGTCCATCGTAGTGATTTCTATCAGCCCTTATGTATCCTTCTTCAATGATGTGATCTTCTTGTTGCTACTTCGTGTTGTTGTAGTCACCTTAGCTATGATACCTTGTTGATAAATCTAGGTGATTTATCTTTCTTTGACAACTGCTTGTGATGTGTTTTTCTTACTTAATTAGCTTCTTCCTTCACTTGATTATTATTAGTGTTCTCTATCATCAAACAACTACCAAACAATGCAGAGAAATGAGACAAGAGGACACAAGATATAGCCTATAAGCCAAGGCCAAAACCTCTCCTCCTGAGAGGAAAACCCGTAAGAATTATTCTCTTCTTATAGAACTTCAAATGACGAATTCCAAGACCTATGACCCTTGACAAAGACCCCTCCAAGACCAAGTCAAACTTCTCCTTGAAGAAAATTCTTCTTGCTAAGTAAACTCAAGTCAAATTTTCCTTGTATCAACTGCAACTTCTCCTTCAACCTAGATTTCATACCTACAACTTGTGGCTATAATCTCAACCTGCAATTTCCGGCCTCCAATACTTACTGCAACTTCGCACGTGTGGGTATTTTAGGGTAGAATTTTGATGCTTATTTACTTTGTTTGGAATTCCTTCCTTGTAAAATCGACTAGCAAGATGATCCTTTGGAGGCTAGATTCCAACTCTTTTTGAGGTCTGCAATCCTTCACTTTAGAAACTGTAGCTGCATTAGAATAATGTTGTAGATGACTCACACGTGTGAGAGGATTTCAACCCAAAAATAGTCCTAAAGGAATTCACATTCTTCTTCCTTGAAGTCTTCTCTTCCTTCACTGATTCTAGGTCACTTTTTCTTTGCTTGATCGAACTTCTTATGAGCTTCATGAAAGATCTCAAATGTGGTCGACTTCCCTCTTATATATAGGCTTCTAAGGAGCCCTAATCGGCCAACATGTCATCTTAATGAGGTCGAATTCTCTGTTTGATAGGTCGACTTGTTGCTGCAAGTTGAAAAGGTCTTGGAGAGTCTTTTATGAATCAAATAAAATTCTTTATATAATGCATGATGCATAATTGGGTCTTATACATATTACAATGATTCTTTTTTCTTTGACTCAATAACAAAACCTACAAGCAATCAATGGGTGCTTGACCTAAATAACCTTGGGCATGAAACCCATGCTTCAAAATAATAATAATAAAATTATTTTTTCTCTTTTCATCAAATACATAAAATCATGAATACATTAGACATTATGAAGATCGAACCTAGTAACACTTTTCAACAATGTATTCTCCACGATTGCTGGACCTGAAAACTTTGATTATGTTCCCTGTTTAATTCTCTATCAGCGCCTTGACATCCTTAAACATGTCAAATGCTTCATCCTTATGTTTCAAATATAATATCTATGTTTTCTTGAAGAAATCATCAATAAAAATTATATAATAGAGATAGCCACCAAGGGAATGTACAGGCATGGGTCCACATAATTCAAAACGAATTGGTTGTAGAACATCATTAGTCATGCTTTCCCTGGAGGGGAATGGTCCCCTTGTCTTCTTTCCACTGGCACATCCCAGCCATACTTCATCATGGCTAGCTTGAACATCAAGCATCCCAGAAACCAACTTTCTTACTTTAGGAAAGGCTTCATAATGTAGATGTTCCAACCTTTGGTGCTATAGTTCACTTTGATGATTGATATCGTGGACCATAGCTTGCAATGGTCTTCCACTGGCTCTATAGTATCCTTCAATTCTAGATCCCAAGGTGAAAGCATCCCTCATGCGAGACTCCATAGGTCGAGTGAGGACCTTTCCTCTTATGAATGCCACTCTCATCCCTTTGTCTTCCAAATAAGATATAGATACTAGGCTCTTCTTTAGTCCCGAAACATACATAACATCATGAAGAAGAACAGATTCCCCAAAGTCCAAATGAAATTTAACAAAACCAAAGCCCTTTACAAGATATGCAGAGTTGTCCCCAAGAATGATGTTTAGATTGGTCTCCCTCTCAACCAAATTTGAGAGGACTTCCCTGTACCCAGAGAAATGTCTAGAAGCCCCACTATCCACCAACCAACTATCATACGAATCTGGAGGAGAAGAACTAGAAAGAGCATAAATAATATTATATTTAGATTGAGAGGCAACAACATTATTTTCATGCCTTGAGTTCCTTGATCTCTTTTGCGAGCGATATCCTTCTTCACAATCATCAAGAGCGTCTCTTCTCCTTCTATCATCTCTCATTCTTCTATCATCACCCCTTCTTTTATCATTAAACATGTTGTTGTTGAAGCCACGGTTGGACCTTGGGGCATCTCTCTTTTCCGGACAGTCTCGTGCATAGTGACCATGCTTGTGGAAATTGAAGCATTCAACTTAAGGCATGTATTTTCTATACCTTCTCTTGTAATCCCTGGAATCGGGAGGATGCTTTCTAGAGTTAGATTGTTTCCCTCTTCCTTTTCTCTTCTTGACTTGAGCAACAAATGCAGAGTGATTTCCTTCTTCATTCTTTTGAATCCTCCCTCTAGATATCATCATGGTTTCTTCTTAAGTGCACTTTCCAACGAGCTCATCAAATGATGGGAACTTGTCATTATTGCAAATAGTAGTAATGAAGGTTTCCCAAATAGGAGGAAGACCTTGAAGAGCATCCAACACCAGTTCTCTATCATATATGGGCTCACTAGCATTTTGCAATTGATCCCTTAGTTGGGATATCTTCATGACATAGGATTGCACAGATTCCCCCTTGTTCATTTTCATGTCCTTGAGTTGATTCTTAAAGGAGAGGATACGATTCGAATTTTTGACCTCATTCATCCCAACCAACGTATCATAGATGTCCTTAGACTTATTCAATTTTCCAACATAAGTAAGCAAATGATCTTTCAAGGAATCAATAAGAATTTTCTTGGCTTTGATCTCACCTTTCTTATACTTGAACTTGGCAGTAGCGGGAGCATTTTCTGGTGGCTCGCATACTTTTCCTTGCACATATTCCAAGACATCATTATTGTCCAATATTCCACCCTGATCTTCCAAGCAACAAAGTTTGATGATTCACCCAACTTATTTGTATCCTTGAAGTAGGAGGTAGACACCTTGAAAGTCAAATAGGCACCTTTAGCTTCTTTCAAAGATGATTGCTTCAGAGATCTCTTTGGGCTTGTCTTCACCTTGGCTCTAATGCCATGATAATTTTCCATTGTTCTGTGTTGTTACAATCACTTTAGCCCAATTCTTTCCTAAATTAGCAATCACTTTCAAATCAATTTAATCTTCCATTAAAAAACAACAATTATAGATCGAATGGTAAATGCAATGACCAATAGGAGGCAATCAAGAGCAATTAGAGACACGAGTTTTGGTTAAAGACTAGGCAAAAACCATGCAAGGGGGAAGACCCTTTCAAATTCTTCTTATTAGACTGTCATAAAATGTTCAACGGAGAGATACAATGAATCAATTCATCAACAAATGAGTCAAAGTCGATTCTTTGACTATCCAAGAGATCAACTATCCAATATCCAATAGATGAGCCTCAAAGTTAAATCTAGTCAACAAGTCAAAGTCTACAATTTTTCCACAGTTAACAACAGTGAAAGATGCCCTAACTAGTTTAGAAGGCAACATCCAAACAGCACGGTTAAGGAAACATTAAATTCCACCATCAAAAAATCGATCAAACCCATAAAAAACAACCAATAAGAATTTGATCAAAGGAGAGAAAAAGTCCACAATCAAACTTCAGATTCCCTATGGTCAAAGTTTGTGTTCAACAAAAATCAAACTACCTAGAAAGCCTCGATCTTTGTGCCAAAAATGTGGCATCTAAAAAATAAATCCAAATCAAGTCAAAGTTGGTCAACGAACTAGTTAAATTGTCCCAAACAAAAGTCAAACTTTGGTCAACAAAAAAGGCCTCATCCTTCTCGCACATGTGAAAAGATCCTGCAATTTTCAGAGTTGTATGAACCATATAAGAGAATTAAAAAATATGTTGAGAATGCTCCAAAGTGATGTGTCTTGAGGTGTATTTATATGGGTTTTAAGAGACCCAATTTGTCTTTAAATTCAGCTTGTACTTTTAGTGCACATGTGGGTTTCATATTGAAAAAATATTTTTCATTGACAAAATTAAATTCTCCCAAGGGAAAATAGGGTCTTCTCTGGATGAGGACGATTGACCAAAGGAGGGAATTTTTCCCTGAGATGCCAAATTAACACTGGAGATCCATCTTAGTAAAGAACATTGCTCCATGCAATTCATCTAATAAGTCATCAATGAAAAGAATGGGAAACTTATCTTTGATGTTCACTTTGTTATCTATAATATGGACACATGTGCCATGAACCATTCTTTTTTGTAACTATCACTATTGGGGAAGAGAAAGAATTTTGGTTAGGTTAGATGATGCCAACCTCTAATATTTTTTGAATCAAACACTCAATGTCACTTTTCTATGCATATGGATGCTTATAAGCCCTAATGTTAGGTGGCACACTTCTAGGTTGCAAATGAATAGTTGGCAATGATCTTAAGCAGGTGGATGGCCCTTAGGCATCTCTCCAAATACCTTGAAATGATTGTTGATAACTTTTAGGATATCCACTCGAGCAAGGATATAGATGTTTGAACATCTAATAAACTCAATTGTGCAATTACACCATATGTAGTGTTTTAGATATTATCATTTTGAAGGGTTTCCCTTGGACACCTCTAAGCTGGATTACCTTTCCTTCTGAGGAAAATATCATGAAAAGATCTTTAAAATTAGGGGTCATTATTCCCAATGACTGTAACTATTGGATTGCTAATACAACATTGACATCACCCATTTCAATTATAGCCATGGGACTATCCAATAGATACTCCCCCATATTTAGCTTAATATTATGGCACTTCCTTGAACAATTTATGGTACCTGTTGAGATATCAAGGGAAAAGATATATTAAGGTTTTGTTAATGATTTATTTTTCAATTGGCAAGTTCTTGTGATGCTTATTGTATTATTTCTTCATCATTAATTAGTATTGTCCATCATCAAGATAAATGCCAACAAGAAGATCACAATGCAAACAAGAGACACCAGAAATAGCCTCCAAGCCATGTAAAAACCCACTGAGGGGAAAACCCAGAGAACTCTTCTTATAGAATCTTTATCAATGAAGACTTCCAAGACTAGAACTTAGACCATCCATCAAGATATCAAGCCGACCACCCAAACAGAGACAAAATTTGCTTCCCTTCATAAATTCAGACCTGTGATAATCTTATCCTTCCACAAAAAAACTCATTTTTCAAGAGAGAACAAAATATTAGACCAGAATTGTCCACGGGTATTGGATAGATGACACAGTTAAGGCAATCCTTGATGTAAGGTCATCGGTTCAATTCCCAACCCAGATTGGGGTGATGTATTTGGACATGATGATGAAAATGTAGTCTTACCCAGTTTACAAAAAAGAAGATTAAACCATAATTATTCTCAAGAACATTCGCTTCCTTCCTGCTCTTCTTTGCACTCGTTTGCTGCCTCCGACCTGCTTCAAGTCAAACATGTGTGTACCTCAAATGGAGGACGAATTCCTCTATTTATAGCCTTCTCAAGTGGGTGCTCAAGCTTCTTCTAAGTCGGCATCATGGGGTCGACTGACATGATCTCTTAGGCGGTCTCTAGACTTTACATGACATCAAAAATATTTTTCTTTACATTAATACATGAGCCCTCAAGGGACTTTACATCATGAATTTGATTTGAATCAATATACAAACCTAGAGCACAAAATAGGTGCTTGACCTAGGACCAAAAAACATGGGCAAGTAACCCATTTACAAATAATTTTTCTTTTACACAAAATAAATATTTTTTTTTCTTAAGTACAATGATGACATTATTACAATTATGAAGACCAATAATAGTTATATCTTCAACAGTACCCCCATCTGCAATCATCACTTCAAATTTTAGAGCTAGAAACACAAAGCAATTAAGTTCTGTCAATTTGTAATTGATGAAGCTATGGGAACTACATGAATCAATCGACATTGTCACTTTTTTCATTATTAATATATCCTTATATCCTAAGGGCTTATGGAGTATTGATGTTGGTCAATGCATGACAATATATTGTTGAATTAGTCTCTTCTAGCTCTAGATCTTGTAACAATTCCAATTCTTAATCTTCTTCATCTTCATAGTCTATGTAGAATAATTTCCTCTCAACACATTTATGCCCCTTATTATACTTGTCAAAATTGAAACATAGTCCATTTGCTCTTCTTTCAACAATTTGGTGAGGTATCAACCTTATCAATTTAAGATAGGGAGTATGATGTTCTCTATAGTTGTTAGTGGCCAATTTTCTAATAGCCATATTTTTACTTTTTCACTTACCTTGCTAGATTGAAAGCATGCTCTAGGAGTTTGGGCTCAAAGAAATACACCTCGTGATATATTTCTTCTCTTTGTTCTTGAGTCATAGTAGAGCTCTCTAGGGCTTTAGTTGCTATAGTATATTTTGAAGCACCCTTAGGAGTCATACAGGAAAAATAATAATGCTCCTATTTTTACTCTATCACACTTTGAATCACAAAAAATAGATCTTCCAATCAAAAGTTAAATCACTTGTAGTTTACATACCTTTAAAATCCTAATTTGGAGACTATCTAGATGACTGAAGCTTTTCTTGATATATCTCTAAGATTTGAACCCTTTCGAATTTAAATATTCAACCTATAGTACTATAATATGTCTTCTCTATACTTCCACCAGTTTGACCAAAATTTGATGTGCCAAGAGAAAGTTATGGTAATTTTCCCAAAACTTGTTGATTTTTGACCTCTTCCTAAGAGCAAATGTGTACAATGTGCCATGTCTCCAATATTTTGAATCCAATTCTGAAATTTCTTCCTAAGTTACTTCGACATATCTCTTCATATCTTTGAAAAAATCAGTTTGAAGTGTCCCAAATAAAAATTATAGAGAAAATTCCAAGATCACACTTTTGAAACTGATTATGGGGCTCTTCCCTAACCCTAACTAATATAGGGTGTGTTGTAGCATAATTTGACTCAGCTAAAAGACAAGAGAGGTCTTGAGCAATTCAAGGTTGTTGAGGAACAGTTGTTAGAACATCAAGAAGACCTGTAATATGCTCAAAAGGATACTACAAGCGCAACGAGAATTCATCATCACATGTGCACTGGAGCCAAAGTCAGGGAAGTAGCAGCAGCTTTGGAAGTGCAATCTAAGCCAGAGGAGCAGCAAAGAAGAAAATCGCGCAGCAAGGGTCAAGTTGGGCTCATTCGCAAGCTCAAGGGATACTAGCGCGGCAGAACACCGGATAAGCTCAGGATGGTTACACCGCGGAGAAAAAAAGACTAATTTCCCTCAGGCAAAGAAATGGTGTGTTTCCCTTAGAAACTTAAGAGTTTTGGACGAGACGCAAAGGGAAAAACGGACGGTCAGGATCAAAGCGTAGAACTCAAACAGAGAGATGGACGGCAGAGATTGTATCGCATGTCGCATTCGGTAAAGGTTACAAGTTTAAAATATGGTTAACTTGCGATATTGCGATGTGATGCGATCGCATATCGCACTTCACAAGTTTAAAGGGATAGCGCTAAGGAATGTATTAAAGGTTGCGATCTGCGAGCTGCGGGCGGACCCACCTCTCTTTTCCACGTCACCTCTCTCGACCCGCATTTTTCACTTTGAAAGTTTTAATGTTTACCTCCATCGCTCAAACTAAATCCGTCGATTTGTGATTTGCGCTCTCTTGACCCGCATTTTTCACTTCAAAATTTTTAATGTTTACCTCCATCGCTCAAACTAAATCCGCCGATTTGTGATTTGCGATATTCGTGGGACCCATCCCTGCCACGTCAAGTCCCTCTCCCCACACTTCGCACTTCGCAAGTTTTAGAGCTTACCTTCCATTTCTCATAACAAATCCGTCGATTTGTTATTTGTGATTGGTCTCCCCCCCCCGACTTGCCACGTCACCTTCCGCCCGTCGCACTTCGCGCATCGCACAGTTTAACACTTACCTCCCGTCTTTCATAATAAAATCCCCGATTTGCGTTATGCAAACAGATGCGATGTGGTTTCGAAAGTAAACTCCAAAGGTTTTCAAATCTGGAAGTAAGGCATTTCTTGTGTTAAATCGCATCAGAGGAGGAAAGGAAGATTATAATGTAAAACTGTTGAAACGTTGAAATGCGATAGAAAGCGAACGCGATGCATTCTTTAGAGGTGAATAGAATATATTTCAAGTCCATGTCTTGCGAGGGTTTAGGGAAGAAAGTCCAAACGTGGGCAGAAAGACTCGGGCATGTGATCTGACGCAGGGAAAAGGAGAAGAAAAGGCATAGCGCAATAGGCACGAGCAGAAGAGGCAGAGCCGAGTAGCAGGTGACATGATGATAGCATTCAAAAATGCAAAAGCATGGGAAGAGTCTAGTGGAGATGCATTTACGCAGACTGTTGGGACATCACAGCTGAAACGGACAGAGACACATCAGCAACAAATCAGATCCAACAAATAGATTGATACTTCTAATTCTATTTTTCTTTCTTGATTAAAGATCGACATTGTAATGAAATCTTTAATTGCGATGTAATAGGTAGTTTACAGAGTTTTAGGAAGTTTGAGTAGTTACAAGAAGTTTCAGCAGTTACAAATTGTTTTTGATGTATTTAAGCAAGAGAGAAAGAAAGAAATGGAGGGGGCCTAAGTTCTGGACCTCTTGGGGATTACATTTTGTACTTCTTTTTCTAATGGGTAAATGAAAGAAGCAATAAGTTTCCTACAACTGTTGATGGTGATTTGTGTTTCTTGTGCCATTTTGTGTCCCTTCTTCTTTGAATGAAGTGAAGTAATGTAGCAGCCAGTCTCTTAATTACATCTGTGAGCAAGAGTTAAATAACCTTAATTTGCGCTCCTTCACTCCATCTCTTCTCCCTTCACAAATTCTCTCTGAAACTTAAAAGTAATAGATTATGTGTTTACATCATATTATTTTGAGTTTCCCCTCTCTTCACAAACTCCTGATGAAACTTTAAAGTAATAGATTTTGTGTTTACAGCATATTATTTCAAGTTTCCTCTCTCTCCATGAATTTCCTCTGAAACTTAAAAGTGGTAGATTCTGTGTTTTCAACATATTACTTTGAGTTTCCCCTGCAGTTCTTCTTTTCATTCAAATATCAGTAGTGAATGGCATTATGAAATCTTTATTATTCCAGATCATTAAGGGTTTTAGAAAACTAGTCTCCAAAGGGATAGAACAAAGACCTCATGATAAAATCATTTCTATGACACACTTTTAAAATGTCTTAAGCATTGATTCCTTCCACAACTGAGGGATTGTCTCTTAAGATACAACATTTTTTGGCGTCGTTGCCAGGGACGAAGGCACGAAGTTATTTTTCCTCGGGTATTGAAATATATTTATTGATGGTGAACAAGATTTAGATACAAATTTGGTTGTGTTTTATTCACCTGGCGACTCCACTGATGAAGGTTTCATTAGATGAGGAATTCTGCGGGCAAGGAAATGAGAAACCACCGTTGAAAATACAGGTATCAGAGTTTGAATCTTTGAGAAGAAGTTTTATTTTTCACTATCAGTTTGATGGTCTATTTTCCCTTACATATCAAGAAGATTGTTTCCTGCTTTATATCCTCAAAAGATTATAAGGCCCAAAATGTACATTTTTTATTGGAGAAAGAAGATTTTTCCTCCGATTGTATTATTGATCTTGACGCAACTTTATATGAGAGGAGAGATGAATGTTACATTACAATTCCTGAAGATTTTTGTCAGGAGTTGGCATTACATGAAGAACATCAGCGTTATGAGGGACAAACCTTAAATTTCTCTTTCCGGCCTAAATGGTTATCAGCAGAAAACAACAATCAATCTTCTCACATAGAACCTCAAATTGAGGAGTCAAGCAGTGAAGGAAGCTGTCATGTTCAAAGAAGTCTATATCAGCAAGATGTTCAAGAAAAAGAGGCAGCAGAAAATTGGTCTCATCAGTTCTATAATCCAGTGGTGGATTATATGAAAACTTTCTTTTGTCAGCAACAAGCATTTATACAAAGGCTGACTTCGCCTGATTAAGTCCAGGCATAAATGCATACGTAGGAGTTGTGCATAAATAAGCTCAGAATTTGAGCATTTTCAGTTGTAGTATTTCTAGTTCAATATTTTCAGCTTAAGAATAAAAGAAGAAGTCCAAAGTGTAGCAGGCTTCGAGAGGATTTCATATTGGATCAACTCACATTTAGGATTGACTCCATGCCCATAACGACTATTTTTCTACAAGTGCTATTTGACTCCATGCCCAATAAAGGCTACTGATCTACAAGTTCTCTTTGACTCCATGCCCAATAAAGGCTATTGATCTACCAGTTCTTAGCACTTTGCTACCAAAAGTATTGTCCCCAATTAGAGCCAGATGTTGTAGCATAATTTGATTCAGCTAAAAGTCAAGAGAGGTCCTAATAAATTTAAGGTTGTTGAGGAACATTTGTTGGAATGTCAAGAAGACCTGCAATAAGCTCAAAAGGATAACCACAAGCACCACGAGGATTCATCATCACATGTGCAATGGAACCAAAGTCAGGGAAGCAACAACAGCATTGAAAGCCCAATCTAAGCCAGAGGAGCAACAAAGAAGAAAAGCACGTAGCAAGGGTCAAGTCGAGCTCATTCACAAGCTCAGGAGAGACTAGCACGGCAGAACACTGGATAAGCTCAGGAGGTTTACACCGCGGAGAAAAACAGACTAATTTCCCGTAGGTGGAAAAATGGCATATTTCCCTTAGAAACTTAAGAGTTTCGGAGGAGGCGCAAAGGGAAAAACAGACAGTCAGGATCAAAGCGCAAAATTGAAACGGAGAGATGGATGGCGGAAATCGTATCGCATATCGCATTCGGTAAAGGTTACAAGTTTAAAATATGGTTAAACTTGCAATATTGTGATGCGATGCGATCGCATATTGCACTTCGCAAGTTTAAAGGGTTAGCGCTAAGGAATGTGTTAAATGTTGCAATCTGCGGGCTGCAGGTGCACACACCTCTCTTTTCCACGTCACCTCCCTCTCTCCGCATTTCGCACTTCGCAAGTTTTAATGTTTACCTCCACCGCTCATAAACTAAATCTGCGGATTTGCGATTTGCGATATCCGTGGGACCCATCCCTGCCACGTCACCTCCCTCTCCCCATACTTCGCACTTCGCAAGTTTTAGAGCTTACCTTCCATTTCTCATAACAAATCCGTCGATTTTCGATTTGTGATTGGCCCCACCTCTGCTTGCCATGTAACCTTCCGCCCATCGCACTTCGCGCATCGCACAGTTTAACACTTGCCTCCCGTCTTTCATAATAAAATCCTCGATTTGCAATTTGTGGGCGGATGCGATGTGGTTTCGAAAGTAAACTCCAAAGGTTTTTAAATCTGGAAGGCATTTCTTGTGTTAAATTGCATCGGAGGAGGAAAGGAGGAGTATAACGTAAAAGCGTTGAAACACCGAAATGCAATAGAAAGTGGACGCGATGCATTTTTCAGAGGTGAATGGAATATATTTCAAGTCCAAGTCTTGCAGCGGTTTAGGGAAGAAAGTCTGAACGCGGGCAGAAAGACTCGGGTATGTGATCTCACGCAGGGAAAAGGAGAAGAAAAGGCATAATGCAACAGGCACGAACAAAAGAGGCAGAGTCAGGTAGCAGGTGACATGATGATAGCATTAGAAAATGCAAAAGCATGGGCAGAGTCTAGTGGAGAGGCGTTTACGCAGACTGTTGGGACATCACAGCCGAAACAGACAAAGACACATCAGCAACAAATCAGATCCAACAAATAGATTGATACTTCTAATTCTATTTTTCTTTCTTGATTAAAGATCGACATTGTAATGAAATCTTTAATTGTGATGTAATAGGTAGTTTACAGAGTTTTAGGAAGTTTGAGTAGTTACAAGAAGTTCCAGCAGTTACAAACTGTTTTTTATGTATTTAAGCAAGAGATAAAAAAGGAAATGGAGGGGGCCTGTGTTCTGGACCTCTTGAGGATTACATTTTGTACTTCTTTTTCTGATGGGTAAATGAAAGAAGCAGTAAGTTTCCTACAACTATTGATGGTGATTCGTGTTTCTTGTGCCATTTTGTGCCCCTTATTCTTTGAATGAAGTGAAGTAATGTAGCAGCCAGTCTTTTAAATACATCTATGAGTAAGAGTTAAATAACCTTGATTTGCACTCCTTCACTCCATCTCTTCTCCGTTCACAAATTCTCTCTGAAACTTAAAAGTAATAGACTTTGTGTTTACAACATATTATTTTGACTTTCCTCTCTCTTCACAAACTCCTGATGAAACTTTAAAGTAATAGTTTTTGTGTTTACATCATATTATTTCGATTTTCCTCTCTCCATGAATTTCCTCTTAAACTTAAAAGTGGTAGATTATGTATTTTCAACATATTACTTTGAGTTTCCCCTGAAATTCTTCTTTTCATTCAGATATCAGCAGTCAATGGCATTATGAAATCTTTTATTATTCCAGATCATTAAGGGTTTTAGAAAACTAGTCTCCAAAGGGATAGAACAAAGACCTCATGATAAAATCGTTTATGTGACACTCTTTTAAAATGTCTTAAGCATTGATTACTTTCACAACCGAGGGATTGTCTCTTAAGATACAATAGGGTGTATCTCTAAAAATGTAGCAAAACAAGATCTGAAATATTTACTAGATGTACATAAAGAATGCTCCTCAATTATCTCAAAATTTCATGCTCTAAATCATCCCAGCAAAAAATTATTGCTAAAATTCCATGATGACTTGTCTAAAATAGCAAAACATTAGGTTCATATGCTCGTATACCGATTGTTATGAACCTCGCACCTTAGAATGATTAAAAAACTAATAATTACAATCCACTTCAAGGGGGGAACCTCTTTCCACAATGAATACAATGTATCAAACAAGATTTCATGATTCTAAGAATAAGTCTCCTTGGTGTATAGGAGACAAAGGGTGCAATTATAATGGGAGGATACAATGAAATGTTCTAACCACCACACCAACATAACAATAGAAATGGAATAATTCAATATCTAGGGCTTAATAAGGGGTTTTAAGGTTAACACGGGGTTGTCTAGGGCTTAACAAGCCACATAAGCAATCCCAATGTTACTAAGTTCACATACTAATTGTTCTAGCCATTGAAAATTTTCTAGCCAGAGTTAAAAGCTAACTTCTTGATTTTTTATATGGTAGGAATCATTTGGTAGCCAATGCCCCCATTTGGGGAGGTTTTGTAATTTGGATATTGAGTCAAACTTGCAATGTTTCCATGTGTGAGCATGATTAGCTTATCTTTGAGCGCATTCACGGAAAGATAAGAAATTATTTGGGGCAACAAAAAGTGAATACGAAGATGATAAATCATTCAAAATAACATCAATTGAATGATCATCTTTGTGCAATACAATTTTTAACCAAGGCACAACCAATTGCTAAACCAAAGCCCTAATGTAGAGCCATTGTCTTGGAGAATATTGATACTCCTCGAAATGGATAGTGGATACTTAGCCAACAGAATTTGAAGATGGTGGCTTTGGGAGGATGGACTTGGGTCTGCAATCAACACCAAGCATTAATGCTAATGTCCCTAGAGGCTGAAGGAAGTGACCAAAGGAGAGAGAGGTGGGAGAGAAAAAGAGTGTTATTGATAAAGAGGACACCAATATATAAAGGAGTTTGATGATATGTGGTTATTTGTTGTAGCCTGCAGTTTGGAGCTTCATTTTTTTTTGGACTCTAAAGGCCATTTAGAGCCTCGATATTTACCACTTGTTTGAAACAAAAGTTGCACCAAAACAATAAACGATGATTATCAAAATGAGAATTCCTTGATTATTACAAGAGATTCCTAGACTGGTGTACATGTAAATTATTATAAAGGAGACACATGGAAAATAACACAGAATGTTAGTAACTAGACAGGCTTGTCCTTTTTCCTTAACCACCACAAGAGAACTACAATGTTTGTATTGTTAATCATAGTAATGCAGAGACAATTACAAATCACAAGACATGATAAACCTGACCATTTCTTAAAATAGTTTGGATTAAAATCGGAGAGTAAATAATCGTCACTTTTCATACATTGCTAACTTTTAAGGCCTATTTCAGTAACTGCTTGCATGATTGTTGGAAATGTTGTCATTGATGGCAAAGGTCAGCAGAGAAGAACAGAGGAAGAGTGCATTTACAGAGAGCAGTAGAGGCAGAGGTCGAGCAGCAGAGGCAGAGGCAGAGGCAGAGGTCGAGCAGCAGAGGCAGAGGCAGAGACAGAGAATACAGAGGAATTAGAGACAGAACAGTGAAGTTGAAAGGGTTTGAAGGAGTTTAATACAGTTTGCAGATGAATTATTGAGCAATTACTCATTAATTAAGTTTGTATGGCATAGACCTTGACTAAAGACTAAAACCCTGTGGTAAAGACTTAATATGTTTGGGGATGAGTTGGAGCATTTCTTAAATGGCAAGGAAACCATGAAGTGGTCGAAGAAACTAATAATGACCAAAAGCACAGTTTGAAAACCAAACTTGTGAGTCAAGGATCACGATGAGTCAGAGGATTGAAGAGCCAAAGGAGCGCAATGTATTAAATATTTGGGCAGTCTCTAACTGAGAATAAAAGGGACAGCGTACCACAGAAGTGCCGAAAAAGTTCGAATCAAATTGATTGAACAGAATGAGGGTTTGAATTGCCATCAGTATGTAAGGGCGAGAATCTGAGATTGAGGAATTCGTAAGAGCTGTGAGGCTTGGGGATAGCTCCTTGAGATTTCAAGGCAGACATAGTATGGAGGACTGACGAATGGGCTCGATGGGCGATCGAATGGTGGAGTGATAAGGTGAGCCAAGAATAAAATAAAACATTGAAGCGTTGAACGGAACCCTGAGCCAAAAGGGAACGGAACTCTGACTAGTGAACAGTGACGACGGAACCTGGAGTAGAGGGGCGGAACCACGAAGGAGGAACAGTGGACGCGGTTTAGAGCGAACTGGTGGTTTTCATCGCACCACCTTCGACGGGCAAGCGGTTTTCAAGAAATCGTAGCGATTCCATAGAGCGGTTGACACGTGGCATACAGAGGGACCCCAAAACCGCTCTCACTGTGCGCCATGGCGCGTTATTGTTCGCGCATCTTCGCCGAGCGATATCCGTTCGATCAAATGAGGCGACACGACGCGATAACAACCGTCAGATGGAGACGACTGTTAACGTTGGGGCCCAATCCATCGCGCAACTATTGAATATTAACCCTCGTGCAAGTTAATCGCGCGATTTTCGTTGGATCAGAGGTTGAAAAAGAGATGAATTATCCACCGTTGGAACATGAATAAAGTTGCAAGGTGTCTAACAAGGTATGGGTCAGCGTTTAATTGTTGATTATTAAATAATCGGAATACAAATATGCGGGCTAGTGTGGGTTAAGTGGCGATGCCGAAAGGAGAATAGGCATTAATATTATGATTGGGCGCTAAAAGCCACGGTTTATTAATAGTTTTAATGTTTGAATCGGTGAATATGCATACATGACGATATATATTTATATGTTGTGCTAAAGTCGAAACCTATATGAAATGAGATTGGGTTTATTACAAGAGCTGGCAAGAACGAAAGAGCTAGAGACAGTGGCAGAAAAATGGTACAGGGAAAAAGATGAATTGAAATTGTAATGTGAGTTTCAAACCATTATATTTAAACTCATATATGAACAGAGAATGTAGACAGGTAGCTAGAGAACAAAGATGGTAATGAACAGACATCGCCTAGATTCATATGTATTTGAGAATAAAACTTGAAAAGCAGTTATATATGTAGCTGGTGCACTCAAGTACAATGAACAGATGAATAGACACTGAGGTGAACTAAAATATACAGAACAGTCACTCAACAGTAGCAGGAAAGACAAATCCAGTAAAGCCAAAGTCCAGAAAAGGAGCTGAATGGAATTGAAATGTGAAACTGAAAATGTAAATATTTTTTGTTTATATTGTTTGTGATGCAAAGGCAAGTGTCCTAAGGAAAAGAAAAATCCCACTGTAGCATGGAAATTTGTACATATTATTATAATTTTAAATTGAGTTGGATAAAGGAATGAGAAGACAGAAGTCAAAAAGTCAGAACTATTCACTTCAAATTCCCTGAGGAATGTAAAGAGTCATGTGATGAACTCTATATATAATATCACATTGATATGCACAATGTGGTGAGAGAGAGTAAGGATAGAGAATGAAAAGCATAGAATATTGAGGCAGAGAAGGTAAGGAAGAGAGGAGCAGAAAGAGATGCTACTGAAAAGAGCTGATATGTGAGGTAAATCAGCAAACATTTCTTGTGATAAATTGAGGAAGTTGGAGCTTCTCTATCAAGTTGAAGCTTGATAGCTGTCAGTTGTAGCTGACTGAGGTTGGAGCCTCATGTAGGTTGGTGCCTGCAGAAAATTGAAGGGAGTTGGAGCTTCCTTGCAAGTTGTAGCTTGCAGAATTGAGGTTGGAGCCTCATGTGGGTTGATGCCTGCAGAAAAAACAGTGGTGAGAGGAAATTGGAGCTTGCCTTTGCATCACAACAATAATGAGATGTGGTTTTCTCCCTTTATGGGTTTCCACTTATATCTGTTGTCTCTATCTGTGTTGCCTGTGTGCTGAGATGATTGATCAAATCTACTTAATGTTTGTTGCTCTCATAATAAGTTTAATGTCACATTAATTTAATACTTGCTGCAACATATTAAGACTTTTCATATACTAAGGTTGATTATAAAAGTAAGCTATAAATAAGCTGATGAAAAATTGAAAAATGCTCATGTATGTATTGAACTGATTCACCCCCACCCCCCCCCCTCTCAGTTCAACTAAAATTCAACAATTGGTATCAGAGTCGGTTCCTTTGTACCAGTTTAACAACTGAAAAAAGATTCTAGGTTCTCAGGATGGCTAGTAAAGAAGGATGCTCAACCAATAAAGCCCCTTTCTTTACAGGTGCAACTTATGCCTTCTGGAAAATCAGGATGAGGACATACATAATGTCTCTAGGAATAGAAGTTTGGGGTGTTGTGGAATTAGGATATGCCCCAAAGACAACTGACTCAGAGAAAGAATCCAAACAAGATTATGTAGCTAACACAAAAGCCATGAATGCCATCTTGAATGCATTGTGTGAAGCAGAGTTTATCAAAGTAATGCACAAAGACACTGCCAAAGAGATGTGGGATACTCTGGAGAACATCCATGAGGGAGACAAGAAAGTAAAGACTGCCAAACTTCAAGTCTATAGAGCCCAGTTTGAGAACTTAAAAATGAATGATGATGAAGACATTGACAGTTTCTTCCTAAAAGTTGCAGAAATTGTTAACAATATGAAATCTCTTGGAGAAACCATGCCAGAAAGTATAATTGTGCAAAATATTTTAAGATCTCTTCCATCCAGGTTTAATCCCAAGGTGTCTGTAATAGAAGAAACAGCTGATTGGGAGACCTTGACCATGAACCAACTACTTGGAAATTTAACAGCATATGAGATGAGGCTCCCACAGAAGAAGCCAAGTACGAGGGAGGCAACCTTTAAAATAGAAAAGAAGAAAGAAGAAGAGGAAGACATATGCTCTTGCTCGGATGAAGAAGAGGCAAAATTTGTTAAGAAATTGGATAGAGGCTCAGGTAAATACAAAGGTAAACTTCCTTTCAAATTCTTTAACTGTGGAAGAGTTGGACACTATGCTGCTAAGTGTCCTCACAAGAAAGTAAGGAATCAGGCTCAAGAGTCAGAGAAAAATACATCAAAGAACTGGCAGAAAGGAAAGAAATTCAGCAGAAAATCCTTCTATGCTCAACAAGACAGCAGTATATCTGAAGATCCAGATGAACTCTCAAGTGAAGATGGAACCTCTGAATTTTTATTGATGGCTATAGACGAACTTGAAGGTCTCCTGCTAGAAGATGAAGAAGAAGAAGGTGAAGTCGACCTTGAGGGGGAGCTAAGAAGTGCTCTAGAAGAGATTGATAAACTCACGCTGAAATGCAGAAAACAAAAGGACATTCTCCTCAAGTATGTACGAGAAGAACAAAATTCAGAAGTCCTTATGCAGCTAAAGATAGAGCTTGAAGAAGCAAGAAGATAGAGGACATGTTACTTAAGCAAATCAAGGAGAAAACTCAAGAACAAGAGAAGTTGGAAGAAGAAGTAGTATGTCTCAAGAAGAAATTAGAAAATGCTCAAAGGAAAGTGGTTATAAATTCTTCTCAAACAACAAGCTCTAGTAAGTTGAATGAAATTCTGGTTGCTCAAAGATCTCCTATGATAAAAACTAGAATAGGCTATGAAGGAGAATCAAGTAAAAGCAAAGAAAAGGAAAACAGAGAGATTATTTTTGTAAAAGCAAAGAAGAATGATGAAGCAGCTCAAACAATTCCTACAAAAGAAGAAACCTGTAATGAGGAAGATAGAGATCAGAAGAAACCACTAGTAGCAAAGAATGTAAAAAATACTAAGACCCCTGAGTATGTCAAATTTGAAAGCCATCAAAGGAGATTCTTCCCTCCTATGAAGAATGCCACTTGTTATGTCTACCACAAGCAGGGACACATTGCTGCATATTGTCATGCAAGGAGGAGTAATTTAAACCAACAAAAGATGCAAACAGTGAAGAGTCTGTCTCAAACAAACAAATGGAGAAAACAACCTTACATCAGGTATGCAAATAATTTCTATGGTTATTGTTTTTATTGTAAGGAATTTGGCCATAAAATTATTGAATGTAGAATGTATGGACAAAGATTGATGTTCAACACCTCAAGGAGCTTTATGAATCAAAGAAATTTTGTTCATACTCACAATTCTGCAAAAACTATGATCAAATGTTGTATATGCAATCAAGTTGGACATATGCCTTCCAAATGTCCTCTGAAAGGATGTGATTCATCATCTCACAAAAGATACCAAACAAAAGGATGCCTCCAGTGGAAAAAGAAGGAGAATAAGTGTGACCTGGCTCTAACTGCTCAAGATCTGAAAAGCCAATGGTATCTGGACAGTGGCTGCTCAAAACATATGACTGGAGACAGGAGAAAATTTATAACTTTTGATGAAAAGAAAATTGGTAATGTTACTTTTGGCAATGATAAATCAGGAAAAATCAAGGGAAAGGGCTCAGTCAGCTTAGATAATGGCAGAGGTAAGGCCCAAGATGTACTATTTGTAGATGGGCTGAAGGCAAATTTGCTGAGTGTCAGTCAAATGTGTGATAAAGGTTGCGAAGTTCTTTTCAGAGCACAAGACTGTGAAGTCAGATCAAGCACCACAGGTAAGACTCTACTCAAAGGTGTTCGAACAGAGAGCAATGTTTACATCGTGAAAGAGAAAGATGAAGCATGCCATCTTAGCAAACTTGAGGAGTCATGGTTATGGCATAGGAGATTGGGACATCTCAGCTTCGATCATATCATCAGACTGAGCAAAAAGAAAGCAGTCAGAGACATGCCAGAAATAAAAAGGCCTTCTAATACCATATGCAAATCTTGTCAATTGGGTAAACAGACCCGTACATCATTTAAGGCCAAAGATGAGTTATCAACAAGTAGACCACTCCAGCTTGTGCACATGGATCTGTGTGGACCTGCAAGAACTAAAACACCAAGTGTAGAATCCTACTTCATGCTAATAATCGATGATTTCTCCAGAATGACATGGGTTGCATTTCTCAAGAATAAATCGAAAGATCTGAAAAAATTCAAAATATTCAAAGTGTTAGCAGAAAATTAGACAGGATGCAAGCTAAAATGCATCAGATCGGACAGAGGAGGTGAATTCACAGATTATGACTTTGCAGATCTATGCAATGAATATGGCATAAAACAACAATTTACTATCGCAGGGACACCTCAGCAGAATGGAGTAGCAGAGATACAAAACAGATATGTTCAACAAATTGCCAGAGCTATGATGCAAGAGAATAATATTCCTCAAACCTTCTGGGCAGAAGCGGTACACACAGCAATGCATATCCTTAATAAAGCTCACTTAAGGCTAAGTAGTGACAAGACTCCCTATGATCTATGGCATGGAAAGCCAGCTTCAATCAAACATTTTAGAATTTTTGGAAGCAAGTGTTATATAAAGAATAATGATGAAAATCTTGGG
Source organism: Pinus albicaulis (assembly GCA_034641835.2). Taxonomy (NCBI): domain Eukaryota; kingdom Viridiplantae; phylum Streptophyta; class Pinopsida; order Pinales; family Pinaceae; genus Pinus; species Pinus albicaulis. The sequence goes on from CM076583.1 coordinate 306,402,462, forward strand.
AAATTTGATGCAAGAACAGATGAAGCGATTTTTCTAGAATATACTTCCAAAAGTAAGGGATACAGGTGCTACAACAAGACTCTTCGAAAAATAGTTGAAAGTATTGATGTGAGATTTGATGAAGAACTGCTAAACAATACAAGAGATACAGACTGCGGCAGTCCATCAGACAACCATGAAGAAGAAAACCAGAATGATGATGACACAAGCAAGACAACAGAAGATGCAGAGCTGAGCTCAAAAGCCCCCTCAAGATACACTCAGAAGAATCATCTTGAAGATCAGATCATAGGAGACAAGAAAGCAGGGGTCCAAACAAGAAGGCAGCTAACAGAACAAATAGAAGAGGTATACATAGCCATGTTATCACAGATAGAGCCAAAGAGATTTGAAGAAGCCTGCAAGGACAAGTATTGGGTAAAGGCAATGAATGAAGAATTGGACCAAATTGAGAAGAACAATACCTGGGAACTAGTTCCTAGACCAATTGAGAAAAATATCATTGGCTCAAAATGGGTATTCAAGAATAAAATGAATGAGCAAGGACAGGTAATCAGGAATAAAGCCAGACTAGTTTGCAAAGGATACTCACAAATCGAAGGACTTGATTATGATGAAACATTTGCTCTTGTAGCCAGAATGGAAGCCATCATAATGTTTTTGGCCTTTGCATGCCACTAAGACTTCAAGGTATATCAAATGGATGTGAAATCTGCATTTCTGAATGGAGATCTAGAAGAAGAAGTCTACATGGAACAACCAGAAGGTTTCACTTTAACAGACAAATAAGACTATGTGTGCAGACTGAAAAAGGCTCTATATGGACTAAAACAGGCTCCTCGTGCTTGGTACTCAAGACTGGATAAGTATTTGCAAAAACAAGGCTTTAAGAGAGGCGGAGTAGACATCAATCTATACATAAAAGCCCATGAAAATGAACTCCTGATTGTTGTAGTGTATGTTGATGACATTATGTTTGGAAGCAACAGAGATGAACTGGAAAAAGGGTTTGCTGAGGAGATGAAATCAGAATTTGAGATGTCCATGATTGGAGAACTCGGTTTCTACTTAGGACTTCAAATTCAGCAAAAGAACACAGGTACATTCATCTCACAGGAAAAATACTTAAAAGAAATGTTGAAAAAGTTCAAAATGGAGGACTGCAAACCTGTGTCAACTCCCATGATCACGGGATGCAAGCTGTGTGCTAATGATGGATCTGCTGATATAGATCAAAAACTCTACAGATCCATGATAGGAAGTCTATTGTATCTGACAGCATCAAGACCAGACATCATGCTAGCAGTAGGACTAGTGGCTAGATATCAAGCAGCACCTAAACAAAATCACCTTCTTGCAGTAAAAATAATATTCAGATATCTACAAGGAACAACACTGTATGGGCTTTGGTATCCTAAAGGAAAAAACTTCACTTTGACAGCATACACAGATGCAAATTGGGCAGTGGGTTCCTGACGAGGAAAAAGTACCGGTGGAGGTGCATTCTATCTAGGAGAAAATGCGGTGGCATGGTTAGCGAAAACAAACATCTATCTCTCTATCTACGAACGGAGAATATATAGCGACGACGGCACTCTTGTACACAAGTCATGTATGGATAGAACAACCCTCAAGACATGAAGGTAAGAATTGATGAACCTATCTCAATCAAATGTGATAATACTAGTGCTACAAAGTATATCCAAAATCTGATATACTTTCAAAAACTAAACATATCCCAATCAAAGTATCATTTTCTCCAGAGAACAAGTGGCTCGAAGGTAGTAAAACTAGAATATGTACCAACAAAAGAACAGACAGCTGATATATTTACCAAACCTCTTGCTAGAGAACCATTTCAATATTTGAGAGATAAACTAGGGGTAGTATCTGTAGATGCTACTCTCTGATATAAAGAGAAAGCACAGTTTCATGGGGAGAACAGAAATGAAAATATCATTCCAGGGGGAGATCAGCCAACAAGGAAAGCATGAAACAGGTCCAAAGGATTATGGAAAGAATACACCCAACATAAAAGAGTTAAAGAAAAGGCTAAAGGGTTAGAATTTTCTATTTAATCCAAAGTTTGGAGCAGCAGGGTACAAAGTCAGAAGATCTCAGAGAGAGGAAATGCAGAAAGCAAACTAGGAAATGAGCAACCCTTTGCCATTGATGTCAAAGGGGGAGGAAAAGCAAAAAGGGGCTTCTATAAGGCAAGCAGAGGAAGAGTATTGCCATCAATGCCAAAGGGGGAGACTGTTGGAAATGTTGTCATTGATGGCAAAGGTCAGCAGAGAAGAATAGAGGAAGAGTGCATTTACAGAGAGCAGTAGAGGCAGAGGTCGAGCAACAGAGGCAGAGGCAGAGGCAGTGAATACAAAGGAATTAGAGACAGAACAGTGAAGTTGAAAAGGTTTGAAGGAGTTTAATACAGTTTGCAGATGAATTATTGAGCAATTATTCATTAATTAAGTTTGTATGGCATAGACCTTGATTAAAGACTAAAAATATGTGGTAAAGACTTAATATGTTTAGGGATGAGTTGGAGCATTGCTTAAATGGCAAGGAAACCATGAAGTGGTCGAAGAAACTAATAATGAGCAAAAGCACAGTTTGAAAACCAAACTTGTGAGTCAAGGATCATGATGAGTCAGAGGATTGAAGAGCCAAAGGAGCGCAGTGTATTAAAGATTTGGGCAGTCTCTAACTGAGAATCAAAGGGACAGCGTACCACAGAAGTGCCGAAAAAGTTCGAATCAAATTGATTGAACAGAATGAGGGTTTGAATTGCCATCAGTATGTAAGGGCGAGAATCTGAGATTGAGGAATTCATAAGAGCTGTGAGGCTTGGGGATAGCTCCTTGAGATATCATTGCAGACATAGTATGGAGGATTGACGAATGGGCTCGATGGGCGATCGAATGGTGGAGTGATAAGGTGAGCCAAGAATAAAATAAAACGTTGAAGCGTTGAACGGAACCCTGAGCCAAAAGGGAATGGAACTCTGACTAGTGAACAGTGACGACGGAACCTGGAGTAGAGGGGAGGAACCACGAAGGAGGAATAGTGGACGCGGTTTAGAGCGAACCGGTGGTTTTCATCGCACCACCTTCGACGGGCAAGCGATTTTCAAGAAATCGGAGCGATTCCATAGAGCGGCTGACACATGGCATACAGAGGGACCCCAAAACCGCTTTCATTGCACGCCATCGTGAGTTAAAGTTCGTGCAACTAACCAGAGCGATATCTGTCGGATCGTGTGGAGCAAGGCGACGTGCTCTACGCCGTCAGATGTGGAGGGAAATTTAAACGCTGGGGCCCAGTCCATCACACAAATATTGAATATTAACCCTCATGCAAGTTAATCGCGCGATTTCCGTTGGATCAGAGGTTGAAAAAGAGATGAATTATCCACCGTTGGATCATGAATAAAGTTGCAAGGTGTCTAACAAGGTATGGGTCAGCGTTTAATTGTTGATTATTAAATAATCGGAATACAAATATGCGGGCTAGCGTGGGTTAAGTGGCGATGCCAAAAGGAGAATAGGCGTTAATATTATGATTGGGCGCTAAATGCCACGGTTTATTAATAGTTTTAATGTTTGAATCGGGGAATATGCATACATGACAATATATATTTATATACTGTGCTAAAGTCGAAACCTATATGAAATGAGATTGGGTTTATTACAAGAGCCTGCAAGAACGAAAGAGTGAGAGACATCGGTAGAAAAATAGTACAGGGAAAAAGATGAATTGAAATTGTAATGTGAGTTTCAAACCATTATGTTTAAACTCATATATGAACAGAGAATGTAGACAGGTAGCCAGAGAATAGAGATGGTAATGAACATACATCGCCCAGATTCATATGTATTTGAGAATAAAACCTGAAACACAGTTATATATGTAGCTGGTGCACTCAAGTACAGTGAACAGATGAATAGACACAGAGGTGAACCAAAATATATAGAATAGTCACTCAACAGCAACAGAAAAGGCAAATCCAGTAAAGCCAAAGTCCAGAAAAGGAGCTGAGTGGAATTGAAATGTGTAACTGAAAATGTAAATATTTTTTTGTTTATATTGTTTGTGATGCAAAGGCAAGTATCCTAAGAAAAAGAAAAATCCCACTGTAGCATGGAAATTTGTACATATTATTATAATTTTAAATTGAGTTGGATAAAGGAATGAGAAGACAGAAGTCAAAAAGTCAGGACTATTCACTTCAAATTCCTTGAGGAATGTAAAGAGTCATGTGATGAACTCTATATATAATATCACATTGATATGCACAATGTGGTGAGAGAGAGTAAGGACAGAGAATGAAAAGCATAGAATATTGAGGCAGAGAAGATAAGGAAGAGAGGAGCAGAAAGAGATGCTACTGAACAGAGCTGATATGTGAGGTAAATCAGCAAACATTTCTTGTGATAAATTGAGGAAGTTGGAGCTTCTCTATCAAGTTGAAGCTTGATAGCTGTCAGTGGTAGCTGACTGAGGTTGGAGCCTCCTGTAGGTTGGTGCCTACAGAAAATTGAAGGGAGTTGGAGCTTCCTTGCAAGTTGTAGCTTGCAGAATTGAGGTTGGAGCCTCCTGTGGGTTGATCCCTGCAAAAAAAACAGTGGTGAGAGGGAGTTGGAGCTTGCCTTTGCATCACAACAATAATGAGATGTGGTTTTCTCCCTTTATGGGTTTCCACTTATATCTGCTGTCTCTATCTGTGTTGCCTGTGTGCTGAGATGATTGATCAAATCTGCTTAATGTTTGCTGCTCTCATAATAAGTTTAATGTCACATTAATTTAATACTTGCTGCAACATATTAAGACTGTTCATATACTAAGGTTGATTATAAAAGTAAGCTATAAATAAGCTGATGAAAATTTGAAAAATGCTCATGTATGTATTGAACTGATTCACCTCCCCCTTCCCCCCCCTCTCAGTTCAACTAAAATTCAACAATATGATGCAACAAAATACAGAAATTTACCATGGAAACAGTTTGTGCTAAGCTTCCCTACTTAATCAAAGGCTTACATACATGAAATGAGATACTGAAAACTGGTGATCCATATTATGACACGTTCTAAACCAAAACTCGATATCATATTTCATTTATCATTGAACTTCTGATACCCTCTTAATTGAACACACACTAAGAAACGTTTTGGTGGAGCAAAAGCTTATTAATGCCTATGCAATAGAATATTATGTAACGTTCTAAACCAAAACTTGATATCATATTTCATTTATCATTGAACTTATGATACCCTCTTAATTGAACACACACTAAGAAACGTGTTGGTGGAGCAAAAGCTTATTAATGCCTATGCAATAGAAAAAATGGCAGTGCAAAATTTCAAACTTTAGAAATAAAAAACCCATCCATTGTGGTTGACATTCATAACATAATCTATTGTGACAGCATCCCACCTATTACAGATATTATACGGGAAGCTTCACACAACCACACGCTGAAGTCAGAGTAGGAAGGGCATCCAATCTAGAGGATCCTGAGCCGCTGGCAATTCTCTACTCAAAACACCATGAGATTGATGGTAATTATTTTTAAATTTAGTACAAGGAACTCACATTATTCTCCAAATTTTTGGCTATCTTGGCATGAATAAGCTTATCCAAAATGGCAGGTTCAAGTGGAATTGGGTCCAAACACCGTTCAGCAGCAGCCACACAGACCTGAAATAAACATTAAACACCTTTTAAGTAATGCTAGGATGCAGATGACAATAAAATCATAAGATACACCTCATTTTCTAAGATGGAAAGTAGCCTATTATCAGCCAAATACACATGTATGTTCTTTCCTTATAAGAAGTCCAGAGCCATTGGCAGATATTTTTCAAACTATAAGATGGAGAACGGCATCTGATGGGGAAACCAGCGGCTTGGTATGTGATTTCTTACTTACTATAAGCTAGTGAATGTTTCCCAGCCAAAAACTTGATGCACGAGAGAAATAGAAATATAGTGAACGCAGCCAGTTGAAGTTATGGCAGGATCAACTTAGAGGGTACCCAAGAGCATTTAACATGTATACATACCACAGATTATCTCTCATTTGCTCATTTTGGCTACCATGCATCATTAGCTCTATTTAAGATTGCATTTATTGCACCATTGATGGATTTAGCTATCAAAAGTAGGGTGACTTGGAAAAGTGATACGCTACCATTCTTACATATCATTCTGCTCCATTTCAATCAACTTTTGTTGATGTGGTTTGTTATAAGGGATCTGTTGTCTATTTTTGCTGCAGAAACCTATTTCATGCTTATATTCTTGGACTTAGTGAAGGATGGCCTACTCAAATCCATATTTCAGAGTTGACATAGCCTAGATGAGCAATAACTTGCATAAAATGTTGTAACTTAGCAATATAATAAAATCAGGGGTCTTTTCAAAGCCCAACATTTCTGGTACAACTGTGACGCATACTGCACAGTTTTGCAGTTGTAGACAATTTATGGGGCTATACCACATAATTTACTTCTCTACAATTTTTACATCCAGTAACCTATACCTTTGACTTTGGCAACTGACCTATATCTTGCTTCATTAGCCGATGTGGAGACATATGACTGCAGATACCAGATTCAAGAACCATATCGTAGTATTTACTATTTTTCATATTACATTTCCAAACATTTTCACCCTTTGGAGTTTGTTAGCATAAATGATATTGTGGCCACTTGTTTATTTAATTGCATGTCGTTGCACATATATGCCTGGCATCTATCACATGATATGAGTATATATTGTAGAAATTATATATTTCCAATGGTCCTAGGTAGCAATGGCTTATTTTATGTACGCATGTCATCAAGTGACACACCAGGATGGTTGATTAGGTCTAAAAATGGAAAGTTGCAGTGGGTTCATTATAGCCATATGGACCAACCTAGCTGAGTATGGTAGGTACTTATAGGAGATATTGAAGCCACTATGATCACAGGATAGGCAGCACACCTTTGGAGTGTGATTTACGTGCTAGGGTGTCTAGGAAACCATGGTTCCTCATCTTGGCACACAGGAAATAACAAATAGTCACATGTTGTACAGTTCCTAGGGCTGTACTGCGTGACTCTGTAACTTCACATATTCTACGGAGAATAGGCATCTTTAATTGGGAATTTTAGCAGCTGACATATACATTTTTATATCAGATGATAGCAAATGTGATTGTGTAGATCAGAAACACAACACAGTATTTCCTTATTATATTTCAAAATTATTCATGCTATTGTAATGTGTGAGACTAGTATAAATTCCAAGTCACCTGACACAGGGACACGGGACACACAAGACACGCATATACGAGAGTTTGACACAGGACACGGAGACCCCCCGGGACACATAGCACATGCTCTATATATATATATATATATATATATATATATATATATATTCTCATGATGATACAAATTTAATCATACATCTATATTGTAACAATATGCATACAATCATGATTCATCAATGACACAAGTTTACAACTAGCACTTACTACTACATCAATGACGAATACAATAAATTGACATTGGGCAAACACAAGAAATTAACCATAAACTACAATTTTCTCGTTAAGTCATCAAAATCAAAATGTATTTACATAGGTACTAAGTCCTAAGGACTCCTGACTAGGAATGCCAATGACAAATAGCAAATACAAAAAAAGGTAGACACTAGAACCTGAAACTGTAGAACAAGAAGGAAGAACCTCATAGGTTGTTGCCAAGAGGCTATAACCTATGCCTATAGCTCATCAACATCAAAATTAGCATCAGTACAACCACTACTCTCTTTTGCATCCTCCTCCTTTGTATCCAATGTAATCTCTGTATCTATTGGTGTGGAGGATGACTCATCAAGAGTTTCACCATCATCAAAAGTGACAGGCTCTAGCACTAGCTCATTAAGATCCAAGTTGGCCAATCCCCCTTCCCTGTTTCCCTTGATTGAGCCATGGACATGTAAACAAAATGGATAGGTAAACTGTTGTAGAAAAACTAGAAAAACATGGAAAGGGAGATCCACTTACTTGTAGCTTGAATCAACTCCAAAACAGTCCTATCTCCTCGTTGGTAACTCCCACAGTGCCATGACACCCAAACAATGAATGCAAATGGACAAATGCGACCCAATTTTGGCTTTGATCAAGCGCGTGGGTCACTTTTCGATGCACATGTGTCCGAAAATTGCGAGTCTCTCTGAGCACGAATTAGACTCCTTCCGGACACGAATCCCAAAATTTGTACACACACCAACAGCGAGTCAAACATGTGTCAGCAGCGAATCTTGTCCGACATGTCGGATTCGCAAAACGAGGGGGGTAGGGGACGAATCTGGTGACTCGGTATGAATAATATTTTGGCAACTTGTTTTTTTTTTATGTTTGATGTTGTTACACATGATATGTTGTTATGGTTTATTAATGATAGTCTAGTTTCCATGTCCTTTTTTGATGACTATGATAGGATGTGATTATGGGATTGAGTGTATACTTATTTGCAATAGTATTATTTGGAAAAAATTGAGTTTATGCATGAACGATATATTATATAATGAGTGATAGGTGGATCTATTGGTAGTTGATTAAATCTAAAATGATTTGTGGACATGAAGGATCATAGATTCATAATGGGTTCATGCTCGTTACAAATTACATGAACCAACTTAGTAGTAGTAATTGTATTTTCCTATTGCATGTTGTGCCACAATGATTAGAGGAAAGGCTGCACCATTAGAGTATAGTCTATGCCTTACAATGTCTAGAACACCATGCTTATATACCTTGCCATATTGGGAGTAATGACATAGTTGGGATACCCTTGACTATGATGAAGCAGAACTCCTGAGCATGTCGAGTAGCTATGATGTGAGTACTTGGCTCAATACTATTCCAAAACACATTTAAGTATTGACCAGCCACTACTTGCCACACACTTGTGTATGACAAGTATGGCAACTCACCTACCTTGCCAAGTCAAAGCCAACTCTCAACATGGCTATTGCGAGTAAGAGAAATGTTGATTTTTCAAGTGCAATAGATACAAATACAAATTTCTGAAAAACTAATGATTACTTCTAATGATATATATCTTTTTTTAACAATTCCAAATTATCATTAAGCAATTACACTTCAATAATTCAACCATAAAATCACAAGGACAGTAGAGATCATAATGCACAAAGAGAACACAAGATTTACCTTTGTAAAACCCACTTAGGGGAAAAAGCCAACATCCTTTTGCTTAGAGAAATTCTTCAGTTCAACAAGAGATACATCTAATGTTGTTAGTCAACTATGCCAACAAGCTAATGGTCATACTTGGTCTCTAGCCCTTAAGTCAAGCCTACCAATCTGATTTGCAAATTAGCTTGATTCAATATGCCCTAGGATAAAATTTGGTCTCCAGAATATGCCCAGAAACTCAGAAATCCGGCCTCCCAATCTGCACATAATATGTTGCCCAGAAACACACGTGTGAACTAGAGAAAGAGATGCTATAGAGAGAGAGAGAGATGATCTTCGTCCTTCTTTTCGTCCTTCTTGTCCTTCTTGATCTTCACTTGGATGCCCAAAACTTATCTTTCTTGTGTGAGAACTAATGCTGCTCTTGTGGAGGAGGTTGAATGCCTTTATATAGATTTTCTTCCTTCACGAATGGGTGTGTCTCTTCACTAGAGCCGACTTGACTATCTTGGAGCCAAAAATAAAAAATACAAATTTCAAAATTTTCTCTTTTAAACACAACATGAAAAGCATGTCTTACAATAATTCTTTCAAGGGCTAAATAATCAAAATGACATGAAGAACATGTATTACAAATTACAAGGGCTAAAATATAAATTATGAAGACCGACCATGGCTACAAAATTCAATGCTCCCTCTTAGCTAGGGAGATATTCATAATGACTAGATAGATGTTCTTCTTGTGAACAAATTTCTCTAGAAAAGTTTATAACAAATCATCATCAATCAACTACCATAATTCTGGCCAAAAAAATTTGACACATGGTAGGATAATAGCATCTACAAACTACCATAATTCTAGTCAATTATCTATGACACATGGTAAATCAACAACATCAATCAGGCTGCCATAATTCTAGTCGGTACCTTTGACACATGGTGCATCTTCACCATAATTATGGTGAGTACTCTTGACACATGACACATCATTAACATCAACTAGTCACCAAAATTTTGGTCTATCTGACACATGGTATACAGACTAGTCTTGGTTCACCATCATTTTGGTCGGCACCTGATACATGGTGAATCCCCAAAAGCCACAGTCTACTAGAGTATTTTTGGGCCTGATGCTAAATGATATTGATGCTGAAAGGGCCACACTATATGAGTAATTCTGGGCCTCTAGGTCCATTCTTCCTAATTCTGGTCAATATACTTGACGCACGGAGAATTATTGTCCTCTACTAGACCATTCTCCCCAAATCTGGTCATATATGACACAGGGAGAATGCCAATCCACGAAGCTATCTCATCAGTGTTAATTTGGCAGCTTAGGGATATATTCCCACCTTTGGAAAACCTTCCTCATCAAGAAAGACCCCTCCTAGCCCTTGGAAGAATTTAATTTGGTCAAGGAAATTTTAATTTTTAAAGTGAAACCCACAAGTACACAAAACTACAAGTCGACCTGGACAAGTTAATTCAACCTCCTAAGATGCATATAAATACACCACATGTCACATCACTTTGGATCATCCTCGCATCATCACATCTTCTCTCTCTTCTCTTGATTGGTTCATACAGGACTGCAATTGGAGGTCCGAGCTCACACATATGAAGGGAAGGAGGCTAGTTCTGATTTCTGCATTGATTTTTCTGTTTGGGACAATTTGACTAGTTGTTGATCAGTTTTGACTTGCTTTGACTTGGAAAATTCTGATTTTGGAGGCCAAATTGACTGGGGAAGGAACCAAACTTTTCTGGGAAGTTTGATTTGGGTTGACCACAGGTATGTTAACTGAAGTCTAACTACAAAATTCTGAAGTTTGACTGCATACTTTCTCTCTTCTTTGACCGAGCTTTTTGAGACTGTTTTGACTGATCTTTGACAAACAAGGACAAATATTTTAACTGTTGACCTAGCTCATTTGGAGGATTGTTGACTGTTGAATTGTGGACTAGTTAGGGCATCATTTGCTGCTGTTGACTTTGACAGAATTTTCAGATTTGACTTGTTGACCAGATTTGAGTTTGGGGTTCATCCTTTGTTCATTGGTTGGTTGGTCTCTTGGATAATCAAAGGTTTGACTTTGACTCTATTGTTGATGAATTGGAACACTGTATCTCTCTGTTGAACATTTGATGACAATCTAATAGAAGAAGAATATGAAAGGGTTTTCCCCCTTTTGGAGTTTTTCCCTGGTCTTTGACCAAATATTGTGTCTCTTGTTATTGCTCTTGGTTGTCTTCTATTGTGCTTTGGATTTATTGTTCTATCTACGATTTCTTATTGATTACTGGAAGATTGAATTTATTGGATAATTGATTTCTAATTGAAGAAAAATTGGAATAATTGATTGTGCTAAGCATAGAACATTGGAAAATTAACATGGTATCGGAGTTGAGGTGAAGACAAGCCCAAGGAGATGATAGATTAAAGAAATCACCTTTGAAGGAATCCATTTAAAAGAAGATACATGGTCAAGATGTCTACCTCATACTTCAAGGATGCAGAGAAGTTGGGTGACTCATCAAATTTTGTTGCTTGGAAGATCATGTTGGAAGTAACATTGGATGAAAATGATGTTTTGGAATATCTGGAAGGAAAAGTACTTGACCCACTGGAAAATGCTCTTGATGCTGCCAAGGCCAAGTATAAGAAAGGTGAGATCAAAGTGAAAAAGATACTCAGTGATTCTTTGAAAGATCATTTACTTACATTGCAAAGTTGAAGAAGTCTAACAACACCTATGATAAGTTGGTTGGGATGCATGAGGTCAACAATTTGAATCACATTCTTTCCTTGAAGAATCAACTCAAGGACATTAAGATGAATAAGGGGGAAACTGTGCAATCATATGTCATGAGGATATCCCAACTAAAGGATCAATTGTAGACTATTGGAGAACCTATATCTGATAGAAATTTGGTGCTAGTTACCCTTCATGGCCTTCCTCCTATTTGGGAAACCTTCATTACTACTATAAGCAACAATGACAAGTTCTCGTCATTTGATGAGTTGGTTGGTAAATGCACTCAAAAAGAAACTGGGATGATTTCCAAAGAAAGAATTCAAAAACATGAAGAAGGAGAGCCCTCTGCCATTGCTACTCAAGACAAGAGGAAGAAAGGAAAAGGAAGATCATTCAATTCAAGAAAGACAACATCCAAGGACTCTCAAAGAAGATTTAAGAAGGAAAAAGTTGAGTGTTTCAAGTGCCATAGGTATGGACACTTTGCCAAATATTGTCCGGAAAATGAGAATGCTTCAAGGTCCAATAACAACAACAAGTTCAACGACAGAAGAAGAAGAGATAAGAAAAGAAGAAGAGATGATAGAAGAAGAAGATATGCTCCTGATGATTGTGAAGAAGGCCATCATCCTCAAAAGAAATCAAGGAACTCCAGGTATGGAAATAATGTAGTTTCCATTCAATCTGAATATATTCTTATTTCTACTCTTTCTAGTTCCTCTCCTCCAGATTCATGTGATATTTGGTTGGTAGATAGTGAGGCCCCTAGACATTTCTCAGGGTATCGTGAAGTCCTGTCAAGCCCAATGTTATTGGAACCGAACAGGTTCTGGCAAAACCAACCGGTCTGACTAGTTTGGGGGCAAAACCGGTCCGAACCGACCCTCTAAACCATAAAATACTGGTTTAGTACTTTACCGGCCAGTTTTGCCACCGAACCGACCGGTTCTGTACCGAACTGGTTCAGACCAGTTCGAAGACCGATTCCGTTGGTCCGCAAGACCTGTGGGCGCGTGACTAGAGTACAAAAAAAAAACGCTTATTTTATTTTATTTATTTTGTTATTTTTCCTAGTTTCTCACGCTACTCTAGCACCCGCCCCCCCCCCCCCCCCCCACTCCCCCGAAAGCTATTTAAGCACCCCACCGAAAAAACCGGTCGGGCCAACCCTCTGAACCAAAAATGATTCAAGACCGAACCAGTCGGTTTCGTCACCGAACCAGTCCGGACCGGTTCGAAGACCAGTTCCGCAAGGCCCGTGGGCACGCAGCTTAGGCATAAAAAAAATGTTTTTTTTAATTTTATTTATTTTATTATTTTTCCTAGTTTCTAACACTACTCTAGACCCCCCCCACCCCAAAAGCTATTTAAGCACCCCCACCCCCTCTATTTCAATCACACTATTCATTCGAGTCTCTTGCAATTCTCGAGCTGAGTTTGGTGAGGAGAATTCAAAGAGTTTTTTGTAGGGTTGTTCTGAGGGAGATATCTTGCAGATTTGAAGTGCCGATTGGAGTCTTCAAGAGTTGTTGGATTGGCAAATTTCGATCTATCATTTTCAGAAGCACTAGTAGCAACTTCAGGGCCAGGGGAATCAAGCCATAATCCCATTGCAGACTTCGACGCTACTCATTCTTCAAATGAGGATGAGGAGGATGATCAGGAATCAAATGATGATTCTGATGATGATTGATGATTTGATCATTGATTTGTTGTAGTTGTAGCTTGTAGTATTGTAGGTTGTAGTATAATTCTATGATCCATCATGTTATTTTGGACTATAAAGGACTTTTAGAGCTTGCTTCTTGATTCTTGTAACATTTTTGGTTCAACAATGTTTTGCACTTAGTGTTATTTTGGTTATATGCACTATTACTTGCTATATAAATGAGAACTTTTGCATATTTGTGTATAAATGGTCTGTATCCATATGGATGCACATGAATATATCTGTTTTTTTCTTTAAAATATGAATATTTTATGTGTTTTTTGATAAACCGTTTTTTTTTCGGTTCCCGATCCACAAGTTTTACGATTCGATGACTGGTTCGGTTCTGATAACATTGGTCAAGCCTGGTTGAGAGGGAGACTAACTTGAAAACCATTCTCGGAAATAATTCTACTTATCATGTGAAGGGCTTTGGTTTTGTTAAATTTCATTTGGATTATGGGGAAACCGTACTTCTTCATGATGTTATGCATGTTTCGGGTGTTGAAAAGTGTAACTAGGATCGGTCTTCATATTGACTATGTAATTATGTATTTATGTAAAGAAGAAGACAACGATAATAAAATGTATTTTGTTGTACTTGTTTCATGGGTTTCATGAGCAAGATTTTTATTATAAGTCAATAGACTTCTTCTTGATGTCTATTAGGGTTTGTCTTCTATTTATAAGTGTAATTAGTGTCATGTATATGAAGAGCCTAGTCATCAATAAATGTTCTAAGACCTTTTCATGAACCTTGTGGAAGAATGGCTTGAAACAACCCTCACTCAACATTGAAGATGAATGATGAAGTTGGCCTGTCCACAGTCAGAATGTCGGCCTACATCTGGTTGTATGGTAGGCCTAAAACGAGGGACATATGCCCTATATATATATATATATATATATCCTTATCTGTGGCCCATTTGTAACCAATGTAATGAGAATTGTTCTGAGTTAAAAAGTGTGGATTTCAGAGAGTACTAAATGCGGATTTCTCTGAAATCAAAGCGTGGATCAGCAAGAATATATCTCGGATATGTACAAGGTTCAATGCGGATATCTCTGTGATGTTTACAGCGTATAAAAGTCTAGTTTAAATGCAAGTAAAAGGCAGTGAAAATATGTGGATAGTCCTAAAGTAAATTTGAGTTTGAATGTAGACTACAGGTCAGGATCCGGTGCGAGCTTATGGCAGAAATAAGTATGGATATATTTGAGATATCATAGCATGATGTAACCTGAAATGAATGCGAATGAAGTAGTTGATTATGTTAAAGTATTGTATAAATGTATAGTCAATGTAAAGGAAAGTGCGGATCCATGGTGATGTACACTCAAAAGTGCAACAATATAAGGAAGGTAAATATGTGATTTACCTTCCTATCTCCAGTACACAAAGAAAATATATGTCAAGCGAACATGAAACAAGAAGAAGTGTTTTGATAAACAAAGACGAAATAATGAAAGATCGAATTAGAGACCGAGTTCTCTAAGGTTGGTGCAGATCAGTGTAAGTTGGTGCAAGAAAGAATGATCAGTGTTGGATGAAGACTTAGAAGCAGTGACAAAGTCTTGGAGGCATTCATAGGTCAAGGGTCTGAGTCTTGGTCATGGTACTTGTCATTTGAAGATCTATAAGAAGAATTTCTTGCGGGTTTTCCTCTCCAAGAGGGAGAGGTTTTTTCCCTGGCTCGAGGAGCCTAATTATGTGTCTCTTGTATTTTAGTAATTGACTTGATGAAAGTCTAAATAAGTTAAGAAGTAATCTCACAAGTAATTATCAAGTAAGAGAATTTGAATTAATCACTAGCCCTCTAAATTCTCAACATGGAATCAGAGCTAAGGTGCTAAACACAAGGGTTACTTGACAAAGAGGACACTCCAGGAAGCGAAGATCAAAGTTCGAATTGAAAAGTCAAATCATTTTGCAAGGAAGACTCTCAAGCTATTTCAAGAAAGATCTTCTATCTCATTGAAAGGATCAACTCATTCAAGAAAATAATCTTTGCCATCAAAGATTTACATTCAAGACATTGTTAGAAGAGGACATCATCTTTTGAAGATATCCTTTATCATCAAGGATCCAAGAACATCTACATTGGAGATTTCAATCTTAGAATAAGCTCCTGACTTCATCTTCATCATTATCAAGGAAGTTGCAAGCCCACTCTACTCAAGTAAGTATCTATGACCTTACTTAAATCTGTCAAGATGACTTATTGTAAAGAAAGCAACAAGAGTGCATGGAAGAAGAGGACAGATTTGAATTTAATTTAAAACGAAGTTATGGACTACATCGAAGGATCTACAATTCAACCACCAAAAGAAGATGCTCCAGGTCATGCCAAGTACATGAAGGGAAAAATCAGAGCCCAGAGGATTCTCATAGAATCCATTAAGGACTCACTCATTCCCTATGTATCAAAACTAAAGTCTGCAAAAGAAATATATGAGAAACTGGTGGAGCTATTCTTTGTGAGTACTGTAGGAGAAGCAATCTCTCTGAGACAAGAACTATATAAAATGAAATTGTCAAGAGAAGAAGGAATCACTTCATATTTTATGAGGATTTCTGAAATAAGAGATCAACTGTAGGAACTAGGAGAAGTAATGTCTGACACTGAGATGACTACAGTGGTGTTGAATGCTCTACCAGAAGAATGGGGAAACTTCACTTCAAGTTTATACGGGAAGAAAGAAGCAACACCATTCCATGATTTATGGTCTCTGTGTAAAATAAAGGAAACAAGATTGAAAGCCAAAGCTGATACAGGATCAAATGAAGGGAATCAAGCCTTTGCAGCCATATCCAGGAAGAAAGGAAGATTGGGAAAATTCGGTCCTCAGAATAAAAGAAGAAATATCGAAAAAGTACGATGCTTTGGATGTAATGAACTTGGGCATTATAAAAGAGATTGTCCTAAATCTGAAAAGGACAAGAAAAAAAAGGAAGAAGCCCATGTCTCACATATGAGGGAAGAACTTGATACAAAGAAATCTAAGAAAGAAGAAGCGAAAGATCTCTATTGTGATTGAGATCATCTTCCTCTTTAAGTGATTTCTATTGGTTGTAAAATAGTATGATAAGAAGCAATGTATATTGATAGCATCATGATAGAAGCATGGTAGGAGCTCTTAGTGAAACAGCTCCGAGAAAACCTCATTGATAACAATACTGATGGAAGGCAGTCATCAAGATCAAGGGTCATCATGGAAATTGGTGTTGACATTGTCTAATGGAGTTCTCTATGAATTCACTGATTAGAAAGATAGCAGAATGGTTTCATCGAGAATTCTACGCTATAGAATTATGTGATGTGATGACATATTGATGGAGCAGGTCAAGTGAATGAAGCTCTTCATTCTAGTAAAAAGTGCTACAAGATGACTTAAAGGAAAAAAAAGGTATGAGGTATATATATTTATATGTTAACACTGGATGTTGTGAAATCATATCATATGGTTGCAGGTAATGGACTTCCATATTTAGAAGTATGATCTATAGAGGAGTATCTCTCGGTGCACTAACAGATGAAATCAACATAAGATATCCTCATTTGGAATATGAGGTGGTTGTATATGAACAAGGAACTAGAAATTGTAAGTTCCTGGGAATGAAAATGTGCAGAAGGGAAGAGATCATGAAGTGTAACAATTTTCAGAGGAAGTTATCATCCGAAAGCCAAGAAGATGTGACTAGAATATCTCTTGGAGGATATGTAGACCCTGATAGAAGTCTGGTAAAGAAGAATACACTTGACAAGACATATCATGAGGAGATGAGTCGGTCTGAATAGAGGATGTTGATGCCTACAGGAAGATGTCATGGTGAAAGAGCATCACTGAGGTAACTTTTGTTTTTAAAAGGTTCATACGTATATGTTTATCTGGATAAATTTGTGCAGGGTTGTTAATCATGTGAAAGGATGTAAGATCCTTGGAGATGATTCGAAAGAAAGCAGCATGGCATAAAAGTTGGCCCAGATAAGAAAGACAAATAAATCACTTTCTGATAGATGACATGACTCAAGAAAGTGATGGACGATCTGTGCCCTATGGAGCTAAAGTTGAAGATTCCTCAATATCGAAATCCATGACATCGAGGGGAGGAATTCTTCTTGAACAAATGGGTGTCTCACCATTGCTGTTGCAAGACCCCGTTTGAGAGGGAGCCTAGTGATAAGTTTCTTACTTGGAAGAAACTAGGTAATTCCTAAGAATGAGCTTAGGTACATTCCTTATACAGGAATGAGTACATTCCCTTATAGAATAGGTCCTCCCTGGCTGAGAGGGAGAGATAGACACATCATTTTGGTCTTCACTTGGGAAGACAGAATGGAGGATTGGGTAATCATCTAGCATTCGATACTCTTTGAGAATGTGTTACGGAATTCAAGATAAGAGTAGTCGGGGACCAATATTCTTTGAGGGCTAGCTACCCAAGAGAAGAATAGTCCAAGAAGATCATACTTTGGGAACACCCAGATGGAGTATGTACCTTGGAGAGACAATGGCTATGGTGTTTATAAGTCATGTGTCTCGCCATCATTGTAGCCCATTGTCTCGTTGAGAGATGGGGTTGTTAGTCAAGGCCTTGCACTAGGACAATGTTGGTTGATATGATGCTATACAGATACGATTACCAATCCGATTCTTCTTATGAGATTCTTAAGTTTCAAAGTGACCATGTACCTGTATGAATACCTCCCTAGTTATGAGGGAGTGTTGAAAAGTGTAGCTAGGATCGATCTTCATATTGACTATGTAATTATGTATTTATGTAAAGAAGACAACAATAATAAAATGTATTTTGTTGTACTTGCTTCATGGGTTTCATGAGCAAGATTTTTATTATAGGTCAATAGACTTCTTCTTGATGTCTATTAGGGTTTGTCTTTTGTTTATAAGTGTAATTAGTGTCATGTATATGAAGAGCCTAGTCATCAATAAATGCTCCAAGACCTTGTCATGAACCTTGTGGAAGAATGGCTTGAAACAGCCCTCAACGTTGAAGATGAATGATGAAGTCGGCCTATCCACAGTCAGAATGTCGGCCTACATCTTGTTGTATGGTCGACTTAAAAGGAGAGACATATGCCCTATATATATATCCTGATCTACGGCCCATTTGTAACCAATGTAAGGCGGATTGTTCTGAGTTAAAAAGTACGGATTTCAGAGAGTACTAAATGCGGATTGCTCTAAAATATATCAACACGAATATATCTCGAATATGTACAAGGTTCAATGCGGATATCGTTGTGATGTTTACAATGTATAAAAGTGTGGTTTAAATGCAAGTAAAAGGAAGTGAAAAGATGCGGCTAGTCCTGAAGTAAATCCGAGTTTAAATGCAAAATATAGGTCAAGAATCGGCGTGGTCTTAAGGCAAAAAGAAGTATGGATATATTTGAGATATCATAGCATGATGTAACCTGAAATGAATGCGAAGTCAAGGCAATAGTTGACTGTGTTAAAGTATTGTATAAATGCATAGTCAGTCTAAAGGAAAGTGCAGATCCATGGTGATGTACACTCAAAATTGCAAGAATACAATGAAAGTAAATCTGTGATTTACCTTCCTATCTCCAATACACAAAGAAAATATATGTCAAGCGAACATGAAGCAAGAAGAAGTGTTTTGATAAACAAAGATGAAATAATGAAAGATCGAATTAGAGACCGAGTTCTCTAAGGTTGGTGCAAAGCAATGTAAGTTGGTGAAAGAAAGAAAGATCAATGTTGGAGGAAGACTTAGAAGCAGTGACAAGGTCTTGGAGGCATTCATAGGTCAAGGGTTTGTGTCTTTGTCATGGTACTTGTCATTTGAAGATCTATAAGAAGAATTTCTTGCGAGTTTTCCTCTCCAAGAGGGATAGGTTTTTGCCCTGGCTCGAGGAGCCTAATTGTGTGTCTCTTGTATTTTGGTAATTGACTTGATGAAAGACTAAATAAGTAGTAATCCCACAAGTAATTATCAAGAGAAATTGAAATAATCACCAACCCTCTAAATTCTCAACACTGGGTTGAAGAAAAACCTTGTATCTATGTTTTCCTTGAAAAACAAAGGAATGAAGGTTGCCTCCATAAGAGGAAAGGTCCTCGCCTGACGTACGGAGTCCCGCATGAGAGATTCTTTCACCTTAGGATCTAGAATTAAAGGATTATATAGATTCAATGAAAGACCACTACGAGAAATGGTACATGATATCAATCATCAAAGTGAGTTATGGCACCGAAGGTTTGCTCATCTACACTATGAAGCCTTGCCCAAAGTAAGGAGGATCTGAAATGCCTAAAGTTCAAACTAATCATGATGGAGTATGTCTAGGATGTCCTAGTGGAAAGAATTCAAGGGGACCATCCCCTCCTAGCAAAAGCAGGCCCAGTGATATTCTATAACTCATTCACTCTAGTCTTTGTGGACCTGTTACCCAGCACCAATGGGTGACCCCTATAGCAAAAAAAAATTCCTATATTTGTCTTCAACGGCAACCAACAACCCCTTGCAGCCACCAAATAGTGTGATGTGCCACCATTCTCTGCTACCTGAGCCAGCCATTTTGTGCTCTTTCCCATATGCTATGATCGTATGTTTGAAGGTGGGTCTCCAACCCCGAAGGTATGACTTTTCATTATGTAATTGGGTGTTTTTGCTTGCTTTTTTGGGCACATCTGGAAATGGACTAGTGGGGGGATTCGACAGAAAGAATGGGCTTGGATTGTACTATGTTCCCTTGTCCCAACTTGGTGGTTAATCTTGTATCCTAGTCCCGTGGGACCTCCTCTATTGGTTGCCAGCTTTAGGAGTGGCACTACATGGAAAACCCTAATCTTTCACTCCCCTCCGCTCATTATGAGCCCTTTCCACACTTTTCCCATCAGGGTCCACATTTTTCCATTGGGTCCATAAGGTGTTAGCCTTCCCCCTACCCTTGTCCACACTTTGGGTTGGGCCTGGAATGATGCCCCGAAGGTTGATGCAACTAAAAAGAAAGATAAAAGCATAATTTGGCCACTTACAATAGGAAATGTATCACAAAATGCAAAAGATGGTCGGGACAAAAATATTTAATGCATGGGTAAAAGCCAAACATGAGCTCTACCTGTTATTAATATGGTCATCACCCTGGTTCCTAGAGCCCCTATGAGTGCCATCTACATCATTAAGGAACCCATGATTGTCCCAACTAGTGGGGGGGCGATAAATTACCCAACCTTAAGGGGGTAATCACTGCTACATCATACACATCATGTTGGAGCCCTGGGCAGTAAAGAAAGAAAAATTAGTAAAAGCCAAAAGGCATAAGAAGAAGGGTGGAAAAACAAAGGCTAGTTACATGTACCTGATTGCTCTCTCCTACATTCATATGCCCAAGGTGTGGGCTTCCCTCATTCTAACTACCCTTGTACCATGGCATGTGGCTTGGAGCCTTTCCTATTGCCCCATTCCATTTCATCATTATTTCACATGCCACTTAGCATTTGATGTATGTACCATGGACTTGTCACTCCCTTAGAGGTTGAAACCACCTAATAGGGTCCTTTATTAACCTCTCTTGTCAAGAAAGGAAACAGCTGTACATTCTGAAGCACAATTGGAAGGGAATGCCATTATGAAGTGTCCGCTTTTGCCCCTTATTAGCAAGCTTATTTACTCAATTTCTTTAATGATTGATTGTACTGGAAGGTGAGGAGATGCATTGGATCTTATACAGGATTGCAAGTGGGTCTCCATCTTGGACTTTGCCTTCCTATACGAGATCCAAGCCCTTTAGAGGGTCATAATGGCACTTGTAGGGTGAGTATTGTGAGCCATGGGCCTCCACCACAAGCAAATCATTGATTAATATACCATGGGGTTTCTTCAACACCACCAATTGCTTGTTCGTTCCCCAATTATCCAGAGATGATGATGCACTTGGACCACTCTACCCTAGGCATTTGGCAGATGATCCAGGTCCCAAAGGAGGATATGTCTATCCAAGAAGACATGGGAACGCATGTGTCATCATTCTAGCCCTTATTGAGACCCATGAGACCGTTGATTGTGACACATAGCCACTTGGGAGCACCACAGGATGTTTTGCTTGGAAATTAAGGGGCACCCCCTTGATCATCATTTTCTGAGCCCTCCTCTTCATCATGGCACATTGAGGACTTATCTTGGCCTTCCAATGACCCTTTGCACCATTATTTTATCATTTTGACCTCATTCAAGAGGCTTATTTTACACAAAGGAGCTATTTGGTGGGCTTGCCGCCAAATGTATTCTTATTTGCACATTGAAATAATAATAATGGTCTTAATTAGGCTAATTAGACCATTCAAACTTGTGAGAGGCTCATATAAATTGAAGAGAGCCTCATTTTGTAACTCATCATAAGTTGGATTTGGGATATCTCTCTCTAAAGAATTCAAACCTGCAATTCTGGAATGATTTGGACGAATAAATGCATCTTGATGTGTGGAAAAATTTTGCTATCTCTCTTAAAGCTTCTTGTTGGCAAGATTTTGGATGGATATACTCGTCTTTGTCTTGTAAGGGCAATATCATGCTATATTTCTGTTTTAATGGATGTCTAATGTATGGGATCATTTTCTTATAGTGAAATAATGTGCCCTAATTAATGTGAATTAGTGAAATCATTGAAACTATTGGAGATTTTTACATGTGTTGTTCATTGGACAAAGAATGAATGAATGTTCCTAGAGGATTATTTGCATTGCATCCTCGAAACTCCATAACAATTTCCATCAAAATATAAAAATCTAAAGTTCTCGTGTAGCTGCATCCATAGGGTTAGTGAAGTTGCTTCTTTAGGCCTCCTTGAAGAGCAAATATCCATAATCTTGATCATTTTGACTCCAATCTTCCCAATAGCTAAGTATTGGTCCTAGATCCTTGGTGATCACATTAACACAATGAAACATCATTCTTTTCACCTCTTTTATTTCTCTTTTCTTTGTCCCTTTAAGAATAAGGAGGGTTTCTAGGGCTTGGTGCGAGATTTCAGTGAGGAGGAATTTTGGGATTCTGTCTGGGCAAATTTCTTCAATCATGTCTCCTCTAGGCATCCTCGAAATTCGAAATAATTTTGATGGTGGAATTTCAAATAATTTGATGCCCTAACTATCACACCAAGTGGGAACCCTAGAAGCTAATCCTTCAACTTAGGGATTTCTTGAAGTTTTATGCTTAACTACTTACTGATGTATATCATACGAAACCTTTTCTCCTAACTATCTTGATGAACTCTTACCTTGCCAAATTTCTCAACCCGAGGTCTGATGTAGCATTTCTTTCGAGGGGCTTTTTGTGGAAAGTCTTACTAGCTTCTCCCAAAGCTCACACTTTAATTGAAACTTTCCATTGAATGAGCCATCCTTGCCTCACTTTGAACCCTATCATAGACATTTTAATCACAAGTGAGGGATACTGGGACTCCTCCGGTCGGTGAAAATCGGAGAAGATAAGGGGGCATAGGTTGTGGTGACAGTTGGCCTTTGTCCCAAGTTGTTGTTGTGCCTTCCAGCTTCAACCTACAAACTAGGCTTGCTAGTTTGTGCAGCAACAGGACCCATGCCAGTAAGATCTTATATAATCTTTGTGGATGACTTCTCCTGGAAGACTTGGATATTCTACTTGAAGCACAAAGACAAAGCATTTCAGATGTTCCAGGACTTAAAGGCATTGATAGGGAATCAAACAGGGAAAAGGATCAATGTCCTTAGGTTTGATAATGGTGGTAAATACACTTCTAATGAGTTTGTTGATTTTTGCAAGAAGGCTAGAATCAAGGAGACCATTGTACCTTATAATCCTGAACAGAATGGTGTGGTTGTGGCTAAAAGAAAGAACAGGACCATCATGGAAGTTTCCCAAGAAATGTTGCATCATCAAAAGTTGTCGAAGTTCCTTTGGGGAGAAGCCACTAATACAACGGTCTATGTTCAAAACAAGACTCCTCGTCACACCCTGGGTGACAAGACTCCCGAAGAAGTGTTCACAGGTATCAAGCTCGATGTCGGTCATTTAAGAATCTTTGGCAACGCCATATATTTTCATGTGCCGAAGGACAAAAGAAATCATGTCACTTTATTTTTATTATAATATATATTCAGGTATATTTTGTTTATAATGAATTACTTTTAAACATTATATGTGAATGGAAAAATATTCAATCATCTAATTATATTTTTTATATTAAATTTTGGTTTTAAAATAATTTTATTAAAATAAAATAAAATAAAATAATTTCAAAATTTAAAGATACAACCTAAATAATATAGAAAATGCAAGTATTGAGAAAAAAAATCATTGATATTTTACAAACCAATTATAATGAGATTATAAACTTTAAAATCTCATTATACCAATGCTATACTATACCAATACTAAATACTATACCAATTATAAACTTCATAAACTCATTGATAAAACTAAATACCATACCAATCATAATTTAACCTTTTATTAAACACAAAATTTACTTATTTACTTTAACAAACTTAATCAACTTATAATGCTGCCTCTTTGAACAAAAATATGACTTGACAAATCACGTGGAATGAAAGGTAAGTTTGTTGGGTATTATGACAATTCTAAAACTTTTAAAGGAATATCGAGTTTAGCAGGGACGTGACTTTCGACGAAGATGCAACCCTTGGAAAAGCAAGGAACATTCCTCCCCCTCCATCTATTGAGAAGAAGGATGATGACATGGACCTACAAGAAGGTCTTTCTATGCCCGAGCGAGAGAAAGATGTTGCAGATGATCCCATGGAACCTATGGACCCCTTGGATCCTCCTCCATGTGATCCCCCAACTAGGAAGAAACCACATTGGCTTCGTGATACTTTACAAGATGTTGAAAGACATGTTGTTGCCAGAGGAACCTTTAGAGAATGAAAGAAGCCATGCTGATACTAGTGATATGTTGTGGCTATGAGCTCCATTATACAGGTTGAACCTTGTTGTCGCTCAAATTGTATAGGCGATAGGCGACAATGATCAGGTCGAGGTCTGTCACTCTGATCCCTGACCCCTCAGTGCTAGTTGTCTCCCAACAACAGGTTATGGGGGGTAGTCCCTATGAAATGTGAAGATGGGGAGACTCGTCTCCAATCGACAAGTCTGGGAGACACAACTAAATGGCCTAGCAACTTGGTTAATTTAGCAAGTTTAAAAATTAGATTAGATTATCTTGATAGATCAGTGCCTTAATGTAGTCAAATACTTGCTTAATATGAATTATTTACCAAGTAATTGGATGAAGAGTTGTTCCCTTAGGATGCTTCACTATCCTTAATGAGATGCAACTCCTAAAATCTAAGTGAGATGCAGAATCTTAGTTTATTTTAAATTATATGCCTACCTAGGTGAGTCCTTCCTCTCAACTATTTTGAAACTAGTCTCTAGAGTAAGTTCTGAGAGAGAAACACAGAGGAAGATAGTTGAGGTTATATTAACGATACCTCCTCTGGGGTTCTAACCACCCGATGCCTTTGACACTGAAGAGACTATAGCTCTGACTTCGCAAGCTAGATGAGAAAGGTGGTCCTAAGAGTCTTTCAACCAAACTTATGCTAGGGGGTAAGTTAATTAAATGCAAGCCTAGTCCTAAGATGCAAATGTAGGATGAGAGATTACTTTTAGTGAGATTGTTAGATGTCTTAAGCACTTAGAGACAAATTACAACAATATAGCGAGGTACTCAAAATTCAATATACAATGAAAATTTTCACTAAAAGAGGAGATGCTCAAAGGAGCAAGATAGAAGGCCCCCAAATGTTATCAAGATCAAGGCAATTGTTCATGAAACAATCATAAACACAATGTTTCTTTCAACAATGCCAATTAGAATGCCAAGTGTCAATGTGTCAATTAGATGCACAAGATAGAGAGCGTAGACACAATTAACAATTTTGGAATACCACAAGAATACTCTTATTAGGATTAAGATTATCAATTGACTTGATTGGCAAGCATGTAAACTTTAGATATAGAGCTCACTTGCAATACACAATATTAGTTACACTTGTCACGAGAGAAATTTCAACAATGATCATAAGAAACAATGTAAGTATTTATTCAATTATCCACTTAGCGTGATGGAAATGACAAGTAAAGATATTCCTTAGAAACAATTTCACAATGAGAGAAAGAGCATTAATCCACTGGAGTGTAAAAACTCTGGTAAACTTTATAAGTATATATTATTATTGATAAAAGATGAGATGATTACAAGTGAGAATCACCAAGGCTTTAAATACAGCCTTATGGTGTCCCTTGGCGAAGAGGCATGATCGTTGATCATGCCCTTCCACATTAATAAACCTAAGATAACTATATCTAACTAATAATTAATAAAATATACATAACATTGCCCCTCTCTTAAAGATGCTTTGTCCTCAAAGCATACGTAATGATGGACAACGTTGACGAACGCTTGGGTTTCTCGAGAAGCGGGCTCTTGCTTCCCACATTTTAAAAAGATCGTGGAGCATCTTCTCGAGTTCAATCTTTTGATGACGTGGATAGCGACAAGATTTGATATTGACAGGGTAAGATCCTATTCCTGGTACTGCTAGTGATTCTTCGTTGTTCCTTTTTAGATTTAGAGGTAAGTTACCAACAATTATCGTCTGATGTAACTTCTCCTCATCACCAAACGCTTCCTTCTTAACAATTATATCTGCATCATCACCGAAGGCCTTAACAGCTTCTGGCACTGTATTAGTGGCTTCGGATGTGTTTGTCTCTTCACATTTTTCTTTCAATTCTAGGGATGAAACATTTCGTTGTTTATAAGCCTCTGTATTTTC
Source organism: Pinus albicaulis (assembly GCA_034641835.2). Taxonomy (NCBI): domain Eukaryota; kingdom Viridiplantae; phylum Streptophyta; class Pinopsida; order Pinales; family Pinaceae; genus Pinus; species Pinus albicaulis. The sequence goes on from CM076583.1 coordinate 306,428,969, forward strand.
ATGGTTTATTTCATTTTCAACGATTATGTCTGTTGTTGCATCTATGATAGCAGTCATGTTGAATTCTTTATGTGGCTCCTTCACCAACATTGTTTCTTTTTCTGCCATTGGATTTTCATTTATATAAAAGTTCTCAATAACTTCTGTTGCTGCATCACTGACTTTATTAGCGGATTGAGTTGCATTTGCTTCTCTTGGCTTCTTAGCTCTATAAATTTCATGGTTGATTTCAGAGTCTCTGCTTCTAAGTATTTCAACACTATAGTTTTCATGTGAGCTGATTTCCAATTCAACCTCATTTAATTGCTCTTTTTCAAAAATGTTATATTCATGATTATCATCTGAATTAGCTGCATTGTTCAGTTGATTATGTTCAACATTCGGGAATATTGGTTCTTGTGTCTGACTTATCTTATCTATCTTATCATTTAACTTATCGAACAGTTCTGTCATCTTTTGCATTGCTTCGCTATGATTTTTTGTGGCCTCGTGATGATTTAGCCACATTTGTCTTTCTATTCGATTTGTCGTATCATAAACCTTTTTGATATTGTTGGAGTTTCCTGCAACTGTACCTTCGATACCGACTAATCTTTTTCCAAAGTCATCTGAATTATTATTGATCTGTTTCTCGAGATGCAGCAATTTTTTCTAGAATCCGGCCATCGACATTGATGACGACATACTCCTCCTAATTAGGACTTATCCCCTTTCTCCTTAAAAGCTGTATTTTTCTGACAATTTTTGTCACTTAAAATTTATCTTCTTTGGCATATGTCATTCACCACTAGTACCTTCTCTTGTGATGTTGTCTTTGAAAATATTTTCTTTTTTCTTTCTTTTTTTAATAATAATAATAATTATTATTATTATTATTTTATTATTTGAATTATATATATGGGGAAAAAAATTTGTTAACTTTGAAAAGTCACGTTGTTTTGAAAAGGGGGAATGGGTTTTAATACCATGGGCTTCCAAAACGACGAGCTTGTAAACCACGAGCAATTACTCTTCCTTAATTATTTTTCCTTTTTAATTTTAATTTGTCTTGGTATGTACGTATATGTACTTCTTTATATATATCTCTTTTTTCTTCTTCTTTTTTTTCTTTGGGAACTATTTTCTTTTAAATATTTTTTTTTCCTTTTAATTTATTCCCCCCTTTATGTTAACTTTCCTTCTCTCTTTAACATGGTGTTTAACATTGTGTTGAGTCTCTTGTGTGTGTGTGCATTCTCTCATCTTCCCACGCGGTCGCTTGGCCTCCCTCCCTGCACGCACAGTCCATGCCACGTTTTGCCATATTTTACATCCGCCCTTTCTCCATTCAATAACACCACCCTTTAATATAATACCACCTCCCTTTCATATAAAACCCCCCACGTCAATTCTTTTAATTAATCCCTCCCTATTTTAAAATATTCCCATACAATTCCTCCCTATTTTAAAATTTTCCCCATCCCTAATAAATTCCCTCTCCCTCCATTAATAGCACCCTATTTTTTAATTAAATCACCCCCCCCTTCCATTTAATCATTTTTTTCCCCATTTTTTAAATTAATTTTTAATTTAAAAAAAAAAAAAAAAAACAGCAGCAGAGAGAGAGGAAAGACATTGAAGACGAGAGAGAAAGGAAAAAGAGAGAATTGAAAAGCAGAAAAAGAGGAATGACATGTGAGCAGAATTGAAGAGAACATGGACTATATTTAGAGAAATTTGAAGATTTGACATTTTATGATTTATGATCATAAGGGTGATTTTCTGAAAAATTGACATTTGAAGACAAGTTTGAAACAGCTATTTGAAGAGGAAGAATTCAGCTGCCTTAAAGGCCTTCTACACAAGTGTTTTGCTGCACACTTTTGCTCCATATTGTATTGTATTGATTTGCATCTTCATTCAAGATTTAAAGTGTATTTGAGTTGTTGGATTGTAGATTGCCCTCCATCATTTGAGGAGCACACTTTGTACTTTGAGAATTTCTTGAGTCATTTGTATTTGTTGCATCATATTGTAAACGGGTGCATTTTCGGTTGAAGCCGACACCCTTTCATTTTTGAGCCTAATTTGTTGAAAATGGCCAAAATCAATGAGGCATTAGTGTTGTTGAATGACCTCATTCATTCAAATGTTCATGATATGATAAAAATGAGCAGGGATGCTCTTTGTAAAATTCACAGTTGTTTACAAGATGCACATGAGAAGATTGAGTTTTTACAGTTGGAATCTCAGCTTCAACAAGAAGAACTTCAGCAAAAGAGTCACCATTCTGAACCTGTTTCTGTTCAGAAGATTGAGAAGGACTCTCATCAGAAGAAAGTCAGCAAAGTTTCAGTTGATCCTCATTCAGTTCCTTGTACTAGAGCAGATGTACATGCAGATGCAGCATTTCAACCTGCACTTCCTAAGCCCATCATCAGACCTTGGGAAGAGCTTGTCCACAACAAGCACCGAACTGGTCTTGGATATGACAAGGATGTGTCCTTTCATATTCCAGACTACACCAAGCCCATCATATTTCAGAGTGCCGGATTCTTGTATGACAGTTCCCCTACAGCGGTTCCAGATCATGCTCCACTTCCACAACAGATCGAGAAATGCCAACACTGTGATCGAGTTGGCCATATGAAAGATCACTGTTTTGATCTTCATCCATGCAAGAACTGTGGTCGGCACACCCATTCTTCAGACAGATGCTTCAGACACAAGCCTCCTGCAAGAACAAAGATTCATCTTGGATGGATCGCTTCTTGGCAATGGGCATCAGCAGCCAAGAAGATGTTTATGACACATGTTAGAACTTGTTCACGGATATTGAGCAAACTTGCAGTTGAGTTTTCGCCATCATCTCACCTTGTCCCTGACAGGGGGGAAAATGGTGGTCATGTACAAGCTTCGACATCAGATCAAGCGAGCCTAAGCCACAATCTCTCATTCCATGTTCAGAGTTGTAGCCAGCAGTTCAAGCGAGCCTGAGCCACAATTCGTCATTCTGGATTCAGAGATGTAGCCAGAGACACGGATGCCCATGAGCATACCTTCGGTTGGTGGATAACCTAAAACCATCATTTTCGGTTGGTGGATAACCTAAAACCATCATCTTTGGTTGGTGGACAACCTAAAACCACCACAAGCGAGGAACACTTCCTCTAGCAGAAGCCTTCAGCTTAGCTGCCTTCAGCTTCTTGCCAGCATTGGTTGAGTTCCAGGAAATGCTACAAGCATTCCAGAGTTGTTGGTAATCCTAAAACCATCACAGGTCGTAGACCTCCCTTCTTTTAGGTCGAAGGTCTCCCTTTTTATATGAGGGACAATTCCTCTAGCAGAAGCCTTCAACTTCTTGCCAGTTTTGGAAGAGTTCCGGGAACTGCAACAAGTTTTGCGTTCCAGTGTTTGTGGTCATCCTAAAACCACCTCTTTTTCCCAACATTTCAGAGAGTTGATTCAGCCCAAGTGCTGCCATGTATACTTTGCAGATTTGTATTACAACTCTTTTCTTGGACTCACACATACCCCTTCGGATTAGGGGGGGATGTTGGAACACCTAATCCTACATGGGTAGGTGTGGAATATGAAAAGTCACAATGGAGTCCAAGTGACCTTGGAATATGAAACCAAGAGTCACACCATTGTACTATAAATGTACATCTCATGTATAATGGAAAATAAGAAAGCCTCACGCTTATCCTTCATTGTGTTGAGTCTCTTGTGTGTGTGTGCATTCTTCTCCTCATACACCATGTGTGTGCTTCAACATGGTGTTTAACATTTTAAAACAAATGTTGCTGCCCACAAGCACTTGGTTTTAAAAAAATCTGCAATTCTGGAATTTTCTTGTAATTCCTTAATTCTTGGTGATCACACAGATCCTGAAGAGCGACTGCTTCGATACCAATGGAGTGTAAAAACTCTGGTAAACTTTATAAGTATATATTATTATTGATAAAAGATGAGATGATTACAAGTGAGGATCACCAAGGCTTTAAATACAGCCTTATGGTGTCCCTTGACGAAAAGGCATGATCGTTGATCATGCCCTTCCACATTAATAAACCTAAGATAACTATATCTAACTAATAATTAATAAAATATACATAACATCCACAATGTGATTCCATAGAGAAATTAGCTAATCTTATTACTAATCTAATTTAACCTTTAGAGCACTTATGTTTCAATTAGATTTGTCAATTATTTCTTGAACAATAAAGATGCACTTAAATGCAAAACATGACAAAACACTAAAGATCCTTTTGACCAAACTTTAAGCCCAAATCACTTCAACAATTAATGTTTATGGATTAGATGAGTTCCTTAATTATTTTTAGAGACTTTAGTGCAATTGATCACTGCTGCAACCTTGTTTCAGAGGTCCGCAAATTTATATCAAACCTTGCAACTATTATATCAGCACTTAGAAAACAATGCACGTTGTCAAGAATGAGCTAGAAAATTGAAACAAGAGACCTTCCAATGATTGCTAATTAGTTTCATAGGCTATAGATCATATATTTAACATTCAGATCAAACCTTCAAATAGCATATATCAGACCTATACCAACTCAGAAAATCAGTGATTCAATCCTCCAAAAGCCAACAAGCTTCCAAATAACCAAGCCAAATGAACTCCAATGATTAGTTAATGAAGTTAAGTGATTATTTAATGGTCCTTGGTCACTTTTAATGATTTTTATTAGTGTTATAGGACTAGATAAATGGTTGATGTAGGGCAAGGCAAAGGCCCTAAAAGGGCCACAGCACAAGGGCAAGGCCCTTTAGGGCTTGCGGCAAGGGCTAAAAAGAGGGTCAAGGGCCTTAAGAGACAGCGCAAGGTTGTGGCCAAGCAAAAGAGGGATTGATGGCTCAAGGAGGCCCTCTAAGGGCATGGCCAGCCCTAAAATGGCTGCAGCCTAGGGTTAAGGCCCTGAAAGGGCTGCGACTCACCCAAAGAAACCGCTAAGGCTCACAGATAGCCCTAAAATGCTAGCAGCTAGGCTGGAAAGGGAGAAAGGAGGAAGGCAAGGCTAAAGGGGTGGGCGGCTAGGCCTTGGAGGTCTCACAAATTTTGGCAACCTACAATAAAAAAATTTGCTCGAAAATCACTTCAAAATGTTGGATGACTTCCCTTCTTCAGTTGGACATTGAATTGCTGGGAGTTGGAGAGGTTAGATCTTACCCTCAAGGGCCTTGATCAATCTACCTTGTTTGGATGAATAGCTCAAAAATATTTTTCTGCTTCAAACCCATGAGGTATCACCTGCACAAATGAACAAAAGAATTCCAAACCCCAAATATATATACCAAATATCAAAACCCCAAATACCCATGTGTTGCAAGATAACAAGGGTTAGAAAAGTAAAAATATTTACAAAATAAAATTACAAGTTCTTGTTAGCATATTGATTCTTTTAAGACCAAGATCAAATGGTAATTTTGAAAATATTAGTTTTTTTTAAATAAATGACAATGGATGAATAATTTCGAAAAATAGATTTGTCAAAACCCTTCTGCAAAATTTATTACCACAACAAAATCTTAGAGCCCAAACAAGGTCGGCTCTTTCCCACAATTTGTGAACTTACAGCCTAAGGGTTAGCATACCTATAAATCTCTATAATTTTCTCAAGATAAAGTTGTTAGATCATATGGTGAATCAAATTACCAAAGATAGTTTGTACCAATAGAATGTTCTTATCACCGACAAATAAAATAATAATTTGTAAAAAAAAAATTGTTCAGCACAACTTAGGATAACACATAGCTAACACATACCACAAATTAGCAGAAGAAGAACACCATGAACTGAACCCCAAAGTCATTCTATTGTTATAAAAAATGTTCCAAGTAGAGCAACAACTCAATACCAGCATTACAAAAAATTTCTCGTCCAAAGATCATCCTCAAAATAGAAGCTCAATAGCTTCTTTATATAGAGAAACCCCTCCAAGTGTAAAATAACGGCTACTTGGCTTGATCCTTATCAAAATAATCTCGACCGTCTAAAATAACTTGATCATCTTTTAATCTCCACCGTCGAATTTTTTATTTTTTAGGGTAAATTTGAATTTTTCTTTAAAACAATTTTTTATTAATCCAAAAATTAATATTTTGGATTAATTTCATCAAAAAATTGACTTTGACTTAAGCAACAAGGTCCAAGGGCTCAATTTTTCTTAAAATATGCATTTTTCCCTTGGTGGAGGACCTCCAAAAATTGACTTTATTTTGAGCCATGAATGTTTTATTATTTTCCACTTGGAGATTAATTTCTCTATAATTATTTTTTGACTCAAAATTAATTAATTTTCTAGCTTAGGATTTCTATTAATTTAGCCAGAAAATTAATTAATTGATACCAAAGGGGATTTAATAATTTTTCCACCCTCATATATTTTAGCCATGGTCTTTCACTATGAGGGACCATGCACTAAAATATTTTTATATCAAATAATTACAAATTCAACCGTTAGAAGGGAAATACACATTTAGACTAATCCCTCAATAATTTACCCAATTCTGCGACACAATATGATCTAGTATGAAACAAAATGTGCTTGTAATAAAATAATTTAGCCATGGTGTCTGACTGCGAGAGACCATGCCCTATAATTATTCCCAAACACAATTTTTATGATAGACTCGTGTAACGACCAATAGTTGTATACGCAGCAGAAATATTTAAAATATTTGTAGACAAAGACATCCATTGTAAGACAGTAATTGTAAATTGTATGTTGCATAAAAGAATTGATGTAGGATGAGTACAAATGAGAATGAGGGCCTGCTTATATACCCTAGGCAGATGCCTTTTCATGAATGGTCATGTCTCTAATATGCCTCTTCATTACTAACTAACTAACCATTATTTAATTACTTATTATTTATTATTTATTTTTATATGTATATTTATTATGTACTTTTATATGAATTATATTCATAACATTGTCTCTCTCTTCAAGAAACTTTGTCCTCAAAGCTTACTGAGAACATCTTCTCGTCTCTAGACTTTCATCTTCGTTGATACAAGACAATATGATACTCTAAGTGATAGACAAAATTGTTGTACTAAGAACGGATCTGACCATCCTAGATTGATCTTCTATGGAATCAAATTTTGTGATGAGTCGTTATCGTGGGACTGGATTTTGAAAACTTCAGTATTCCTAGGAACATAAACTTGTCGTTTATTTTCTGAGTGATACTGGTACGTAGATTGATTGGAAAGTTTTCTCTTGTGATTCAAATGTTGATATATAGTTCTTTTGGTTGGACTTTCCCTTATCCTATTAATGGTTGTTGTTGAGATTTTGGGGTTGCATCGGATGTGCTCTAGCTCCGAAACTTTGTGGAGGTGCTAGAACACATGAGATCTCCAAGACCCAGAAAGTGTTTGGAGAAATTCCATCTAGTGTAAAATTTATTCAAATAATTAATTTTTTTAATGGGGACCCTAAGTCTAACTTATGGAAATTAAAAAATTAAAGTAAATTAATTTACACATGTGATGAGAACTTTCTAAGTAACGTGGATCAGGCTTCTTTTAATCTTAGTCGTTGATTAGAGATTAAATCACGTTCGTTGATGTGTCAACGAGAAAAGTATAAAGGAAGGGCTTGGGGTCAGTTGGAGGACACATACAGTGAATCAAGAGATCAAATTCTTCTGACAGAGCAATGCTTGGACGAAGATCAGATCTGAGTGATTCAGAGAAGCAGTGAGGGGTGGATGCAGTGATTGGTCAGGAGGACCAAGAGTACAACGCAGAGCAAGGGTAGCAGAGACACAGTGGAGGCAACGACCATCAAAAGGTGTGACGCAGTCCCTAGAGAGGGTGACACACGCACACGCAGGGGCAGTGCAGAGCCTCCAAGGAAAGTCTAAAATTCAGCGGGAGACTGGGGTTTATGAGCCAATAGGGCTAAAACCAGACTCTGAGAGAAGCTAATCAGTGCAGAGCAAGGGTGATGCAGTCCTTCAGTCAGGGCCACGTAGCCTTACGCAGTGGCAGGGTAGTGATTGCGTAGAGCTAGCTGGGGTTTCACTAATGGCTCATCCGTATCAGCCAGGACTTGCGGGAATGAGGTTTAACTCACATTTTCTCTATAGCCGAGGTTTTCTCTGTTGGGTGAGCCAGAATATGGCACCCTAGATGTACTCAAAATACTGCTACTTAATAATTATAAAACCTCAGATCTGTTGCACGAGTTTTCCCACATTGGGTTTTTCTAGGGACATTTGTCCGAAAAACCTATGTGTCATTTGTCATATGTGCGTGATGTTCAGTGAATGATCTGTATTTGTGTAGGCTGCTAGTTGTGTTTACTTCGATGTTTTTCTGAATATTTTCAGTTAAATAACTTGTGCATAATAAATAAAGTAGGAGAAGTAAATCAATATTTCGCAGTAGGATTTCTATGCTCATAAATTTTCACAGTTGTTTCCTGATTTCTTTCAGGCTCTATTGTCGTTGAGCTGGTGACCGAATCATCATTTGGAATGTCCATTCTGCACATTCTGCACCGCAAATTCTGCACTCGTCTTCACTTCAGTAGGGTTATCCTTTGCTTGAGTAACGATTTTGACTAGATTGGTATTCATTCCTTTTTCTTCAAAATGGATTGTTACTTCTGAAGACTTTGATGCTTCTTTTTGAATAGATTGTTCTAACTTGTCTTGTAATGACTTCTTATCATTCTTGAGCTTCTTTGTTTGTGTAAGTAGCTTTTGATTATGATTCCTTAGACGTAAAAGCTCTTCGCTTTCTGGATTGTTGACTTTATTCTTAGTATCCTCCTCATCTTTTAAAATTTTGATTTGTTCCAATAACCTTTGATTAAGGGTTTTTAAATGCAAATTTTCTTCTTCCTTTTCTGATAGACTGTCGTTGAGTTTCTTCTCAAAATTTTCCTTTTCTTGTTCTAATTTGTTCTTTTTAGTTTTATGCTTTCTACTATGTTCAAGGAGTTTCTGATTATGATCTTTTAAACGAGAGTTTTCTTCGAGTTTATTAGATACAACTTCTTCAAGCATCCTTTCTTTCTCTGATTGAATTTTTTGCAACATCAATTTCGACATCTCCTTAAGGACTTGTGATGAACGTGTTATCGATTTTGACTTCATGGTCACGTCTTGGAATGCAATCATCTTTTCCTTATAAGGAAATAGTAAAAGTTTTTTTCTCTATGTTTAACATGAACGTACCCAATTCCTTAAACAAAGGTTGACCAAGAATTATTTCAATCTTTCTATTATACATAGTTACAACATGAAATTGAGATATCTATTCGTAATGATCTACTGTCACTTGTAAATCACTAATTTCATACTCCTTTTGGCCACAAATATTTGTTCTTTCACCAATGTTTGGCTCTTGAATTAATAGTTGGTTTGCCAAATTAATATTGATGTAATTTTCCTCGTTACTTGTGATGATAGCGATATTAATTTATTTTCCTTGAATACTTCATTTTAATATAATTACTTTGTGATCCATAACTGAAAGACCCTCATAGGAAAAATGTCCTTCCTTTATTTTTGAATTAGACTCCATTCTTCTCTTCAAAGATGGGTTCTATTATTGTAATATTTTCCTTGAATATTTTATTATATAGGTATTATTTTATAATACCTTCCTCTTCTTTTAATATCTCCTTTTTATTTATTTATATAATAATAATATTATTATTATTATTATTTTTATTTTTTTTATAAATAATATATTAATATATAACTTTATAAAAAATATATAAAATAGTTTACATTTTAATATGCAACTATATTAAAATTAAATTATATAATATAGTTGATTAATAATTGTATCAAACTACAAAGTTAACACATTATCGAAATTTTAATAGAACATGATTTTTGTTTTTAAGGATCAATGTGAATGGATGCGTTTTGTCCAACAGACGTCATCGTTGACCTTGGTGCTTGATAGCGGAGACTGCACGCTAAATCCCTGAATTTGTTTTTGGGATGGACGAATGACAGGGTGTGACGACGGTGGCCGAATGACAAGGTGTGACAACAGGTGGCAACGAAACTGTAGTGGTGGGAAAAGTCGTGGGACATTGGTACAAGAGGTGGTAGCGGAACTGTAGCGTCGGGGAAAGTAGTGGGACGTCGATACAACAGCAACGATAGGGAACAACGGACGGGAAGTCTTGGTCGAGTAACAGTGCGCACAGAGGGAGAAGTGGTGGAGGAATGTGGGTGACGAATGGATGAGCGACAATTGAGTGACAGACTCCAGGTTGGGTGCGTTCAGGGGTTGTTGGGAACTCTGGTGGGCAGACTGTGAAGTGAAGGGAGGATCGTGGCAGAACAAGTGCAGTGGCTGCAGTGGTGGTGGCGTTAGAGTATTCGACATGGTGACGGTCAAAGGTAATGTGGAGCAGCTGGTCAGTCGAGGGTCGATGGCTGCAGCAGCTTAGGATCGGTCGGGGGTCGACGACTGCGATCGCTTAGGGTCAACGCTTGTCACCGTTTTCTTTTTTAATTTATATTTTTTTCTTATTTATTTTTTGTTAATATAATTTTTTTTTAATTTTAATTTTTATTATATTTTTTTTCTATAGTATTTTTTTAAATATTTTTTTTTCTATTTTTCTTATATATATATATATATATATATATATTCTTTTTAATCTCTTTTTCTTTTTTTCTCTCTTTTATTTTATTTTCTTTTATTTTAATTTTTTTCCTTTAACAAAATGGCCAAGGGCCTCTGACGACTCAACAGCGAAGAAACTCCAAAAGTATAGCGAAATGCTTCAATCTTGACGGCAACAATGTTGACAAAACCTTGACGGCCAAAGGCCAGATCAAACGTAGCTTTGATACCGATGTAACGAACAATAATCGTATACGCAACGAAAATATTTAAAAGCTAAGTGGCACGAAATGGGGAAACAAAAACGAGTTTCTGAAACGAGTATGGGTACGGAACACGACCTCCCCAAATTTTGGAAACAAGGAAACACAATATATATATATATATATATATATATATATTAGGACATTTAAGAAAAATGTGCAATCATAAAGCATACATGATACATTTTAATTTATTACATTATGATTAAATTGTCCAATGTCAATGCATAAACTATAAGTCTCTAAATTTACATGACATTTACTCATGAATGATCACATAATGAAAATAGCAATATCCAAAATCAGCCACGAGAAATTTTTAATTTCTTGTCTCGTGCTTGATTGGGAGTCTCCTCCTGCATAGTCGAACGACCTTAGTGCTCTTGATTAAATACAAGTTCCATACCCTAGTACCCTAGGTGCTCTTGATTATTGGGAGTTTCCCCTACATAGAGGGCTTGGTTCTTTTGATTAAATAAAAGTTCCATACCCTAGTATATGACAAAATGCAATGGAAACATTGCAATCTCCCCAATCCTGAAATCCTGAAAAAATGAAAATTCTGATGGATTTTGAGTGAGCTCTAAAATTCTACTTTCTCCATACAAAATCCAATGAGGACGAAACCACTCTCAAACATCCAGAGTCATTTCATGGTAATGTTAAAAATTCAAGTAAAAGGATGAAAATGAAAGATAAATAGAATGTCACTTTTACTTTAAGAATTTAGCATTACCATGAACTGCATATCAACACTAAGGTCATAGGCTTGAACATTAGGTTGCCCTACTCAAAAAATTTGTTTCCAATCTTCAATAGCTCCCTCTATCACCCCTGAATTGGCAGGGAGAAAATAAAAAAAAATTAAAAAATTAAAAAATAAATAAAATGCTTCGTAGACAAAGACATCCATTGTAGGACAGTAATTGCAAATTGTATATTGTATAAACGAAATGATGTAGGATAAGTACAAATGAAAATGAGAGTCTACTTATATACCTTAGGCAGGTGCCCTTTCACGACTAGTCATGTCTCTAAGACATGCCTCTTCATTACTAACTAACTAACCATTAGATAATTACTTATTATTTATTATTATATTTATATGCATATTTATTATTTATTTTTATATGAATTATATTCATGACAACTCGATATAACACTAGGACTCACCTAAGGCCTTGTCAACGAATTCTACCCTAGCTTTAGGGTTTAAGCTTGAAGAAAAACTCTGTTGATTATATGTGTTTAAAAACACAGTCAATTCAGGGAGGTTAAAAAACTTCCTAAGATGAAATCTTTTGCCAAAATCAGAGGCTTATCTAAGTGTTGTTACATAATTAAATGGCCATACTAGTATCATTTACAAGAAAACTTGCAGAAATTGGGTTTACAATGATGTAATCATGTTGGCTGATGACTTTGATCTTTGAAAAAAAAAAAATTGGACTTGGACTTCCTCATAAATTTTTTTCTCGGAATGTTGACCAAATTGTGAACAACATCTAGCTTCACATGGGCACACATTTCTTCACTTATGAATCCTGTATCCAAGAAAACAAAAGTCCATAAAATAGGTATCCGCTAAAAATCAAAATCATCATGTACACATGAAAAACATCTGCTGGAATAGAAATTCTATTATGAAAGATATAAAACTCAAATGCATGAAAAGAAAACTAACTAATGATGGAAATAAATGTTGAAGATTGTAACTAGGATCGGTCTTCATAATTGTATTTGTGTCATGATGAAATGTATTTATCAAAAGAAGAAAAAGAAAATTTTATTATTATTAAAATCTTATTAAAGCATGGTTTCATGATTGGGTCATCATGTTCCAGGTCAAAGTCTCCATTGAGGACTTCTACGTTTTATCTAGAGTCATTAGAGTCATTGTCCATTTTATAAGATCCTTCTTGGGCTTTTGAATAATGTAAAAAGAACTATTATTGAGTCAAATATGTCATTTGTCACCTCCACACCAAGTCGGCCCTTTCCTGATCAAGTCAACCTACATTAGGGTAATTCGACCCACAGAAGAGGTTATAAATAAGTGCAGTTCGATTCATCTGGGGGAATACCCACACAAGTTCGATAGACAAGCAGAAGAAGCAGAAAAGAACGAAATTGCAGGAGAAGGAGAAGGATTACAGAAAGGGTCAAGATCGAAGTTTCTGGGGCATTTATCTCTCACATGTGCGAAGTTGTTGGACTTTTGCAGGAGGTCGAAAATCTATGATTTACTTCTAGGTCGAGTTGTTGCTTCAAAGTCAAATTGTTGTTGCTTCTAGGTCGAAGTTTCAATTGTTGCTACTAGGTCGAAGTTTTGTTGCTGCTCCCGAGTGCGGTAGGGTCGTTCATTATCAACTCAACGCATGCACTTCCCCTAGCTGAGGGGTTGCTCCAGAAGATGAATTTATTACCAGGAGATGTATGGCGCTATGACCCTAATGGATTCATTGCACACAAGAGGAAGAAGATTTAGTCTTCGACAGATGAACATGAGCCTAGACCTCTAGTAGAATGGAAAGCTAATTGTGATTCGTGGCCTTTGGATATAGAGATGGAGGTCGACTCCCCAACTGTTGAAGGGAGAGGAGACAGTGCACATAACGAGGTGGAGGTCCAGGATCAGGGAAGTTATCGAATGGCACAGGATTTTATGGATGTGGAAGAGGAGGGCCACATCAGCAAAATGCAAAGAATAGAAGGACTTGAAGGATGGGTCACGAGCAGCTCGATGAGGTGGTTCAGGAATATATTAATTGGGGAAAATTTAGGCCGGGATTCCAAGTGTATTTAGACTCTGTGTCCTCAAAGGCACCTTTAGAATATTCACAGGTAGTCACCTCGAGGGAAGGCCCTTCAGAAAGGGATACTAGATCGGGAATGGACTGGCAATTAGGAGAGCAGATTGAAATAAAGAACCAGTCAGCTAGGGAAAGGTGTTGGAAATACTGAGAGGGGGGTGAATCAGTATTTCTTTTCAATTGTTAATTTTACCAGTTAGATCACTTATATTTAAAACACAAAATAAACAATGATGGAATAGATACTTTTATTAATTTCTTCTTTACAATAAGTAAAGTACAATAATGATATAGGGCTCCAACCCTAGATGAAGACTCCAATCTTCCAGGCTCCAACCTGTATTGTGCCAAGCACCGACTTGGTCTTTCCAAGGCTCCAACCTTGTCAATTTGAGGCACCAACCTCATCAATTTTTGAGGCACCAACCTCTAGGGCTCCAACCCTATCTCTAGTACAGGCTCCAACCTGGTTTCTTGAGGACTCCTATCCTCTAGGGCTCCAACCTCTAAGGGCTCCAACCCTTAGCTTCAATTTGTCAGGATAAGTTTGATGATTGTTCACGGCTCCCAATATCTTCTTCAACGAGCCTTGTCTATCTTCAGCAATGCCTCCTCCAAGTTACTTCATCAATGACAACCTTGTCTCAGAAGATGTCACCACTACTCTTCATATTATCCAAACAAAGATTTCCAAAGTCACCTCATGATTGCTTCAACGCATCATGATCTCCAATAATATTTCCAAGACCTTCAAGGTGTCTTCAACAAGCAACCGAAGTTCTGCACCGGTTTTAAGCCTCTTCTTCAAGAATTCTCAAAGGATGTCTTCAACAATGCTCAAAGGTTGCCTTTTTGACCTGCATAACAGTTCTTTAAGACTCCAAGATACTTCTTCCAAGATCTTCACTATATTAACCAAGCGATGGCTTCAATGATGCTCCAAGGTCACCTTTATAAATCCTTAAATCAGTACAAAAGGCCACTCCAAGGTTGTCTTCAAGAGTATCCCCAAGGCAACTTCAAATCCACACAAGACTCTTAAGAGATGTTAATTCCAAGCTTGATTAGGACTATCCGGGCCTCTTACAAGTGCGTCCAAGCTATCACAGATAGGCTTCCACGGGCAGACTACCCAAGCTCTTTAACTTGTCAATACACGGAGCATTTCACAAGCTTGTCTGAGCACTTCCAAGAATGCACTGTTCTGTAGATCAATAAGCTACAGGTCTAAACACTTATATGCTCACAGTTGTATATCACAGCTAGTATGATCATAGGTCTCCATAGTAATATGTATATCACAGCTACTATGGTCACAAGTCTTGCAATAAGCTACAGGTCTCCATAGTAGTATGATCACTCCACAGATGTATCTATTTCCGAGTTCTCCACATATAGATGAGACACTCCAAAAATCTGAGATGTGAGTTCCTTGTGATGGTGACAATGGCTTGGACTACAGGTCTGTCCTTTTAACCCGAAGTTCTGTGACAAAACAAAAAACTCTTTTGCCAAGGTCAGATGGTCAGTGTGGTGGTGTCCGAGACACAAATTTTTTGTGATAGGTCCGAGGGTGATCGAGGAGGTATGCTGCCTGTAGTCCGAGGGTCATCACCGAGGGTCATCACAGAGGTATGTTGCCTGTAGTCTGAGGTTCATCACAGAGGTATGTTGTTACAGACCCGAGATATAGTGGCACAGTTTCAAATAGGTTTTGTGGTAAAGTCCGAATTCTGGGCACCCAACAGGTCTGAAACTAAGTTTTGTTTGCCACAGAGTGCTCCCACAACAATCTTGTCCATAGATCCGAGTCACAGCAATCACCTTGCCCAAACAGAAATATAATTAGCTGGAATGATAGAAAAACAACCCAAATATATTCTTCTTGGCTTCCTTGTTGTTCTTTCCTTTTGTGATTACTCTTCACCAAAACTTCAGAAGAATCCAAGTTCTATGTTCTGTAGAAATGCGAGTACCCTACCCACATCTTTATAGTAGTTTGTCCTCGCAAAAAGACATGATTGTTCGGTGAAAGGCCGACATGAGTAGGCTAGCACAGGTCGGCTCAGAATTAATTTTTCTTAACTTAAAAATTCAATATCTCATCAACCGTTGGGAGTTTCAGGATGTGTAAGAGCTTGTTGGAAAGCTAAAAGTATGCTCTATAGGATGGTGAAGGTTTCATAATGAGATGTTGCTTCTAAGATGGTGAAAATATTTTTTAATGTGTCTGGTCATTTATTAGTGCAAAGATGGAGGCAGAGCAGAATGCCTTTGAGTGTAGGGCTTCTTCATGGTTTGATTTCTTCGTTGATTGTCTTCATAATCATGTCCTAACCTTCTTCAACATAGGATCACCATCATCATGTCCTTGCCTTCTTCAATATAGGGTCACTAGGTCAACTGTCCTTAAGATAGTGCAGAGACATTTCATCAATCAAATGGAGCATCATTATGTAGTCTTCATCATTAGGACATCAAGCTTCACATCATCGGAGATTTGTCATGTCATCATCAAATTATCGGAGGTAAGACATGTAATCATGTAGTGTTATCATCAAGATCATTGGAGGTAGGACATGTCATCACATGTATGTCTTCTAGTCCTTCATCAAGTGCAGTGATATGGTAGTCTTCCATTGTAATCATCCTCTGGCATCTTCAAGAATATTTGCCATCCCAGCCACTGACATCAACTATTGACATCAATGACAACCTAGATTAACAAAAGGTTGAAGGCAGAGCTAGCCCAGTATGTAGACAGGCACCATACCAGGCTCTTGACAACTCTTGACATGGAGAACGACCAGCTAGTAGTCGCAGTGCAGCATTCAGCTTCTCACCCTTTGCCTCTAGGTTCCAAGTATAAAGCCCTGGAAATTGATACTCGAATTGGCTTCTATTCCACTGGCTGACAAGTTAAATCTACACAAGGCTATTAGAGAGATGCTGCATAATGAGGGTTGAAGCACACTCTTGCTTTGGAGAAAGCTCAGAGTCAGCTAAGTAAGATGTCAGCTACCCTAAAGAGAGAAAGGGTGAATTCAAAGGCCCCTTCCAAGCAGTTGGCAGAATATAAGACAATGATAAGGAGTAAGGGCTCAGATCAAAACGCGGCCATACAAACCCTACTACAGAAGACAGAGTTAGAAGTGCAAGAGTTGCACCGCAAGCTAAATATTCCTGGCTCGGAGCCCATCCAAATAGTAGAGTTGGCTCAAGTCGAGAAGGAGAAGGAAGCCCTCACAGAGATGCTCATCCAGAAGGACGAGGAGATAACGGAACTGAAGCAGAGGTTGGCTGAGCTCCAACAGGCACAGGACAGTCATGTTTGTTTGATTCAAGTGCCCAATGATCCATAGAATCCTTCGGAACACTTAACAAAGACCCTGGCAGAGTTGAAGGTTTCGGAAGATGAAACCCAGACCATGCGCAGGTTATTAGAAGAAGCAAAGGCGGCTCTGGCAGAAAAGGAAAAGACGATCTCGTCCCTACAAAAACAAATGGATACTACTTGCAGGGAGTCCCAAGATCTGAACAAATCAGTCAAGGACTTGAAAGCGCAGCTCAAAGGCAATATGTCCTTGGTGGAGGCCATGTAGATGATCTGGAGTGAAATTATCAAGGAAGTAAAGGACTACTGGGAACACATCACGTTGATAAATGATAAAAAGAATGCTATCTGTGATTTCAAGGTGCAGAGTTGGATGCAGGTCACCGAGAGGGAAATGAGAACGTGTTTATCGCGCGTGGATACATCCAGTTCATCAACGAGCTCCCCACTGAAGAATTGGGCATGCGTGGAGTGGTCGACCATTTTAGAACAGTAGTGGAGATCATGAAGATGATACAAAAGGAGGATGCACGGTTAAAGGCTGTTGGCTGTTTAGGGATAGTTACCAAAGGGGTGGAAACATTTGATCATGAGTGGAATAAATAGGTGGAGGCAAGATTGCCAGCTTGCTAGGATCCTTTAGGTGTGTTGCTCCCTTGGGCGACATGAGCAAAGGATGACTGAGATCAAATGCAGGGTTGCTTGGCTCTAGAAAAGACATCCCGTCTTAAGGCTGAGGCTTTGATGGCATCCCTCCGCAAGGAATTTCTGTTACTTGCCAAGGTTAAACAGTTTTTCTCTGCCAACCTCGACTACTCAGAACTGAATCAGCTATACGCATTCGAACTTTTCAGCTCTGCACCCTTACCTTCAGATATTATATGGTAGAGGTGTTACAAGCAAGCGCACCCACCAGTTGCATCCACTTCACAACCAAGGGTGCCTCCATCATCTCATCACTCTGGCTCTTCCTCCACTCCAATGTGGCCATGTACTTCAGGACCTTCTGCCACCCCGCGACGCAACCAATGAAGATTTCGAGATTCGGCCCACGTGGCCTATAGTTATTTTGTTTTTATTTACTTTTCAATTATGGTGTTTAGCTGGTCAAATCCCAATTTCACCCTGTTGTTGTCATTTTCTGTTACGAGAGTGTTGCTCATAGTACGTTGCAATTGGACCATATCATTTTGATTTTGATGTATGTACGGGCAGATCAAGAAAGAATATCTGGCTAAGAGGTCATAGAAGAAACTCTATAAGTAAGAAATTCAGACAGAATGAAAGGGTTCTGGATTTTGTGGAAATTTTTTGGATCCATACTGTGTAGTCTTTCATGTAATGCTATTTTGAGCTTTGAAATGCATATTCTGGAGAGTTATTTTTGAAGGCTAATATAAAACGACTTTGTCTATGCATGGATTCCAATTGGGTTAATGATCAGTATGTATGTGTTCATCTTCTGTTTGTTTAAGAGTTTCTATTCTATGATTTGATCTTCCAATGTCTCATGTGTGAAATGTTGGTTGTAAATGATTTGATTCATGAATTTGCATACGTTCTCGTTGAGGAAAGAAGACACTCATGTGTTAAGTTACTCTGCAGCCTTAATATTGCTCTCCGTGAACTCCATATCCATCTACCTCTCATCTGCCACCTTTCTTCCAAATTCCCGGAAGGTTGGATTCTTATCACAAGATAAGCCCACCCCTTCGGAATTGCTTCTCTAGATTCATCTATATCATCGCCGCATTATATTCAAAGGTATGTTCATTATTCCTTCACTTGGCCCATTTGAAGCATCTTAGGCGCATGCAACCCCCGAGCCCCTTTCGAGCGGTGATTAGTTAGCATGAAGCTTAGTACCAATATTCCTCATGTCTTGAACCACAGTCCCATGAATCCTAAATGAAGATACATTCGGAAGAGACTCTAGATAAATACATTTAAACCCTCTGATTTTAAGATGTCCTAGGCACTGGTCTTTAGCAACTCAGGATTGTCTCTAGGAGTGACAACAAAGACACTGGGTTTGATGTAACCTTTGTTTAACAGTTCTTGTAACTACATTCTTAGTTCTAGTAACTCTGGTATGCTCATTCGGTAAGGAGCTCTAGACACTGGGGTGGCACATGGTACTAAATCGATAGAGAAATCTATGTCCCTACGGGGAGGTAACCCTGGGATTTCCTCAATAAAAACATCTTGGAACTCACTAATGACTGGTAGTGTCCCTAACTTTTCCTTTTTTGTTTGTTGTTCATTTGTTTCCAATTGCACCATGTATATCTGGCATACTTTTATTGCATTCCTTTTCAATTGTAAAGTTCAAATTTGTCGATAGGATATTGGTTTTGGTTTACCTCTAATTATTCTGGTTTGTCCATCTTGACCTATACAACTCACTCTTTTCTCCAAACAGTTTATAACAACTCCCTGTTTCTCCAACCAGTTCAAGCCTATTAATATACCATAAGATCCTAGAGGAAGAATGTTTAAATCCACTTTTGTGGGGTAACCATTTAAGTTAATGAGACACTGTTTTATTTGACTAGTGAACAAATCCTTCCCATGAAGAGATGGAGGACAGGGGAAGGGATAGATACCACACTTGGGCTTTTCCTATTAGGGTTGTGGAAAAAAAAAATCATACAGCGAAATTCATTGCAAAATGCATCACATGTTTGGTACTCGAACTTTAAAAGATGCTCTTGGGGATCTTCCTCTCCGGTGAACTTGGGCCTAACAAGATCTTCAGGAAAAGAACTAAATAGGGCCCCAATCATATTAAAAAGGTTGAGAGGAATGAAAAAGTTTTATTTTTGTTACAATCTATTAATCCATTTATCAAATAATGGAGTGTGGGGTCCTTCATCCTTTCTACGATGATAGGTTATGGTTTCGAGGTCTTACATTCTAAGAAGGATGTTGTGGAGTCACCAGAGGAATATTACAAGATGTCATCAATGAATCAATTCCTCAATGATTCACTAGAGAGGTAGACCAACTTCCTCACCGACAATGGCGCCAAAATTTTACCGCAAAAACTAGCAAGGGTCCTAAAATGGGATCCTTGAAGGGCTACTACTAAGTACTATGTCAAGGGAAACAATGGAGCAATAGCCAACTGTCACCTCAGCTAAGGCTCCCTGCTCTTTATGGACTTTTACTAATGGGAGGAGACCTGTTATGATGAGGATCACAAAATGAATGGATCAATGATAAGGTGAGAGGTGACCCAGGAAGCCTATTCACAAGAGAGCCTCAGATATATGGTTTGCTTCCTTTCGAAGGCAAGGTTGAAAGCTCTCAAGGAAGGGCCTAAGAAGAATTTCAAGGTTTAGGTTTATGGTATGTATCTTAGAATGGAGATCTCTAAACCCCAAAATTCTTGTAGGAGCTTGGATTCCAAGTGATCTTTGAAGAATTAAGCATAATAGTATATGGCATCACACGAGACCAAGTGGACCCGAGGTTAGGTCAAGAGGATAGGGTTTAGCAACCAACGTTATACTTGACCTAATCTGGAAGGAGAAAGGGACCAAAGAATGAATTTTCGATGAAAGACAATGTAAGGATCCCAATGAAGTTTCTAGCCTCAGGAAACCAAGGGAAAAACTCAATCTCGAGGCTAGGGCTTGAGGTATCTCAAAATCCCATCGTCAAAATTTCTTCAAAATTGGAGGTCACCTAGGAGAAACCCCAGCACAGAAGATACCAAGAGATAGAAGTTTTTGACTGGGTAGTTTGTGAGATAAATGATGTCCTAGGAGACCTAATGGGCTAGTCCTAGAAGAGAAGAGATAGAAGAGGAAAATTAGGTTTTAAGTTGATCACCTTATGGTGGACCAGTGCCTATTCCTTTTGGAGAGATTGGATTCAACTAGAATTATGACTATGGATTTTGGTTTTCTAGGTCAAGGAGGCCTCCAAGGCAGCTTTGCTTAGCATTAGGGCAGCAGAAAAGCAGCTTCAAAGACTTTACACTTTGTTTTGCAAAATAGATGGCTTGTCAAGATAAATTTCAACGATGAAACATCCATATGAGCATTCATTCATTATACATGGCCCCATACATAAAACAACACTATCTAGAAACAAATTTCCACAACTTCACATAAATAGATGCAGTAAATTATCCCTAGTATAGCGAAATCCCAACAACAATGTATATGACAAAATAGAAAGAAAAAATAGCATTAAATTGCACTTACATATATAAGAGTAAATCCAGCCATCAAAATTTTGGCAATCAAGAAGCTCCAAGACAAGAGAAAATCATCTAAACATCAAAATTCATTCCATGCTCCAAAATTTCATCCTCCAAGAAGGATAGCGAAGTTCTCTAAAGAGATACAAGTCCAAACCAAGTGATGATGCTAAAATTAAATCACGTCGCTTGTATTTATACATGTCCAAATGAATTTGAATTGCCTAATGAGTCCTAACTGAGCCCCTAAAATAAAATAATGTACAAGATAACAAGCTTTTGGTTACAAGCCCACCAAACTAGCTCATAATCAAAAGAATAATCCTCTCAAGAGGTTGAATGATCAATAACACATGTCGTTGAGCACTAGATAAGGCCTACTGAAGTTTATAAGTGCCATGATGTGAGATAGGACTCCCAAAAGCAGTGGACAAGGAATTTGCCCCTTGTTCTCCAAATAGTAAACCTATGGTGCTCTCAATGGGCGTGGGAGCACACAAATGTCCTCATGGGTCTCCAAACAGATCAAAGATGCCAGTAGACCATCTGCAAGGGCTCAGATGATGATTTCGCACCATATGCATGTTAGAGTAGGATGCATTGCATGCTGATTTTCGCATTAGAATTAATCTTATGTTATATTTCCCATGACAGACTAGATGCATTTAGATAAAATTTTGCATATTTTATTTTCTGTTGATTTTACGGACTAACATTAACAAAGGGTGATCATAAGACACCATGAAAAGCATGTTTCCCTATGGGTTTAGTCATTGATATGTGCAGGTAACTAGTCTTCGGTGACCAAAAGATTGTTGGAGTTTTCGTGACCTCCCGATCGAGTAGCTTCACCCACTTCTTCGAGAGATCACGTCCCAGTTGGAGCCAAACATTACCCACCACTTTTGTGGGTGATATCCCTAGGAGAAAAAAGTTTCTCCAAGATGGTCCTCAGTCGATAGCCAGCAACCCGTTGCAGCCACCAACTAGCTCATTGTGCCATTTCTCCGCCACTTGAGCCAGCCATGTATTCCCTCACCCGTCTGTCATGATCGTATGTTTGAAGGTGGGCCTCCTGAACCTAAAGGTATGCCTTGTCATTTGGTAATTTAGTATTGAGTTTGCTTATCATGGACACTTTTGGGCATGGATTAATGGGGGTATTCAGCGGAAATAGTGGGCTAGGTCTATGCTTCTATCCCCTAGATCTCTTTTGGATGTTACCCTTGGATCTTAGTCCCGCGGGATCTCCTTTACTGACCATTTGGTTTTAGGGTGGTACTACATGTGAAACCCTGATTTTGGTTGCATGGTCCCACTCCCTCATCCACATATATCACTCCCCTTCCATTTATTGTAACTCCATTCACCATCTTTCCCACCTGGGTCCACATGTCTTCACTAGGTCCACATAGGGTTAACCTCCCCTTACCCTTGTCCCCACCTTGGGTCTCGCTTGGAATGATGCATGACCATATTCAACAGGAAAATGTACCCCAAGATGCGAAAGGTAGTCAAGACAAACATATTTAGCACGTGGGCAAAATCCTATGCATGAGCTCAACCCCCTACCCATGGCCATCACCCTTGTTCCATAGGCCCTATATGAGCCTCATTTATCATTCAAGAACCCATGATTTTCCCAACCCCTAGTGGGAAATGAACCGCCCTACCTTAAAGGGGTTATCCACTACTATATCTTACACATCATGCTCTTATCCTTTGAGCCCTGAGCAGTCAACCGAAGAAAAATCATAAAAGGCAAAAGGCATACAACTAAGGGTGGAAAAATCACGGTCGGGGCACCTCATGTACCATGATTGCTCCCTCCTACACATTGTAAACCAAAGTATGGGCTTCCCTTATTCTAGATACCCTTGTATCTCGATGAGTGGCCTAGGATTTCCTCTTTCATTCCCTATTACATCCAACTCTTTATCACATGCCACCACCATTTGAAAGGTGTACCTTGGACATACTATCCCCTCTAAAGGCAGAAACCACCTAATAAAGTACTTTGTTAACCCCCTTTGGAGCTTGGAGACATTAGCACATGCCAAAGCCCACTATGGAAGGGCATGTCATTTTGAAGCATTCACATGTTGTCCATGGTTTGTAAGCTCATTCATTTGACTGCTTTAATGACTTGTTGTACTGAAAGGCTAAGGGACGCTTTGGATCTTATGCAGGATTGCAGATTGTTTCCATTTTGGGTTTGGTCTCCCTATATGGGGTCTTAACTCTCCAGAAGGCTACATTTACACATGTAGGGTGTGTGTAGCGAGCCATGGGCCTCCACAATAGTAGACAACATTCCATGGATCCCCAAAGATGTTCAGAGATTGCTCAAGATTCACCTATTGGACGAGGAAGATGCACCTGGTTCACCATTCCTAGTCGGCCTCACAGTTGTACCATGCACTTGGTTGATGACCCGGGAACTGTATGTTGATGTGGCATCACTTACACCATCGTCTGAGCCCTTGCAAATGGTCTACAAGCATCTTCGATCTATTAGGAGACTCATGAGGTTACTTGTGTGCCCCCACACACATTCAGAGCACCACATGTTTATTATTTTGGGAGTCATATTCGTCATTATGGCACTTATGCACTTCATCAGGCTTCTTAGAAGGCGCAACGACATGTAATGTTGATCATTCAACCTCTTGAGAGGCTTATTCTTTTGTTTATGAGCTCGTTTGGCGGGGCTTGTACCCAAAAGTTAATTATTTTTCACATTATTTAATTCTTGCGGCTAATGTAGGCTCAATTAGGTAATTTGCACTCCTAAGAAAGGTATAAATAGGAGTGACATGAATTCATTTTGAATCATCACTTGGATTGGATCATTCTCTCTTTTGAGATTTTCGCTATTCCTTTTTGGTGGACGAAGTTAGAGCATGGATGAAATTTGATGTTTGGATTATATTTTCTTGTATTGGAGCTTCTTGATTGGAAAATGTATTGATGGTTGGATATATTCTCTTACATGTAAGTACAAACTTAATGCTATTTTCTTTTACTTTGTCACATGCATTGATAATGGGACTTTCCCTATTTTAGGGCTAATTGTTGCATGCATTTGTTGCTTAATTGTGGAATTATGTTTCTATATAGCATATCCTAGACATCAAAGTCATCTTGCTAAGCCATCTTGATTTGCAAACAAAATATAAACGCTTTAAGGTCACTCTCTTTTTCCCTAACGCCAAACGAAGTTGTCCTTAGAGCCTCCTTGAGCTAGAAACGAAATCCATTCTCATTATTTTTCTTGACTTCATATCCCCAAAGGAATTAGGCACTGATCCACCATAAGATGATCACCTTAAAACCATTTTTCTCCACCTTTTTCTCTTTCCCTCTAAGGTCTAGCCATGCCAGAGCCACCTAGGGCATCATTTTCCCTACAAATTGTCATAGAAAAAGTTCGATCTCCTGGCCTCTCCTGCACAAGTGTGTCTTCAAGGTCTCTTCCAAATTTGAAGAAGTTCCAACAGTGGGATTGTGAGATATCCCAAGCCCTAGCCCTAAGACCGAACATTGCCCTAGGCTTCCCTATGCTAGTACCTCATAGGATCATTTTGGCATCCTTAGGTGGAAATTCTTTCTTTGATCGTCTTCCCCTCCTTGTTTAGGTTACAATCATCATTGTTTGCTAAACTCCCTCCTCTTAACCTAGGTTGGGCCCACTTGATCCCATGTGGTCCCATTTCTCATCAAAGTCAGTTCTTCAAAGACAACTCGGGAATCCAAGTTTTACAAGGATTTTAGGGATTGGGAAGCTCTTTCACAAGTCACACACCTTTAGCCTAGCCCTCAGATCCTCACCTCATTCTCCTATAAAGCCTTGTACCTTGCTTAAGGAGAAAGCAAGCCCCATTCTTGACTCTCTTCTAGGAAAGGATCATTGAGGTCACTTCATATACATTTGTTGATCTATCCTTCATAAGTGACTCTCTATACCGGGTCTCTTCCCATCGCTGAAAGTCCGTAAAAATTAGAAAGCTTAGCTTAGGTGATAGTGGGCTAAGTCTCCATCGTTGCCCTTGACCTAGCAGTTGTCTCTTTAGGAGTCCCTTTAAGTCCCCTGCTAGTTTGAGTGGTAACATTTCTTGCGTCGTTGTCGAGGACACGAGCCGTGTTTTGTTCCCGATACGACACATCGACATATCAGAATTGGCGACTCCATTGGAAGAACAAAGCCCTAGTTCTTCATTGAAATTTAAGGTCGATGCTTGTAGGGTGAAGTAAGTATTTTTCTAGACATCTTCAAATTCACCCTAGCGACTCCTACATATTTTTCATGTATATCTCAAATAGGTTGTCTTTCTTTGATAAACTTCCCGCTTTGGACTTTACTAGCATCCTTGCGCACCCCAATCATGTCACAAGAAGGATGGTACGTGGGGTACGCGTGTTTGATGGTGACCCAAGCTCCGCAATTAACCATGTGGAGAGATTTAATGCATATACTTCAAAGGAGAAAGTGGTCCACCAGGATGTCCTTATCTTGTTATTCTTTAGCTCCCTCTATGGTCATAACTCATGGTTGATAAATCACAAACCAAGGAGCATCTCATCCTAGGTTGCGGGGAAGCTTCAAACCCCCTTCGCTCTCGTTTCCGAAACGCGCTCCGTGCGGGAGCGTTTCAGAAACGCTCGGAAACGCGCTCCCGAAAACGCTTCCTGAGGGGAGCGTTTTCGTGAGCGCGTTTCCGAACCTGTTAAAACGCTCCCTGTTTTTTCGGGAGTGTTTCAGGAAGCGCTCGGAAGCGAACACTCCCTAAGCGCTTCCGACGTTTAAAAAACGCTTCGGGAGCGTTTTTTAAACGTCGGAAGCGCTCGGGGAGCGTTTGCTCCCGAACGCTCCCCGGAAAAAGAAAAAAACGTTTCCCGCCACGCGGAAATTTTTTTAGGGGAAAAATCGAATTGTTTAAAAGGGGGGGGGGGGGTTTCATTTTAGTTTTTATTGTTTGTTAACTGTTGAGAGAGCGAGAGCAAGAGTTGAAGGAGAGCGAGAGCAAGAGTTGAAGGAGAGCAAGGAGCAAGGCAACAGGAGAATTGCAAGAAAGAGGTAGGCCTTCTAATCCAATTTAGTATTTTCTAGGATGAATTTGTAGATTGTTAAATTGTTTAAAAATGAAAACTTGAATTTTTCTTTAATGTTGCATTTTATTGGATTTAAAACTTAAAAAATGAATTGTTTTTTTCTTATGTTGCATTTCCTATTCCCATTTGGCATTTTTCCATTTGTTTTGCAGGCTAGAAACTTGAAACTTGTTTCCATCATGGCTATATGGCTAGGGATTTTCCTCATGTTTGTTCCTTTCTTCGTGATAATGGTGTTGGAGAGTGCTAGAAGAAAGAGGCAAATCAGAGAAGAGGAGGATGAAGAGGAGGGTTATGGTGGATCTGATCTTTGAGAGGAGGAGGATTATCTTTGAGGAGGAAGTGTGGGGATGGGGCACGAGAACACGATTCTGACTAACAGACAAACTCCTATGTCAGATATGTTGGAGAATGGAGGGAAAGGTGGTGGAACCATTAAATTTTTTTGCCCCCATTGCAATAAACAATACCATGTTTCATACACCCGTACGAGAAGGCACCTTTGTGGGAAAATGCTAGGGCATGGAACTAAAAATATTGGAATCAAAATTTGTACTAATGTGTCAGCAACACAGAGAGAGAAATATAGGAAGGAAGAGGAGGTTGCCCTACAGAGATCATCTAAAAGATCTAGGGGTTTCATTGATTCTTATTCAGGCCCAACACGTCATGGACAAACAGGTTCAACTTCCACCCATGCCAGTGGTTTTGGAGGCAGTGGCACACCTGGATTAAGGCGTAGAACCATATCCGATTTCCTGGGCGAAGGGTGTAGGAATGATGTGGATTCAAAAGTTTACCAGTTTCTATCAAAACAAACAACCTCAATTCAAATGGCTTGGTGATTTGTACAAGAGAGGTTAAAAAATGATAAAATTTATTACAAATCATAGCAATACCCATGGGCTTTTCCGTACTCACTCCAAATTGGAGTTGTTGAAGATAGCAAAAACTAGATTTGCTAGCTATTACCTCACCTTCAGGCGCCTTTTGAAGGTAAGAGAGTCATTGGCTGCAATGGTATCAAGCCCACACTGGCAACTATTAAAGGACAGGGCGGCAACAATAGTTGACAGGCAAGGTTTCGAACATGTGGAGGAGACTGCCCTTGACCATCTGTTTTGGGCACGTATGAGGGAAATTGTGAGTTTTACCAAGCCCATTTATAACATGATTCGCTTTGCAGATACTGATAAACCAGTGATTGGAGAGGTTTATGAGCAGATGGATAGCATGTTGGGGCAAATAAAAGATATTGGTAAGGATAATGATCCCAACTTGTATGCTATGATTCATGACTGTGTGTGTGCACGGTGGAATAAACTCAATGTTCCACTACATGCTTTGGCATATATCCTTACGCCAAAATATTACTCTCCATCTTGGTTGGACCAACCTGCACCTGGAGGTGGGGTTAGGGTGAAACCTCACATAGATCCAGAGGTACAAGAGGGGTACATGAAGGCATTGGACAAGTTGGTACCCGACAGGGAAGAGTGTGCTAGATTGTGCCTTGAATTAGGCAAATACTTCAGTTGCACTGCTAACTTTGGTTCTTTCCATGCAATGGAAGACAGGGACAGATTTGATGCTCTCACCTGGTGGGAATCATATGGCGGCATGGGACTTTTGCCAAAGTTGGCTAAAAAAGTTCTCTCACAGGTTGTGAACACTTCTTCTGCAGAGAGGTGTTGGAGCACCTACAGCTTTATACATAATGTGAGAAGAAACAGGCTGAATGAAAACTGAGCTGAAAGCTTGGTTTATGTGCATTATAACTTGAGGTTGTTGAGCCATTACTGTGATCGGGCAAATGAGGATCAATCATACAGAGTCTGGGACAACAACCCAGAGGATGATAATTTGGAGGACGGCACGTTACATCTGGAAGAATTGGAAGCAGAACTTTATAGGGATGATGATGAAGCATCAGCAGCACCGCCACACACAGCGCCAGTCCCACCATCTACTGGTAGCAGTGCGGGTGCCAGTGCTAGTGCCACTCCTCGATATCACACTGTTGTTCCTTTGCAGATCCAGCCTCCACCTTCTAGTCGTGGTCGTGGTACTCCTGAGAGTACTAGAAGACCAACATTTCCTCGTGGCTCACAAAAATTAGACATTTCTCGTGGGCGTGGCAAGGGGCCAGCCGGATAAAATATATTTGTTGTTTACTATTTTCTATTTGTTGTTGACAGTTGAACAGTTGAAACTTGACTCTTTCTGATTTCATATATTTAATGACAATTTAAGATTGAAGTTTGAATTTGAAAGGTGAAACTTTGAAGTTGGCATTTATAAGTTTACTGTTTACGAGTCATTATGAATTATGAATATGATGCTTCATGAAAGTTATATGGTGATCAATGAATCAATGATGATAAATGTTATATAATATCAATGATGATAAATGTTATATAATGAATTTTGAAATCAATGAATCAATGATGATAAATGTTATATATCAATGATGATAAATGTATATTGAATTTTGAAATCAATGAATCAATGATGATAAATGTTAGATATTGAAATTTGAAATCAATGATGATAAATGTTATATATCAAATTATCAATGATGATAAATGTTAGATATTGAATTTTGAAAGCTTGAAACCTTCAGATTGATGATTTGCGAGACTCAAGAGTCAATATCTTGTATGCTTCTAACTCGTGGGCGTGGTTGATGAAGATTATAACTTTTAGATTATTGATGTTATATGATTCAATCTATGTTTTTATGTTTTTTATGTCTAATTCATCATTTTACATGTTTTTGTTGACATATATGCATCAAAATATAAAAAATATTAAAATATATATATATATATATATATATAAACGCTCCGGACCCGGAAACTTTTAAAAATGGCGCTCCGCGCTTCGCTCCCGCTCCCGCTTCCAAGTAACCTTGATCTCATCTATTGAGGAGTTCGTTGATGGCTTTCTTAGACATTTTCAATAATGCCTTGCATTGAGCATTCAAGAGGAGGCCTTCATCGAGCATCATCAAGACCTTGAGATTCTAAGTGATGAATGGGAAGATGAGTCCTCCTTGGGTCCACATGATGAGAAGGATGATTTTGAGAACACACACGTTGGGAAGGATGGGTCCATGGAAAGTGAAGTTGAGACTACCTTACCTTTCTTAAGGATATTACTCTCGATGAATATCCTTTTGAGAACCTTGAGAAAGATGATCCCATTAGCCCCTTCGAAGATGACATTGAAGATTACTTCCACATTGAAAAGGGTAAATGGGAAATTGTTGGTCCTCAATTTGATTGTGCTCCCATTTATGACACCAAGGAAGATGAGGTTGAGAGTGGTATCCCCTTTCTCTCAAGCATTATTTATGATGACATATCCATTGATACCCTTGAGAAGAAGGATCATTATTTTCCCTTACATGAAAAGGAATATTTTGAGAAGGAAAAACCTGTTGAATATAATACTTCACCCTTCCCTTTGCCTTATCCTCTTGTTTATCACCTCAAGTCTTCTACAAGTGATTCCCTTGCCCATTTCCAAATGATCTCATGTGACCATGAGCACTTTCCCCCTTCTAAGGATGGTGTCAAGGAAGAACCCCTCATTGAATATACTTTATCTTCTTGGGCACCCGCTCATGATCATGATCAATCTATAATCTGCTCTTTTCGGTGTGGTGATCATGGGAAATCTGCTTATGTTTCTCCATATCATCAGTCTCCCTTTCCTACTAATCATAACCATGTTGAGACAATAAAATATGACATAAATGATAATGGAAATAATATGCCCGAGGTTGCCATCTATCAAAAATTCATGAGCCTAATCATTGACATCTCTATATTTTGCAATGTTCCACCAAGTCCCTAGGAGGTGGGAGCGAGGCGGTAAGGGAGCGCGGGAGCGGCCTATGCAAAAGCTCCCTACCAATTTTCGGAAACGTGGGGGGGGGGGGGGGGGCGTCAGAGTCATAAAAATTATAAAATATAAAAATATATGATATATCATTGAAAATTTAATATTTATAATGTAACTGTATTTTTGCAAGGAATGTATACACAGTCATCATACACTTACATCATCAAAGATAAATCATAAATAATGAAACTAAGTTAACTAACACCAAACCTGAAGTCTCATAAACCTAAAAAAATCGTTTTTATTTTTATTTTTTTCATTTAAAAAAAGTCTGTTTTTTTTGGGCCCCTCATACCCCCTCACCACCTCCTCACCACGCCCCCCCACGCCCCCTCACCACCCCCTCCCCACGCCCCCCCACGCCCCCTTCATGCCCCCTCGACCCCTAAAATTGAGGAAACGTTTTTTGGGCCCCTCACACCCCCTCACCACCCCCTCCCCACGCCCCCTCACACCCCCCCACGCCCCCTCGACCCCTAAAATTGAGGAAACGTCCCCCTTGACGCCCCCCTTAGTTTCCTGATTTTTGGGGGTGTGGGGAAACACCCCCTAGAAGTCCCCAAGACCCCGGAGCGTGAGGGGGCGAGGAATCTAGACCCCTAGGTGGGGAGGCGAGACCCTGCGTAACATTGATATTTTGGTTAGAAGAGAGGATCTCATGTACTAGATTACATCCTTTTCTTACCTCTTCTCACGTGATCATCCATGTGTGGGCATCATTCCCACCTCCCACCTACTTCATCCTCCATATAATTGTATCCACATTCACTTTGGGATTTGCTACATGAGTAATCATACTGGCAAGCATATTTATATTGATATGATGATATGTTGGTTGCACTAGCTTTATTATTACACTTAGTATTCGTTTCGCACCATATGCATGTTAGAGTAAGATGCATTACATGTTGATTTTCATATTAGAATTAATGTCATATGATATTTCCCATGATAGACTAGATGCATTTAGACAAAATTTTGCATATTTTAATTTATGTTGATTTTATGGCCTAACATTAAGCATGGGTAATCATAAGACATCGTGAAAAGCATGTTGCCTGATGGGTTTAGTCGTTAATATGTGCAAGTAATAGGTTTTCGGTGACCAAGAGATTGTTGGAGTTCTCGTGACCTCCTGTTCAAGTGGTTTCGCCCACTTCTTCGAGAGATCATGTCCTAGTTGGAGCCATATGTTACCCACCACTTTGTGGGTGATATCCCTAGGAGAAAAAATGTCTCCAAGATGGTCCTCAGTCGGCAGCCAGCAGCCACCAACTAGCTCGTTGTGCCATTTCTCTACCACCTGAGCCAACCATGTGGTCCCTCACCCATCTGTCATGATCGTATGTTTGAAGGTGGGCCTCCTAAACCTAAAGGCATGCCTTGCCATTTGGTAATTGAGTATTGTGTTTGCTTATCATGGACACTTCCAGGCATGGATTAATGGGGGGATTCGGCGGACAGAGTGGGCTCAATCTGTGCTTCTGTCCCCTAGATCTCTTTTGGATGTTACCCTTGGATCTTAGTCCTATGGGATCTCCTTTACTAACCATTTAGTTTTAGGGTGGTACTACACGGAAAACGTTGATTTTCGTTACGTCGTCTCGCTCCCTCATCCACATATATCACTGCCCTATCGTTTATTATAACCCCATTCATCATCTTTCCCACCTGGGTCCACATAGGGTTAGCCTCCCCTAACCCTTGCCCCCACCTTGGGTCAGGCTTGAAACAATGCCCCGCAGGTTGAAGTAGCTGAAAAGAAAAAGTAAAAGCATAAATGAACATACTCAACAGGAAAATGTACCACAAGATGTAAAAGATGGTCAAGACAAACATATTTAGCATGTGGGCAAAAGCCAATGCATGAGGTCTACCCCATACCCATGGCCATCACCCTTGTTCCATAGGCCCTATATGACTCTCCTTTATCATTCAAGAACCCATGTTTGTCCCAACCCCTAGTGGGTAATGAACTGCCCTACCTTAAAGTGGGTATCCACTGGTATATCTTACACATCATGCTCTTATCCTTTGAGCTCTGAGCAGTTAACCAAAGAAAAATCATAAAAGGCAAAAGGCATACAAACAAGGGTGGAAAAATCAAGGTCGGGGCACCTCATATACCACGATTGCTCCCTCCTATACATTATAAACCCAAGTATGGGCTTCCCTTATTCTAGCTACCCCGGTACCCAAATGAGTGGCCCAGGATTGACCCTTTCATTCCTTATTCCATCCACCTCTTTATCACATGCCACCACCATTTGAAACATGTACTTTGGACATACTATCCCCTCTAAAGGCAGAAACTACCTAATAAGTACTTGGTTAACCCCCCTTGGAGCTTGGAGACATTAGCACATGCCAAAGCCAACTATGGAAGGGCATGCCAATATGAAGTGTCCACCTGTTGTCCATGGTTTGTAAGCTCATTCATTCGATTTCTTTAATGACTTGTTCTACTGGAAGGCTAGGGGACGTATTGGAATTTGGATCTTATGCACGATTGCAGATGGTTTCCATTTTGGGTTTGGTCTCCCTATACGAGGTCTTAACTCTCTAGAGGGCTACATTTGCAAATGTAGGGTGTGTGTAGATATTAATTTTGGGCAAATAGGTCCAAACTCCATGTCGCACTGCTCATATGACGATGGTCATATTTTTGTTGGATTCCTCTTTCGAAGAGATGCAAGATTGATCTAGAGATCATCTTGATCGGATGAGATGAACATTTATTTTGAATTTATTTTCCACATGTGCAAGGTCAGCCAGATTTGTCCCACATGCCTAATAGATGTGTCACACACCCTCATTGATGAATATAATTTGGAGAGACTTGGAGGTCATTTTCTCATCAACTCATCACACATTCTCTCATTGTGATCTGATTGGTTCGATAGCCTTTGGAGGCCTCTTTCCCCTCACACGTGTGGAGCGAAGCTACTATTTTCTGCGGATCTGTTTAGGACTTGTTGCTGCAACATTGACCACGATCAACCCTTGGTTGTTTGAGCTCCAACTTCTACCAAAAATCCGATTTTAGGAGGTCGTACAGCTAGGCACTAAATCAAGGAATTCCGGGTGTTTGACTAGAGCCCTAATTTACTGTGTTGACTTTTTCTGCTACTTTTCTGCGTTGACTTTTCTACGTTGTCTTTGGGTTGACTAGTGTTGACTTGTGATGAGCTGTCTTTGAGGGTTGTGGGTGTGACACATGAAGGGTTGGCTAACTGAGAAATACTTTGTTGGTTGAAGCATCTTGCTGACCGCTGTAACACAACAATATCGCATATCTTTGCTAGACAAAAGGAATTGTAAATCTGATCTATATTTGACTTGTCTTCTATTGATCTATTATTGTGTTCTATCAGCATTTTACTTTCATGTTTATGCGATTTCTATTTTGTATCAGGCCTAAGAAAGATTGAAGTAAAAGTGCATCAAGCATATAACACCATGGTTATCTAAATTTAACATGGGATAAGAGCTGAGGTGAAGACAAAGTCCAAGAGTCCAAGTTGGTGTTAGAAGCAATCTCTGAAAGAAGAAATCCTATCAAGGACAAATGGCTTCCTCAACCTACAAGGGTTTCAAGGCTAATGATAAATTGACTAATAAGTCTAATTATCATGCATGGAAGATGTCCTTGGATTTGGTGCTAGAAGATCAAGATGTCATGGACTATGTGCAGGGGAAGATCAAGAGTCTCCATCAAATACAGTTGCTGCCACGAAGACGATTATCTGGGATTCTATTCATAAGCACTTGGTTGCTTACATTTCTGAGCTGAACACATCTAAGGAGATGTATGATAAGTTGGTGAGCATGTTCACAATTAGCAATGCTAATCAAATCCTCTTCTTCAAGAATCAATTGAAGAATATCAAGAAGGGTAAGGATGAATCTATTCAATCATATTTTATGAGGCACACTGAAATCAGGAATAACCTCCTAGCTATTGGGGAAGCAATATCTGATTGAGAGATGGTTCTTATTTCACTTGGAGTCTCCCCCGTGATTGGCATGTATTCAATACCACTATTCTAAATAATAATGTGATCCCTGATTTTGATGAAATATTGACGAGATGCACTCAAGAGGAAACAAGAATGATGGAATATGCCTCTAATGGAAATGGAAGTGACCCTACTACCTTCGCCGCTCATGCAAAGAAGAAGGACAATGGTGGCCCGAGAAATCAAAACCATGGTAGAGCGGGGCCCAAAGGAAGGAAGGGAAGATGTTACACTTGTAACAGAACTGGTCAGTATGCAAGAAAGTGCCCTAATAGAAGGGACTCTCCCAGGCATGATGATGACAACAACTCCAGAGGGAATGGCAGGAACAACAGGTTCAAAGGAAAAATGAAGGTTCCCCCTAATCATAGTGGAAATGGGCAACCTTTCAAGAGGTCAAGAAATTCCAGGTACAATGAGTCTAATGTTGTTGATGATGAGAGAAAATTATTTATTCTTGTATCTTCCCTCTCTGTTGCATCTCCACTCGACACCCTAGATGTCTGGTTGATTGATAGTGGTGCATCAAGGCACGTCACTGGTTATAAAGAAGCCCTTCTGATTTGGTTGAGAAGCATACTAATCTAGAAATTATCCTTGGAGATAATGCCACCTATCCCGTGAAAGGGACAAGGACTATGACCCTCCATCTATCTCAAGGTCAAGTCCTCCGATTACAAGATGTGATGTACATACCTGATTTGAAGAAGAACCTTGTGTATATTTCGGCAATGGAAGACAAAGGGTTCAAGGTGGCATTCGTTGATGGAAAGGTACTTATCTCGAAGAAGAACTTCAAGGAAGCTCTTTCTATTGGTTTTAGAGTTGATACACTCTACCAGGTTGGAGGAAGTCCATTGGGGGCTATCTCATGTGACACAACTCTTCAATCAGAGTTATGGCACCGGAGGTTTGCACACCTTCATTACAAAGCCCTTCCCAAAGCAAAGAAGGTGGTGACAGGAATGCCCGAATTTAGAGATGATCATGAAGGTATATGTCAGGGTTGTGCCAAAGGAAAGCATACAAGGGGACCATTCCCCTCAAGTGTCACAAAGACAATTGATATCTTGCAGTTGATACATTCAGACTTATCTGGTATGCTGCCTATGACATCCTTGGGAGGATGTTCCTATTACATGACTTTTATAGATGACTTCTCTTCCAAGACCTGGATATATTTTTTGAAGAAGAAGGACGAAGCATTCAAATGGTTTTGTACCTTCAAGGCCTTGGTAGATAATCATACTGAAAATAAAATCAAAGTTTTGAGGACCAACAATGGGACCAAATATGAGTCAAATGAGTTTAATGACTTTTGTAGAGAAGCTGGCATTAAGAGGGAGACCACGACTACGTACACTCGTAAGCAAAATGGTGTTGCTGAAACAAAGAACAGGACCATTGTGGAAGTTTCCTGTGCCATGCTATGTGACCAAGGTCTTTCGAACTTTCTATGGGGAGAAGCTGCGAACACTGTTGTTTATGTTCAAAATAGATGTCCACATTCCACTCTAGACTCCAAAACTCCCGAAGAAGTCTTCTCTGGTAAGAAACCTGATGTTTCTCATTTTAGAGTTTTTGGTTGTCCTGTTTACTTTCACGTGCCGAAAGAAAAGAGAAGCAAGCTGGATGCTTCTGGAAAGAAGGGAATGTTTGTGGGCTACAGTGAAACTTCGAAGGCATATAGAATCTATGTGTCTGATCAAAGAGAAGTGGAGATATGCCACGATGTCACCTTTGATGAAGATGCTACCCTCAAGAAAGTGAGAAATCTTCCTAGCTCCAAGGAAGACAAAGAAGATGAAGAAGCAGGAAAGCACGAAGAGTCGAAGGATGACCCGATGCCCGATGTTGAAGGACCTATGGATCCCATTGATCCACCTCCTTCAAATAAGAGAAGACCCTCATGGCTTAGGGATACTCTCGAAGATGCCGAGAGACATATTGCCCCAAGGTTGACATTTCGTGAAAGCAAGAAGCTGAAGAGATACCAAGGGTATCTAGCAGCCATGAGTACGATAGTACAATTTGAGCCTGGATCATTTGAAGAAGTCGTTGAGCATCAAGTTTGGAAGGATGTTATGCACAAAGAATATGAGTCCATTATGAAAAATGATGTCTGGGAAGTGGTCCCGAGATCGGAGGACAAATCTGTTGTCACCTCGAAATGGCTCTATAAGATCAAGCATGGATCTGATGGAAGTGTTGAAAAGTACAAGGTAAGATTTGTTGCCTGAGGCTTCTCTAAAAACGAAGGCATAGATTATGATGATATATTTGCACCTGTGGCCTGCTATACCACCATCCGATCTATTATTGCCCTTGCGGCTACGCAAGGATGGAGTCTACATCAGATGGATGTGAAGACCGCTTTTCTACATGGTGCTATAAAGGAAGAGGTGTATGTGGAGCAACCTCTGGGGTTCGAAGTCCGAGATAGAGACACCCATGTATGCAGGTTGAAGAAAGCCCTCTATGGATTGAAGCAAGCCCCCAAGGCTTCGTATGATAAGATAGATAGCTACTTGATGAAGTTGGGCCTCACTCGAAGTAATGTTGATCCGAACCTTTACTTTAACGTTGATAGAGAAAGACCTCTCATTCTGGTTTTCTATGTGGACGATCTCTTCCTGACAGGTGTTGACCCTCTCATTCACTAGTGTAAAAGGGAGCTAGCTTCCGAGTTTGAGATGAAAGGCTTAGGACTAATGCACTACTTCCAAGGCTTGGAGGTCTGGCAGAGGCCAGGCGAGATTTTCCTTTCTCAAGGAAAATATGTCGTGAAACTGCTGGAGAGATTTGGTGTGGTGGAATGTAAGTCTGTGTCGACACCGATGGAACTCAACTTTAAGAAGTTGAGTGGAAACGTTGTTGGGCCTGTGCTAGCAAATCCTACCGAGTATCGACAACTCGTGGGGGCCCTGAAGTTCTTAGTGAACTCCTATTCGGACGTATGTTTTGCAGTGAACACTTTGAGTCAACATATGGTTGATCCTCATCACATTCACTGGATTGGTGCCAAGAATCTGTTGAGATATCTTCGGGGCACAATCAACCATTGGCTAAGATACACTGTCAGGAGTTTGAGACTCCATAGATATACTAATGCTGATTGGGCTGGCAGTGTGGTGGATCGCAAGAGCACATATGGATGCTGCTTCACCTTGGGTTCTGTTTCGATATCTTGGATGAGCAAGAAGCAGAAGTCGGTGGCTTTGAGCACCGCTGAGGCCGAATACATTGCAGTGAGTATGGCCTGATGTGAAGCTATTTGGTTGTGAAACCTCTTCAGTGAGTTGTTCAAACATGTGCTAGATACCACCGTTATCCTTTGTGATAATCGGAGTGGGATTCATCTTTCTGAGAATCTCATGTTCCATGATCGATCCAAGCATATTGATATTAGGTACCACTTTGTCCAGGACATGGTACAGCGAGGCACCGTAAGGTTCGATCATATAGGAATTGATGAGCAGGTCCCGGATATTCTCACAAGCCCCTAGGGAAGGTCAAGTTCCTAACCTTTTGTGAGAAGCTTGGAATCATGGAAAGACCCTATTTTGAGGGTCCTGCTTCAGTTGGACTATGAGCTCTGGGAGCTCCAGGGGGCATGGGGATAGCTTCTTGGAGCTATAAGCACATATGGGGCTAGGCTTGTTGAACCTCGTTGTGCTTCTGACCCACCGTTATGATATTGAGTTGGTTCGCCTCTCTTTGATCTATGCCCCGCACACATCCTACCCATGGAGTTTCGGACTCATGGGAAGTACCTCTCATTTGGCCAATGAGGTGGGAAATGTGGATAGAGACAAATAGCAAGACCGATGGACGCATCGAAGATTGCCTTACTCTCTATGTCTAGGATGGCAGGTGTCCAACTCCTTGTTCTAGGATCAAGTATGATGAGGTTTTATCCTCTAAACTGACTTTGGGTCAGTAAACTAACTTCGAGTTAGTATGAGACTTTTTTTGAGTCCAAGAGAGGTTTTTACCTCTAAGTTGACTTCGGGTCAACTGAGTGTGATGTCTTTGTGACTCACTTTTTTTTAAAGAGCCAGCAAAGCAAGTTACGGAGGGATGATGCATGTTGTTTGGTTTGGTACATGATGGATGGCACTTGTGGACAGATGGAGATCTCCTTAGTTGAGAGGAAGTGTTAATTTTGGGCAACTAAGTCCAAACTCCATGTTGCACTGCTCATATGACGATGGTCATATTTTTGTTGGATTCCTCTTTCGGAGAGGTGCAAGGTTGATCTAAAGATCATCTTGATCGGATGAGCTGAACATTTATTTTGAATTTATTTTCCACATGTGCAAGGTCGGCTAGATTTGCCCCACATGCCTAATAGATGTATCACACACCCTCATTGATGGATATAAATTGGAGAGACTTGGAGGTCATTTTCTCATCAACTCATCACACATTCTCTCATTGTGATCTAATTGGTTCTATAGCATTTGGAGGCCTTTTTCCCCTCACATGTGTGGAGCGAAGCTACTGTTTTCTACGGATCTGTTTAGGGCTTGTTGCTACAGCGTTGACCGCAGTCAATCTTTGGTCGTTTGACCTCTAACTTCTGCCAAAAATCCGATTTTAGGAGGTCGTACAGTTGGGCACTAAAATCGAGGAATTTCGAGTTGTTTGACCGAAGCCCGAATTTGTTGCATTGACTTTTTCTGCTGCCTGCGTTGACTTTTCTGCATTGTCTTTGGGTTGACTAGTGTTGACTTGTGATGAGCCGTCTTTGAGGGCTGTGGGTGTGACGAAGTTGCATCACTCTCTCTCTTGAGATTTTCGATATTCTTTCTTGGTGGATGAAGTTGGAGCAAGGATGAATTTTGATGTTTGGATTATATTTTCTTATTTTGGAGCTTCTTGATTGGAAAATGTAATGATGGTTGGACATATTCTCTTACATGTAAGTATGAACTTAATGCTATTTTCTTTTACTTTGTCACATGCATTGATAATGGGATTTTCGCTATTTTAGAGCTAATTTTTGCATGCATTTGTTACTTAATTGTGGAATTATGTTTCGATATAGCATATCTCTATTTATGGGCCATGTTTGTTTAACAAATTTTCCTAGAGATCGAAGTCATCTTGATAAGCCATCTTGATTTGCAAACGAAGTATAAACAATTTAAGGTCACTCTCTTTTGCCCTAACGCCAAACGAGGTTGTCCTTAGAGCCTCCTTGAGCTAGAAATGAAATCCATTCTCATTATTCTTCTTGACTCCATATCCCCAAAGGAATTAGGCACTGATCCGCCATAAGGTGATCACATTAAAACCATTTTTCCTTCACCTTTTTCTCCTTCCCTCTAGGTCTAGCCACATTGGGCCACCTAGGGCATCATTTTCCCGACAAAATAGTCATAGAAAAAGTTTGATATCCTGGCCTCCCCTGGCCTAGTGTGTCCTCAAGATCTCTTCCAAATTTGAAGAAATTCCAACGGTGGGATGGTGAGATATCCCAAGCCCTAGCCCTGAGACAAAACTTTGCCCTAGGCTTCCCTAGGCTAGTACCTCATAGGATCATTTTGGCATCCTTAGGTGGAAATTCTTTCTTTGATCCTCTACCCCTCCTTGTTTAGGTTACGATCATCATTGTTTGCTACACTCCCTTCTCTTAAGCTAAGTTGGGTCCACTTGGTCCCGTGTGGTCCCATTTCTCATCAAAGTCAGTTCCTCAAAGACAACTCAGGAATCCAAGTTTTACAAGGATTTTAGGGATTGGGAAGCTCTTTCACAAGTCACACTCCTTTAATTAACGTAGCCCTTAAATCCTCATCTCATTCTCCTAGAAAGCCTTGAACCTTGCTTAAGGAGCAAGCAAGCCACATTCATAACTCTCTTTTAGGAAAGGATCATTGAGGTCACTTCATATCCATTTGTTGATCTATCCTTCATAAGTGACTCTCGTTATATCGGGTCTCCTCCCATTGCAGAAAGTTTGTAAAGAGTAGAAAGCCTTAGCTGAGGTGACAGTGGGCTAAGTCTCCATCGTTGCCCTTGACATAGCAGTTGTCTCTTTAGGAGTCTCTTTTAAGTCCCCTGCTAGTTTGAGCGGTAACAAGATGCAAGTTTGTCCTTCTTTTTGTCCTTCTTGATCTTCGCTTGGATGCCCAGAACTTGTCTTTCTTGTGTGAGACCGAATGGTGCTCTTGTGAAGGAGGTCAAATGCCTTTATATAGACGTTCTTCCTTCACGAATGGGTGTGTCTCTGCACTGGGGCTGACTTCACTTGAGGGAGGGTCGAGTTGACTATCTTGGAGCCAAAAATTCAAAATTCAAATTTGAAAATTCTCTTTTAAACCAGACATGAAAACCATGTCTTACAATAATTCTTTCAAGGGCTAAATAATCAAAATGGCATGAAGAACATTTCTTGCAAATTACAAGGGCTAAAATATAAATTATGAAGACTGACCATAGCTACAAAATCCAACAAGAAATAGAACTAAGTCAAGAAGGGAGGAATTACATTGATGCATACTATATTATCATTAATGGAGTAAAATGAATATGAGAACTATAGCAGACATCTTGTCTCCATATAATTGGGGTAACAATAAGATAAGGCTCTGAACCTTGGATGGATTACTTAGGGTGTACCATCAGGAGTTTTAAAAATTCACCATATGACAATTTCAAAATGATACGGGATGTGCCATCTACATAGACAATGCATCACATGCTAGCAACATATCATTAGTTGATTAAAATTATTGCATTTTAACCTAGAGATATGTCTATATCTGTGTGTCTATTTGTTGACTTTTCATATCTTTCATGCATAAGGAAACCAAAGGAACCTTTGAACGAAGGATCCTTTGCGGTGGAACCCCTTATATGAGGGGCTCCTTTTATCCCTCCTTTGGGTGGAACCCCTTAGATGAGGGGTGTGGGGTGGTACATAGGTGGAACCCAAAGGGGTTCTATGGAACCTCGGTGGGTTGGCACTGACTTGAGGACAGACTTTGATGCGGGGGTGGCACGTAGTGACCCAAGCCTGGGGGTTTAAGCATGCCTCCTGCTACCAGACCGTGAGTCTTTAGATTTGTCAAAATGAAATCAACCTGGTCCCCCTGTTGGAAATACTGAGAGGGGGGTGAATCAGTATTTCTTTTCAATTGTTATTTTTACCAGTTAGATCACTTATATTTAGAACACAAAATGAACAGTAAGAATAAATGCTTTTATTAATTTCTTCTTTACAATAAATCAAGTACAATATATGTAGGGCTCCAACCACAGATGAAGACACCAATCTTCAATCTCCCAGGAGCTCCGACTTCTTTGCCAAGCACGAGCTTGAACTTCAAGGCTCTAACCTTGTCGATTTGAGGGCACCAGCCCTCGGGGCTCCAACCCTATATACTGCTACGGGCTCCAACACAGTCTCTTTGAGACTCTATCCTCTCCGGAGCTCCAAACCCTATCTTCTGGCTAAACATATCAGATGCGAGGCACCAACCGCCTTTCTGCTGGGGGCTCCAACCTCTGTGATATTTTCGTCAAGATATATTTGGTTATACTTACGACTCCTAATGTCTTCTGCAACGAGCCCTGACAATATCTTCACCTTCAGCACTACCCTCAATCGATCTCCAAAGCACTTAGCTCATCAATGACAACTTGGTCTTCTCATGAAGGTGTCACCACTGCTCTTCATGTTACCCGACCAAAATCCTTCAAGGTCACCTCATGATGACTTTAATCATGCATCAAGATCTCCAAGATTGTCTACAAGAGTCTTCAATTCTAAGCCCACTCGAAAAATGTCTTAATAGCTGCTACAAGAGGATTCAACTAATACTCCTCAAGGTATGCTTTAAATCCACTCTTCAATATGGTCTCCAACAAGTTCAAGTCTTCACGATTGTCTCCAAGATCAGCTGCTCTAAGGTCTTCAAGATGTATTCACCAAGAGTCTGTTGAATTCTTAGTTAAACTGAGAAGGGGGGGGGTGAATCAGTTTAACACATATATGAGCTTTTCAACTTTTTCATCAG
This sequence comes from Pinus albicaulis, assembly GCA_034641835.2. Classification (NCBI taxonomy): domain Eukaryota; kingdom Viridiplantae; phylum Streptophyta; class Pinopsida; order Pinales; family Pinaceae; genus Pinus; species Pinus albicaulis. Next base: position 306,471,268 of record CM076583.1, read on the forward strand.
CTAATTTACAGCTTACTTTTATAATCAACCTTAGTACATGAACAGTCTTAATATGATGTTGCAAGTATTAAATTAATGTGACTTCAGACTTATTATGAGAGCAGCAAACATTAAGCAAATTTGGTAAATCATCTCAGTACACAGACAACACAGATAGAGACAGCAGATTTAAGTGGAAACCCATAAAGGGAGAAAACCACATCTTATTATTGTTGTGATGCAAAGGCAAGCTCCAACTCCCTCTCACCACTGTTTTTCCGCAGGCACCGACCTACAGGAGGCACCGACCTACAGGAGGCACCAACCTCAATTCTGCAAGCTACAACTTGCAAGGAAGCTCCAACTCCCTTCAATTTTCTGCAGGCTCCAACCTCAGTCAGCTACAACTAACAACCATCAAGCTTCAACTTGATAGGGAAGCTCCAACTTCCTCAATTTATCAACCAGAATGTTTGCTGATTTACCTCAGATATCAGCTCTGATCTGTAGCATCTCTTTCTGCTCTCCTTTTCTTTATCTTCTCTGCCTCAATCTTCTATATTCTGCATTCTCTATATTTACTCTCTCTCTCTTTTCTCTTCATATCAAGATGATATTATTTATATAGATTTCTTGATGACTGTTTGTTTTCCTTTAGGAATTCGAAATGGATAGTCATACTTCTTGGTCTTCTGCCTTCTCATTTCTTTTCCAGCTCACTCAAAAAAATGTAATTGTAGGTGCTTATTTTAATATTACAGTGGGATTTTGTTTTCTTCCGGAGACTTGCCAATGCATCACAAACAATAAAAAATCAATTACAATATTTACATTCACATATAATGAAAACTTCGGCTCACTCATTCAGCCTCTTGGCTCGCTACGCATTTGTCTTTTCTTTCACTGTGTCTTTGTCCCTTTCAGCTCTATTTGTTTCCTTATTCACTGTCACAGGGTAACGACCATCTGTCATACATATGTAACTGTGCTTTTTATATCAAGCTAATTGATTCTCGGCACAATAATAAAAAGACATTTTGATATGTGCACTGTCGTGGTGTAACTACTATGTATCTGTAACAGCGCCTTTTATATATAACACAACTTCAGCTCTCGGCATAATAGTAAAACCCTGTTTAACATATAAAATGCCCTTTTGGGCCCACCATCCGAACTTTGTTTTGTGCTCCGATGCGATGAGTCTCCTCCGATGATTTCCGATTGCGATTACACCCCTTGTGATTGTTCCGATGCGATAAATCGCAGTCGCAAACTTCATTGGTATGTTCCACTGCTCAACCTTCGTGTCGATGCAATGGTCCCACATTATATATATATATATATATATATATATATGTTCTCCAATGGAATGTAAAGACCCATGAATTCACTTTGGCGAATGCCCAGCACGCACCTCATTTTCTATAAGTTTCGACTTTAGCACAATATATAAATATATCACCATGTATGCAAATTCCCCGAGTCAAGCGTTATAAACATTAATATAAGGGGTCGATTCCATTTAATCAATAGAATATCATATATCCGGGCCCACTTGCCACGCTTTCTGATGCTATACATTACTCCTTGACTTCTTCCGATTGCGATTGATCGCAATCGCAAGCTTTATTAACCTGTTCCGCTATGTCGACTTGTTCCGATTGCGATTACTCCGATCCTGCTCTGATTGCGATTACTCTGATGCGATGCGATTACTCCGATTGCGATTAATCGCAATCACAACTTTTAGTTGCAAGTTCCGCTGCCCTGCTTTCACTCCGATGCGATTGACCACTGTTCATTTAAATGTGCCGATGCGATTGGACCGGAACTTAAACCTATAAAATCATAATTTATAGACCCATCGAGTCCGGCTTCAATTGCAATCGCAACTTCCATTGAGATGTTCCGATGCTCCGCTTTAACTCCGATGCGATTGGTCACTGTTCATTAAAATGTGCCGATGCAATTTGACTGGAACTCAAACCCATATTGATCATAGTTTATACGCCCATCGGGTCCGGACTTCAATCGCAATCGCAACTTTTTTTTCATATGATCCGCTACCAACCTTTTTCCGATGCGATTGATGAGGGTCCCTGTTATGAACCTGTTGTACTATACAACAACCCTCCCTTTTTCTTAATTTTAGAATAAAATTCATTTAGAAATAGGGTCCCTTTTTCTTTTTATAGAAATAAAAGAATTAGAAATAAAGATTCATTGTTTTGAAAAAGCTCATCTTTGTTTATATACAAACCAAATACAACATTCGAAACTTCCGATCCGATCCAATATAAAAGCTTTTATCATAAGAAAACAAGTCGAAATGCAAAAGTACAATAAATAGTAATCGCAATCGGAAATCGGAGAAAACCCTTAGAGGAAATTTGACATAGAAATCCAAATCCTCCGATGCGATTAATTCGATCGCATAACTTCAATCGCAAAGAGTTTAAAGTTATATATTTATATATTTCCGATCCGATGCGATTAATCGCAATCGCATGATCGGAGCATTCTCTAATAAGCTCTTTGCAGGCAATTTCATATTCTTCGATGCGATGTGCACTTATTATAAAAACACTTTTCAAAAGGAAAACAAACATTTGTCCGCGTAAATAAAAAAAAACTTTTATATGGTGGACCCCACCATCGGAAATCGGAGAAAGCTATTAACAATTCTTTTCGATTGAAACTTCCCGATCGCAATCTATAACCATCGAATCGAAAATCGGCAAAAGTTTACAATCGCAATCGACAAATCGAGAAGTTTGTTTTGTAATATTTATGTGCCATTTGAAAACTTTCGATGCGATTGATAAATCACATTTATTATATTCGAAAAGTTCAGAATAGGTGAATATTATAATATTTTACAAGCGCCAAATCTTCATTTGTACGTAGGAATTTAATAGCAAAACGAATGAATATTGGTTGATGATTTGGTTTTTAATACGTGAGTGTGACCCAAAAAGAACATTTACGCGCTATACGAAACCAATAAATAACGAATCATTTGTTCATAAACGTTCCATTCAAGTTGCTTGTTTGTCACGACTGAAAGTTTATTGTTCTGCAGAGCCAAGGAACACCAATCCCTTTCATTCACAGACAAAGGGAAGCAATAGCAAACGCAGAAATGTCGAAGAGAGCGAGAAGAGCCAAGACCGTTGTTCCTGTTAAGTTTGTTGAGACTCCTACGGTTTCAAAAGAAAAGCCCACAAAACTAAGATTAGTCATAGATACATCATGCCAAGGGCTCGGGAGAATAACGTGGGAAGGAGTCTACAATCTATTGGAGAAAGAAAACCCCAAAGTCACAGTGGAAAAGGCATCAGTTCCAGATGAAGATAGCTCAGATTCTGACTCTGAGATTACTGAAAAAACACTTGCAAATTCATTTTTGCATCGAATTGCAGCCAGAGCGAGCATCATGCCTTATTATGATGTAATTCGATGGGTTATCGATAGTGTGAAGATACAGGACAGAACGTTTGTTTCAGTTTCTGGAGTGTCTTTTGGGTCGTTCAAAGCAGAAGACATTAAGGCAATGTATCACCTTCCAGACCCGCAGAAGGTGTATAACAAAGAATTTATCAAAGAATTCCTTGATAATAATAAAGTCCAATCTGATCCTATCAGAGATTGGAAGAAAAATCCAGAGAAGCACATAAATGAAGCATCCGATATGTATTATGTAGATTCCCTTTTACCTCCATATTGCTATGCCGCTGCCATGATGTGTAGGTTATTTGGCAATGATAATTCAACTAGGTTTTCTATACAAATGGTCCCATTAATCCTAGCTGCTGTCAATTCCGACATTATGGATTGGGCCGTTATTCTTTCTGATAGAATGGCTAATAGAATACTTGAGTACATACAAGATAAAACTGCTGGAAATTCCACTCCTTTTTTCTTTTGTGCCTATATTCTAGATGCTCTTTGTTTTAATTCCGAGTTTCCCATGTTTGGATGGAATTGGAATCCCAAAGACCCTATCCCAATTCATATATATCATAAACTTCTTTGGAAAGTTCATTTTCAAGATAATGTGTATAGAATCTGCCAGGGTTTCCTTATCCCTATTTTCCAAACCATTTTCAATCGTTTCCCTCCTAGATTCTCTGATAAAGCTAAAGCCGACTTATCCACAATAGGAGATTGGTTTGGGGAGGAGAAATTTACATACATCAGGATTTTTGGTAGTATTGTGGAACCACATGTTCTTCCTCTTATTGTTCCAGACAAACTTCTCGCTCAGGAAATTTTCTATCAATTAACAGTTGAAGGAATATCCAGATCTTTAAACAACAGTAAGAAGAGAATGTGGCATCAATTCCCATTCAATTGTGGTCATTTTACTTTAAATGACTTCAAACATGCTGAAAAGGAAGTCGCCAAAATAAAGGGTTGTAAATTTGCAACCATTCCAGGGAGACAGTATGATCCGCGACAGATAGCCTTTAATGTTACTGCTTCAGTTTCAATTGCTCGATTTGAGCATGAACCAGATGATTTTGATGATTTGTTTGTTTCGTTGAATGATTTTCCTCAAATTTATGATTTAGCCAAGTCTAAATTCCAGAAGGAGGAAATGAATAAATTTTTGTTATTCAGAAGTCAGAGATTGTTAAGAGTTCCTCTGGACCAACTAAGAATTCCAATACAAGGGTCAGAGACAGAAGGTACATCTAGCAAAACACCAGTAGAAACATCTGCTGGTAAAGTCATTACACAATCGGCTGTTAACCAGCCAACTGTACATACTCCAAAGGTGGTCACTGTTGGCAAACCTGATGCTCAAAAAGGAAATACTGATGATAAATCCGATCAAAATACTGGTCAGTAGTCTACTGCTCAAACAACATAAAGATGCACAAGTACTGATGCTGATGTGCATAATCAAAAAGGAGGATCGGATAGCAAAACCATTGAGTAGAAAATAGATACAGGGAAAGCAGACATGCAATCGGGAGGAAAAGAAACGACTAAGGAGATTATAGACTCTGCTGATCTTAATGTTTCTTCTCAGTTATTGAAACAATATGATCAATTCGCTCAGCAATTGGGACTGCAAGATAAAGATAAAGAGCAAATAGAGCAGGATGTCGAAATCATTCCTGAACATCCTACAGGGCAGATTGTATTGAAGATCGAGGAGATCCCTCCTTTAGATGTATTTTACAGCCCTAAACATAAGGCTGTTGTTAGAAGACAGAGAAAAAGAAGGAAGACGGATCAGGACATGTTTTCTACTCCATCGGAAGAATTTATGAATATTGTTTACAAGAACACTGAAGTGAATCCATCTCAGGATCTCACTAAGTTGTCTCAATATGCAGGGGCATATAGCGCTGCAACAATTGATAAAGCTGCAGAAGTTTCTCAGATGATGACTCAGAAAGATCTCTATATAGCTTCACTTGAAGAGCAAACTAAGGAAAGTCAGCAAAAGGTTGCTCAATTGCAACAACAACTACAAGATCAAGAACTCAGGTCCAAAGAGTTAGAAGAAAAGCTGGCCGAAGAAAAGAAGAAAGTTGATGAACAGGTCTTAGGCAAACAACAAAAATTGAATGAAGAAATTTCCAAGTTACAAGGTTTATTACAAAATGAGAAGAATGCGAAAATTGCACAAGAAAAGGAGTTTCAAACAACTTTAGATAAGTTTAAAGATTTCCCGAAGTTAAGTGAATTCAAATCGGAAGCTCTTGAAGCTAATAAACTACTGTCTCAGCAATTAAGTGAATTTTGTGCAAAGCTATCACAGGCAGAACCTTTTTGTGATATTACCTCATCCTTGATCCAGAACGTCATTACTCTCAGACAAGAAATTGATGATGCTAATGAAAAGATTTCTGAATTTCTCAATTGGCAAGATACAAAAAAAGGAAGAGAAGCTAATCTTCCTAGAATAGAGGAAAGACATAAAGAAATCTTGTTTACAGAATGGGAACATCAGATAATGAAAGCTGAGAGAGCAATATCAAGGGCTAGGAGCATGATGAATAATATCACACAATTTATAAATGACAGCTTGTATTCAATCAATCTCATTTCAGACTGTGTTCCTGGCAATTTTCCTAAAGTGAAAGAAACTGAAAACAGATGGAAAGAAGAAATGATCAATAAAAGTCAACAAATTGACAAACTTCAAGCAATATCTTGGGACAGTATGTGGACTCATTTAATTAAGCCAAACAATCAACAAATGGCTATTAAATTCCTTTCAAATGCTGTCGATTGTTTAATTCCGGAATTTTCCGATGCCACCTACGCTGGACAGCTGCATTCCGAGATGAGTCATCCACCGAGACTCCAAGATATGCTGAAGATTTGCAACTTGGCTACATCAAGCGAGAAAGAAAAGCAATGAATCAGTTTCATTTAAGATAGCAGTTCTATTTTTAATTTGATAGATTGTAGCAGTAGTAGTAGGATTTTGTTATGTAATTTCTTATTTAAATCCCTCTCATGCATTTAGAGAAGGATCCGAAGTTGTAATATTTTTTGGACTTGGAGCTTACATTTATGTACTCCATTCCCTCTTATATTTGATAAAGGATCACATCTGGTGATTTTTGTGTGGAAATTATCTTTGAAGTGTTGCATTTCTGTACCTTTGGATTTAATTTTACATCGGAGTTACTGGATTAGAGTATCACATTTCATTTGACAGTCTTCAAGATGAATGAGGTATTTCTATCTGTTCACTGTTGATTTCCTTTTTTATATGATATTCGCTTGAAGAATTTGCTATCATTTATATATTTGGTTTTCATAACGTTTCCTTTTATATATCATTTCTGAGTATAATTGAAATGTTGTCTTTCATAAAGCATATATAGATGGTATACAATGATGAATGCAATATGCTAATATAACTCTGTTTAATTTCTTAAACAGAGTTATCTTTATTCGTTTCTGCACATTTCAATTTAAATAATAATACATTTTCATGGTTATTGTTAAATCGGAACAATCTTAAGTTGTATTCACATATAATTACCCGAGTTAGTGTTAGAATTTCTTTATCAGCATTTAGTTTAATTAGATAGTTTTATTTCAGTCAATTTAGTCCCATTTTCACTCATCCAAATCAATCCCCTCACCAACCCATTTAGTTATAAGGAAACTGGTCCTTTAAATCCAGTCGGAGCCACCATACCAAACGGAAAAGGAGTTGTCCTAAGGTCCCGACCAGGTGGTTTTCCCCAATGTTTGAAGCAGAGATTTTCTAGGCTTAACCAGAACCTAATTCATAACTAAAGTAATAAATATAGTCATTAATGGAATAAATACAAATAAATGTAATTACTAGCTAATCAATTAGGATTATGTTAAATAGTCATTAGGTTAATGGAAAGGCATGTCTAAAAGACATGTCCATTCATGAAAAGGTACCTGCATAGGTATAAAAGCGAGACCTCATTGTAATCATTCAATCATGTCTTATATCATATCAATAAAATATTTATTATTATAAATACCTCGTGTATTTTTATAATTAAAGCTATTTCTGCTATCAAAGTCAACAAGCATACAAATCTTGCTGCTACAGTAACCAAATCTACGAATTCCGCTGCTACAGTCCCACCTTATGGTACTTTGGTTCTTTGTTTAAAAAGCGCTACACTTATATAAAGCGCTGCATATATATATGCTTCCGCTTCCGCTTCCGCCTTTAGTGTAACCTCCAGCTGGGTAATGATTCTCGGAATAAGGTTTATATATATATACTTTGCCGCTTGGGTTAAGATTCCCGTAATATTATGTATCCTCCCGCCTGGGTTACGATTCCCAGAATGAGGTTTATATATATACTTTGTCGCTTGGGTTAAGATTCCCGGAATTGTGTTTATGTATCCTCCGGTTGGGGTAATGATTCTCGGAATAATGGCTCTGCCTCTGCCTCTACCTTTCTGCGATAGCGGCTCTGCCTCTACTGCGTGACCGTTTCATCTCTTCCTCTGTATTTGCTGCCTCTGCCTCTGCTGCTCGACCTCTGCCTCAACTGCTCTCTATAAATATTACCTGTTGTCTTCTGCTGCTATTCTTTGCCTGTCTCTGCATCTGCTGCCTTCTTTGCCATCAATGACAATATTTCCAACAGAGTCCTCTTAAAGACTGCTCCAAGCATGCCCAATATATTGTTCTCAATGTCAATCCAAGTCTTCTTCGAAGAACCTTCAATAGTTGCTTCAAAGAGGTTTCTTTAGGTATTTGTTTGAGCCCTCCATAGGTGGGCTACCCAATCTCAAAAGACTGAACCTTCACAAGGATCATCACAGGTCTGAATTTATCCTTCAGTTCACATGCACTTCACACAGATACGAGGCACCACAGTCTCCAATTCTGAGCTGTAGTGAACTATCTCCGAGTCCTCCACCAATCTGAGGTGAGTTACCTTAGATCTGAATCCCACTGTCCCAAAGAATATATGTTTGAGCTAAAACGCAGCTACAAGTGACTGTAACTAGGGCTGCCCACAAATTTATCAAAGCTTCGAGCTGTCAAGTCTGCCCACAGCTCCAATACAAGTATATGTAGTTGATTGTTCACAGGTCCGGGTTTGATGAGGGTGAGGTCTGTGACTTACCACAGATCTGAACTGTAGGTGGTCTGAGCTCCACAGACTCAAATCCAAGTTATCTATCCACTTAATCAAGTCTGAGCTTCAGATCTACAGTCCGAATTGTTTTATTGTAATCCGACTTGCTTCTCACAATTTCTGCGAAGTTCGTTGTACCAGTTAAATGATTTTCGACCCAGAACGGCTTTAACAATCTGGTATGGTATTTCGTGTTCGATATGCGTCTTCCTTTTTCCGTTTCCTTACCCAAATTTACTAAGCTATATATTTATTTTGAATTGCTCTCCACTGAATCCATTAACCGAGTTGCATATTATTATATATATGATGAAGGAACCGTTGTTTTAAACAAAAAATCACTTGAATGTAAGCCGACTGGTGGAGCCGACCTTTTTTTTTTTTTTTCTCAAGTCTAGCGTGGAGCGGATAGGACGATGTGGGAAGCAGCTGAGGTGTGAAACCATAGGATGATATGGACGTAGGCACCATCGTGAGGTTATAACGGACATAGGTTTTATATCTAATATATATATATATATATAAGAAATATATATTCCCATTTCCGATATATGTTATATACTAAGTCACAGGACACGTCCTCCAAGGTCCCGTGTCCCGTATTTTACGTGTTGGACACGAAATACGACCTAAAACGTGTCCAATACGTTTTTTTTCGTGTCCTCCGAAACCGAATACGTGTCCTCCGTTTTAGCATTCGTGTCCTTAAATAGAATACTCGTGTCCTCCGTTTTAGCATTTGTGTCCTCCGTTTTAGCATTCGTGTCCTCCGTTTGAGGACGTCCCATGTACAGTTTGATGGCATGCTTTGATCCCTCAGTGCAACATGACTAATCTCATTTATAGTCTCTTGCTATACTGCCAGAAATGGTCAACATCATTGATAGGCTATAGCATTATTTTGGACTCTATTCCACAGTCCCGACTCCCAATCCATTACACACCATTATCATTGGGTTTTTTGCTAAACACTACCTGCTGCTTTTGGGTTCTATAATTCTATTTAGGGCACCCATAAAACCATTACTATGTATATCTGAGCCTACCTTTTATTTTGGTAATTCTCTCATTCTGCAGTTTAAGTGTTAACTTATTTTAGCTTATGCCTTACTTTTAGCGTTTAGCTTTTAGGAGTTGCTCAGGCACTCTTACAATTTTTTACTATTAATTATACATTTGGTTCCCATTGACCTACCGTTTTGCTCATTTATGGATGTTAATAAAATTATTTTATCTATATTTTCTCTGGAATAGTTTTTTAAAGGGACAACTTCTAATAAAAATGGATCCTAAGACATTGAAATTTGCTTTCAGACTTTAGCACTATCCTTACTACCTATTTAATCGAGAATGATTATCTCTTCATCATGTTGACAATGGACTTGTGTGGGAAGTATAGCTAGTTCTTCTACTTCGTGGGCTGAGGAGGATCTGTTACAAGTCCTCACTGTTGTTCAAGGGAGGATAAGTAAAACTTGTCAGTCAGAAGTCAAGAGGTAAAAGTTCATGAAATCACATAACTTTCATAGAAAACACCTACTCTGTCATTGTTATGCCACAGAATCCTTACACAATTACACTTACCATGCTTTCAGACACAGTTTACAGGATTATGGCCAAAACAAGAGAATGGAACAAAAGAATAAACAAACTAACTAGTACACATAGCAGCCCTGAGTCAAAATTATTTCACTGGGATCCCATTTAGAATTCATGTCTGGGTTTATCAATTATATCAAAATGAACAAGGCTTTGCCCTCTTTACATGTCTAAATGCTATGCCAACTCTAAAGTCTAAGCTGAGGTGCTCTATAGAAAACATGGTGTATGATTGCTAGCAATATTGATTGTCCCTAGCAAGAGGATCATTTCTTTACCTTGCTGCATTAGCTTCATGAGACACTTTCACATCTATGTTGGATACTTATGCAACCTCTCCTAGCTTCAACAGAAGCAGTGATCCGAATCCTTGATGAAGTTCCATTTTAATGACTCATGAGTCACGAGTCATTGACTTATTGACTAATGACCATGGTTTTAATGACTATTTAGTATTTAGTATTTCTTATGTGCTTGTAGCCTTGAAGTTGTAAGTTGTAACTTGTAAGTTGTAAGTTGTATAATTGTAATTTACTAATGAGAGGGAATTTTGAATTTCAAAATTAAAATTTCAAGAAAGTATAATTGTGTATATATATATATATTTTATTTTATTTTTAAATATAAATAAAACGTGTCCTTCGTGTCCTGTTTTCGAGGTCACGGTGTCTCGTGTCGAATACTCGTATTTACGTGTCCTCCGTGTCTCGTGTCCTCGTGTCATGTGACTTAGGTTATATAATATATATTCATATGTTATATATATTATTCTACATATATGTATAGTGATTTCTGGTCCCTTTTAAATCTTTGGCATATATACTTTACATCATTTTCTAAATGTCAGCACATCAACTTTAGGATTTCCCAACCAACCACCTATGTTTTAGCACCCTTTCATTAATGAACTTTTAGGGTTCTGGTTTTCATTTAAGAATTAGGATCTCAGAGTCTAGCGTTAGGGTTTTGTGAAGGGTTTTTGAATTAGAGTTTAGGTAGCAAGTAGGTTTGTGTGCTAGGTTTAGGAAATAACTAGGGTTTAATTATCATAGACTTAGGGTTTCAAGGCTAGGGAATTATGGAGCTAGGTCTTTAGGGTTTTATCATGTAGCAAGGGTTTGCATGATGTTAGGGCAACATCACAAAATCATTTCAAGAATATTTGTCATTCCAATAGTGCCATATTGACATCAATGACAACCTTGATTAACACCCCCTCCCAATGGGCAGCTTCAATTCATCCTGATTGTCACTGTGGGAAGGGGTTCTGGCAAATGGAACCTTATTTACAAGAGGATGACTTCGACCTAATGGCTTGGGCACCTGACCCAAAACTTTGGGAAGGGGTGGGCCGTTGTAATGCCGTTGTGAGAGGACACAGGTTGAATTTTACAGGGGACGGTCTCATTCAATTTTTGATGCATGGAATAAGAGCTTGGAGACACAACACAAATTTAAGATGCATGAAAAAGAAAGGAAAAATCTCGACAAAAGGAATGATGCATGATATAAAGATTGAAACAAGCACTGTTACATATCTACACCATGTCTCCCTTGTCAATTGTATCTGGGTTGAGTATGTAAAAGCTTCAGCTCTTACGGTTTACTCAAGCACTTGAGGAAAGCATGGGTTGTGTTTTATGCAAGTGGTGAGGGACATGACTAATCGAATCAGTTTGATGAAATGAGATGGAAGTATAAAACAATCCATAAATTAGCAGAGGCACCTAATTTTGTGATTCACATATTATCTTTCTCACCTCATCCAACAAAAAATCGATAACAGCTTCATCTTCAACAACTTCCTTTAATGGCTCCCTCAAAAACTGAGTGTCTAAATGAATCTGCTGGAATCCACTTCTGCTAAATGTTTCAAGTCTCACATACTCTTGAAAGCTTTTTAAGCACATCTTCACTATGGCTGAAATTACAGATTCCTGTGTCAAAAAACAACTCCACTAAGATCACCTTCATTCAAAATGATTTCATTCAAGGAAAGCTAAACTTATATTTTCATACCTGTGTATACTCGAGTTTTGTAAAAATTTCAACTTTTTGTTTGAACAGCTTGGCCATGTGACTTTCCAGCAAGCGACTACGGGCACGTTGTTTGCTTGAACGATTACCCCTATCATCTCGTACTTGATTACTACGAGATGAGTTAGTGCTTCCTGTACTATCAGAACGTCGATGTTTTCTTGTTGATCCTTGATTTAGAACCTGTTGCACTTCTGCCTCCACTGTTTTCATCTGGCATTGAAACATGAGAATGTATCAGAAACTGAAAAGAGGAATGATAGTTATTAGAAATATTATTGTGAATTATTTATGATACATATAGTGCAGTGTCTCTTCAAGAAATTGTATATTTTGAAGTCTATGGGAAACCCAAAATAAAAGAGGTGAATTCAAGAAATTTGCACAAAACATTTCCAGCCATGTAACCTTATTTATGATTTAAATTTTGGGCAGTCTTGTGAAGGTATTTGTGCAGATTTGTTTCAGCCATGTCCAATGAGCTTTTATGCAAATTTTTCCCAACAAAAGGGGCAGAATTGTGATGCAAAAAAAAGAAAAAATTTCTAGACATCTTCATTTTCATGTCTTGGTGAAACCATGCATAATTTTTTGACTGAAAATGTGGTTTAGTGGTTAGAAATTCTATGGTACAGGATGGTTTTTATTGAAAAAAAAATTAAGCAACTATTACTTCATATTATTCTCCTCTTTTGCACAAACTTTCAGCTAGAAATTATGTTTTTGATAAGAAAGATTATATGGAACAGCAAACCTTTTACGATGAGCTGTTTTGCAGAAAATTCCAGACAGCAAATGAAGACTTCCAATCCCCAGAAGTGGAGTGTCGTATAAAATGTTTGTAAAGCTGGAACTGTCTCATATTTCACATACATCTTACTTGGATAGTGGCAATGATGATTTGAGTAATCTTCTAGAGGCCCCTAAGCATTTGTTGTTTAAGGGAGGAGATGATAATGTTGTAGAAATTGCTATGGGATTGTGTAAATTTTAGTAGATGTTCTATGCTTTGAGCAACTTTACTTTTCTCACAGCAATCATACAAATAGTGAAGTAAAATGCAGATAGAACATATAAGTGGATCTTATAGAAGACAAATCAGAAACAGGAAAAATGTGGTGGTGCGTTACGGCAGTCAACAGGATGCTTCAACCAGCAAAGTCTCCTTGGTCAGCCAACCCAGAATGTGTCACAATTATCCTCCAATCAACAAACTAGTCAACCCAAGTCAACTCCAAACAAGTCAATGTTGTCTTGCAAAAGTCAACGCAGGTGTTAAAAGTCAACGCAGCAGCAGATTGAACAACCTTGACCTCGATTGCATAAACAAGACGCCGGCCTTCCAAAATCGAACTTCTCACCAAATTTCAGCTCAATTGGGATTGCTGACCAAAGTCAATGCTGGTCAAACCCTTCTCGCAAACCCTAGCTGCAACGACTCGTCCTTCAGCTCAGCCGTACAGAAATTCGTCCTTCTTTCTCCTTCACACGTGTGGGCTGAACTCGTCCTCCAAGGAGCTCGTATTATCTCAGATGAGAGAAGAAGATGTGAGTTGTGTTGTGATGAAATGTCGAACCCCGATCGTATTTATATCCATCATTGGGGTGTGAGACACATCTGCTGGGGGTGTAAAACCTTAAGGCCGACCTGCACATATAATTTATTATAAATAATAAATTCAAAATAAATGTTCTGCTCATCGGATTAAGATATATTTTATATGGATTTTACACCTCTCCGAAAGAGGAATCCAACAAAAAATATTAGCCACTTAATCTGAGCATCACAACATGGAGTTTGGACCTAGTTGTCCAAATTTAACAGATTATTTCATGAAGTTTAAGATGTGTACACTAGACCCGTCCAAGCTTGGATAGAGGAGGCTTGTAGTGGTGCATACCATTTTTGGCATGAGTTTGATCATGCATATGGTTTCATGTTGTATTCCAGCAAAAGTCACATGGATATTTCAGCATGTGTGTACCTGATATTTGATGTATCCTTGTTATGGTTGATGTTTGAACACCATACATGAAATCATGGTATTGACGAGGCACTAAAGTGGTTGCATTGGATTTATGATTTCACCTAGCATGCCCATTCTTTAATATTAGGGTAGGGGAGGAGAGAGAATAATCTCCCTTAAGCATTAGAGTGGAATGAATAAGTTCATCACATAAGCATTGGATTTTACTTCAAGTTGTCATTGCCATTGTTGGCTTGTGCCTTGTGTTGTAAAGCCAGTTTTGAACTATTGATTGATATAATACACAATATGGACTTGTGATGTGGCATTTGGGGATGATGATATGGATCTATCCCAACACATTTTTACTTGACGATAGTGGTCATCACTAACAAGTACATGTTGACATGTTAAGGCTCTCATGCACTTCCAAGAAGAGCACATGTCCCTTAGTTGGAGCCAGTAGTTACCCCTCATTTTGCATGAGGCCTATACTAGTAAATATTTTCACTACCCTTGTGATTTTCATCACAAAGAACTTTTGATGACTAGGGTTTACAATTGGTTCCTTGAATTTTTTATGACATGGATGATAATGTGCTAGAGCCTTTGATCTGTTGATTTTTCGGATTTCCTTAACTGATAATTACTTCCAATGATTTGTCCATTATTTAATTCTTCATGTATCACATTCATGAGTAAGCAATTATACATTGAAAATCTCAACAGTTAACAATAATGACAGTAGGATCAAGAAGAGACAGCAAAACACGAGACACAAAAATTACCTTGGGAAAATTCAAACCAGGGGAAAAGCCCAACAACCTTTTCTTAGAGAATTTATCCATTTCAACAAAAGATACAATCTGATTTCTCAGTCAAAAAATAAAGTGAAACTAACTAGTAACCAAACTCAGGTCAAGTGTAACGACCAAAAGTCGTACACGCAATGGAAATCTTTAAAATACTTCAAAAACATAAAGGTCCATTGTAATACACGTAACTGTATATTGATTATTGTATATTGAATTGATGTAAGATGATTACAATGAGGATGAGGGCATGCTTATACACCCTAGACAGATACCTCTTCACCAACGGCTATGTCTTTAGGGACATACATTTTCATTTATTACTAATTAATTAATCATTAATCATTATTATTGCATTTACATTATTTGTGTTATTTTTATATATATTTAATTTGTAACATTGCCTTCCTCTTCAAAAAGCTTTGTCCTCAAAGCTTACTGATGAAGGATCGGATCTCTTCTGTCCTTTGGAATATCTTCTTGTTTCTGAACTTTCATCTTCGTCGATACAAGACGATATGATGCTCTAAGTGATAGACAAAATTGTCGTACTAAGAATGGATCGGACCATCCTCGATTAACCTTCAGTGGAATCTTCTGATCACTATAATTTTGTGATGAATTGTTATCATACAACTGGATTCTGCAAACGTCATATTCTTTGGAACAAAAATATGTTGTTTGTGTTCTGAGTGATACTGGTACGTAGATTGATTGGAAAATCTGCTGTTGTGATTCAGATGTCGATAAAAAGTTTTTATGGTTGGACTCTCCCTTATCATGTTAGTGGTAGTTCCTTGAATTCCTTCAAGTGTTGTTGTTGAGTTGCTTACTAAATCATCATTTGTAAAATCTATTGTTTGAACTACAATTTCTAAATATGTCTTCACTTCAGTGGGTTTATCCTTTGCTTGGGTTACGATTTTAACCAGATTGATATTCATTTCTTTGTCTTCAACTTGGATTGAAACGACTGGAAACTTCGATACTACTTCTTGAAGTTATTCTAACTTGTCATTTAGTAATTTCTTGTCACTTTTAAGTTTCTTTATTTGGGTAAGCAAGGCTTGGGTATGATTCCTTCGACATGAAAGTTTTCCGTTTTCTGAATTGTTGACTTTCTCCTTAGTATCTTTCTCATTATTTTTTAAATTTATTTGCTCTAATAATTTTTTATTAAGGGTTTTTAGGCACAATTTTTCTTTTTCTTTTTCTAATAGATTCTCCTTTAGTTCCTTATCAGAACTTTCATTTTCTTGTTTTAGTCTTTGTTTCTTAACCTTGGGCTTTTTTAACTGTGAAAGTAATTTCCCATTTAGGTCCCTTAGACGCCAAATTTCTTCGTTGTTTTCTGTTGATTTTTCATGAAACCGATCTTGGAGATCTTTATATTTATTTTTTGATGCCTCCTTCTTTTGTTGAAGTTTTGTGATTTCTTCTTTTAATCTTTTAATTTGTCTCTGGGAGTTATCTTGATATTCTTCTGAAGTAAGCAATCTTCGAAATTTTGGACAAGGTATTGTGAGATTTTTAAAAATTGATAAAAATTGACTGTTCAACAAAATGGACATCTGGTCCAAAATGCAGAGTTATATATGGAATCCATAGTTTCTTTGTTCATCTTTGAAATAGACTCGATTTTTTTTTCAAAAATGGACTTCTTGTGTTCGTCAATGAGTTTAGGGTTTACTAATAACCCCATTTTCTTTAGTAAATTTGAATACCTTTATGGATTCTAAAAAAAAATTCCCTAATTCTTTTTTTTTTTTTAATAATATATATATATGAATCTTCTTTGAGTGCTAATAAATTCTTGGGTTTTATATATGGCTCTGTTTTTTATTCTTTTTTCTTACACTCTCTTTCTAATTAAATAACCTTATTCTTCTTCTTTTCCTTTTTTTATAATTGGTAATCTTGTTTTTGAATATATCTATATGTATTTATTACAATATTCCTTTTAATTGCACTTTTAAGGAGTTTACCTTTTATTAAACCCCTTCAAAACTTAAAAGGTACGATTACGAACGTACTAATTCAGCGCACCACTGGATTCATTGATTCACAGTGGCAATAATTCACTGGTAAACAAAGACAAATTTGGCCTCCTGAAATTTCGGTTTGCTTCAAATTCCTTCTAGCTTTGGCTCAGATTTGTCTTCTTGTACTGACTCAGATAAGCCCAAAATTCTGCCTCAAAAGATATCTTATGTGATCGAAATTCTTGCCAAAATGGAGAGGATGAATTGTCTATTTATAGTGATCAACACTGCCCCAAGAGGTGTGACTTTTGGGTTGAGCCGACATGAACTTATGGAGGAGTCAGCCTTACAGTTTTGGTGGCAAAATTCACAATTTGAAAATTCATAATTTTTTTTTTGGACCCGACTTGAAATGCAATTAATGTTTGTCATTTTATTTTATTTTGGACGATTACAAAATTAGTTATGAAGACCGACCGAAGCTAAAAAACTCCAACACTCCCTCTTAGCTAGGGAGGTATTCATAATAACTTCCACAGATGTTCTCTTGTTGAAAAATACTTTATTCTAAGAAAAGGTTGAATGAGCTCAGCGGTGTTGATGAATCCATCCACCTCGTGTTCAACACTAGAAATGAGGAAAGCATCCTTGCATCAACATCAAAGGAGGAGCTAGCCACCCGTCTTAGGGTCACAAACTCAACAAGTCATCATTTGGAGATATGTCAAGAACCCCACCTGACCCATGGTGAAACTCGAGGCCCATTTACCATTTCCACATGTCGTCACATATCATTGAATGGTAAATACCTACCCAATGCTATAAGGCACAAGCTCAACCCACTAGCCAAACCCCATGGAAATATGGTCAAAATCCATGACCAAGGGAGCAATCTAGGCCTTGATGCTTTATGAGCCAATCTCCCCAACCAAACTCAATGGCTTCTAGGTCAAACCCCATGACCAAGGGAGCAATCCAAGCTTTGATGCTTACTGAGCCAATCTCCCACGCCAAATTCCATGGCTTCCAGGTTAAACCCCATCACCAAGGGAGAAATCAAGGTTTTGATGCTTATAGGGCCAATCTCCCCAACCATTAACAATGGTTTGATGGTCAAACCCCATGACCTAAGGGAGCAATCCAGGCCTATAACTACTACAACATCGACACTTCCTTTAACCAAGGGAAACATTCTCAATCACTCCAAGGTTGTCCCAGAAGTACACTAACTTCATCCAAGGATGTTAAAATTTTGTAGAATCTTCTAATCTGATAATTACTTCTTCTTATGATTTCTTTAGTTACTCTTTTTCTTTCATTCATGTTCATCATAAAGCAATTACACAAAAGATCTTCAACAATAGAAACTCAATGCCAATAGGATCATAATGAGACAGCCAAACAAGAACACAAAACATTTACCCTAGAAAAACTCGCATAGGAAAAAAGTAAAACCCAACAACCTTTCCCTTAGAAAACTTCTTCAGCTCAACAAGAGACACACCTAGATCTTCTATTCAATCACAAGGTCAAACTTGATGATTTTTGGGTAGCATCGGATGTGCTCTAGCTCCGAAATTTTGTGGAGGAGCTAGAACACAAGAGATCTCCAAGACCCAGAAATCTTTTGGAGAAATTCCATCTGGAGCCTAATTTATTCAAATAATTAATTATTTTAATGGAGACCCTAAGTCTAACTTAGGGAAATTAAATAATTAAAGTGAATTAATTTACACATATGGGTGAGAATGTTCTAAGTAACGACAATCAATTCTTTTCTAATCTTAATCGTCGATTAGAGATTAGATCACGATCGTTGAATGTTGAACAAGAAAAGTATTAAAGGAAGGCTTGGGGTCAGTTGGAGAACACACACATAGCGAAAGCACTTGAGCTAAGTTGAAATTCTAGGGCACGGTTTGCTGAGAATTTTCGAGTGAGCTTGCAGTGCAGCGAGGGGCAGATCGGCGGAGAGATTTCAGATCTGAGGTCGAGAATACATTGGCAGAGGGGCAGATCCGTGCCGCAAAGGAAGCGCAGGCCCAGGAAAAGTGACGCAAAGGAAGCATAGGCCCAAGAGGGGTGACACAGAGGCAGCCCAAGCCTTGGAGGGGTGATGCAAAGTCAATGTAAGCCCAACAGAGGTGACGCAAAGTCAATGTAAGCTCAGACAAAGGGACGCAAAGCTAGAAGAGGCTGACGCAGTCACTCAGAGAGTTGCGTTGGGGTTTCAGTGGGCCAGATAGGGCTCGTATTCAGCAGATCCAGAAGGGGTGACGCAGCCACACTGAAGGGTGATGCAGTAACTACGTAGGCACCTATGGGGCTCTTCATCCTCAACTGAATCAACCATATTATCTGTCTCCGAAGATAGAGGTACTTCTACCGGGATTTTCTCTGTTGGGTAAACCACTACTGGTACCCTAGTTTGTATTCAGAATTCTGCATAATAATAAAACCCTCAAGAGTTTTTGCATTGGTTTTCCCGTTTTGGGTTTTTTCCAGGGACATTTGTCTAAAAATCTTGTGTGTCCTTTGTCGAATATGCTTAATTCTTCAATACTTGATCTGTAAATTTGTGTAGGTAGCAGTATATTTACTTCGATGTTTTTCATGTATGTTTCAGAAAATTATCTTGTTAAATTAATAAAACAAGTAGAAGAAGTAAATCAGATTACTGCGGTAGGATTTTTGCATAGTAGATTCAGAAATTTTCACATGGTATCAGAGGGATTGCAGATCAGCGATAGCTAAAGCCATCAGCAAAGTGATAAAGTTTTTACTACAGGAAAAAGGTTGTCCCGAGTGACAGTGCAGATCCAGAAGAGGCAGCATACCAGAGTGACAGCGCAGGCCCTAGAGAGGTGATGCAGAGCCAGCCTAGCTCATGCAGAGCTCACGCGGAGGATCACGCAGTCCGAGAAGGGTGACGTAGAGCCTGTCTAACTCACACAGATCTGACACAGAGGCTCATGCAGGCCCTGGAGGGTGATGTAGTCCAAGAGAAGGTGACGCTGAGCCAGTTGTCGTGACTAGAAGTGGAATTTGGTTCTTCGGAAGTTGTTGGTGGGGCATTGTTCTGTCGATGTAGAACAGTGTCTAGCAGGGTTGACAAAGTAGGGGAAACAGTTCCTCAGCAGACTTTCTCACCATGAAGTCTGAAGTCTGATCAGCGGAGTGATTGGAGAGGGTTGATTCAACAGGAGCTTGTGGAGGATTTCCAGGAGGGAAATTACTTGTCAGAGGGATCGTATTCTCTAGAGGGTTTCTAGCGCCAAGAAACCCAGATCTGTGTCTTTTGTTGAGAGTAGCAGCATAAGTAGGGAGAGAAGTTTTTCAGCTTCGACATCTTTTGAGCAGAGATGGTCGCACATGGATTGAGGGATCACAATAGGTTGGATGGAGTATCCAACTTCGTCTTCTGGAAGCCCAGAATCCTCTCAATTCTGGATGAACATCGTATCAAATATCATGCTGAGAAGGTTGTAGTTGTTCCTGTTGGCGTTGATCCGTTGAAGAAGTATGAGGAAAATCAAGCAAGGGACAAGCTCTTGATTATGGATGGGGTCAACGATCATGTGGTCCCACCAATTGCCGAGAAGAATATGGCAAATGAGATGTGGACGACATTAACCACAATGTATCAAGGGACTTTTTGCCAAAGGAGAATGCTTCTAGAGAATCAGCTTCGACTATTTCAGATGCATAAGGGAGAGGAAATCAACCCCTTCCTCATTAGATTGAAGACGATTCGTGATCAGCTAGCTGCTATGGGGGCCACTCCTGATGAGGGTCTATTGGTCAGGACTGCCCTGAATGCAGTGTCTGAAGAGTGGGAGACCTTTGTCCAAGGCATCTTGGGCATAGCTACACTTCCGAATTGGGAAGACATGTGGGTAACTCTTTGTCAAGAAGAGATCCGGAGGATGACCAAGGCAGGCAGCACCAGCGGCGGAATCAAGATCAACAAGGAGGAGGAGTAAGATGCGGCTCTCGCATCTAAGGGACAGCAGGGGCAGTGAGGGAAAAAAAGGGAGACCTTTCAAAGGTCAGGTGCTTCAAATGTGGTGAACTAGGACATTTCGCCACTACTTGTCCTCAGAAGAAGAAGGGCAAGGAAGACTCGTAGGCTGTAGCAACAAAGGGTGATGATGGGAGTGATAACGATGTGGCTATGAGTGCTCATGTACCTCGAGAGAAGAGGTGGGGCGACATAGATCTGTAGATTGACCTACAGATAGCAGTGAGAGGGGCAAGATCCTTGAGGTGCCCAAACTCTTGGATCACATACGAGCTACAGGAGCCCTTAATGATGGTAGCAGGATCACTGGAGTCAGTTGGTGCAAAGGATTGTGGAGGCACATTGTTAGTGCTAGAACGCTGAAGACTGTGGCAGCGCAAAGCAGAGGCAGCAGTAGCGCAGAGGTTGATGGGAGCGCATAGGCAGTGATTACGCAGTGCAGAGCAGTAGCAGCGCAGAGGCACCAGAGGGACAATGCAGATAATCTGCAAAGGGTGTTTCAGTATCGATATGCAGCCAGACTTACTTGTCTGTCAAGATTTTGGGTCATGTCCTTCAGTTGCTTAACTCTCAGAAACTGAGTTGCAGTGCAGCAGATAGCAGTGGCAATGCTATGGGTAGCATGATGCAACATTTGAGAAGGAGCTACAGTACAGATGAGGCAATGACTGTGGTAGAGTCATGGGCAGCAGTACAGAAGGCAGTAGCGCAGAGGATGAGGGGCAGCAGGCCAAGCATCAACAACACAGGGAACTGATGTCGTGGATCAGGGTGATGCTTCAAGATGAAGTATTGCTAGAGCACATTCCTCGCTAAGAGGGAGTGTTGATTTTTGGGTAGCATCGGATGTGCTCTAGCTCTGAAATTCTATGTAAGGGCTAGAACACATGAGATCTTCAAGACCCAAAAATCGTTTGGAGAAATTCCACCTGGAGCCTAAGTTATTCAAATAATTAATTATTTTAATGGAGACCCTAAGTCTAACTTAGGGAAATTAAATAATTAAAGTGAATTAATTTAGACATGTGGGTGAGAATGTTCTAAGTAACGAGGATCAATTATTTTCTAATCTTAGTCGTCGATTAGAGATTAGATCACAACCGTTGAATGTTCAACAAGAAAAGTATTAAAGGAAGGCTTGGGGTCAGTTGGAGAACACACACATAGCGGTAGCACTTGAGCTAAGTCGAAATTTTGGGGCGCGGTTTGCTGAGAATTTTCGCGTGAGCTTGCAGTGCAACGAGGGGCAGATCGGCAGAGGGATTTCAAATCCGAGGCCGAGAATACATTGGCAGAGAGGCGGATCCGTACCACAGAGGCAGCGCAGGCCCAAGAAGGGTGACACAGAGGCAGCGTAGGCCAAGGAGGGGTGACGCAGAGGCAGCATAAGCCCAGCAAGGGTGACGCAGAGCCAAAAGGGCTCACACAAAGGAATGCAGAGCCAAAAGAGGTTGATGCAGTCATTGAGAGAGTTGTGCTGGGGTTTTAGTGAGCCACATAGGGCTCGTATTCAGTAGATATAGAAGGGGTGATGCAGCCACAATGAAGGGTGCTGTAGTGACTACATAGGCACCTGCGGGGTTCTTCATCCTTAGCCGAATCAACCATATTATCTGTCTCTGGAGGTAGAGGTACTTCTATCGGGATTTTCTCTGTTGGGTAAACCACTACTGGTACCTTAGTTTGTATTCAAAATTCTGCATAATAATAAAACCATCAAGAGTTGTTGCACTAGTTTTCCTACATTGGGTTTTTCCGGGGACATTTGTCCGAAAAATCTTGTGTGTCCTTTGTCGAATGTGCTTAATTCTTCAATACTAGATCTGTATATTCATGTAGGCAGTAGTGTATTTACTTCAATGTTTTTCATGTATGTTTAAGAAAGATAACTTGTTAAACTAATAAAACAAGTAGGAGAAGTAAATCATATTATTGTTGTAGGATTTTCGCATAGTCGATTCATAAATTTTCACAAAACTCACCAGCAAAGAGACTTGGTCAAACTTGGTCCAACTACCTCTTAGTCAATTCATAAGCCTACCCATAGAACTCGGTCTAGTTAGGTCTGTTATGGCAAGAAACTTGGACCTACTTCTCTGACATATCTCAGAAGTTCGCTCCTGCACTTTCTTAGAAATTCGGTCCTACACCATCTCAGAAATCCAATCTACATTAAGCCACAAGTTTGTCCTTGAATGAGCCTTAGATTTGTCCTATTCTTTTTGCCTTAGATGATCCAAAATTCTTGCTTGAGAGGAGGACAAAATGCATGTATATAGAGTCATATTGTGATGTCGAATGGGTGCCTCTTTGACTGGGCTGATTTGACTAGGAGTAGGGCCAACATGGCTTATTTGGAGCCAAAACTTTCAATTTACAAGATTCAATTTTTTCTCTTCTAAAAAGGACATGAAGGACATGCCTTAGAATTTTTCTTTTGACACTAGCATGAAGAACATGATTTATATTTATCATTAAAATATTAATTATGAAGACCAACCATAGCTACAAAATTCAACACACCCTCTTAGCTAAGGAGGTATTCATAATGACTATCTAGATGTTCTCATGTTGAAAATTTTCTCTAAGAAAAGGTTATAACAATTCATCAACATCATTAGCATTGTTGTGGCTCAAATTGTACAGAGAATTGCGTCAACACTTAGGGCAAGGGTTGCCACTCTAATCCTTTCCCTCTCGGTTTAAGTTGTTTCCTAACTGCAGGCTAAGGAGGGGTAGTCCCTATGGATGAGAAGATGAACAACTTGTTGGGAACCAACAAATGAAGGAGACACAACTGAATGGCCTAGCAACTAGGTTGGGATTAAAAGGTAAGTATGATTGTTAAGCACCACTTGACTAGATTCCTTAACATTATAAGTTAGATACAAGTGCCTTTAAGATTAAGTACTTGCACAATATAAATTGAATTCCCAAGTTACCGGATGAACAGTTGTTGCGAGATGAAAACTCTATCCTATATGAAATGCAAGACCTAAGTCTATGTGTGATGCAAGCTCTTGGTTACATTTAAATATATGCCTAATCTAGGTGAATCCTTATCCTTAATTCTTTTGAAGTTAGTCTCGAACGCAAGTTGTAGAAAGAAGTCCAAGGGAAGGAGGCTAAGGCCTCATTAACGATGCCTCCCGTGGAGTTCTAACCACCCGAGTGCCTCTATTCCTACAAGGGATTTCTCAAAAGAGAACTGCAAGGTCACTGTGTTAACTGCGGATGAGGGTGTAGACTTTGCAAATTGTGTGAAGAAGGTGATTCTATCTTCTTACAACCAAGCTTATGCTTGGAGGTATGTTTTTTAGAAATGCATTTCTAAGCCTAGAATGAGGATGCAAGATTTGAGTGATAGCTTCCATGAGATTATTGAGTGAATTAAGTACTTCAACAAGATAAATTACTTGATATCCAAATGCTTAAAGAGATATTCAATACAAGAGCAATGAGATGAAGGACTTCCAAAAAATAGAATTTTCAATACTAGTGCAAAATCCTTAACTTCCTGGTCCGCAAATTTGATTTGCTAGAAAAATATTCTTCCCTGCCCCAACAAATTTCTAGATTGGGTCCTTCTACATTGGAAATGATGCTTCATTTTTTTATTTGGCCTAAATTATTTTCCTTTGAAAATAGCCTCAAAGAGTCAAATGTTTTTGATGAATTTTCCACTTAGAGGGTAATTAATTTTCCCTTCATTTTATTTTTTGGATAATTTTTTAGCTAACATTACTTTTCTTTTTGCCGGAAATTAAAATTAAAAAGACTTAAGAGGGGCTTAATTATTTTTTCCAACCTCAAAGTGTATCTAAAAATATTTTGGTAATGGTGCTCTAATTATGAGGAACCATTCACCACAAATATTCCTAGATAACACGTTTAGATCAAAATATTACAATATCAACCCTTAGAATGGGAAATACACATAGACATAGACCACTTGAGACTCAACCAAATTTTGTGACAAGACACATGATCTAGTATGAAAAATAAATAGACATGATTAACACTAGGACTCACCTAAGACCTTGTCAATGAGCTCCACCCTAGCTTTGTGGTATATCTGGGAGAAAAACTATGCCAATTACTCGTGTTTACAAACACAAATAATTTGGGGAGGTTAAAAAACTCCCTAGAGTGAAACCCTTTGAGAAGAATCATAGGTTTACCTAGGTGTTGTTACATGGCTTAATAGTCACACTAGAATCAGTTTTACAATATACTTGCAGAATTTGGGATTACAATGATGAAATTGACTCAAAAAAAAATATTTGTTGATTTATATCCTACTTCTTGCACAGTTAACATGTACATGGTCAACATCTGGCTCTACTTGGGGACATGTTGCTTCAACAAGGGAATGTGAAAATCCAAAATCTTGTATCCAAGCAAACACGGTAACATCAAGTAGATATCCATTTTAATACATATCAAAATCATCATAAACCTCATGAAATAAATATGAAGTGCTGGAATAGAAATCCTATCCTAACAATGAGACCTAAAAACATGAAATATAAATTTTGTAATGGAAACTATCTAATGACAAAAATAAAATCTTATCTAAGAGAGTAGGGTTAGAGATATTGTACAAAAGATGCCCCATGGCATCAGATGTCATCTTTGTGGTCCAATCCGAAGAAACTCCATTGTTGCCCTTGACCTAGTAGTTGTCCCTTTAAGAGTTCCTTTTAGGCCCCCTGCTAGTTTGAGTGGTAACAGTCCCTATTATATGTTTAAAATCTTGTGTGAAGATTACAGTGTTCTTAACAGTATTTGCGGTGGTTGCAGTAATAGCAACGATTGTTCTTGTTGGAGTGACATTAAAGGGATGATTGTGGTTTATTTACATATTGGTGTGCTAAGCTAAGTTGTGGGTTGTAACTAGCAGAGTTGGTTGTATTGTTAAGGTTTGATCATTTGTGAGCAGAAAGTATTTTCTATTAAGCAAATAATTTGATGTGTAATTTGATGTGATGTTGAGTGATTTGTATTGCAGTGTAGTTTTGACAACAGTGTTGGGAATGTTGTGTGAGAAGCAGAGGTAGTGTAGCTGTAATACCAGGACTAAGTTAGCAGAGGATATGTGTCAAGGTTTACAATGCTAATGTGATTTGAGCCGGGATGCAAGGATCTGTTGAGCAAAGTTTATGCATAGGCTGATGTATGTAGGCATTGCTGAGAGGATAGGGTACTTGGCTAATATGCATGTTGATGATCATTGCAGAGAAGAGCAGTGAAGTTGCTAGAATTTGCTATAGATATACACACTAAGCAGAAGCAGCAAAGAATGTATTGCAATTTCTTTTGCACTGATATTGAGCACAGCTGGATCTAGTCTGAAAATTGTGAAACGTGGTATGTCGGTTGATTAGAGTGGCAAGGTTGTGCTAGGCAAAGTTAGAGCTTGCATAGGGCATTGGAGCATCCTTCAAGTTGCGGTTGGTAAATAAGGTAATGGAGCATCCTTTAGGTTGAAGCCAGTAAACCAAAGCGTTGGAGCATCCTTTGAGTTGGAGCTTGTAAACCAAGGGGTTGAAGCCTCCTTCAGTGGGAGCTGAAAATATTGATGTAAATTTATTGAAGACAAATATTAAGAAGCGTTAAATGGTTTTCTCCCTGAAGGGTTTCCACCTAAACATCAGTTGTCTTTTGTCATGATGTCATGCATTGTTGAATGGTGTTGTTTACTGATGTGATGTTGATTTATGTTTGAACTAACGCTAATGCTAATTTGAATGCTATGAAGATTAAAAATAACTAATTGAAGAGAGATATTGATTCACCCCCGTCTCAGTATTTCCAACACTCCAACATGCCCATAGGCTCAAACAAGGATGGTTTAGGATGAAAGAGGTTCATCACTTCAATAATAAGAGTGAGAGATGAAGACAACCTGTAAATGACGATCTATCTTGTAAATTAAAGTCCTATAATTAATTGGGGTAAAGACGAACCTCCTCAACTGAAACCTGTGCTAATATTGTTACGTTCCTGAAGATCTTACCCCAGGCAACCATTACATTCTAATGTATTTTCAGAAACTGAGAATTAGGATTATCAAACAATAAGTCCTCCTTACCTAATTAATCTTTAAAACTCAATAATACCTATCATCTTTGGTGCTTCCCTTACAAGATAAAAGGCCAGTCAAGACCAAAAAGCAATTCTGAACTAGTTTTGAAACAATAAAGCAAAAATACAAAAGAAAACCGAGATCGATGATTTCTCGTCAATGATATAATGCATTAAAAGCCAATTTCAAACTCTTAATTTTGCAATGGTTGTAAATGGAGAAATAATTTATACCTCTTGAAGAAGCAAATCCACAAACATGCGAACATCCCGAGGCTCCTTATACTAGAATACAACAAAATTAAATCATAGCAACACATAATATGCCAATAAGAATACCAAAGTAATCTTAAATAAAAATTCTAGGTAAGTCATAAAAGGTATAGGACTAACCTTTAGCCAATTTGGTGTTGCTATGCTTTTTTTAACCAACAATGAAAGCTTGCACGTTTGCATATTAGTATACTGCAGCAAAAATAAACATAGAATTATAATTTTTAATGTCAAAAGGCTTCACAAAGAGCTATTGATGCTCCAAATTTCGAGCACATACACCAATTCTTTCCTTCAAGTGCATCTACATTTCTCACAGTACTGTTTAGGAAAAGAGATTCTATAAGCAATAAAAATAAATACATTTACTGTAAACTATTAATGCAATATTCATATGATCACCTAAGACTAGAATATAGCTGTAGGGAGAACATATTATACAAGAAACCAATTTGTCATAAGAGAAAATATGTAGCCATCCCTCAACTTCATGCATTCAATATTAATTTTTAGAGGGTGAATTTTATTGTTCTTATTTCAAAAAATATTTCAATATTAGGAAGCAAAAGAATAAAAAAATAACATGTGGCATCAGTCATTTAGTTTTACATAATAATATAAACTAACAGTTAAACTTGATACTATATTTCCCTGTTTAATGAGGATGGAATCTATCAATCCCATTCTCTCTATGTCTGGTAATGAGTTGAACTTTGAAGTCCAGTTTGGAATGAAAAATTTAATTCCATGCCATTATCAATATCAAATATTTTGATGGATAGAAACCATAAGTAAGATTACATTCGTGATATACAAAGATAATATATATGAAAAAACCTCAACATTTTTAATTGACATAATGCAAATAGATCTAAAACTTGAATTGAACCAACAGACCTTTACTTTATGCAGCAGTGAATCCACCTCAACTACTTTTGTCAGAGCTCCAAATGCCAATCAAGCACAAAATTTTGCTCATGCAAGCACTTCTATCATCGTTGCTAATGTGATTTAGCATATCCATGCTCTTGCAAAACAGAATGGAGCTCCCAAATTACAGAACAAGCGTGTGGTGTAAAAGTCCACCACTAACAAAACGAAAATTTGAAAAGTAAATGAACCTCCAGTTCCAATCACCGAGCATATCAAGAAATATTTTCTGAAGGTCACAGAAATTCAAACCTCAGGGGGGGAGTTCCCTTGAAGAGGCTCTCACTGAATTTGAAGATTCTCAGATCAAGCTATTGAAGAAGCACTGAAGATTGCAGCTCAGGAAAAGATTAACACTCAGATGAAAAAAACAAAAGATCTGTCGGTGCACTTAGTTTAGGCAATTCATGTCCTTGGGCAGGATAAATCATAAAGGTATATAGTCCTTGGAAACAATAGAGGTGGACTGCACAAAACAATTTATGGTTTAACTGATCAATATGAAATGGAGGAAGGATAAAAAAATAATCTAATGCCAGTTTCTGCCACATTGTCAAAGTGGACCCTAAATTTGACATCACTTTTTTTCTGTGTTACTTCACTACGTATGTGTGTGTGTGTATAAATTAGAAATAAGTGAGTGCCATGTATGTTGTCCAATTACAAAAACAAAGCATCATATGGCATATTGTTATATATGCCCAAGGTCCAACACATTAAACAACTTATAAGTCACAAAAACACATAATAGTTTGATAGTTTGATAATTTGAATAAAATGCAAGGAAGAAAATATGCAAAACAAAAACACTATCCTTGCTGCCCACAATGCAAACTTCAAAGGCTTTGAAAATGACTGATCCAACCAACAAAAACTGTAATAAATGAGCAGAACCTGGAAATGTGGCCTTCAAAACACCAAGCTGTTTGCCGTAATTAGCTTTTTGAGCCTCCAAATCACATTGGAAAACTCCTAGATGGCCATGTTGCTGCACAAACTAGCAGGCCTAGTGAATAGGCAAAAGCTAGAGGGCACAACAACACTTGAGGAAGAGGCCCACTGTCACCACAGCCTAAGTCCCGTTCTCTTCTCATATTTTCACCAGCGGGAGGAGTCCCAATATGACTCACTTGCAACAGATATGTATCTAAGGAATGCTTGAAGTGAGGGAAGGTGGCTCATTCAATGGAAAGGTTCAATAATTGTGCGAGCTTTGGGAGAAGCTAATAAGAGTCGAGACCTTCCAAGAAAAGCCCCTTGAAAAGGTACGCTACATGAGACCTAGGGTTGAGAATTGACATGTGATATATCATATATGTACATCCAAGGTCAAGGTAGGTAAGAGAAAAGCCTATGAATGATATACTTCAACAAGTACTAAAGCACAATCCTTGAAGGAATCCCAAAGTTGAAGGATTAGCTTCTAGGGTTTCCACTTGGTGTGATGGCTAGGGCATCAAATTTCAAGAGACCACACGGTAGAAATTGCATAAAAATGTGAGGATCACTATGTTAGTTTTTGAAGCATCGGATGTGTTCTAGCCACGAAACTTGGTAAAGAGGCTAGAATACATGAGATCTCGAAGACCCAAAAATTGTTTCTGAAAATTCCAACTAGAAACGACTTAATTAGATTAATAACCTATTTTTTGATGTTTCCTAAGTCTAAACTGGGAAAAACTGGTTAATTAATCATAATGAATTAAGTCAACATGAGAATAGTCTAGAAATTCACGCAGATCGACTTCAAGATGATCCTAGACCTTGATTAAGATTTAATCTTGGTTGTTGGAGTCCCAATAGAGGATTATAAGAAAAAGTCGATGGGCACTTGGAGAAAACACTTCAGTAGTTGGAATTATTTGTCAAATCGATTTCCAGAGAGCAGCAGCAGTTGCCAGAGAGCCAGAGATCGAAGCAGAGACAGTGATCCGGAGGAATTTTTCCAAATCCGGAGAGGTAGTAGCAAGTGACAGAAGTGATCCACGCAGAAGAAGCGCAAGGACTGCGTAGCAACAGAAGCAGAGCAATTCGATTTAGATGGGGAGGAAGTGGATTCAGTTTCCAGAGGCCACAAATTCCTCTAGAAGGCCGAATAGTCATTTCCCGCAGCAGAGATGGGCTAGACGACTTGCTCAGAACCATATTCGAGCCACACGTGTGAGAGGCAGTGGAAGGAATGCCCAGAGGGCCTATGTTGGGGTTTGGACGGCCAATTTTTCTAGAGAAGCTAATGTCGGGATTGCTGTGGGGTGAGAGAATTTTCTCTCTAATTATTTCTGTCAGATAATTGACGTCTGGATTGCCAGTTGGGCATCCATAGATTGCACTCAGATTTCATTGCTGCTTAATAATAAAAACACTCAGTTGTTGCACTGGCTTTCCCACATTGGGTTTTTTCGAGGACATTTGTCCAAAAATAACTGTGTTATTTTTATGTGTGGGTGTGCTAGTATTTTCTCAGTTTCCAGCGTTATTTTCTTCTGCGGTTTTATTTGTGAAGATTGCAATGTGATTTATTTGATATTTGTTGTAGCAAATAAATTGTTAAATTAATTAACATTTAGAAAAATAAATTCCAGTTGTTGCAATAGGATTTCAGTTTTGAAATTTTCACATGGGATCAGAGCGTGAGTGATCAGTCGAGAAGCTTAGAAGCGCGTGATTGATCAGTCGAGAAGCTTAGAAGCAAAGAGGAAAATTTTGTTTCTCAGAGGGAGCAGCAGGCCGGAATTTTCTAGTGCAGCACGATACCCAGACAAGCGGGCCGAAATTTTCTAGTGCAGCACGATATCCAGACAAGCAGGCAGAATTGTTGGGGTAGGAATTCGTTTTTTAGTTGCAAGGTTATAGAAAAGTCGAGTTTCTCGAGTTAGTGATTCTCGCAGTCAGAGGGAGTATCTGCAACTCAGATTTTCGCTAAGCATATTTCTGGTTGGACGCAAAGGGTTTTGTAGCAGCAAAACCAGCGTCAAGTGGAAGAGAAAAGTACACACGGCTGAGGGAAAATTTCTCTCAGGGAACTTCGAGTCTTAGAAGTTCGATTTTTCCCGGCAAATTGGTAGTAGCAGCTAGTAGATCCACACATTCCAGAAGGGAGTGTGAGTAACAGAGTAGCAGCCAAGCAAAACGAAAGAGAGATTTTTCGATAGTTTTTGAGATGGCCATTGATGGGCTTAGAGATCAGGATAGGTTGGATGGATCTTCCAACTGTGTCAATAGGAAGGCTAGAATGTCCTTCCTTCTAGATGAATATGGCCTAAAAGCCTACATAGATAATGTGATGCCAGTTCCCAAGGATGCTGATCAGCAGAAAGAATACAGTAAGGAAATGGCGAAGGCGAAGCGGTTGATCCTGAATGGAGTCCGGGACCATATAGTGGCCAAGGGAATGGCCAAAGAGATGTAGGATGCTCTCTCCACGTTATATCAGGGTAATTCCGAGCAGCGGAAGATGTTCCTCCAAGAAAAGTTGAGATGCATCAAGATGCCGAAGGGGGAAGGCACAGATCCCTTCCTCACCAGGATTCAGGAGGTCCAAGACCAGCTTGAAGTTGTTGGGGCAACGCCTCAACCATTAGAGCTAGTGAGGTTGGCACTAAATAGTGTCTCTGAGGAGTGGCAAGTTTTTTTCCAAAGCATATTTGGCAGAGACAAGCTACCGAAATTGCAGAAGCAGGAGGAGTTGAGGCAAGCTCCGCTAAAGATCTCCATCAGTGGAAGAAGTAGTAGCAGAGGATCGAAGGTGGTGAAGGAGGAGAATGTGATATATTGCGACAACAAGAGTGGAATCCGATTGGCAGAGAAACTTGTGTTTTATGACAAGTCCAAGCACATTGAGATCATATATCATTACATACGCGATATGGTGCAAAGAGGAGATGTGAGACTCTGTCATACTTCGACTAATGGGCAGATTGCAAGTATAGAGAAAGCTTGGATTGATAGATGTGACCCTCCTAGGTAAGGGTCTCGGCTGATCGAGGACATTGAGCTATGTTCTTCCCCCATATCTAAGCTCCCAGGGTGAGGAATTGATTCTTAGAGCTCCTAGGGTTGAGGAACCTTTGGATTTGATAGCGTATACCCAGTTGGCATCTGTTTTTCCCAACCATCTAGACAATGAGTGCTAGTTGCTTGAGTTAGGCGCAATCCTTACCATTTATTATAAGTCGCATCCCACTCAAGTTAGAGATGCATATGTTCTACCACTGACTCTTAAGGGTCAAGGCGAGAAGATCAACAGATAATAGGATAGGTGCAATCCTTACCATTTATGGTAAATGGTATCCCTCCTATTAGGCGCAATCCTTAACTCATAAGGTAAGTGGCATCCCTCCTATTTTTTGTGGATTCTCGAGTAGTAGCATTGGCTCCCTGTTGGAAGATGATTCCCGACTAGTAGCATTGGCTCCCCGATGGTAGATGATTCTCGAGTAGTAGCTTTGGCTCCCCGTTAGCAACTATTCTGGGTGGTAGCAATCGCTCCTTGATGGATGTGGGGTGGTAGCTATAGCTCCTCTATGATTCTTCCTCTTTAGATTTGAGAATGATTCAGCACACAGAGTTGAGCCGAGATGATTAGAGGTGGGGCATGACTTGATGATTGCACATGATACAGCTAGAATTTCTCCCTAGCTGAGAGGGAGTGATAATTTGGCAACTCATTGACAAATTCCAATCATTAACCAAAATTGTCCTTTGAAGCACTAAATTTGGATAAGAAAAAATTTATTTTTC
Organism: Pinus albicaulis; assembly: GCA_034641835.2. NCBI lineage: Eukaryota > Viridiplantae > Streptophyta > Pinopsida > Pinales > Pinaceae > Pinus > Pinus albicaulis. The sequence goes on from CM076583.1 coordinate 306,504,312, forward strand.
CTGTCAAGCCCACAAGTACACAAAATGTCACGGTTGGCCTAATGACAAACTGCCCCTCCTCCATCGCATATAAATACAAGTGACCTCAAGCTCATTTGGATATCACATCGCATCATCTCATCTTCTCTCTCTTATTTTGATTTGTTTGTACAAGTATGAAGCAACTCTTTTTCACACATGTGGGCAAGAAGGAGGACGAAATTAGAGGTGGCCGAAATTCTGAAATGTTTTGCACCTTTGACCAACATTGACTACTGTTGACTTTAGCCTTTTGAGGAGAGTTTAACTTCGATCTTTTGGGGGAACCTCTGATTTATTAGGCCGCATTATTTGGCACAAAAACCGAGGCATTTGGAGTTGTTTGACTTGGGTTGACTACAAGAAAAAATTGCAGACATTGACCACAGAAGTTTCTCTCTTTTCATCGATTTGACCGGGTGTTTTGGACTATTTTTGGCTTTGTTTGACCCATAGTTTTAAAAACCGGAACCAATGACCAGACCGGTCCACCTATCAAACTGGTTTTAAAACTGGAACCGGTCAAACCGAGACTAGTTATTTCATGTATTATTTTAAAAACCGATTCATTGAGATCTAACCAGTCCCGGTTTGACCGGTTCCAATTTGAAAACCGGTTTTACATGAAATAATTAGTTTTTAATGAAAACAATTATTTTTAAGATGTAAAAGTTAAAACCATGATTCCAAACCAATAGAGATCAAATATGCAAAGTTTTCTCATCTATATACCATGTAAAGGTGAATATATCAAATTGGCACCAAGTGCAATACATATCAGCAATAGAATACATAATCAATGAGGTTGTAAATGGCCTCTAGATTCCAAAAACAATGTTATAAGCTATGGGGTCACTGGCCTACTACAAGTCTACATATCAGCGATCAGCATGATCACTCCTTATCATGATCAAACTCATCACCATTACTAGAACAGGGATCATCAACATGAACTAGATAAACAATTTGGTTGAATGTTTGAGGACTCCTAAAACTCCTCTGCAACCTTAGCAGTAGTGGTAGTGGTAGTAGTGGTAGCAGAAATAAACATCAAAACTACAAATAACTGATCAAGACGATAACTCATGAAACTCATCATTGTTTCAGTGCTACTAAAAATGGGACCATCAGTAAGAGATACATAAACATCATCTCGCTCAAACTCTTCAGACTTGGATTGCTCAACCTTATAATATGATAAAAATTGAAAAAGTTTAACATGCCTAACCAATGATTTTGGTTTGAGTGAAGGGTTAATCTCCTCAACCTTATAATGTGGTAGAAAAAGCTTAGCATGCCTAACCAATTATTTTACTTTGAGTGAAGGGTACAACATTCTTGTTAAGGCCATGGTAGAGGAGTTCAACAATCAATACCACCAACATCAAAACAGTTCAAAAATAAATGCCACCAGCATCTAGGTTTTTTAAGGGCTTCATGCTCTGGATCAAACGCCAATCTCATACCCTCATGCATGATAGAATCAAAAGAAAAATTGCAAACCCCAAAATCATGAAATCCTTAAAACCATTAAGTTTGCTAAATTTTTAGTGAACTCTAAAATTCTAGTTTCTCCATATCCAATGAGGTCGAAACCACTCTCAAACATCCTGAGTCATTTCATGGTAATGTTAAATGAAAAATGAAAAATAAAAGATATGTCACTTTTACTTAAAGAATTTAATGTTGAGATTTTGTATAGTTGGTGTAGCATCGAGTGTGCTCTAGCCCTGAAATTTTGTGGAGGGGCTAAGACACACTTGAACTCCAAAACTCAGAAAGTGTTTGGAGAAATTCCAGTTGGTGTTCAAGTTATTCAAATAATTAATTATTTTAATGTATTTCCTAAGTCTAAACTTAGGAAAATTAAATAATTAAAGTGAATTAATTAACACATGTGTTGAAATGTTCTAAAAGGCACGGATCAGCAGTCTTTTAATCTCAGTCGTTGATGAGTGTTTTAATCTCGGTCGTTGAAGGGTTCAACGAAAAAGTATAAGAGAAAGGCTTGAGGGTCAGTTGGAGACAGACACACAGTTGCACAACTGAGGAATAGATCTGGAATTCTAGGGCGGGTTTGCTAAGAATTTCTGGAGGAATTTCCTGCAGTGAGGGGTAGTATTGGCTAAGGGGATGATCTGATCCCAGAGCCAAGAGTCAGTAAGAGGCAAATAAGATAAGACAAGATAATTTTATTAATGTCCAATGAATGACCACAAAAGGTCAATGGGACTGCTGGTTACAATGATTACAGCATACTAGCTGGTGGACCAAGCGGTCCCCTTTCTTTATAAGAGCAAGAAAATCAAAACTACAAGGAATACGAAAGTAAAAGTCTGGATGATTGAAACATCTTGACAATGAGTTGTGATGAAGAAGTCCTGGAGGAGAAGGATGAGCCTCCAGAATGGGGGGGAGACTCCTTCTCCTAGCATCCGAGGCCGTTAGAAGAGGACTGAAGGAAGTTTGTCAATGTCTGCTGCCCTAAAAAGGAGTTGGACTGTTGCCGCTGTCCTCTGGAGGACTGTTGCAGAAACAAGGACAGCGCAGAGAAGCAGAGCAGCAGCTACGCAGGTGTTGCGCCGCTGCTATGCAGGGCTACGCAAGACAACGCAAAGGCACCAGGGGGCTTCAGAAGTTATGCAAAGGGTCTCCAGGGCCAGCATAAGGCCTGCGTCACCCATCCAGGGGTTACGCATGCGTCACCCTTCCAGGGGTTACGCAATCCCTCTCTGGGCAGCGCAATGGCATTCTGAGGCTAGCAAGGCTGATGTTGGGGCTTCAGGGGTAGCGCTGAGGGTTTCTAAGGCCAGATCTGGGCTGAGTCTTGTAAATCTCGTTTGAGGGTGTGGACTAGTCAGATATTTGGCACTAGAACTTCAGGTTAGCTGCAGATTTGATTTCTTTTATTCTCTGTCGGGTTTTCCAGATCTTGAACCCAGATTTACTGTACTCAGAATCTACTTAATAAAATAAACCCTCATATATGCTGCACTGGTTTTCCCGCTTTGCGTTTTTCCGGGGAATTATGTCCAAAAATCCATGTGTCGCTCTTTTGGATGAGCATACTATTCAGTAAATGATCTGCATGTGTAGGTTGTAGTTGTGTTTATTTCGATATTTTCTAAATCTAATTTCTGAAAATAACTTGTATTAATTTAAATCAAGTAGGAGAAATAAACCAAGTTATTGCAGTAGAATTTTCACATGGTATCAGAGCGATAGAATATCAAGTTGAAGAAATATTTTTCTGCAGGGTGGCAGAAGAAGCAGCAGATCCAAAAAGGGCATCTTGACTGCAGGAGAACGCAGATCCAGAAGAGGACAGCGCTGAAGCTACAGAAGGCCATCAGGCTTACGCAGACCCTTCCCAGGGCAACATAAGGATTGCGTCACCCAGTCTGGGGTTACGAAGTCCACTTCTAAGCAGTGCTGAGGCTACGTTGGGCCAGTCAGTGAGACGCAGTCCAATCATTTCTCCAGTTGTAGAAGAGTTTTGCCAAGATCCGGAAGCAGTGCTTCAGATCTTCAGCAATCCTGGTGGGGTGGAGATTCTGCAGGTGCAGAATTGTGCCTAGCTAAGTCAACAAAGGCGAGAGGAAGACAGTTACTCAGCAGATCTGAGATTCGATCAGGAGGATCGAAGAGTGTTCTCCAATTGTGTTTGGGTGAAAGATTTCCAAAAGGGAAATAAGTTTTCAGCAGAAGCAGTTCTAGAGGGTTTCTAGTCACTAAGAAACCTAGATCCAGAGGGAGAAGAAGTATTGTTTTTGTCAGATTTGAGCAAGATGGCTCGATATGGACTGAGGGATCAAGATAGACTAGACGACATGTCCATCTATGTTATCTGGAGGGCCAGAATCCTCTCAGTTCTGGATGAGTATGGTCTCAAAGATCATGCAGAGAAGGTTCTTGTTGTACCAACCGATGTGGATCCTACGAAGAAGTATGAAGAGAATCAAGCGCAGACCAATCATATAGACGGAGTCAAGGATCGCGTGATTCCTCATATTGCGGGTAAGACTACAACAAATGACATGTGGGTAGCCTTGGACACAATGTACCAAGGAGGCTCCGTCCAAAGAAGAATGCTTCTGGAGAACCATATGTGGTTGTTCCAAATGATGAAGGGTGAAGAGATAAATCCATTCCTCTTCAAACTTCAAGCAATCAGAGATCAGTTGGTTCACATAGGTGCTACTCTGGATGAGGGGCTCTTAGTGAGAACTGCCTTGAATGCAGTCTCCGAAGAATGGGAAAAGTTTGTCCAGAGCATTCTGGGAAGGGCAGCGTTACCATCATGGGCAAACATTGTTGAGATTTTGTGTATTTGGGGTAGCATCAGTTGTGCTCTAGGTCCCAAATTTTGAGGAAGGACTAGAGCTCACCTGATCTAGAAGACCCAGAAATGGATTTGGGAAATTTCATCTGGTTTAGGAGATTTTAAATTAATTAATTATTTTAATGTATTTCCTAAGTTAAAACTTAGGAAAATAAAATAATTAAAGTGAATTTAATTAAACATGTGATGAAATTGTCTTAAATCACATGGATCAAGCTTTCTTTTAATCTTAGCCATTGATTAAAGATTTAATCTTAGCCATTGATTTGTCAACGAGAAAAGTATAAAGGAAAGGCTTGGGGTCATTTGTAACACACACAGAGGCAGAGCACTAAAGAAAAGCTAAGATTCTAGGGCGGGGTTGCTAAGAATTCTCAATTGTTTCAGTTGCAGTGAGGGGAATTTAGACCAAGGGGATGATCTAATCCCGGGGTCCAGAATACACAAGAAGCAAAGAAGAGATCAGGAAAGACAGTGCAAAGGAAGGCAACAGCGGCAGCAGCAGCAGCAGACGGCAGTTGCAGCAGATGGCAGAAGCAGCAGCAGCAGACGACAGCAGCCGCAAGGACAGCATGATTTTCAGGAAGCCTTTTAGGGGTTACGCAGAGACCCTTAGGGGCAACGTAGAGACTGCGTCACCCAGTCTGGGGTAACGCAGTCCCTTCCAGTGACAGAGTTGAGCATTTGGAGGCCTTCAGAGGCTGACGCAGTGTCTTTCAAGGGCAGACCTGGGGTTTCTAGGCCTAGATCTGGCTGAGCTCTATAAATCCCATTTGAGGGTGTGGATCAGTCAGTATTGTTGGTCTTAGATCAGCGAGGTGCTGCAGATCTAGAGTTTTCTCTGTAGGGTTTTCCAGATCTGGAACCCAGAGTTGTGTATTCAGAAATATTCTTAATAATAGAGCCCTCCAACAACCAAAGACCGGTTTTCCCACATTGGGTTTTTTCGGGGACATTTTGTCCAGAAATAACTGTCACTTTGTCTATGTGTGCATGTGCTTATTCTAGATCTGAATTGGTAGAGATCTATTATGTGTTTTTTTTTTTTTATGTTAACTTGAATTTATTCAGTTGATAACTTTTATAAGTAGGAGAAGCTTAACCGGATTAACAGAAATAATTTATGCATAAGAATTAAGATTCAAAAATTTCTACATGGTATCAAAGCAATTGCAAATCTAGAAGGGTCACCAGCTGAAGCATCTGAAGGATCTAGCTGCAAAAAGCAGCTGGAAAGGCAGCAAAAAAGCAGATCTAAAGGGACAGCGCAGTTTTCAGGAGGAGATTCATGCAGAGGGAAGGGTGACACTGTCCAGTGTTGTGTCTTAGCAATCCCACGCAATTACTGCGCAGAGGCAGCTCAGAAACAGTGTTGGTTAGGTCTGAAGCCAGCCAGTGTGATTCAGATCTGAACCTGTCAGATCCAGAAAAAGTTTGCAAAAAAGTTGCAGAAATTCAGAAGAGCTGGTGGGGTTAAACTTCTTAAGTTTTCAAATTTTTAACCTTAGCACAAGTGACAAAGTTTGGGAAGAGATCAGCTTTTCAGAGAGTTCTTTCCAAAGGAAACTTGCAGTTTGGTCAGAGGATCAAAGAAGGAGTTGAATCATAGTTGATTTGGTAGATTTCCAAGGAGGGAAATCAAGTGTCAGAGGGAGCAAAGGGTGCCTAGTTCGAAAAAGACCCTAGATCCAAATATCTAGCATAGAGAAGAGTACCTCCGACACGTTCTGAGCAGATGGCTCCTCATGGACTGCATGATCAGAATAGGCTAGAGGGCCTCTTAAAATTTTCGGTGTGGAAATCAAGGATCATGATTGTCCTTGAGGCATACGGTCTAAGAGACCATGCAGAGCAAACTATAGCCACACCGACAGATGCGGATTTCATACGGAAGCATAGGGAAGCTGTTGGGCATGCCAAGCGGTTGATAATGGATAGTATCAAGGATCATATTGTGCCACACACAGCTGAGAAGAGGAGGCCTTCACTTCCCTATATGAGGGAAAATCGGTCCAAAGAAAGATGTTGTTGGAGGCCCAAATGAGGTCATTCATGATTACCAAGGGAGAAGACATCGAGCACTTCCTCTTCAGATTGCAGTCAATCAGGGATCAACTGACTGCAAGAGGTGCAACCGTAGATGATGCAATGATAGTCAGGACTGCCCTCAATGCAGTCACGGATGAGTGGGAAACCTTTGTCCAAAGTATCTTGGGCAGAGCGGACCTCTCAGATTGGGACAGCTTGTGATCGATCTTGCGGCAAGAAGAACTACGAGGGTTCACCAAGAAGCAGCACAACCTTGCGTTGAGAAAGGTTAAGAAGGAAGAGGAGGAAGATGCAGCCTTGACATCAAAGAAGCAGCCGAAGAAGAAGACGGATCTTTCGAAGATCAAGTGCTTCCACTGTGGCGAAATGGGACATTTTGCTAGCCATTGTCCAGAAAAGAAGAAGGACAAGGAAGCATCTTCTTCCAAAGCAGCGATGGCAGATGATGGGTCCGGAAATGATGTAGCCATGAGTGCTCATGAACCACGAAGGTGGGGTGACATGGACATGTAGAGGAGCTACATGGAAGTGAGGCGGGATCCTTGAGCAGTTCATCTCTTGGATCACAAGCAAGCTATGACAGCCTTAAGACAGTAGCGGGACAAGTGGAGCAGTGGGTGCATAGATCACAGATGAGGCATAAGCAGAGGCAGATTTGGAGACTGGGAGGAGCAACGCACAGCATAGCAACAGCATAGAAGCAGTAGCAGCGCAGAGGCTGATGTGACTTCAGCAGCGTAGTGCAGTATTTCTTACACAGTGCAGAGCTGCAGCAACACAGAGAGCTTTAGAGGGACAGCACAGTGCAACAGCAGCATGATAGATTTCAGCACAAGGAGTTGATGTGACTTCAGAAGTGCAGAGGGAGTCTAATTACGCACGCAAAGCTGTAGTTGTGCATCGTTCTTTAGATGCCAGCACAAATTTGTAGCCTATGGAGCTTCAGTGATGAGGATGCAGCCCATCTGACTTGTTTGTCAAAGATTGGGCAGGAGATTCAGTTGTTTCTCTCAACAACTGAAGTTGCAGTGCAGCAGATCAGCAGTGGCAGTGCTATGAGCAGCACAGATGCAGCATATTGAGAGGGAGTTGCAGTGACAGTGGCAGAGTTATGGGCAGCAGTACAGAATGGCAGCAGCGGTGCAGAGTTTAGTGGCTGGAGGCCAAGCTTCAACAACACAGAACCAGTGCCCAAAATCTTGTAATGCATAAGTGAGATGTATTGCTAGAGCACACCCTTGATGCTAAGAGGGAGTGTTGAGATTTTGTGTATTTAGGGTAGCATCAGTTGTGCTCTAGGTCCCAAATTTTGAGGAAGGACTAGAGTTCACCTGATCAAAAAGACCCAGAAATGGATTTGTGAAACTTCATCTGGTTTAGGAGATATTAAATTAATTAATTATTTTAATGTATTTCCTAAGTTAAAACTTAGGAAAATAAAATAATTAAAGTGAATTTAATTAAACATGTGATGAAATTGTCTTAAGTCACACGGATCAAGCTTTCTTTTAATCTTCGCCATTGATTAAAAATGTAATATCTAGAAAGGAAATAGACGACAATGGCAGCACAACATCCTGAAAATGCCGGAAATAGAACATAAAGCAAATACACACAAAATGCCGGGAATGCTAAGCCATTTTATTAATCTGAGAATATAATGAGATACAATGGATAATCAGAATGAAAGCACCTATTCTTGCTCGAGGCAAGTGAAGAACTCTCTCAGATATACAGGAAATGGCTGAAATGGGTTTGCTACAAAAACTAACGTCCGAGGTGGGGAAAGCTAGCAAATGCAAATAAAGCACTCTTCTTGGAATGGTGAAACTATGAGAGAGTGATCCTTGTAGAGATGTAGTGAAAATCTATGGACCACTGAACTCACCACCACGGATAGAACCAGGAAACCATATCGAAAATGAATGACTACTCAAATCCACCCAAGAAAGAGCCTTCCTCCTGGAGTCAGCGCCCGGGAAGGCTCGGCGCGGATACTTAGATATAAGGTGAAGCTTGGTCTGCGCAAACTCCTCAAAACCTCCTGCCGTATCTGATGACCCTCTCCTACGAATCCCAAGCGAAACTCCTGCAGAAAACCCCGCACCGGAACACCTCCAACAACAACTGCGTCCTCTCTCCCAGGGACTGCGCAGTCACCAAAAGAAGCACAGCTCCTCCGCAAAAAAAACAACCAAATCTCTCATAAAATACTGAAGGAAAAACCTTGCCCGAGCAGGCACTCGAAGTCCCCCGGGGCTAAGGGTGAGATCTCCGACCGGAGACACTCAACGCACTAAACAATGCTGCAGACAAGGTCAAAAGCCAGCGTGCTCAAGAAGACAAAAGTCTAGCTCAATATCATCAACAACAAGAATGCCAAATGAGATGGCTCTCCCACCTTTTATAATGCTGGCCCTCCTCAAAAACCATAACGTGGTCCCTCTCTCTCCCACGTGCTCCTCATAAGACCGCGTAGAAGCTCCTAGAGGCTACGTGAGCCTCCCCTCATACGTGGTGTGGACCCCCAAGGCTCCCCCTTAAGTTATAACGTTGCACCTACCTACTAGAAACCACTTTTCTTTTTTTTACCCATTTGTAGAAGAGGTTAAGTGAGTTAGACCCCTTTTCTCACTTTTATTTATTAATAAACTATAGTCAGCAAAACTATACAAAAATCAAATATTCCAATTAGCGATGCTAATTAGGAATATTACAAAAAATTTAATCTTGGTCGTTGATTTGTCAACGAGAAAAGTATAAAGGAAAGGCTTGGGGTCATTTGTAACACACAGAGGCAGAGCATTGAAGCTAAGCTGAGATTTTAGGGCGGGGTTGCTAAGAATTCTCAAGTGTTTCAGTTGCAGTGAGGGGAATTTAGACCAAGGGGATGATCTGATCCCGAGGTCTAGAATACACAAGAAGCAGAGAAGAGATTAGGAAAGATAGCGCAGAGGAAGGCAGCAGTAGCAGCAGCAGACGGCAGCAAGGACAACGTGATTTTCAAGAAGCCCTTCAGGGGTTACGCAGAAACCCTTAGGTGCAGCGTAGAGACTACGTCACCCAGCCTGGGGTAACGCAGTCCCTTCCAGTGATAGAGCTGAGCATTTAGAGGCCTTCAAAGGCTGACGCAGTGTCTTTCAAGGGCAGATCTGGGGTTTCTAGGCCTAAATCTAGCTGAGTTCTGTAAATCCCGTTTGAGGGAGTGGATCAGTCAGTATTGTTGGTCTTAGATCAGCCAGGTGTTACAGATCTAGAGTTTTCTCTATAGGGTTTTCCAGATCGGTAACCCAGATTTTTGTATTCAGAGATATTTTTAATAATAGAGCCCTCCAGCAGCCAGAGACCGGTTTTCCCACATTGGGTTTTTCCAGGGACAGTTTGTCCAGAAATAATTGTGTCACTTTGTCTATGTGTGCATGTGCTTATTCTAGATCTGAATTGGTAGAGATTTGTTATGTGTTTTGCTTTGATGTTAACTTGAATTTATTCAGTTGATAGCTTGTATAAGTAGGAGAAGCTTAACCGGATTAACAGAAATAATTTCTGCATAAGAATTAAGACTCAGAAATTTCTACATGTGGGCTATCCTCCGCCAAGAGGAGATCAAGAGGATCACCAAGAGGCAGAATATCAGTAGTGGAAGCAGAAAAGCCAAAGTAAAGGAGGAGGAGGATGATGCAGCCCTTGCATCAAGGGAAAGGAAGCAGCAAGGGAAGAAGAAGAAGGACCTTTCCAAAGTCTGGTGCTTTAACTGTGGCGATCTTAGACACTTCGCCAGCACTTGTCCTAAGAAGGACAAAGGATCTTCTGATTCCAAGGTTGCAGCAGCAAAGGATGATGGCTCTGATGATGATGCAGCCATGAGTGCTCATGCACCTCGAGAGAAGAGGTGGGGTGAAATGGATCTGTAGAGCATCCACAGATATTGGCGGGATCCTTGAGTCAGCCCTACTAATGGATCACATACGAGCTATGGGAGCCAAGATGATAGCGGCATGAGTCGAGAGATGGTTGCAGAAGGCCACATTGAAGCAAAAGAGGAAGTTGAAGAGTTGAAGAGGGAGCAACGTAATGCAGAGGCAGCAACAACGTGGTGGTAGCAGCGCAGAGGGGCTAATGGGAGTTCAGCGACGCAGGGTACTTGTGCTCACGCAGTGCAGTGTTGCAGCATGACAGTGTCTCTAGGAGGACAGCGTAAATCAGCATCCAGGGAGCTTCAGTGATGGAAGGCAACTTGACTTATCTGTCAAACAGTTGGGCAGAGTCCTTCAATTGAGTTGCAGTGCAGCAGTTAGCAGTGGCAGTGCTATGGGCAGCATGATGCAGCAATTTGAGAGGGAGTTGTAGTACAAATGTGGCAGTGTCAGTGGCAGTGGCACAGGGTGGGCACGGGAAACAGTACAGAAAGTAGCAGTGCAGTGGATGGAGGGAAACAGGCCAAGCATCAGTAGCACAAAATCCAACTTCAACATCTTGTAGTGCATGGTGTGGATGCATTGCTAGAGCACACTCCGTGCTAAGAGGGAATGTTGAGATTTTGTATAGTTGGTTTAGCATCGGGTGTGCTCTAGCCCTGAAATTTTGTGGAGGGGCTAAGACACACTCCAAAAAAGTGTTTGGAGAAATTTCAGTTGGTGTTCAAGTTATTCAAATAATTAACTATTTTAATGTATTTCCTAAGTCTAAACTTAGGAAAATTAAATAATTAAAGTGAATTAATTAACACGTGCTGAAATGTTCTAAAAGGCACGTATCAAGCAGTCTTTTAATCTCAGCCGTTGATGAGTGTTGTAATCTCAGTCTTTGAAGGGTTCAACGAAAAAGTATAAGAGAAAGGCTTGACGATCAGTTGGAGACAGACACACAGTTGCAGAGCTAAGGAATAGATCTGGAATTCTAGGGCGAGTTTGCTAAGAATTTCAGAAGGAATTTCCTGCAGCGATGGGTAGTATTAGCTAAGGGGATGATCTGATCCCAGAGCCAAGAGTCAGTAAGAGGCAAAGGAGCAGCAACAAGGATAGCGTAGAGAAGCAAAGCAGCAGCTATACAGGTGTTGCGCAACCGCTACACAAGACAACACAGAGGCACTAGGGGGCTTCAGAAGTTACGTAGACGGTCTCCAGGGCCAGCGTAAGGCTAGCGTCACCTTTCCAGGGGCTACGCAGTCCCTCTCTGGGCAGCGCAGTGGCATTCTGAGGCTAGTAGAGCTGACATTGGGGCTTCAGGGGCAGCACTGAGGGTTTCTAGGGCCAAATCTGGGCAGAGTCCTGTAAATCCCATTCGAGGGTGTGGATCAGTCAGATATTTGGCACTAGAACTTTAGGTTAACTGTAGATTTGATTTATTTTATTCTCTGTCAAGTTTTCCAGATCTGGAACCCAAATTTACTGCACTCAGATTCTACTTAATAAAATAAACCCTCATATCTGTTGCACTGGCTTTCCCGCTTAGGGTTTTTCCGGGGACTTATGTCCAAAAATTCATGTGTCACTTTGTTGGATGAGCGTATTATTCAGTGAATGATCTGCATGTGTAGGTTGTAGTTGTGTTTTTTTCAATATTTTCTGAATCTAATTTCTGAAAAAAAACTTGTATTAATTTAAATCAAGTAGGAGAAATAAACCAAGTTACTGCAGTAGAATTTTCACATTTAACATTACCATTGATGGTTAGTGTTGCTAGGGTTTATATGTGTAAGACAAATGAGAGGGGAGGCATGCTTTTCTTAAAGGGGTTGTTTTTAGAGGGAAACAACCCCAAATTTGCCTCAAAACTCACAAAACTGCATTTTGTGGGGTCTATAATTGGCCTGGCAATAAACCAGTCGGTTTATGGCCGGCCAAACCAAAAAAACGGTGGGCCACTTAGAAAACCGGGTTTTTCAACCGGTTTGATGGCCAGGGCTAATGAACTGGTCGATTTGACCGATTTCTAGTTCAGACCGCCCGGTTTTGAAAACTATGGTTTGACCAGCACTTGAGGTCGCACTATTTGACCTTTGACCAAGTTTGATAGGAGCGCATTAATCGTAGGATTGTGGACTAGTTACGGCACATTGACTGTTGTTGACCATTGACCAAAATTGTAGATTATGAAAGTTGACTAGATTTGACTTTTCATCATTAGCATTTTGGATCTTGGTTGGTTGATTTGTTGGACAAGTCAAAACTTTGAATTTGACTCTTGTTTATGGATTTGGGCTCATTGTACTCTCTGCTAAACATTTTATGACAATCTAATAGAAGAAGAATTTTCAAAGGTTTTCCCCCTTCTGGAGTTTTTCCCTGGTCTTTGACCAAATTGGTGTCTCTTGTTGATGCTCTTGATTTTCTCCTATTGTCATTGCATTTATTGTTCTATCTTCAATTACTTTTGATTATTGAAAGAATTAATTGTTCCTGAAAAGATTGCTTAATGAAGGATTGAATTGGGCTAAAGTAATTGACATAGCATAGAGCAGTGGGAAACTAACAAAATATGACAATATCAAATGATAATGAGCAAGGAAATTAAATAACAAGTACAAGAGAAGTAATCTAATGTTACAAGTAAAGTAAGAATGCTCACAATTCCAAAATATGCCAAATGAGAAGAAAGTTAGAATGAATGCAAGACTAAACTATGTAAGATGCAACAGTATTGATTAATTTTAGTTAAATGCCTAATCTAAGGTGAAGGCCTTCTCCTCAATTGTCAGAAACTAGTCTTAAACAACGTTGTAGTAAGAATTGTTGGGGAAAGAGGATAAAGCCTCGTTAACGATAACTACCCATGACTTCTAATGACCCAAACGCCATCGTTGCTACAAGGGACTCAACCACAAGAGAACTGCAAGGTCACCTGTTTTAATCGTTGAGCAAGGGTCTAGCTCTTAAATTGAATAATGGGGAAGGTGTTCCTAACTTTCTATTCAACCAAGCTTATGGTTGGAGGTAGATTTTTAAGGATGCGAGATCTAAAATCCAAGATGCAAATCCAATATGCAATGCTTCAAGGAGATACAATGATGTCAAGACTCAAGATGCTTCAAGATATAGATGCCAATCCACAAATTTATGTTAAACACTTAGAGCACAAGATTAAATTACACAAGGATCAATGAAACATGTAATGATAACCCAATGAAACAAGAGAAAAGTTGATAATTAGACTTAGATGAGTTAGAGCAAAAATCCCACAATGCCTTTAAAGTGCTTTTTTGAGATGATCTTCACTTAGTTTGGACAAGAAAATAAGTGAAAAATTTATGATATAAACACAACTAAAGAATGGCAGATGAGATTGCTAACCAAGGAAATAGGAAAAACACTTAGATCATCAATAGCAAGTGAAACAAGACAAGAGTATTTCAAATGCAATTTAGATCAAAGTTGCTTAGAGGATGTGATTTAGGATGCAATGATTAGATCTAGGATGCAATAATTAACAAATGCAAGAGATGAGTTAGTAACTAGATCCAATTTAGTGAGTTAGCAAGAATGCACAATATGGGTTAGTAAGAAATCTAAATCTAAGTTAGTATGTCAACAAGATATCCCTTTTAAATAGGTTGAAAAAAGGGATACCAAGGGATCTAAGTCCCAAGCTCCCTAGAGAGAAAGGATTAGTTTTATTATTACAATTACACTGGTAGAAGCCATTTGACAAAGGGAAAGGCTGTAAAAGTCTTTGAAGAGAATTTATTTACGATATATCTCTTCAACAATAAGATCTTCTTCAAGAGATAACAAGGAGCTACAAATGAATGGCACTGAAGTTCTTGCTCCAACTCCTTGATTAACAATAACCTTTAGAAGAATGGTAAAAAACCTCCTATGCTCTCAGCCTAGGAGACCAAAGACCCTGAAAACTCTGAATTTCAAGCTCCAAAAAAAGATGAAGAGTGTTTCAAATAAGAAAGGCTTGGACTCTAGTGATAAATTTTCCTGCAAAACCAAAGATTAGCCTTCAAGTACACCTTGCACTAGTGATGAAAACTGCTCACAGCCAGAGGAGAAATAGGCCTCTCAAAGAGGCTTTCTTGGTAATAGCAAAAACACAAGATAAGATCCACCTAAATTAAAGAGAAGCCCTTGTAAAAATAACTCAAATCTCTTCAAAACATATAGAGGGTTTGTGGATTATTTAAAGAAAGAAAACGAGGCCTCTTCTAGGCTTGCGGGCTAAGGAAGATGCCTCCTAAAACCTTGCAGCCTAGCCCGAAAAAATGTTGTATATATCAAGGGCTATGAAATAATCTCTCAAAGAATTTTGATGAAAACCTCCACAAAACAAATTGATTTCCACTGCAAAATGAAACAAGGGTTAGGAAAAATACTCTATGAATCTCAAACTCTTCAAGTGCAATAGATATAAGCACAATATTTCTAAATACTGATATCACTTCTAATGATATTGATCTTCTTTTAGTTTTTCCATTATATCATTAAGCAATTACAGTATAGAAATTCAACCATATAAAAGAAGTAGAACAATAGAGATCATAATGCACAAAGAGAGCACAAGATTTATTCTCGGAAAACGCACTTAGGGTAAAAACTCAGTAACCTTTTCAATAGAGAAATTATTTTGTTCAACAAGAGACACATCTAGACCAGTAGTCAACAACTAGGTCAAACTGACCTTCAACAAATATATGGTCAAACATGGTAAAACCCTTCAAGTCAATCCTTTCAATCTAATCCTACGGCTCGCCTTCTTGTTCTGCCCTAGGCTGAATTTCAGCCTCCCAGAAACTGCCAAAATTTTGGCCCCTTGCAATTGCCCAAAAAATTTGGCACTACAACTGCAACTACCCAGAAAATATGTGAACTAAGAGAGAGAGAGAGAGATTCCTTCCACACGTGTGAGCTAGATAGAGAGGGAAAGAGATGTATTTCATCCTTCTTTTCATCCTCCTTTTCCTTCCTATCCTTCACTTGGATGCCCAGAAGATTCTTACTTGCGAGAAGTCGAAATGTTGCCTTGGAGGAGAAGGTTGAATGTCTATATATACTATATAGTGATATGTTGGGGTGAATGGGTGTCTCCTTTTCTTGGTCCAACTTTACTACGAGGGAAGCCAACATGACAATCTTTGGAACCAAAATTTTCAATTTAAAAAATTCAAATTTTCTTCTTTTAAAAGTCGAAATGGACTTGACTCGCAAATTTATTTTTCTTTTGACTATAGCATGAAAAACATGCTTTAAAATAATTAATATAAATACATCAAGGGCCATAATATAAATTATGAAGACCGACCATAGTTATAAAATTCAACACTCCCTCTTATCTAGGGATGTATTCATAATGATTGTCATAGGTGTTCTCGAGTTGAAGAATATCTCTATGAAAAGGTTAGAACATAATCATCAGCATCTTGTCAACATCTCTAAAATCGGCATCATCTCATCAGCATCTCTGACATCATCATCATCTTGTCAGCGTCTCTGACATCATCATCATCTTGTCAGCATCTCTAACATAAATCATCACCATCATCATCAATATCAACATCAACTAGTTGGAATATCTAACATTTTCAACATCAACTAGTAGCCACAATTGGTCAATACCACTAACCCAACTAGTCGGTACTCCTGACACATGGCATAACATTTAGTATCGACTAGTCATCATAACTTTGGTTGGTACCACTGACCCAACTGGACAGTACTCTTGACCTAGACTAGTCTTGGTTCACCATCCTGGTCAATCTGACTCATCGTGAAACTCCAAATGCCACACTTTATCTGAGCAACTGCACCCAATATTAAATGAGCTCCTCATCCAAACTGGAGAAACTAAGCTCGATGTTGAAAGCCACGCACTCAACTGAGTGATTATGTTCTTCAAGGACTATTTTAATTTTTTCCCAACCGATCAACATCTTTGACACGAAAAGAATAATTGTCCATGATGATATCATATTAGCGCTCCCTCTCAACGAGAGGGGCAATCTCCACAATCCCTAGCTTGTCCCTAAAGTATACAAACTTCTCTCTGGACAGAGCCTTCGCCAAAATTTCAATAGTCTGCTCATCAGTGGAGATGTACACAAGCCTTATTGCTCTCTTTTGCACCATGTCACAGATGTAGTGGTATATGATCCCGATATGCTTCGATGTGTCATGGAACACAAGCTCCATGCAGCTTTGATTGTCACAATATATCACAGTCGGTTCTAACTCTTGGTCGAACAATCTTGCAAACAACTTCCAGAGCCACACTGCTTTGGTAGAAGCTTCGCTAGTAACGATATATTATGCTTCTACAACGCTAAGTGCGACATAATTTTTCTTCCTACTCATCCAAGATATCATAGCGGAGCCCAAACTGAACCATACCCCTGAAGTACTCTTCATGTCATCCGCATTCCCTGCCCAATCATAAGTTGTATCTCCCTGCAGTTGTACATCTCTCTTTGAGACATATCCCAAACCATAGTTCACAGTAACACGTAGATATCTCAATATGTGCTTTGCTACAATCCAATGCTCATGTCTTGGTTCCTCCTAGAACTATCTCAACGTATTCACTGTAAAGAAAATGTTCGACCTGGTATTAACCAAATACATCAACGAACCAATGAAACATCAGTACATGGATGAATCTACCAAACTGGACTCGGAGCCTCTCAACTTCTTCAAATTAGTCACCATGGGATTTGGCATGGATTTACAGTCCATCATGCCAAACTTCTGAAGGATCTCAATAAAATACTTTCCTTGACCAAGGAAGATTTTGCCAGGCTTCTGCCATACTTCCAGTTCCAAATAAGAATGCATCTTGCCAAGATCCTTCATATCAAACTCAGAAGCCAACTGCCTCTTACACATAATATGAGAGGCTCAACACCTATCAAAAATAAGTCACCAACATACAGCAATAAAATCACAGGTGCATTCTTTACAGCCTTGAAATAAAGGTTTGGATCAACATCACTCGTACGAAACCCAAGTCTCGTTAGGTAGCTACCAATTCGAGCATACCAAGATCTTGGAGTTTGCTTGAATCCATACAAGGCCTTCTTCAACTTGCAAATGTGAGATTCCTTCTCATGCACCTCAAAACCTTGAGGCTACTCTATGTACACCTCTTCCTCAATTACACCATTGACGAAAGCAGTCTTAACATCCGTCTGATGCAAACTCCAACCCAACAAAGCAATAAGAGAAATAATAGATCTAATAGAGTTGTACCTAGCAACTGAAGGAAAGGTCTCATCATAGTCTTCTCCCTCTTTCTGGGAGCACCCTCTAGCCACTAATCGCGCCTTGTATTTTTCAATACTTCCATTTGCAGCATGCTTGATCTTGTATATCCATTTGGATATCACGACTGACATCCCTTGAGGTCTCAGCACAATATCCTAGACATCATTCTTCATGATGGATTGGTATTCTTCATTCATAGCGTCCTTCCACACTTGCTAGCTAATTGCTTCTTCATAAGTGGAAGGTTTTGCATCAATGAGATTAGTCATAAGAGTTGCATAACTAGAGAACCATTTAGGTTTCTTACTTTCCCTAAATGTGCCATGTGGAGTTGTATGTCCTTCTATTTCTTCCAATGTAGACCAAAGCCACACTGGTCTCTTCTTGATCTCAGGAACAATAACTAGTTCAATGAGTTGACAAGGCCCTTTTTGCTCTTTAGGATATTCTATAGAACCTGAACCCTCTTCCTTAGAAGCATCATGTCTTTCTTCATTGTAGGAGTCCATGGAAACTTCCTTCGACTTCCAATATATAGTCCTCTCATCAAAGGTAACATCCATGTTGACTTTAATTTGTCGCTACTCTGGATGATTTGTTGTAACCAACAAATATTCCTTTCTTTCTTGAAGGTTCTAGCTTCTTCCTCTTATCCTTAGGAACATGAATATAAACTGAGCAACCAAACATTCTCAAATGTCCAACCTTTGGCTTTTGTCCAGTGAACTCTTCTTCAAGAGTCATATCTTCCAGAATTCGATGAGGACTTGTATTTTGAATGTATATAGCTATCAAGGATGCTTCTCCCCATAAGAACATAGGCAATTCTTGACCATGCATCATAGCCTTGATAGATTCTTCAATGGACCCATTCTTTCTTTCTGCCACTCCATTTTGTTACCAATTATAGGGAACAATTAGCTCCCTCTAAATACCAGCTTCTTTACAAAAGGAAAAAAGTTCTTTTGAAGTCTATTATCCTCCGTCATTAGATCTCAAAATCTTGATCTTCTTTCTTGTCAAGTTCTCTACTTCAGCCTTGAATTCTTGAAACTTGGTGAAGACTTCATCCTTGGTCTTCATGAGATAGATCCACTTCTTATGAGAGAAGTCATCAATAAACATCACATAGTATAACGAAACTCCAAGTGATCTTATTGACATAGGACCACATACATTAGAATGAATCACATCCAATATTTCTTTGGATCTTCTATTACTGCTTGGCACTGACTTCTTAATATTATTTCCAAGTTCACATCCTTTACATACACCTTCCTGTTCAATCTACTCCTAAAACTATTTGATTCAAAGCAGAGAAAGCTTTATAATGAAGGTGACCATATCTCATATGCCATAGTTTACATGAATTGATTTCATCATGTACTAAAGCTTGAGTTGGTTGACCCAATAATCTATGCAATCTTCCTTCACAAATTCCAATAACTCTAGCATCATCTATACTAGAGCCCTTGGGCCATACAAGTACTTTTTCATCAATAAAAGCTACTCTATCTCCATTATCTTCCAAACATGACATAGAGACTAAATTCTTTCTCAAACCTGGCACATATAGTACATTGTTGAGATGAACATTGTTACCAGATTCCGGCTCAATGGATGTCATCCCAATTCCTTCGATTGCATAGTTGTGATTGTCAACAAGCTCCACCCTTTGAGATAATCTTCTTTCTGTCATGCTAGTGAGATTGCCACAATCTCCTGTCATATGTCTTGAAGCACCACTAACTACCAGCCACACATCATCATCATCTACAATGCAACATGTTAGAACAGAAAACTAAAAGAAATCTCTGTCACCTTTCGATTTCTTTGGATGTTCATCATCAATGTCTGTTGTTGAAGCATGTTGCTTCCCATTCCTCATTCTATCATTTTCTCCTTCAAGACATTGGCTCATATAGTGACCAAATTTGCGACAATGATAGTATTGAATCTTTGACATATCTTTCTTTCCTTGTGGAGCAAATCTTCCTTTCGGTTTTCTATTCTAGAAACCAAAATTCTTCTTTCCTAAATTTTTCCTTTTGAAACGAGTTGTGAATTCTTCGGAGTCTTCTTCCTTCCTATCTCTTGATATAAGCCTTGATTCTTCTTGAGCATAAGACGCACAGTGTTGGGAAAATAGGAGGTTTGTAAGTTAAAATTATTTTTTTCTCCTTCTGTTAATAATTACTAATGAATTATCCTATTATATTCTTCTTCTTTCAACAAGCAATTACGAAACATAAAAACATGAAGATCACAAAAACATAGAACTCAAGATATAGGCTCCAAGCCATGGAAAAACCCCTCCAAGCGGAAAACCCAAAAAATTCTCTTCTTTTAGAATCAAATCAAAAGAGATATCCAAGACCCTTCCACCCTCTAAAAGCCAAGTCAAACTCTTTTTCTTCTCAGATTTCGTCCCTCCTCTTTCTCTGTGAAATTTCAGATCAGATGCTCCAAATTGCTTTATCCAAAATGAGCTTCAACTTTCTTCTATTTATACTTGTCTGGAGGGGTGCAAAGACTCATGTCCCATGGGGCAGGGTGTGTTGTTGCACAAACTAGCAAGCCTAGTAAATAGGCTAAAGCTAGAGGGTACAACAACAATTTGGGACAAAGGACCACTATCACCATGGTCTAAGGCCCCTTCCTTCTTGGACTTTCATTGATGGGAGGAGTCCTGGTATGGAGGAAATCACTTGTGATGATACGATCAATGATGAGGTCTATAGTGATTTCCAAGGCCCATTCAAAGGAGAAGCTCAATATGAGGCTCACTTGCTTCGATGAACCATAATGGATCTCTCATAAAAGACCTAAAGGAGTAGGATGTTGAACCTTTAGTTAAACTGAGAGGGCGGGGGGGGGTGGGGGTGAATCAGTTTAACACATTCCTGATCTTTTAGAACTTTTCATTAAACTTAATTACACCTTCATTTCACATCCAATTTAATGTGTGAGTAATCTTAAAATGTAAGCAACAAGTGTTAGTATAATATAGCAGTAGACTTAATATGAGAGCAGCAGATATTAAGCAGATGATACATATCAGATCAATACATAAATATCATGCACAGAGACACCAAATATAAGTGGAAACCCATAAAGGGAGAAAACCACATCTTATTATTGTTGTGATGCAAAGGCAAGCTCCAACTCCCTCTCACCACTGTTTTTCTGCAGGCACCAACCTACAAGAGGCTCCAACCTCTATTCTGCAAGCTACAACTTGCAACGAAGCACCAACTCCCTTCAATTTTCTGCAGGCACCAACCTACAGGAGGCTTCAACCTCAGTCAGCTACAACAGACAGCTATCAAGCTGCAACTTGATAGGGAAGCTCCAACTTCCTCAAATTATCAAACTGAATGTTTGCTGATTTACCTCAGATATCAGCTCTGTTCTGTAGCTTCTCTTTCTGCTCTTCTTTTCTTGGTCTTCTCTTCTATACTCTGCCTTCTCTATATTTGCTCTCTCTCGCTCTCGCTCTATTGAGCTTATCAAATTGATATTATATATAGAAATTCTCACATGACTGTTTGTATTTCACAAGGAATTTGAAGTGAACAGTCATGACTCTTTGGCTTCTGTCTTCTTATTCCTTTTTCAACTCAATTTTAGAATTACTACAATATGTACAAGTTTCATGCTACAGTGAGATTTTGTCTTTTCCTTAGGATACTTGCCTTTGCATCACAAACAATAAAAAAATAATTACATCATTTACATTCACATTCTAAATTACATATTTCAATATCACTCAGCGCCTCTTCTGAACTTTGGCTTACTGGATTTTGTCTTTTTCTACTGCTGTTAAGAAACTGTTCTGCATCATCTTTGTTTACTGTCATCTGTACATTTCACCTGTTCACTGCTCTTCTGAATCCCTGTATTTTTCTTGTTCATTCCAGTTATATAACCGCTGTATGTACAACTGTCTTTTAGTTAAACTTAAATATAACTCTGCGTTTTTATAAACCCTTTTTAATCACACGGATATATCAGTGCTCCCAATCTTTACCATATGCCATCAACTGTATAATCTTTGGTTTCATTTTACAGGAAACGCTTTGCCTTATTAACAAAACAAATATCTGCTCCCACTTTTCTTTAATTCCACGCTGGCAACTTTAATTTAAATAAACAAGTCTGGTTTATCTAAATTCAAAGGATTTAGATATTAATTCCATACTCCTGTATAATTATAACCCGACAATCTCTTATATGTACATATGCGCTAACTTCGCATTGTAACCCTCATACGCAACATAATAGTTGACTATTGAACCATATTATTTAATTCTCAGCAAATTAACCCACAATCACATATTTCATAATTATACGAAATATATCCATATATTACGACATTCAACCAGACCTTGTACTAAGGTTAATAAACCAAATTTGTTACATTTATCTCCGCCCCGGGCCCACAATACAACCAAACGACCAACCAAACGAACGCACCGTACCTGGCTTAACTTCCAGGCTCTTCTATTAAACCTCGTGCAAGTCCTGTGAACGATCGTCGTTGGATGTCGAGTCTCCAAATCAACGGCATATGTTAATTTCGCTCCACGTCTTCAGTCGACGTATAACGCGCGAAGGCGCACTTTAAACAATGGTTTTGAAATGTCGGTCGGGACACGTGTCGATTCCTGTATGGAATCACTCCTCCTCCAGGCAATACCACTTATGGTCGATAGGGGGTGCAGAGAATACCACTTCCAGCCTTTACTGTTCACCAAACCACATTTACTGTTCACCGGTCATGGTTCCGCTTCCTCCAGGTTTCGTCTTCGTCCTTTTACTCCGGTTTCCGCCCGTTATATATGAAAGGGTTCTTTTCATTTATTTAATCTGACCCAGGGTTCCAGCCTACGCTCCAGGTTCCGGTCCGCATTTGTTATTTATCAAAACGTTCACTGTTCAATGTATTTTTATTATTCGACTCCGCTCCATTCAATTATATATATATATATATATATATATATGGTCAACTATGGTTCCGCTCCTATTCACGCTGGTTCTTCGGTGTATGCATATATATAGACCATATATATATATAACGCACCTACCATATATATAATGCATAGTTCTACCATATCAATCGAATACAAGTGCTCCGTTAAAACTTATGTTATGTGTAACACCCGGCTGTATGAAAGATTCTCGGAATTTATCTATATATGTACATATTTTTGAAATAACAACGGTTTCTCTGCAATGACATCTGTGGCTCTGCCTCTGTCGCTTCTGTCACTCTGCCTCTGCCTCTACTGCTGTGATAACAGCTCTGTCTCCGTATTTGCTTCCTTTGTCTCTGCCTTTCTCTTCATTTCCTCTTTGCTCCATTGTCTGTCTTAGTCTCCTTGTAACTGTTCCTGTTTCTGCATCTGCTACCTCCTTTGCCATCAATGACAATATTTCCAACATAGGAATCAAAATCTAGGGATTTCTGATTCTACACTAAGTTTAATTGTACCTAGAGTCAAGATCTCAAAATGATGTAGTGCCTCTCAACATGCTCTTTAAAACAAGCAATTGCTTCGAAGAAATGTGTTGCTAAAATTGAGAGACCTAGGTCGGGCCCACACGAGACCTAGGGTTTTAATATTTATTATGAGAGGGAGGCCTCCTACGAGGACACTAGGTCAAGCTAGGACAAAGGAAGGGTCAAAAATGATCAAACTTTGATGGAAGTTAACCTTCAAGAAATTATTTCACTATGGCTTGGTTTTTCTCACAATTATACCGTTGAAATCTTGTGAAACCTTGGGGATCCCTAGGAGAGACACCAACGCAAAAATTGGTCCAAATGGAAGTGCAAAATTATCCCTCAAAAGGGATTCGCATGATGCCCTAGCAAGGTCGTCTACATAAAAGACCGAAATTTTTAGGAGGAAAAGATGATGAAAGGGTGACCACCAAGATTTCTTAGACTAGTGCCTTCTCCTTGGGCTATGGAGTCTTTATGATTCAAAATTTGGACTAAGTTGTTCCTCAAGGAGGTTGAAAAATGGTGTCCTAACACCAATCTTTCAACAATTACCCATCTAAGAGCAATTTACTTTCATGGAAGAAAAGAAACTGCAATCCACTAGGAACATTCTTTTGTTTGTTATCAATGAGTAACATGAACAAATTTGCAATATAATAATCCTTAACAACGATATTCAACGATTAGGGCATGAATTGCAGAATTCCCACACATAAGACATAATTCATTAAAATTCTTCAATATAATTCACTTACAAGATAACAAGAGATATATCCAATCCAAGATCAAGAAAATGGCTCCAAGAAGAAATTAAACTAACATCCAAAGATATCGAAATGCATGAAAGAGTCTCCAATAGTCATCCAAGAAGAAATGTGCATTTCTCAAAAAGAGCTAATCCAAGAATGTCATGATGAACCAATACAAAATGAGGTCTCTCTTATTATATGAGGCTCCTCAAGTTTGATTCAGCCTAATTAAGCCCCTAATAATATTTTAATGTGTAAAATAACGTGTCTTTGGTGACAAGCCCACCAAATAGCTACTAAAGTGAATGATAATTCATCCCAAGATGGTCGAAATACTAAAACATGGAGTGGGAAGGGTCATTGGAAGGCCAAGATGAATCCTCAATGTGCCATGATGAAGAAGAGGACTACGTGAATGATGATCAAGGGGGTGGCCCCTTGATTTCCAAGAAAAACATCATATGGTGCTCCCAAGTGGCTATGGGGCACAAGCAATGGTCTCATGAGTCTCCAAATGGCTCAAGATCATGTCGATGTTCCATCAATGAGGACTAGAAGAAGACACATGCCCTCCCATGTCTCTCCAGATGAGACAAAACCTACTCTGGGCCCTGGATCAGCTGCAAGGTGTCGGGTGCAATGTGTGGCCTACTGGGAAAATTGGTCCAATTGCATCATCATCTCTGTATAGTTGGGACACGAACAAGCAATGTGGTGGTGGTGAAGAATCCCATGGTGTGGAAAACAATGTTCTACAATGTTGTAAGCAAATGGCTCCCAACGCTCACACTGCAAGTGCCATTATGTCCCTCTAGAGGGCTTGGACCCCGTATAGGGAGACCAAGTCCATGATGAAGACCCACTAGCAATCATGTAAAAGATCCAATGCATCTCCTCACCTTCCAATACAATTAATCATTACTGCAGTCTGCAATTGAGTAAATAAGCTTTCTAATCAAGGGCAGAAGTGGGTACTTCATAGTGGCATGCCCTTCCAAATGAGCTTTAAACATGTACTCATGTTAAATTTCTCAACAAGGGAGTTAGAGGGCCCTATTAGGTGGTTTCAACGTCTAAGGGAGTGATATGCCCATGGTACATCCATCAAAGGGTCATTGTCATGTGAAATAGTGAAGGAATGAAGTGGGGGTAGAAGGGAAGGCTTCAAGCCACATGCTATTGTACAAGGGTAGCTAAAATAATGGAAACTAATAACTTGGGTGTATGAATGTAGGAGGGAGAAATCGTGGTACATGTGTTACCCCAACCTTTATTTTTCCACCCTTCTTCATATGCATTTTTCCTTTTTTTTTTCCCTCATTTTACTGCTCGAGGCTCAAGGGGATGAGAGCATGATGTGTAAGATGTAGCAGTAAATATCCCCTTGAGGTTGGGCAGTTCACCACCCACCAAGGATTGGGACAATCATGGTTCCTTAATGATGCAGGAGGCACTCATAGGGGTCCTAGGAACCAAGGTGATGGCCATAGTGATAGGGGTAGAGCTCATGTTTGCTTTTGCCCACGTACTAAATTCATTTGTCCCAGCCATCTTTTGCATTTTGTAGTACATTTCCTGTTGTATATGGCCAAATTATGCTTTTATTGTTCTTTTTTAGCTGCATCAACATTTGGGGCATCGTTCCAAGCCCAACCTAAGGTGTGGACAAGGGGAGGGCGGTGGCTAACACCTTGTGGACCCAATGGACAAATGTGGACCCAGATGGAAAATGTGAAAAAGGGCTTGTAAGGAGCCAAGGGGAGTGAGATATATGGTGTCGGGAAGCGAGACCACGCAACCAAAATCAGGGTTTCCCATGTAGTTCCACTCCTAAAGCTAGTAGCTCATAAAGGAGATACCATGGGACTAAGATCCAAGATTAACTCCCAAGATGAGGTAAGGGAACAAGAGTACAAGTCAAAGCCTTTTCTTTCCACCAAATCACCCCACAAATCCATGCCCAAATGTGCCCAAGAAAAGCAAGCATAAACATTGAATTACATAATGAAAAATCATACCTTCGGAGTTGAAACTTGGAAGGCCCAGCTTCAAACATACGATCAAGACAGATGAGCGAGGGAACATAATGACTAGCTCACGAGGAAGAGAATAGTAGCACATCGAGTTATCAGGTGGTTGCAAGGGGTTGTTGGTTTTCGACTGAAGACAACTCTAGGAGAAAATTTCTCCTACAGGTGTCACCCACTGGTGATGGGTAACAAAGCCTACACTGTGAAAGTTTCAAAACAAAAACCCTACTGTAGTGTCTTGATCTACTTCACCAACTTGTTTGAATAATCAACAAGCTATTAATCTGAATATTCAGAAAAACACTAAAGAAAATACAAACTGCACTCTACACATCTACACATCATTTACTTAACAGCACGCACATGTAACAAGATTACACACAGATTTTTCAGACAAATGTCCCCGGAAAAACCAAATGCGTGAAAATTGATGCAACAGCTCTAGAGGGTTTTATTATTATGTAGAATCTTAATACAACATTCTGGGCACCAGAAATGGTTGGCCCTACAGAGAAATTACACGACAGTTTGTACCTTTTACCCAGAGACAGAAAATATGGTTGAATCACACCCTAAATCGGGATTTACAGATAACGAGCCCTTTCTGGCCCACTGGAACCCTCAGCGTTGACTTTGCATCCTCTGTGTCAGCCCTCACTAGCCAGCGTCCCCACTGTGTCACCCTTACTGGTGTTGCGCTACATCTACGCTGCCCTGGTTGGGACTGCATCACCCTAGCTGGTGTTGTGTTGCCCCTGCGCTGCATTGGTTGGGTCTGTGTCACCCTGTTATGAAACCAGCTCCAAGAATAGAAGAAAAGAGAGATCAACGCCTTAGAAATCAGCCACTTACCTCCAATACATTACATAAATGAACAATTCTTGGATGATACAAATGACAAAACCTCCTTCTATATATAGGAGTTTATGGGGTCATAATATAATCGTAGCCGACCTAACAATAATAATGTAAGGGCACAATAATAACAATATTGGGGTTACAGGGGTACAACAATAACAATAAGGGGGTTACACTAACAACAATAAGGGACTATACTAGTAATATAGGGACCTAACATGCCCCTCTCCTTCAAAAAATTGTTGTCCTCAATGCTTGAGTAGCTCTGGATGCTTCTATATAAAATTCTCATCCTCCCATGTAGAATCTTCAGTGGGTAAGTTCTTCCACTTGATGAGATACCCTGAAATTGATCGATTTCGTAGCTGTCGAGTTCTTGTTTCCGTGACTGCTTCAGGTTCCAATATGATTTTTCCTTCCTCATCAAGTTCTGGCAATATTGTTTGAACTGGAAGTTTGTCCCCTATAACCTTCTTTAAGCATGAAACATGGAAATCTAGATGCATTCGCGAAGAAGCAGGAAGCTCCAATTTGTATGCCATATTACAAATCTTTTGCAACACCTTGTAAGGACCATAGTACTTTGGCAATAATTTATTATCCTTCTCAGCTGGCTTGAGGGACATTTGTTTGTATGGTTGTAGCCGTAAAAATACCCAGTCTCCTACATCAAAAATTCTCTCGCGGCGATGTTGATCTGCCTGTTGTTTCATTCGATTTTGTGCCAAATTTAGGTTATCCTTTAAGAGTTGGAGAACTTCTTGTTGATGCTCGATGTGATCTTCCACTGCTTGAACCTTAGAATTTTCTCTTAAAGAAGATGTGATGGACGGTGGATGATATCCATGAAGTGCCATAAATGGGGTCATTTTTGTTGCAGTATGGAAGGAAGTGTTATACCACCATTCAACGAGAGGTAACCACTTGACCCATTGTGTTTGCTTATCAGATACAAAACAACGAAGATATCCTTCCAAACATTTATTAACTATCTCTATTTGACCATCAAATTGATGATGATAAGATAAGCTATGACCTAGTTGAGTACCCAAACAAGAAAATAATTCCGTCCAAAAATTTCCAGTAAAAATGGGATCTCTGTCACTTACAATAATATTTGGGTTTCCATGTAGCTTTTGAATTATTTCCATAAATGCAGTAGCAATTGTACTTGCTTTCAATGGATGAGATAATGCACAAAAGTGTGCATACTTGGTAAGTCTATCAACTGCCACCATTATGACACTCTTTCCTTCGGACTTAGGTAAACCTGTGATAAAATCCATTGAAATCTCCTCTCAACGTTGACTTGGAATGGATAAAGGTTGTAGAAGTCCTGGGGTCTTAATTGTTTCCACTTTATTCTGCTGGCAAACCAAACATTCCGCCACAAACTTTTGAATATCAGATTTAAGGCCATCCCCAAAAAAATCTTTCTTCACCCTGTGGTAAGTTTTTAAAAATCCTGAGTGTCCTCCTAAAGGAGAAGTGTGCAATTCTAGAAGAATCTTTTGTTTTAGTTGAGAATTCTTACAAAGATATAAGCGATCTTTGTACCATAAGAAATCATTTTTCCAACTAAATGTATCAGATGTACTAGGATCTTGCTGCAACTTTTGAATGAGTATCCATACATCTTTGTCCTTCTTCCATTCATCTCTTGCTTCAGTTATCCAATCTGGTTGGATAATAGAAATAGCACAAAGCAATGCTTCCACCTCTTCATTCTTTCTTGAGAGTGCATCTGCAACAACATTAAGCTTTCCTTTTTTGTAGATTATTTCAAAGTCATAACCCAACATCTTTGTGACCCATTTTTGCTGCTCTTCTGATGATAGTCTTTGTTCGAAAAAGTGTTTAAGACTATCATGATCAGTTTTTACCTTGAAGTGTCTTCCCATTAGGTAAGTTCGCCATTTCTTTAGTGCATGTAGTATTGCTAACATTTCCTTCTCATAAATAGGTTTCTGTAAATACTTTCCTTTGATTGGACGACTTTCCAAAGCAATGGGTCTTCCTTCCTGCATTAAAACTGCACCAATTCCATTTCCTGAGGCATCACATTCCACAATAAAGGTTTTTGTGAAGTCTGGCGTAGCTAAGACCGGTGCTAGGCACATTGCCTCTTTAAGATGTTCAAAGGCCTTAGTTGCTTCAGGAGTCCATGAAAATGCATCTTTCTTCAACAATGTTGTTAGAGGTGCTGCTATTCTCCCATAATTCTTAACAAACTTTTGATAATACCCTGTTAACCTGAGAAATCCTCGCAACTGCTTTATGGTTGTGGGGACTTTCCATTCCTTAATGGCTTTAATTTTGTTAGGGTCTACCTTAACACCCTCGTGAGATACAATATGACCCGGATATTCCACCTCTTGTACTCCAAAGAAACATTTGGATGTTTTTTCATATAATTGTTTCTCCTCCAATAGTTTGAGCACCCTGTCAACATGTTGAACATGATCCTTCCAAGACCTGTTGTAGATTAGTATGTCATCAAAAAATACTAGCACAAGTTTTCTAAGGAAGGGTTTGAAAATGGAATTCATCAACCCTTGAAATGTGGAAGGTGCACTAGTAAGGCCAAAAGGCATGACCAAAAATTCATAATGACCCTCATGAGTTCGAAATGTTGTTTTCGGAATATCTTCAGTCTTCATTCTAATTTGATGACATCCGGAAAGAAGATCCAACTTGGTAAAATAAATTGCTCCATGTAATTCATCCAATAATTCATCAATCATAAGAATGGGAAATTTATCTTTAATTGATCTCCCTATAATCCAGACACATGTGCCATGATCCATCCTTCTTATGCACCAATACTACTGGAGAAAAGAAAGAACTTTGACTAGGTTGAAATATACCAGCCTCTAACATTTCTGCAATCATACGTTCAATTTCGCTCTTTTGGACATAAGGATATCTGTAAGGCATGATGTTTGGAGGAACACTTCCTGGAATCAAATGAATAGCATGATCATGATCACGAATAGGTGGGAGTCTTTTTGGAGTTTCAAACACCTTGGAATGATTGTCCAAGACTTTTTGGAGATCTGGGGAAATAGATGATTTTGATGTTGGAACTTCTGGTGAGCATAATTGTACAATTACGCCTCGTTGTTCTTTCTTCAGAAGCTTTGTCATGACATTAGAGCTTATTATCTTTCCCGACTTCCCTGCTATACCCCGTAATTCGATTTCCTTTCCCTCAGAAAAAAATTTCAAGAAAATTTCTTGAAAATTAAAAGCTATCGTCCCCAAAGATTGTAACCATTGTACTCCTAGTACAACATCAGCACCTCCCATTGGAATGGAAGCATTTGACTATTCAATACATATTCCCCCATGGTTAGCTTGATATTATGGCATTTTCCAGAGCAATTTATAGTTCCTCCATTTGCAACCATCACTTAACATTTTGGTGTTGGATATAGGAAACAATTCAATTCCTTGGCTACCTTACAATGAATAAAATTATTGGTACTTCCTGAATCAATCAACACTATTACCTTTTTCTTCTTGATATGTCCCTTTATCTTGAGAGTTTGAGGAGTGGTAATTCCTACCAATGCATTACACGATATGGTCAGACTCATTTTTTCTTCTTCTAGGGTCGGTTCCTAGTGTATATCCTCTTCTTTTGAAGTTTCTTGTTCATTTTCTTCCTCCTCTTCACAATCTATGTAAAATAATTTCTTCTCAGCACACTTATGACCTTTAGTGTATTTGTTATCACAACTGTAGCAAAGCCCTTTTGCTCTTTTTTCTTCCAATTGTTGTGGTGTCAACCTTGCAGGTTGTGGAAGTCTAGGAGTAGCAACACTTCCATCTCTATAGATGTGAGTGGTACGCTTCCTTGTCGCCATAATTTTGCATTCAATTTTTCTTGCCAACTTGAATGCCTTCTCTAATGAACCAAGTTCCCAAACGCGAACTTCATGTTGGATGTTATCCTTTAAAGTCCCTATGAAGACATCAATCATATGTTACTCTGGAATATCAGTTACCCTTATATTCAATTTTTGGAAGTCCCCAATATGCTCCCCCACTAAACGCTTTTGTTTGAGATTTATCAATTGGCTAAAGAAGGTGTTGCTCTTTTATTCTCATAAGCTACTATCATTTCCTCCGTAAAAATTGACCAAGTGACAATTTTTTTACTGGAGCAAAGTCATCGATACCATACAAATGTATTTTGTTCTAAATGTAAAGTTGCAATGTGTACCTTTTGTGTGTTTTGCACATTATTGAGATCAAAATATTGCTCCATCTGTAGTATCCATGTTATAGGATCCTTGCCATCAAACTTCCTCATATCCATCTTTGGAATATGGTGGTTCTTCCATCCAACATTAGAGTTTATGAAATCACGATTAACATTTATTTTGTTCTCATTGTGAGTTTCCTCTACTATCTTTTCGCCATTAGGAAACATTTCTTGTATCAACTTTGTCAAACCTTCCATGTCTGCTTTTAGATCATTCTTCATGTTTTCCATGTTGTCTTACATTTTTTCTTCCATGTCATCCATCTTAGCTTCCATGCCAGCTTCCATGCCATCCATCTTAGCTTCCATGCCTTTCTTCAAACCATCCATATTAGCTTCCATGCCCTTCTTCAAACCATCCATCTTAGTTTCCATGTCTTTCTTCAAAACGTCCATTTCATTTTTTGTTGCTCTTTGCAAGAGTGAAATTTGGTGCACTTGCTCTTGTATTTTTGATATATCATGTTGCACTTCTTCATCTTCATGAGTCATAGTAGAGTATTCTGAGGCCTTAATGGGTGTTGAATTCTTTTTAGGGGGCATTTTAGAACCCAATATTGATATCTATGCTTCAATATGCTCTTGGAATCACTTCAAACTAATTTTTCAAACAAGACTTATGCAATTTGAAAACAAATACACACATTTTTCTTGCTTTTGAGGAGCTCAATATTGAAACTAAATTATCTCTGTGATTTCAGATCTTCAACATCTGAAATTCGGTCCTATAGTAACCCTCTGAATCTTCTTTCCAATGCCACAGGTCTGACCTGATTTGGATTCTTCAAGGCAAAGTTATGCCCAATCTTCCAAAATGACCTAATTATGGACTAGTTCAGTAGAACGAATTTGTACGGTGTGCCACGTGTCACTGTTTCCTCCTTCGACTCTAAAATTGATACACAGGAAACTACAATCCGTGTGCTTGTGGCCACTTTTTACAGAATTCAAATCCGGTGCTCGGAGAGAGTTATGACACTTTTCCCACGGTCACATGTTTAAGATGAAATCCGAGAGCCTAAAAAAACCCTAACTTACACAAATCATATCTCTTAAAATATTGCGAACCAAGAACTGATATTTTTGCACAACGTTCCTCAAGATTTCGACTTCGCTCTGTAAAAATTTCAGCTTCTGAACCTTTGTAGAAAAAGTTTATAGCAAAAATGCCATGATGGCCTGTTTAGGTGAAATTCGAGAACCTGAAAAAACCCTAACTTCCACAGATCATATCTCCGAAAATATTGCGAACCAAGATCTGAAATGTTTACACGACGTTCCTTAGGATTTCAGCTTCGCTTTGTAAAAATATCAGCATCTAAACCTTCGTAGAAAAAAAAATTAGGGAAAATGCCACGATGACCTGTTTGGAGTAGCAAAACCCTAGAATCCAAAGCTCTGATACCAAATGTTATGAAACCAGCTCCAAAAATAGAATAAAAGAGAGATCAACGCCTTAGAAATCAGCCACTTCGAGGGGGCAACCTCCAATACATTACATAAATGAACAATTCTTGGATGATACAAATGACAAGACCTCCTTCTATATATAAGAGTCCATGGGGTCACAATATAATCCTAGCCGACCTAACAATAATAATGCAAGGGCACAATAATAACAATATTGAGGTTACAGGGGTACAACAATAACAATAAGGGACTATACTAGTAATATAGGGGCCTAACACACCCTGGTTGGGCTTACGCAGCCTCTCCGCAGTCCTTTGCGTGGTGTTGGCTAAACTGCTTCCTCCTGGATGGCTCTGCGTTGTCTGGTACTCACTGCCTCTCTATTGTTGTATTCTCAGCCTTGGATCAGATCATCCCTTGCCGATCTTTGCCCCTCACTGCACTGCAAACTCGCTTTGAACTCCTCAGCAAACCCTGCCCCAAAAATTTGACTTAGCTTCAGTGTTATGCCTGTGTGTGTGTCCTCCAACTAACCCCCAGCCTTTCTCTTATACTTTTCTCGTTGGAAAACCAACGGTTGTGATCTAATCTCTAATCGACGACTGAGATTAAAACACTGTTTGATCCACGTCACTTAGAACATTTCATCACATGTGTTTAATTAATTCACTTTAATTTTTCTAATTCCCTAACTTAGACTTGGGGCCCTCAATAAAACATTTAATTATTTGAATAACTTCAACACCATATGAAATTTCTCCAAACACTTTCTGGGTTTGGAGATCTCATGTGTCTTAAGCCCTCCACCAAATTTCAAAGCTAGAGCACACTCGATGCTACCCAAAATCTCAACATACACGATAGGCAGGGCCGACTTCACTTCTAGAGGGAATTTTTCACAAAATACATAATTAAAAATTATTTATCTTTACAATAGATCCAAATAGGACTTGACTCTTTGACTCAAGAAAACCAAGAAGCATGAAGAACATGCTTGCAGCGTAACTAATAAAATTTTATTTCTTGAGTATAAAACCCATGCTTGAAAAAATAAATTTTACTTTTTCTTCTTTTTTCTTTTTACATAAAATACAATGATGAAGACCAAACTTAGTTACATTCTCCAACACTCCCTCTTAGCTGGGGAGGTATTCATAATTGTACACCTAGTACAAG
Source organism: Pinus albicaulis (assembly GCA_034641835.2). NCBI lineage: Eukaryota > Viridiplantae > Streptophyta > Pinopsida > Pinales > Pinaceae > Pinus > Pinus albicaulis. The sequence goes on from CM076583.1 coordinate 306,537,924, forward strand.
GATACTCTCAAACTGAAATATTCTCATAAGAAGATTCAGATTGATAAGCCATCTTTTAAGCATCAACATCATAGCCAACATTGTCAACATAGTAGGGCCTTCAACTGACAAACTCTATCTATATGAGAGCATAATACTAGGAGGCTTTACATGAGAGACCACACTACCTCTTAAGGCACATACCCCATCTGAATATTCACTAGGTTTGTCCCTTTAGGACTATTCTTATCTTGGATTACTCATCCTCAAAGAATTCTAGTCCTCTTTGACCACTCTTATCTTGGATACCTCTACTATCGTCAAAGAGTGTCAGTTCACTTCCTATCTTGGATGCTTTATCCTCAAGGAGTATCTATCTCAGGTGTTTATCCAATCCTCTAGACCTCATTCTCCCTCCATGCCCTTCACTAGACATACGAGTGTTAGTCGTGGCCAAGTCCATGACACATGAAGAAGAGAATATAATGTCCATCTCTCTCTCAACTAGAGAGGAGATCCTTATTCCCTCTTGATCAGGGAATAGATCCTTCCTCCTTTTCAAATAGTTAAGCAGACTTATTACTCCCTCTCAAGCATACAGGAGTTTCCTTACTTCCTTACAATTGAGAAGTCATAACCACAATTTCTTTTAGTGTGTCTTCATCAATACATCAGCTCTCTCTCTCAACTAGAGAGGAGATCCTTATTCCCTCTTGATCAGGGAATAGATCCTTCCTCCTTTTCAAATAGTTAAGCAGACTTATTACTCCCTCTCAAGCATACAGGAGTTTCCTTACTTCCTTACAATTGGGAAGTCATAACCACAATTTCTTTTAGTGTGTCTTCATCAATACATCAGCTACTAGTTCTTCATGAAGGTCTTTGAGTAGTTGCATGGCTCCTCCTTTTCCTTTGTATCTCATTATATAGAGCTTTTATCTTTATGGAGCCAATGTATGAAAGGGTTCAGGCTATCAATCTTTCATATTGCTTTCCTTTAGTCATCGTTAGCAAAGGCATTATATTGTGCCAATCAAAGTAGAGCTAATCATAGCTCCCTCTAATCAAGAAAGTGCTCTTCATTGTCATCAAAACATACACATCGGGTTATCTTCTTGTACTGCTACTTTTCAATCCCAAGATGAAGTAGACATCTTGACCACATAATCCTCCAAGGATTACCAAAGCCATCCACTCAATCAATGAATTGAGTTCAATACAAATAGTTGTAGATGCACTTGTCTCAACTGCTACTATGTATTTCTGCAACATTCTGCCAGGTAGCAAATCCATATATTAACCAGATAACCAATACCAAAACATCAATCTCATAATGATGGCCTTGTGTCCTTAGAGATTAACATCTTTCCGCATATTGTTTAAAAATCCTTCTCCATGCTTTTCACTTTTCAATCAAAGTGCCCATGGAACAAACTAATCAACAAGCTACAATATATTCTTCCCTGGAGTTGTCATTGTCAACTCTCTCTCTTTCTTCAGGAGACCATATCTGATGTTGATTAATATCATCAAACGAACTCTCCTTCCAGCCTCTTCACATGCTTTTGAAATATGTCCTACCAGGGAGCCAAGTCATATCCCAAGCAGATCATCAATATCAGATTTTCCAAATTATAACATCCTCTAGTCAGAGTGCCATGTCAAATTCTACTACTTGCTACCTCAAAGGTCAACATCCTTTTGCATGTTCTATCTTCATATTGCAACAGGGTTTTGCTTCCCCTTTCAATCATCAATGTGCTCCTGGAATGAACTCATCAACTAGAAGCATCAATATCGTCATGGTCCTTTCAGCTCCCTCTTTTCATCATGCTTATCATTATCTTTTCAGAGCTCTAGGTTGACTTCATGGATATCACCCTTTCTTGAACTAGGTCATCACACTTCTTGGAGAAGATCCAAATTGTTGTCCATTGACAATCATTGTCAAGCCATACATGGCCAACTAATCATTGTCATATATTTCTAATTTTGTAGAGTGTCACTTTTTATCTCAACAATCACACTCATATATACAAGAAGCACCTTCAAGACACAGTTATCATATACGAGCCACAGAGCATCACAAAATTTCAACAAAGTGTGGGCCACAGCATGAGCAACGCTGCCACAAGTCATTGTGCCACAAGATTTCGTCCCACAGTTATAAAGAGCGAACCATACATAATGTGTTACAACACAAAAGCAATGTCATTGTTATTACGAATATACCATTGGGTATTACAGTTAAGTATATCTGTGCATCATGATGCCACTGTGTGATTTTACCACAATGAAAAATCGATATAAGAGATCCTACATACTACATATGCGAGCCATTAACAGAGTGTATAATCGTGAGATTTGTTGAGTGTGCCACTGTGGCATGTTCTTAAGGAATGTGAGTCACCTTGTCACAGAATATATTCAAGACTTATATTTTGAACTTCGAGCATCACTGTAATTTGAGCCTTACTGTAATAAGAAAATGTGAGTGTGATCTTCGAACCAAATGTTGGCCATAGGTGAAGAGAGCCATGTACAAATGATATGTGAGCCTACAAGTCACTTAAATTAAGTGATGTTCACAAATTGAGCCACATGTCCATCAGGTGTAATGATACGTCGAACCACAGAATATTATGTGTGATCTACTACCCATAGTATATCTGAACCACAGTGTGCTATTGTAATGTGAGTTCGCACCAATGTTTAAATTACAGATGTGAGCCATGAGAAGGGCCTTGTCGTGCAAGTTGCTTAAGAGAAATATTCTTCAAAAAATGCATCATACTTCTACCAATAAAGTGTGATCTCCAACCCTCCTTTGCCAAACCCTTGCTCTGATACAAAGTTGGAGAAATAGGAGGTTTGCACGTTAAATTTGTTTTTCTCCTTCTTTTAATAATTACTTGTGAATTATCTTATTATATTCCTCTTCTTGCATTAAGAAATTACTAAACAAAAAAACATGAAGATCACAAAAACAACGAACACAAGATATAGGCTCCAAGCCAGGGCAAAACCCCTGCAAGGGGAAAACCTAGAAAATTCTCTTCTTATAGAATCAAATCAAATGAGATATCCAAGACCCTTCCACCCTCTAGAAGCCAAGTTAAACCCTCCTCCTGCTTAGATTTTGGCCCTCCTCTTTCTCTACGAAATTTCAGATCAGATGCTCCAAATTGTTTTATCCAAAATGGGCTCCAAATTTCTTCTATTTATACTTTTCCAAGGCTGACTTGACTTCTAGAGGGAATTTTTCCCAAAATATATAGTGAAAATTCTTTTTCCTTTTCCTTTACAATAGGTCCAAATAGGACTTTGACTCTTTAACTCAAGAAAACCTAGAAGCATGAAGAACATGCTTAACTAATAAAATAATGATTTCGTGAGAATGAAACCTATGCTTGGAAAAAAAAATATTAATCTTATTTTTGCCTTTTACATAAAATACAATTATGAAGACCGAACTTAGTTACATTATCCACCACATAGTTCCTCAAAGGAGGGAACTTCCTTCTTGCTACTTATACCAGCTATAAATAAATCCCATGATCTAGGTAGTCCATTAAGTGTTGTAGTCACAATTTCTTTTGCTGAGATGCTTTCTTCAATTGCTTGAATTTGGTCTCTCTTCTGTAAAATTCTTACAAAATATGAATCCACAGTGTCATAGTTTGTCATCCCTACATCACGAAGCTCATTCTTCAAACCCATGACTTGAGCAATGTTGTTGGTTGTAAATAGCTTAGTTACCGCATCATACATCTTCTTGGAAGTATCAAGCTTTGCAATATAGGGGATTAGATGATCTACAATAGAATCCACAATAAGACTAATGGCAGTGATGTCATATTCCTTGAGATTCTCCTTTCTTGCACTATCTGCTCATTCTACAACCTTGTCTATCACAATATCCAAAATTTTGTTCTTCGCAAGAATAAAATCAATTCGAGTTTTCCAAGCTCTGAAATTTCAAGCCCCTTCTAACTTGTTCTCTGATTTCACAAAAGAAGTTGAGGATGTAGATCAACAAGGACTCAACAATAGTACTCTCAATGTAGGGTTTCTTCAAGGGTGATCTTAATGTTCCTTCCTTTACCAAAGCTATGATACCATGTTGATTTTTCAATTGCAATAGATATAAGCACAATATTTCTAATAGCCGATAATTACTTCTAATGATGTTGTTCTTCTTTTAACTTTTCCAATATATCATTAAGTGATTACACTTCAAAAAATTGACCATACAAAAATAGTAGAGATCACATTGCACAAAGAGAGTACAAGATTTACCATTGGAAACCCACAAGGAGAACAACCCAACAACCTTTTCAATAGAGAAATTCTTTTGTTCAACAAGAGACACACCTAGACCTCTAGTCAACAACTAGGTCAAACTGACATTCAACAACTCTATGGTAAAACCTGGTCAAACCCTCCAAGTCAAGCCTTCCAATCTGATCCAGCAACTCGCTCTGCTGGTCTTCCCTAGGCTGAATTTCGACCTACCAGAAACTGCCAGAATCCCAAAATTTCAGCCCCCTGCAACTGCGCAAAAAATATGCAAACTAAGGGAGAGAGAGAGTGTGTCCTTCCACACGTTCGAGTTAGATAGAGAGGGAAAGAGATGTATTTTGTCCTTCTTTTCGTCCTCCTTGTCCTTCTTATCCTTCGCTTGGATGCCCAAAAGATTCTTGCTTGAGAGAAGTCGAAATGTTTCCTTGGAGGAGGAGGTCGAATGTCTATATATAGTGATCTATGGGTGTCTTTTGCCTAGGCCGACTTGACTTGGAGGGAGGCCTACTTGACAATCTTTGAAGCCAAAATTTTCAATTTCAATTTTCCAATTTTTTTCTTTTAAAAGTCCAAATGGACATGACTCAATTATATATTTTGCTTTTGACTTTAGCATGAAAAACATTCTTTACAATAATTAATATAAATACATCAAAGGCCATAATATAAATTATGAATACCGACCATAATTACAACATTCAACAAGAAGTTCACAATGGGCTACTTGTATGAGGCAAGGGATAGGGCCAGGGAAGTTATCCATTAGTACTATGAAGACAAGGGGGAAGATAGATTCACTTGACGAGACGAGATATGGGGTGTGACTGATGAGCAATGAAATGACACTCTCCATCGTTTGATTCATGCAGGAGGGCTCCACCTCAACTCTGTATTCTCCTATGCATGTGGACCTAGGCTTAACACAAAGGTTATGGATGGATTTTACCAATGTATTCAGAGGATGGTGTTGCCTTCCGCTAAACGCAAAGAGATTTCCAAACAGCTTGAGGTATATGACGAATTATTTGATTACACCAATGTCTACCACAATCATGGCCAATATAAGAATCACTATCACCACATATAAGCATGTACCAATACATGAAGAAAACAAAGTACGCAACTAAAGCAAAGAGGTGCTACAAATATGTGTACGAATCATAGTGTAGCATCTGCATGCCATAATCACTTAAAGTGTGACACACTGATATATCATCATGGAGTCAACCTAGAAGTCCATTATATGAAGGAGGCCATCATGTATCAAAATTTTGTGAAGAATGTCATCAATCATGTGCTTTGAAAGACCAATTTGAAGAGACAACATCAATTGCAAACTAGAACACCTTGCCACTACAAAAGTGGTGATGGTATTGGAATCCCAAATATGTTGTCACAATCTCCTCATACTGTATGGGAGGCAACACATCCCACTAGCCCTAGGCCTTCTTCTCTAGTATCACACAAGCACCATGACCGCTTAACAACATTACAATGGAATATAAAAATTACAACAACATAAGTTCAAAGTTTTCTTCAAGCTAAGAATCACACCAAGCTCTAAGACTCCTCTACTCCAAATCAAAAATTGAAAAACAAAACCATCTTTTTGTCACTTTTTAAAAATACATTCTAAGACATTGGAACATTTTATCAAAATAACATACTAAAAGAGAAAGCAATGCAAGCCCAAGTATAAAATTGCATTAGATAATCACATGCAACACATAATGCTTCATATAACACTCACACTATGTAAAAGATTGTCACCAACTGATCGAAACATTCGACAAATCTCCGCAGGTATAAACGCAGGTCCATCCTCAAAACTTCTAGCACCACCTCCAGAGAAACCAACAGCAATCTCCTATAAACCAACAATGCATTATGTCAAGTTTCAACAAACACGAAAATCTAGGAAATTGAACTATATCAAACCCCAAAATTATATAAAACTGGGCACCAATAACTTTTAATTTCTTTCAATTTAAATTTTATTTCACCTTTCAAAAGTAAAAAAACAAAAAAAAACAAAACCTTAGAAATAGAAGAATAATGAAATGTGTTATTACATAGTATAATGCATAGTGGACTCTTTATAACAATTAATTATTCTAAACACAATAGTCAAAATTAAAATAAACATAATAAACAAAAAGCAAACTATTGGACAAAATAAAAAATCAGGCAATAGGTATAACACATTATAAGAAAACATCATCACAATCCTAATCATAATAAATATTGGCTGAGTTATAGAAAATTGCAAGCTTCCATAAGTAGTAGCATATCGCTAGTACACTAGGATGCATCTCCTGCCTTCTGTGACGCATCACTTATTGTCCTTGATTCTTAAAATGCAAAGATCTTTTATATTATCTTCCAATGGTAAAAGTTACTAATGTGGCAATGACAGGAGCCATAATTAGTTAGTTGTATTGATATGTAAACAATTTTGATGATAGGAAGATAATATCTTGATGTCGAGATGATATCTTCAATAATGTCAACAATGATGTCTTAAAGAATAAGAGGTAGTTACATAAAAGAAATAATTTACGGCTTGCTTACTTGAGAGCTGCTGTCAGGATACTATCTAGAGCAAGGACTAGCATGCATGTTGCTGTTGTATACTAAAATCAATTCTGTTTTTTCAAAATTCAGAGACAGTTTTCTGTCATTAATAATGATTTTTCTACAATGTATCAAATCTTTTGATGTCCAGAGAGCCTAAAATTCAGGGTCTTGCCCATTTTATTGTTCCAGCAGATGTCTGCATCTGAAAAGCATTGTGAATAAAATATAGATCAGCATAAGGGTGGGCAGCAACAACAACTAGAGGTGGTTGGAGATTGTAAAGAAGAACTGCATGCACTGATAGGAGGATTGCAGCAGCAAAAGTGAAGATATAGGGACCCTTTTGTAGCTAAATAAAAATATTTCTGTTATAAGGAAATCAAGGACAACAACATCATAGAGATAAGTCTCATGTTCTTAAATGAAGACATGAGAAGAATAGTTATAAAGCAATCAGAAAAGGAAAGAGGGAAGACATGTAAGTTAACAAGGAGGTAAGCAAGGTGCATATTAAAAGAATTTAGAATAAATTCATATATATTCTTCATGGAAGAAAAGATATCATGGAGAAGAGGCTTATGAGAAGCATAATGGTATTCTTGTTGCCTGCAATACATCATCAAATGATTATATAAGTTTGAGTGCAGTTTGTTACTTCGCTTGGCGCCTGCAGTAAATCATCAAATGCTTATACAAGTTTGAGTGCCTCAAAAAACATGACATCCAAAAAGAGTAGTTCACAAAGTCTACAAGATTACAAGTAGTTCAAAATGTGCCACTTCTAGTGATTGAGTTTGTGGAGTAAAGAGTCTAGGAATATATCTAACAAAAGTTCCTATTACCCACCAAAAAGTGGATTAGCCATATGAGAAAACATTTCTCCTTGAACGAACAGCCAGCCAACAGCCCTATTTTATCAGCACATAACATGATGCCAGGATCGTCCACTTTTTGCTCCGGTCAGATTTCTCTCTCCCATCTAACATTCCTTATTGAAGGAAGGTGGATCATCCATCGACAGTGACTTTAATCATTTTGTAATCATGTGCTTTCAATTAATGTTATAGGCATACTAATATGGATCAAGGGGCAAACAAGATGATTGACCGATCTTGATAGTTTTCTTGTTCCCTTACTTCACCTAGGAGGTTAGTCTTTGACTCTAGTAAAGTGGGACCTCCTTTGAGGCCTTAGGGTTTTAGGAAGGACACTACTAGGGAGGATTTGATTGAAGTAGCATGTCCACGGTATTCCATCCTCACCAATTTCCATATTTCCCATTATTCCATCTCCATTCTTTGGGCTGGTGGCATTCTAGAGGTCATTTTACCCATTCCAAAGAGAGAATGTGACAATGTCAATGTAGCGTTGCCTATCCAAAGCAAAATGTTGGGCTACTTGATGACCCCACATGGTGCTTGACACTCCAAGGTATCCCCAAATGTTGAAAGGTTGAGTACATGACGCTTTGTGTTGGAGATATCCATGATGTGCCTAGTGGACCCAAGGTACCCCCAAGCTGGTCTTAACACTATTTGATGGGAATTACTTATCCAAAGCCCGAATGATGATGGTTATACTTGTGATGACAAGGGAGGGATTGCACATCACTTTTAAGCCCCAATTTTTTAGTACGAGAGTTCCACGCCACCACTCTTCCCCTTTAGAGGGTGGCATTGGGCACCATGGAGATGACGTCTTGGTATTGAGCCACTTTGGAGGCATTCCCATGATCCTAGAGCTACATCTTGGAGTAAGGAGCACTGATTAGCCCACTTGAAACTCACTTGTGGCATTTAGAACTCATTTGGAGGAGGTCTTTCTCCCACATGTGTGGACATTTTTGGCATCTTTTGTTATGTTTTTGAGCTATAAAGTTGGCATATGTTGAGAAATGTAACTAATTTCAGTCTTCATAATTGTTGTGCTCATTTCAATATGTATCCTATGTAACAATCAAGAAAAGAAAAGAAAAAGTTATTATTATTAAAGCATGGGTTTCATGCTCATTATTGACGGTCTTCTAGGTAAAAGCATGTCCTTCGTGCTTCTAGGTGTGTTAGGTCTTAGGATTTATTGTCTTGAGTCAAAGCAAACAACATCATGTTTATAAGACCCGTTCAAGCAAAATGTATTTGTAAAAAAAAATATTTTTGAGTCTAGAAAGTCCTAGAAACTCCTAAAGTACAAGTCGGCCCTGGCAGCATCAAGTCGATCTAAACGAGGGAATTTGACCCCTTGAGAAGGCTACATAAAGGAGTCGTTTGACCGCATTTGGAACTCACAAAATTCACAAGTTCGATCTATTAGCCTTTTCCGGCCTCTAGAAACCCCAGCACTGCTCTGAAGCCCTCTGCGTCAGCGCTGTTGGCATGAGTCAGGGTCTACGCTGCTCAGGAAGGGCCTGCGACACCCCAGACTGGGTTACGCTGCCCCTGCGCTGCCCTGGTTGGGCCTGCATCAGTCCTCCTAGGACTCTGTCAGCCCTCCTGGCACTACGTCAACCCTCCTGGCCTCCTGCTGCCTCTGTTGGGCTCTAGGCTGCTTTGCCTAGCTGTTGCCTCTGCTTCCTCAACGCTGCTCTGGTTTGTTGCTTCTCTGCCCTCGTTGTACTCTTGGCCTAGGACTACACCATCCCCCTTGCCAATATTTCCCCTCGCTACAATTGAAACACTTCTGAAATTCTTAGCAAACCATACCCTATAATTCCAGCTTAGCTTCAGTGCTCTGCCAGTGTGTGTGTTCTCCAACTGACCCCAAGCCCTCTTCTTATACTTTGCCCGTTGAAACATCAACGGTCGTGATCTAACCTTGAATCGACAGCTAAGGTTAGAATATGCTTGATCTAGGTCACTTAAGTCATTCTCATCACATGTTTAATTTAATTACATTTAATCTTTTAATTTTCCTAAGTTAGACTTAGGGTCCTTTATTAAAAAGATTAATTAATTAAAAATCTCTTAAACATAATGGAATTTCTTAAAACGCTTTCTAGGTCTTGGAGATCTTATGTACTCTAGTCCCTCCCTCCACAAAGTTTGGGAGGTAAAGCGCATAAGATGCTACCCCAACACCCCAAAATCTCAACACTCATTAGCGAGGAATGTGCTCCAGCAAAACACTTCACCCCAAAGTTCTGCATTGATCTCTGGTGTGGGTCTTTGCATTGATGCTTGGCCTGCTGCCCTACATCACTGCGTTCTTGTTGCTCTTTTGTACTGTTGCCCATGACACTGCCACCGCCACTGCTACATCCGTACTACAGCTCCCTCTCAAATAGCTACATCGTGTTGCCACCTGCTGCACTGCAACTTAGTTGTTGAGAGTAAGCAACTGAAGGACTCCTGCCCAATCTTTGACAGACAAGTCAGTTGGGCTGCATCTCATCACTGAAGCTCCATAGACTGCTGCTCTGCGCTGTCCATTGAAGGCTACTGTGTTGCTGCAGCTCTGCACTGTGTAAGCAGACCTGCTCTGCGCTGATGTCCTCCACGTTGTTGTTGCATTGCGCTGTCCTCCTGAAGCCTTTGAGCTGCTACAGCCATTGCACTACGTACCCTACGCTGTTGCTGTATATGCACTACTCTGCTCCCTCATCAGCGTGTCAGCTCTGCCTCTACTCCATCTGTGATCCTTTGCACCCATTGCTCCACTTGTCCCACTACTGTCTTAAGGCTCCCGTAGCACGGATGTGATCTAGGAGTTGGGCTACTCAAGGATCCCGCCCTCACTCTGTAGCTGCTCTACAGATCAAGATCGCACCACTTTCATGGTTCACGAGCGCTCATGCCCAAGGTTACTTGGGAGCGGGAGCGGGAGCGCGGAGCGGGAGCTCGGAGCGAGAGTGGGAGCGGGAGCGGGGAGCGCCATTTTTAGAAGCTTCCGGTCCGGAGCGTTTATATATATATATATATATATATATATTATATTTTTTATATTTTGATGCATATATGTCAACAAAAACATGTAGAATGATGAATTAGACATAAAAAACATAAAAACATAGATTGAATCATATAACATCAATCATCTAGAAGTTATAATCTTCATCAACCACGCCCACGAGTTGGAAGCATACAACATATTGACTCTTGAGTCTCGCAAATCATCAATCTGAAGGTTTCAAACTTTCAAAATTCAATATATAACATTTATCATCATTGATATATAACATTTATCATCATTGATTTCAAATTTCAATATCTAACATTTATCATCATTGATTCATTGATTTCAAAATTCAATATACATTTATCATCATTGATATATAACACTTATCATCATTGATTTCAAATTTCAATATCTAACATTTATCATCATTGATTCATTGATTTCAAAATTCAATATAACATTTATCATCATTGATATATATCATTTATCATCATTGATTCATTGATTTCAAAATTCAATATATAACATTTATCATCATTGATATTTTATAACATTTATCATCATTGATTCATTGATCACCATATAACTTTCATGAAGCATCATATTCATAATTCATAATGACTTGTAAACAGTAAACTTATAAATGCCAACTTCAAAATTTCACCTTTCAAACTTAAATTGTCATTAAATATATGAAAGAGTCAAGTTTCAACTGTTCAACTATCAACAACAAATAGAAAAGACTAGTAAACAACAAATCTATTTTATCCACTGGCTAGCCCCTTGCCACGCCCACGAGAAATGTCTAATTTGTGCGAGCCACGAGGAAATGTTGGTCTTCTAGCACTCTCAGGAGTACCACGACCATGACTAGAAGATGGAGGCTGGATCTGCAAAGGAACAATAGTGTGATATCGAGCACTGGCACTGGCACTGGCACCCGCACCCGCACTGCTACCAGTAGATGGTGGGACTAGCCCTGTGTGTGGCGGTGCTACTGATGCTTCATCATCATCCCTAAAAAGTTCTACTTCCAATTCTTCCAAATGTAACGTGTCGTCCTCCAAATTATCATCCTCTGGGTTGTTGTCCCAGACTCTGTATGATTGATCCTCATTTTCCCGATCACAGTAATGGCTCAACAACCTCAAGTTGTAATGCATATAAACCAAGCTTTCAGCTCGGTTTTCATTCAGCCTGTTTCTTCTCACATTGTGTATGAAGCTGTAGGTGCTCCAACACCTCTCTGCAAAAGAAGTGTTCACAACTTGTGAGAGAACTTTTTTAGCCAACTTTGGCAAAAGTCCCATGCCGCCATATGCTTCCCACCATGTGAGAGCATCAAATCTGTCCCTGTCTTCCATTGCATGGAAAGAACCAAAGTTAGTAGTGCAACTGAAGTATTTACCTAATTCAAGGCGCAATCTAGCACACTCCTCCCTGTCAGGTACCAACTTGTCCAATGCCTTCATGTACCCCTCTTGTACTTCTGGATTTGTGTGAGCATAGTTATTAAAACCGGAACCAGTGACCGGACCGGTGGACCTAATGAACCGGGTTTCTAACCGGAACCGGTCTAACCGGGAGCGGTCAGATCTCAATGAACCGGTTTAAAAAAAAAATACATTAAATAATTATTTTTTAATAAAAAAAACTATTTTTAAGATTTGCAACCATGATTCAAAGCCAATAGAGACAAAATATGCAAAGTTTGCTCATTTATATACCATGCAAAGGTGAATATATCAAAATGGCACCGAGTGCAATACATATCATCAAAAAATACATAAGCAATGAGGCTCCAAATGGCCCATAAAGTCCAAAAACAATGCTACAAGCTATGAGGCCATTGGCCTAATACAAGACTACATATTAGTGATCAACAACATGATCACTCCTCATCATGATCAAAATCATCACCACTACTAGACAAGGGATCATCAACATGAGCTACATAAATAATATGCCTCAAAGTTTGAGGACTCCTAAAACTCCTCTACAATTTTAGTAGTAGTAGTAGTAGCAAAAATAGACATCAAAACTACAAATCACTGAGCAACATGGTCTCTCATGAAACTCATCATTGATTCATCACTACTAGAAATGGGATCATCAACAAGAGATACATAAACATCATCTAGCTCAAAGTCTTCAGACTTGGATTGCTCAACTTTATAACATGATAGAAATTGAAAAAGTTTAACATGCCTAACCAATGATTTTGGTTTGAGTGAAGGGTTCATCTCCTCAACCTTAAAATGCGGTAGAAAAAGATTAGCATGCCTAACCAGTTGTTTTCCTTTGATTGAAGGGTACATTAAGGTTCTTAAAGGACTTCATGCTCTTGATCAAATGCCAATATCATACCCTTACACATGATAGAATCAAATGGAAACATTGCAAATTCCCAAACCATGAAACCTTGAAAACCATTAAGTCTGCTGAATTTTGAGTGAAACCTAAGATTCTAGTTTCTCCATATGAAATCCAATGAGGTCGAAACCACTCTTAAACATCCTGAGTCATTTCATGGTAATGTTAAAAATTTAAGTAAAAGTGACATTTCCTTTATTTTTCATTTATGATGAAAATGAAAAATAAAGGAAATGTCATTTTTACTTTAAGAATTTAACAGTACCATGAAATGCCAATGCTTTCCTTACCTCCACATCAGCCCTAAAACCCATTTATGGCCCTAAACAAATCGTTTTTTTCATTGAAAAAAATTTCCGCCCAGCGGGAAGCGTTTTTTGTTTCGGGGAGCGTTCGGGAGCGAACGCTCCCCAACCACTTCCGGCGTTTAAATGCCAGAAGCGCCCAGGGAGCGTTCGCTCCCGAGCGTTTCCAGAAACGCTCCCGAAAAGGCAAGGAGCGTTTTAACAGGTTCGGAAACGCACTCCCGAAAACGCTCCCCTCAGGAAGCATTTTCGGGAGCACGTTTCCGAACGCTCCCAAAATGCTCCCACACAGAGCGCGTTTCGGGAGCGAGAACGAGGGGGGGGACGCTTCCCCGCGACCCTGCTCATGCCTACATCATCTTCGAAGCCAGCGTCTGCTACAGCAGCCTTGTAACTAGAAGCTTCCTTGTCCTTCTTCTTCTTAGGACAATTGCTGGCGAAATGTCCAAGTTCGTCGCACGAGAAACATTTGATCTTTGACAAATCACGCTTCTTTTCCCCTGCTGCCTCTTTAATGCCAAGGCTGGATCTTCCCCTTCTTCCTTCTTCACCTTGCTCGAACCAGTGTTGTCCTGTCTTTTGGTCATTCGGTGAATCTCCTCTTCTCGGAGGATTGCCGACATCATATAACGTATCGTATCCCAGAAGTATCCTGTCCGGGGGTCACCGTACCCGTATCCGATTCATCGAATCCCCGTATCCCCGTGTCCCCGTATCCCCGTATCAAGTGACTTAGATCAACATGTTGTCCCAGTTGGGAAGGTTCACTCTTCCCAAGAGACATTAGACAAAAGTTTCCCAGTCTTCTATGATTGCATTAAGAGCAGTCCTCACCATGACATCGTCATCTACCTTGACCCCCATGCCAGTCAGTTGATCCTGGATTGACTGTAGTCTGCAGAGAAAAGGGTCGGTCTCCTCTCCCTTGGCCATCATGAATAACCTCAATTGGTTCTCCAGAAGCATCTTTACGGACCTTCCTTCATACAATGTGGTTAGGGCTACGTATTGAGTTTTCTTGTGTGATGGGGTAGCATCGAATGTGCTCTAGCTCCCAAAATTTGTGGAGGGACTAGAGTACATGAAATCTCCAATATGCAGAAAGGGATTTGGGAAATTTCATCCGGTTTGGGAGATAATTAATTAATTAATAAATTTAATTATGGACCCTAAGTCTAACTTACGAAAATTAAATTATTAAAGGTAATTAATTAAAACATGTGATGAAATTGTCTTAAGTCACACGGATCAAGCTTTCTTTTAATCTTAGCCATTGATACAAGGTCTGATCATGGTCATTGGTTTCCCAACGAGAAAAGTATAAAGGAAAGGCTTGGGGTCATTTGGAGAGGACACACAGAGGTAGAGCACTGAAGCTAAGCTGAGATTCTAGGACATGATTTGCTAAGAATTCTCAGAAGTGATTCAGTTGCAGAGAGGGTAGTTTAGGCAAAGGGGATGGTCTGATCCCAGTTCCTAGAATCAGCAAGAGACAGAGAGCAACTTCCAGAGGCAGCGCAAAGAAGCAAAGGCAGCAGCAGCTGAGAGGGCACCAGCTGCGTAGCGCAGGGGCAACTGCAGCTACGCAGTCTCTCCCGGGGCAGCGTTGGGCAACAGGCGACCCTCAGGGGTTACGCAGAGTCCCTCAAGGGCAGCGTAGGGTCTGCGACACCGAGACTAGGGTTACACAGCCCTCTCCAAGCCATCGCAGAGGGACGCAGAGGCTGTAGAGGCTGATGCAGAGGCTTCAGGGGCAGCACTGGATTTCTACGACTAAGATCTGGCTGAGTCCTGTAAATCCCGTTTGAGGGTGTGGATCAATCAATATTTTGGCTTCAAAACAGCAGGAGAGCTGCAGATCTATATTTTCTCTGTCGGGTTTTCCAGATCTGGAACCCAAATTTGTTGTATTCAGAAAAATCTTAATAATAAAACCCTCCAGCAGCCAGAAGACCGGTTTTCCTGCATTGGGTTTTTCCAGGGACTATTGTCCAAAAAATCCTTGTGTCACTTTGTCTATGTGTGCATGTACCTTTCTGTTTTAGATCTAAATTGGTGAAAGTCTGTTATGTGTTTTCTTCAATCTTAATTTGAAGTTTTAGCATTAATAACTTAATTAAGTAGGAGAAGCATAACCATATCTAACAGTGGATTTCTGCATAAGTAACATTCAGAAATTTTCTCACTACCCACATCTCATGAGTTGTTGCCTTCTCGGCTATGTGTGTTACCACATGATCTTTGACCCCATCCATAATGAAACGCTTGGCATGTGCTGCTGCTTCATTGTGCTTCTCCAGGAGAGGCGCATCAATTGGTGCAGCCAAGACTTTCGATGCATGCTCCCTTATGCCATATGCCTCAAGAACTATCAGGATTCTGGCCTTCCAGATTGCAAAGTTGGTCAGGCCATCCAACCTATCCTGATCAAGCAGTCCATGTGGCACCATCTGCTCAGAAATTTGTCGGAACGGATCCTCCTCTCTATGCTAGAGACTCAAATCTAGGGTCCTTGGCAAGAAAGGCATTCTCTGCTCCCTCTGACAACTAACTCCCCTTCTTGGAAGTCTGCCAACCACAACGAATCAGCTTTCTTCGATCCTCTGATCGATTTATAGATATCTTTGGCAGGAAAACTTCTGAGAAGTTGTTCTCCTCCCACTCTTTGTCAACTTAGCTTAGGCTAAATTCTACACTGGCAGAATCTTCACCCCACCAGCAACAACTGAAGGTCTACAGCTCAAATTCTGATTCTCAACACTATGCACAACAACCAAATTCTAGACTACGTCACCTTGGCTGGCCTCTGCGTGAGCAGACTGGCCCAGCGCAGTGCAGGTTGCTCCTGCGTCCCTCTAGAAGGCTCTGCGTTGTCTCTGCGTCAACCCCTGCGTGGCCGTAGTTGCCTCTGCGTCCTTCTGTTGTTGCGCTACCCTCCCTGGATTATCTATTGTTGTTGCTGCTTTCTCTGCTACTTTCTCCAACACATATTCTTCAGCCTTCTTGCTAGAGATTCAGCTTGATCTGCAATCCCTCTGATACCATGTGAAAATTTCTGAATATGCTTAAACAGAAACCCTACTGTTAAATTATTGATTTACTTCTCCTACTTACACAAGTTATTAATCTGAAATCTTCAGCATTAACATCGAAGTAAATACATTAACAGCCTACACATATAGATCAGAACTGAATAACATGCACAATGACAAAGTGACACACAAGGATTTTCTGGACAACTGTCCCCAAAAAAACCCAATGCGGGAAAACCGGTCTTCTCGCTTTGGAGGGTTTTTATTATTAAGCAGATTGTAAGTACAACAGATCTGGGCACCAAACTGGTTAACCTAACAAAAAAATAAAAATTGCAGCTATACCTCTGTTCTGGAGACAGAACACTGACTAATTCACACCCTCAAACGGGATTTACAGAACCTAGCCTTTTCCAGCGTATAGAGACCCCAAAGCTGCTCTGAAGCCCTTTGCGTCAGCCTTTGTGCTGCTCAGGAAGGGCCTATGTCACCCGAGACTGGGTTTCGTTGCCTCTGCGCTACCCTGGCTGGGCCTGCGTCAGTCCTCCTAGGATTGTGTCAGCCCTCCTGGCACTGCGTCAACCCTTCTGGCCTCCTGTTGGGCTCTAAGCTACTCTCGTAGTTGCTGTGTAGTTGTTGCCTCTACTTCCTCTGCGCTGCTCTGATCTGCTTCTTCTTTGCCCTCGTTGTACTCTTGGCCTGTGACTACACCATCCCCCTTTCCAATACTGCCCCTCGCTGCAACTGAAACACTTTTGAAATTATTAGCAAACCACGCCCTAGAATTCCAACTTAGCTTTAGTGTTCTGACAGTGTTTGTGTTCTCCAATTGACCCCAAGCCCTCTTCTTATACTTTTCTCATTGAAACACCCACGGTCGTGATCTAATCTTGAATCGACGGCTAAGATTAGAAGATGCTTGGTCCATGTCACTTAAGTCATTCACATCACATGTTTAATTTAATTACCTTTAATCTTTTAATATTCCTAAGTTAGACTTAGGGTCCATAATTAAAAATTAATTAATTAAATATCTCTTAAACAGGATGGAATTTCTTAAAACGCTTTCTATGACTTGGAGATCTTATGTAGTCTAGTCCCTCCACAAAGTTTGGGAGCTAGAGCACATCTCATGCTACCCCAACACCCCAAAATCTCAACAATGACAAGGATCTCACACTTCTAAGGCTCGTCACTGCTTGGGGGGATTCACATGTCAACACATGACAAGGACCTCGCACGTCCAAGGCTTATCATCCATGACCACCCTCTCTAAGAAGGGTCACATATGTCAGTCCAAGTTGCTCTCAAAAAACCAAGAACTTTCCTTTCAATAACAGTTTTTGCTTAAGATAATAATATAAACCCTCAGATCTGAAAACTGGTTTTCCCAACATTGAGGTTTTCCAACGTCGTTTGTCCAAAAATACTTGTGTCAATTGTATGATTGATTTCTCATATATTTCACCACAGTTTTTATTTGTGAATAGTGTCGTTCATGTTATCATTAATTACTTCATGTAGAAGAATTAATTTTCCATGAACAAGCAATAGGAAATAATAAACTGGGTTAATGGCACCTTCTGGGTAGCCAGAAATTTCACATTTATTTTGTCTACCAAGGCTCAACACAAACAAGAATGTGTGAAAATTCACCTCAAGTTGACTTTCAATAATACACTGGTTTGTCTTGGGGATTGAACATTAACTTTTGGCTCTTATCATTTGGATCTAGCACCATTTCCATTTGTGAATGCACCCCGAATCTAGAATTTGATAATTATCAATAGACTGTTTATTATTTTCTGAATGCATTTCCAACTTCCAAGTATACTTTCAGGAACCCTGATTACATTTATACCTAGAAATATCACCTCCAAGGAACAAAAACCGAATTAACAAGACCTAAGTCATCAAATAGGATCAATTATCTATACCAAAGATTAGAATTCCATAAAAAGACAGGTATGTAGTAACTAGTTATAGTGTGACAACCAACATGGCTCACCAACTAAATATCCAAAATATCTAGAATATAAATACATATAGTCGATGACTCCAGTCTGAGATACTCCAGAATTATGTGCTAGAACAGATTACAGAACAAGAGGGAAAACTTACAGATTCATTAATGAAGGATTATTTAAGAAAACTTACCTCTGTAATCTTTGGAATTGCTGTATGCTCAATAAACACGGATAGCTGGGCCAGCACAAGCACAAGTCCTGTCGAAACCTTATCTGAATGCAACCTCTCCATGAGAGGTAGTTTCCCATCACAGGTTCCCCGCGAAACTGAGAGAAATAAATCTTCCAGGGATGTAAAAAAATCCTGAAAACCTCCTTGAACCCAGTCAATATACAAATCCCTCAACTTCACCAATAATTCCAAATTGTCATCAAGAAGCTGTCGAAAATCCTGAATCGCAAATATATAATTCAAGTTAGAACATATGTGTCACAACCATGTTGTGCACTTAAACACAACATTTTATGAAAATAAATGTGTATGGCGAATTTTGTATATGAGATTATAGCCCTGCAATGATATATAACCATTGATATTTTGTACATGGCCAGTTATGTCAAATACGTTACAAATTAGATAATTTGTGTTGAAGATTAACTAGCTAGATAAGAGCCTAATTACAATTTAGTGCTTTAGTCCATCATTTTGTATAAATATAAATTTTTCCCATATCCATAAATCAACAAATCATATTTTAATATTTTGAGTATATATTGAAAAATCTTCCTCCATTTTTCAGATTTACAGGTGCAATCCACCCTTGGTACGCAGGTGCTGCCACCCCTTCATTGTTGCCTCTTTGTTTTATCATAGTTTCACTACCATCATACTTCTTATTGTTATTTCAGTTCAGATCTGCATTTTGCAATAGAAGTGTATTGATTCCAATCCAGGTACAGTAAATGGAATGTTCTAATTCACTAGGCTTCATTCTTGAGATTACATGAATTTTTTACAGTGCACAATAATTCCAAAAAAAAACAAGGCAATGGAACTTGTTATCACTCAAAATGAATTTCTCAAAAAATTCATCTCGCTGGCTCAACATGGATGGTTTGTGAATACATAAAGGGATGAACTTTTCAAAAAACTCATTATTCAACATCGAAGATTCATGGATACATTACAAAATGAACTTATCATGAAAAGTTCATCATCTGGCATAGACACTTTGTGAGTGCTAAATTCAGACTTAGCGCATGGTCACAAGTATCCATTACTATGAAGTTTGAACTAAAGATTGGACAGGTTTCTTGCAAATGGTCTTCAGAGAAGTTATCTTCAAACCAGGTTCCATTCATATGAGTACACAGCTTCACAGTTTTTTTTCCAGTTCAGCAGGTTTCCCGTGCTTGCATTTCAGATACAGCACTAGGCTGTGCATGGTCAAGGGAAGACTTCAAAAGAGTAAAATCAGATTTTATAAATTATCTTGGAAAATTTATGTTTTTAGAAAGATCTTATTTCCTGAAATCTCATCATATATTGTTAAATATTAAAGTTACTTTATGTTTTAACATTAACTTTATGCGAAGAAAAAGTAAATAGTACAAAATATAAAGTGATAAAGTGACTAGGAGTCATTAATGAGGGGGGCACATGAAAAGGGGGTCAAGTGAGGGAATGATCTGCACCATAGATCTAGAGGGCTGAGATCCTTGATCAAAAAGGCTTAGGGTTTCCTATCTAATGAGAGCTAAGGAGGGAGAAAAAGGTGAGAAGTTTCTCATTCTTCACGCGCATTGGAAGAGGAGAAAGAGAGCTAAGCAAGAGGAGGAGAATAGTGGAGAAGGGTTTCTACAGCAGAGAACACACTTGCTACAGCAGGCATGAGTTCCTAGGAGGCCAAGTTCAAGCCGAAGGAATTGGCATGAAAATCTAGGAGACAGCCAGAATATTTATGCACAAAGTTCGAGGTCTGAAACAGTGCTCTGGTTGGAGGATTTTTTGTGGTAGAGAAGAGACTTACAGGCTGCACGAATTTCCAGGCAGCAAGTTGACTCTCTGCACACAGTTTGAGGTCATTCCTATACGGAACAGAAGCAGAGAAACAGGCAGCATGCAAATCAAGGAGAAGTTTGCAGGCCTGTCAGTGCTGATTTCTAGGCAGTCTGCATTAAACTGATGGTTGACTGGCCCAAATTACAAGGCAGTCAAAGTCTAAACTGAAGCCCGAATTTCTAGGGAGAGAAATTCAGTCAGAGATCCAAATTTCTAGGTATTGAAGGCTGAACAGAGGTCTGATATTCTTGGATGAAGAAGCTCAGTCAGTGACCCAGAAATCAAGGAGAAAGAGGACGGACACTAGCACTCTTTCCAAGTGAGAGATAAGTACAATTTTTTGTTATTATCTCTGTAATAATTTTCCTGAGAAGCTCATAATAAATCCTCTTTAGTACTGATTTTCCCCATTGTGGGATTTTTCCAAGGTCACTGTTGACGTGTAAAAACTGTGTGCGTTTGTCTATTTCATTCTCTTATCAGCTGGAAAATGTAATATTCCCAATTAGCAGCAGCTAATTGGAAATATTAATTTTGACTAATTTTGCCTTTATAAAGTTAAAATATAAATAAAGTGGGTGAAGGAGCACTTAGCTCACACTTAGGATAAAAGCATTCCCTAAAGTCACTAAGGAGACACATCGAATTAGCAAGGTGGGGCCTAGTGGCCAAGTGGCAGCGCAGGGATTGGTGGGGCCTAGGTGAGGGAGAGGCTCACCAAGCATAAAAGGAGGAAGGGTCTCCTCGTTCTCATTCATTCTGATTATGCATTTTGAGAATTGTCTTCTTGACATTGAGCACGCTTGCTGTTTAGCAAAGTCTGCACGTACTGTTCAGTACACCGGGTGTCTCCGTTCGGAGATCCCAACCTCAGCCCAGGGGGGACTTCGAGTGCCCACTCGGGTGAGGAGTTTCATCCTTGTTCTGCCGGAGAGAGTTGCAGCTACCACAAGAGGAGCATACACTCAAAGAGACAGTGCAGTCAGTGAGAGGGAGGACACAGTCTTGAAGGGAGGTGGTTCCGGATTGGGGATTTGTTGGTGGATTCAGCCCAGGATAGTGGGTAAGGGACCAGCCCTTCCCTATTCCAGCATTTTGGTGGAGTCAGGGGCCATTATTTGGAGCAGATCTTTCAGAGCTAGCGTCCCTCCTTGAGGAATAGCGTAGTGCCTCAAGGGAGCCATTTTCGGGGATCGGCCATTTCTGAAAAGCTTTCTGAGTTTTTCTGGGTTTTGCGAGTAGAGGCCATTCCCAAATTTTCAAAATTTTCTGAGGTGGGGAGCAGCCCCAAAGATTTAGTTTATTCCAACAGTAGCAACAGCAGCAGCATGGCAACAGCACCAACAGCTTGGAGATTACGTTGTCATCGAGGGGGAAGCCATTCCATCATATATTCTGAGAGTATTTCTATGCTTGCCTAGTGCAAACCAAGGTGCCATCATTCTGATCACCTTTATACCCATTTTATCTTTCAGTATTCAATAAAATGGCTCAGTGTTCTCCATATTGTGTTTTGTTCATGTGATGTCTCTCTAGTTGTTGCAGTTTATTGTTTATGTGCTTTATATTGTTGTTATTTCTACTCGAAATATTAAGTGGTATCAAAGCTCATAGACTTGGCTCAGCCTGTGGAACAGATTGTCTATGACACCCACAGGAAAACCACACATCACCTGCAGGGGAAGAAGGTATAAAGACCAAGAACGAAGGTTAGAGCTCACTTTCGAGGAAGGTGACAGCGTTCCAGTAGTGGATGCAGAGGAAGAAGAACCGATGGGGGAGGAAAAGGATGCCGGGAAGGATTTCGGGGAACTCCTCCTCAAGTCAGTACAGGATTTGTCGAAATGGATAGAAGAGATGGGGCAAAGGTTCACGGCAGAATCTAGACAGTGCGAGACCCCAAGGGGTTTTCACGTTGGAGAGGGTTCAGGGACGTGTCATCATTTACAGGAGCACCCCACAGCACAGTAGGTAGCATCACACACACGCCCCCGTTGCACGATGCCTACATTCTTACCTCCAGTACCGAGTGAGAAAGGTAGGCAGCATGATCATATACCCTTGGGAGATTATTTCTGCGAATGGCAATCCATGGGGGAAAACTTCAGAGCGGCTTTGCCCTTCAGAGATTACTGTCAGCTCAGGCAGGATGAAGAAGGAAGGAATAGTGGGGGGTTTAGCACGCAGAGTTCAGAGTTGCAACGTACCACTAGGAGGACACTTTTTCCCACGTATGATGGATCCCCTGATTGCACAGTTCAGGATCAGGTGGAAAAGTTGGATACCTCTTTCCAGCTTGACCGAATAACGGAGGGGGAAGCCATCAAAATGGCTACCTCGCACTTGGAGGATGAGGGCAAACAGAATCATGGGGAGCATGTGGATACACCCAATATGACGCAGGGGTCACCTGTGTTGGAGACTTCTTTGACCATATCGGTTGACATCTTAGTAGAGAGAGTAGAGCTTACCCCAGTAGTGCCATCAATTGAGGTGATGACCGGGGTAGTGTTCGAGTCTTCGGGTGGTAGCAGTGCGCGGCAGATGGGTGAGGTGCCAAGAGATGTATCCACCTTTGATGAGGCACTAGGAGATACAGAGGTCTTGGACGATGGTCGCAGACAACGATGTCATCAACTTGACCTTCTAGTTTTGAAAGGGGAAGGCCACATTAGTACGAGAGGCTATTTTGTTACAGAACGAGGAGCTAGAGGGCATGAGAGTGGTTTGTGCCGAGTCAGCGGCCAAGTTGCCCCACATTGGGGAATGGCTGGATTCCCTAATGGTACAGCTAGAGGGCACATTGGAGTATCAGAGCAGCCCCCTTCAGTCATGCATAGACGGGGCTAGTAGCATTGTTGGGTCACCTCTTTCCATTGGAGAGAGAGAGGCGGAGCCACCTAGTCAGATCTCATACGTTGACTTGGATAGCGGGATGAGACGATCGGAGTTGCACAGGGTGCAGCATCCACATGTTGAGGTTGGATGGCGGGAGATTTTGAGTTGCTACCCGATGGAGTGGGTTATGGAGATAGTGGTGGACCCGGGTGTGGTTCAGCAGAAGTTTCCAGGTGCTGGGAATACAGGAACCCCAGACTGGCATTGGGATCCAGGTGGGACTACTTGTCGTTTCCCAGGCAGGTCGGTTGACTATGTCTTAGAGGGTAGAGTTGGCCTAGCAGTTGAGCGTGCACATTCGCTAGTGGAGTTTCGGTTAGTGCCAGTGGCCAACCAGTTTATGGGCAGACTCCCTAGGTTGTATTGGTATAACACTTGTATCGAGGTCACAAAGTGATCAACATACCTTGGCGGGAGCTTCTTGGAGGAGGTGGCATTGGCAAGCCACCAGATGGTGCCTTGTATGGAGCCAAGGATTCTTCACCTTTGTGTGGGGCACAGAAGTTGCAGCGGAGCCGAGCAGTGGTGGTATCACTACTGACACATAGGGAGATTCACTTCTCGGACCCCTCGGGGAGGGTTTGGAGTGATGATCCATTCATCGATGGGTATAGCGATGCAACGGTGGAGGTGATGATACTGATTGGGGGTGGTCCGACATGTAGAGACACAACTCTAGGCCATCACATCCAAGGATGTGTGGGAGCATCTAGCATTGAGCAATGGACTACCGGTGGACATGGAGTTGCATGGTGGTGTACCGTAGTGTGTGGGACTGCATTGTGGAGTAGGAGTGTCCTACATCACATTGAGAACACAGCGAGGAATGACTGGTGCCATGACACAAACAAGGCATGAGACGGTACAGGGTGGTACAGCGGTAGCAGGGGGTATCCAGCGGTGTAGAGGGGTATGCCTCAGTGTGCAGTGGCATGTCGAGGAGTACATGGATGATTGGTGGTATGCGAGGGTGTACGGTGCTGCACAGCAGGGTCTTAGAGTATTGCCTCCAGGGAGACTCACAGACAAGGACACCGGGCATACCTTTGGGGGTAGTTCACCTAGGATCGATGGGGAGACAAATGAGCGATACTTGACGGTATCTGTGGGGACTCACGCGCTTGACCCTCTTCTACATCACTCACGGGCACAGTCGATTCGGTTGTTGTCCTTTGGCACTCTAGGCATGAGCAGCGGGGTACGCGAGGCTCGACCAAGATATTTGGATGACACTCAGCACACTAGGGGAGAGACTTCTCAGCAGTGGCACTGGGTCGATACACTAGTTGATAGCCACAGGTTAGGGGATGAAATGATCCTCTGCAGGGGTGGCACATCAGTCATCGCTGAGCCTACGCTTGGGGAGAGGGTCATGAGGGAGACATGCGTCACTCTTTTCTCAAGGCATGTCTAGACCATGCATGAGCAGAAGATACTAAGTACAACAGAGGTAGCATCCCAGTATGTGTTTGGGCTCCAGACAATGTATCGACACATTATCGAGAGGGTGGATGGCAGATCTAGTGGATATGGTTGGCAGGGACAGGAGGGATCCACATACCTTGAGTCAATTGCGAGTATCAAATATCTATCCATTGATTGCATTCAGGGGGTGGCTATTTGTCACATATGTCTTCCAGCGGTCATCGATATTACACAGTGGCCGACACAGGGTAGGTTAGCATGCATAATATTTTCCCATGATATATGGACCCTCTATATTGGTCACGAGCAGGGAGTAGAGATGAGGCACGGAGGGATTCCCGCAATTGTCGGAGCTATGGTGCAGCAGGTTCAACTAGGGATGCAAAGATTCAGTTGATTGATAGCCCATTCCGTCTCGTGATGGTCGGAGTCAGGGCAGAGAGTGATCTAGTTCAATGTTGGGTTGGCACATGGGGGTACACAAAGGCCTTCATTGGATGGCAAGGCAGACTTTCTCTATTGCTGCATAGATTCAGAGCTGCATTCGGAGGGGTAGGTATTGGCATCATGGCGATTCCTGGTCTGGATGAGCTTGTCTCTCATAGATCTCCTGCCACTAGGTCTCAAGAGAGGAGGATACAGTATGTGCATGACAGGGAGTATCTCATGATCAGAGTAGCACAACATCAACATGGTGGTACCTCTAAGAGATTAGTAGGATACTTGAGCATTACAGCTCTACACAGCTCGATAAACTCTCGGGGTGAGCTATATACTACATGGGGAGATCATGTATATCTTCCATCGGGCTTTAGCGAGTCATTTATGAAGTGGAGGACTTCATTAGCATGGCAGGATGGTGAGTGGAGCAGGTGGAGCTTCATGTTGGATAGGATAGCTTGGGATCTCGGCATTGAGAGATCCCTCCATATCAGGGTGATACAGAAGACAAGGAAGATTCAGTGGCGCATTTAGGACCCAGGCACATTTTACAGTGATGGTGGGGAGCATCAGCTAGAGAGGAGGCTTGTTCAGGCATTGCTTGAGGACAAGCAATTTTTAGCGGGGAGGACTATAATATTCCCAATTAGCAGCAGCGGATTGGAAATATTAATTTTGACTAATTTTGCCTTTATAAAGTTAAAATATAAATAAAGTGGGTGAAGGAGCACTTAGCTCACACTTAGGATAAAAGCATTCCCTAAATTCACTAAGGAGACATATCGAATTAGCAAGGTGGGGCCAAGTGGCAGCGCAGGGATTGGTGGGGCCTAGGTGAGGGAGAGGCTCACCAAGCATAAAAGGAGGAAGGGTCTCCTCATTCTCATTCATTCTGATTATACATTTTGAGAACTATCTTCTTGACATTGAGTACGCTTGCTATTTAGCAAAGTCTGCACGTACTGTTCAATACACCGGGTGTCTTTGTTCGAAGATCCCAACCTCAGCCCTGAGGAACTTCGAGTGCCTGCTCGGGTGAGGAGTTTCATCCTTGTTCTGCCGGAGAGAGTTGCAGCTACCACAAGAGGAGCATACACTCAAAGAGACAGTGCAGTCAGTGAGAGGGAGGACACAGTCTTGAGGGGAGGTGGTTCCGCATTAGGGATTTTTTGGTGGATTCAGCCCGGGATAGTGGGTAAGGGACCAGCCCTTCCCTATTCTAGCATTTTGGTGGAGTCAGGGGCCATTATTTGGAGCAGATCTTTCAGAGCCAGCATCCCTCGAAGAATAGCATAGTGCCTCAAGGGAGCCATTTTCGGGGGTCGACCATTTATGAAAAGCTTTCTGGGTTTTTTTGGGTTTTGGGAGTAGAGGCCATTCCCAAATTTTCATAATTTTCTGAGGTAGGGAGCAGCCCCAAAGATTTAGTTTATTCCAGCAGTAGCAGCAGCACGACAACAGCACCAACAGCTTGGAGATTACGTTGTCATTGAGGGGGAAGCCATTCCATGATATATTCTGAGACTATTTCTATGCTTGCCTAGTGCAAGCCAAGGTGCCATCATTCTGATCACCTTTATACCCATTTTATCTTTCGGTATTCAATAAAATGGCTCAGCGTTCTCCATATTGTGTTTTGTTCATGTGATGTCTCTCTAGTTGCTGCATTTTCTTGTTTATGTGCTTTATATTGTTGTTATTTCTACTCGGAATATTACAGAAAACCAAATGAAGTAGAGTAGTCCTGACTGTTTCAAAGGAATTTGTATTAAAAGTTTACGTATCAGCTAACGTGTTTGGGGTTGTGGGCATTAAACTCTATGCAAAAACCTTGAAACTGGGAGGGCTACCCAAAACTATAAATTTCTACATGGTATCAAGCTAAGGCAACCTACAGCAGTCCATACCTTCAGAAAATAAGAAAGAACAGCAGACACATAACTACCTTCAGATACCCAGAGTTTGGTTGTTGAGAGGGAGGCAGATTTGTTGATCTATAGATCTGAGATTTTGTGTTTGTTGTGAGGGTCAAATGGCGACTGGTTTGAGAGTGGAAGATAGGCTGAGTGGGGCTGATAATTTTGGCCCCTGTAAGGAAAGAATGATGCTACTGCTTAAGGAAGTTGAGGTGTGTCAGTGCAAACTCCCACTGATCCAGCTCAGTGGGTTGACTTCAACAAGTGGAATGTGAAGGCAAGGAGAATCATTCTCTATGCTATTAAAGACCATCTATTCCCTCATGTGAGAGGGATGAAGTTTTCCTACGAGATGTGGGATTCCCTTGTCACACTTCACCGGAGCTCCAACAATGAGAACAGGAAGATGGCGTTGTGTCAGAAGTTAAGAAACACCAAGATGACCAAGACTGACACAGTGACCTCATACCTCACAAAGATCACGCAAGTGAGAGATGAGTTGGCTACAACCGGAGAGGTTATCCCTGAGGACCAGTTGGTCAGGACGGCACTATATGGTTTTCCCAAGCAGTGGGATGGATTCATATATGGCATTGTGGCCAGAGAGCATTTTCCAGACTGGAGGAGGATGTGGATGATTTCATCCAAGAGGAGTGCCAAGAGTAGCAGCCAGCCTGGTAGGGTAGATGAGGATGAGAGTGTTGCCCTTGCAGCTAAGGGCAAGAAGGCGGCCAAGATCATATCTTCGAAAATATTGCGAACCAAGATCCGAAATTTTTACACGAAGTTCCTTAGGATTTCGGCTTCGCGTGGTAAAAATTTCAGCTTCTGAACTTCATAGAAAACAAGTTATAGCGAAAATGCCACGATGACCTATTTGGAGCAGCGAAACCCTAGAATCCAAAGCTCTGATACCAAATGTTATGAAACCAGCTCCAAAAATAAAATAAAAGAGAGATCAACGCCTTTGAAATAACCCACTTCGAGGGGGAAACCTCCTTTATATTACATAAATGAACAATTCTTGGATGATACAAATGACAAAACCTCCTTCCATATATAGGAGTCCATGGGGTCACAATATAATCCTAGCCGACCTGACAATAATAATGTAAGGGCACAATAATAAATATGGGGGTTACAAGGGTACAACAATAACAATAAAGGGGCTACACTAACAACAATAAGGGACTACACTAGTAATATAGGGACCTAACAGTATACGTTATTATTTAATATTTATGTTTTAAGTACTTCTCTTAGAAGAAAGTACAAAGAAAACATTAATATGAATACACTAAATATTAATAGCCATTACTTA
This sequence comes from Pinus albicaulis, assembly GCA_034641835.2. Classification (NCBI taxonomy): domain Eukaryota; kingdom Viridiplantae; phylum Streptophyta; class Pinopsida; order Pinales; family Pinaceae; genus Pinus; species Pinus albicaulis. The sequence goes on from CM076583.1 coordinate 306,566,413, forward strand.
CAATAAATAAATTAACAAGCTCACCCCTGAAACAGTAATAAATCAGTGTCTAAAGGGAGCTCCCAGTGGAGGTGTTAAAGTTGCCCAATAGAATAATATCACCAAAAAAAATAGATATCTGCAAGTATAAATCAGTGAGCCACCATCTGTGTGAACCACAAAATTCAAAGATGTAGGAGGAAAATAACAGAATGAAAAAGATATCTTGAAAGGGGTTAAGCCCCTCCGAGCCTGAAGACACACATATCTAGAATGTTCATATAAAGCTAACACTGAAGCCTTACAGCAGAGGCAATTTTAGATGACATATGCAACCTTCCTAGAACCATACACCCCTCTCCATATCTCATGGATAAAAGCCAAGCCTCAATGATAAAATGTGAGTAGTGGGAGTGTCCTCTTGGGGCTCTCATGCATCTTGATAAGAAAGATGAATTGCATGCTAAATTCACATCATGGAAGGTACTAGGAGAAGACCAAACAGCGTATTTACAATTCCAGCAAGCATTAGTATATGTTGAGTCTTGACCCACTAGGTCCCAAGAAGGACAAAATGAAGTATTGAAGGATTCAAGGATGTGATCATGATACATAATAAAGCAAAAGCTAGGCTACCATTTAAAGTGATAATTGAAAAAAGACAAGAATACAAAAGGTAAAAAAATTTAACCATAAGATGGAATATGCATCATTTGGCCAATAGCAGCACACAACCTAAAAATCAAACCCTAAAATAACTGAGCAAACTTGAATTTAGTCGAGTAAATTAATCATAATTAACCTAGCTAACAAAAAAAACAAAGCTAGTTAAGCAACTTGAATGGAGCAGTAATGTGGTCTCATCCATCCATCTTTAAATTAGTTCTATGCTTGATGTCTCATCAAATTAACAAACTAGAAATTTCAAGGCAACAAACGTAACTACAGGATGAGATTACATGAAGCACATTAATGAGCACTTCAAAAAGGGAAGAAACATTGTCATATGGCTCCATCAGAATCTGCTCTAGCCACTCAAATAGGTTACAAATATGAAGATTTCCTTTTAAGTTATAAGATGAATTACCACTAAGATATCCAGGCTTCCTTGAAGTAAAGCATTCTTCCCACTATCCAAAGCTACTTGCAGTGGTTTCATTTTCTCTGGACTTTCTCTATCCCTCTGTTGCGACTGAAGTATTGCAAGAACTCCTGTTATGCATCCAACCACCATTGAGCCTAAAATAATTTCTTGAATCTCAATGTATCCAAGATGCATAAAAAATTGTGAATATTCATTTACTACTGGAAAGGATGTGAAGGACTATTTAAAGTTGTAAATAAATGTTAAGAAGATCCAGTGGTTAACTGTGGATATAACTGGAATGGTTTATGCCTTTATCTCTTCCAAAACAAAATTTATGAGGGAAATCACTGCTATTCTGTATCAATTTAATCTAAATGTTCACTGGCTTTATTTGAATGTGTTCTGCAATAACTTACCCTTCATTGATAAATACAAGGTAGCAATACTGCTAGAATACACAGATCAATAATATTAAGCAGAATGAATGTGGCTTGCATGACAATCATATTTAAACCTAATGTGGAATGCAAGGGACCATTCACTGCAGCATACATGATACGTATGAGCCTGTTATGGCATCCTCAACACAGAAGCATAATGCTGGGGTAAAGTGCACTTTCAAGTAGCAATGTTGAAACTATATGCCTCCATTTCAATTGATCAAACTTATCAAAGAAATATGCGGAGAAAAATTTCTGACTTGATTCTCTTTGATAATAAGGAACTCTAGTTTCAAATAAAAAGATCACAAAAAGACACAGATTAGCACTCTGCACCTGTCACTTGGGAAAAAAGGCGACCAAACATATTTGAAACATATTGCCTGATTGCTGTCTCTGCGGCCTGCAAACATTATTGGCAAATAAAATCAGCGTGCCAAGCAAACAATACAGGATCCTTCATATATTAAACCCCGGAACATGATGCATGTAACTTGTAAGACATACATTTTGAAATCGCAATCCTTAATTGTGAAATATCAAAAAACATTGCATCAGGTTTAATTTGCGTCAAGGAAGCAAGTTTGCAATGCGCTGAATAGCCTACTCAGCAAGCATTTTTAATATATATGAGACAATTTATTTATGCATTTCAGAAAAAAGGTGGCTAAAGTAAACAAAATGACCAGGATGTATCCACATTCCACAGCAAACCTATCCACAAAACAAGCAATGTTTGTTGGAAGATATCAAAAACCTTAATTTCATACTCCGGAAGGCCTGCCTCTGGTAAAACTTCATGTATCCTTCTGACATTGGCACAAATTACTCCTACAATCACAATGCCAGATAACACGTTTCAAAATTTTGAATTAGACAAATTGAAATGAAAGTCATATTTTAATGTCACTATTAGTTTATTAAAATGTTGTATGTCATAACTATTGAAGGTCTAAAAATTTAGATATTGGCAAGGATTCCTCGATTCTTTTTTACTGCTAGCAAAAAATTCCTTATTCCCAATACACAATGAAAATCTCGCACCAGAAACAAAGGCGAAGGAAAAATTCTTGATCAACTTCTTGGAAGAAACCATGAATAGATGAAAGCAGAGGGTGGGACGTGTCACAAAAGCAAAGACAAACAGCTGAAATTGAATATTTTATTGTATTTACATTTTGTGGTTGGGAGTGGGTGTGATGAATACTCTACAGTTTTTTCTGAACCATGTAATGTTTCTTCAACACCATTAAATTGTGATCATCCTTCTAATTTTTGAATAATGCAATAGAATGAACAAATCAACCATTAAAACATTATCTAGGTTCTTACATGAAATGAACACAATACAATTTCAAATCTTATTCAAAAGGTTATTGAGACTTTGTCCTGACTACCATCAATACAAGCAGCGTTGTAATATACCTAGGGAGGATAATATGGGTATGGGGTGTGGTGAATACTCTACAGTTTTTTCTGAACCATGTAAGGTTTCTTCAACACCCTTTAAGTGTTATCAACCTTCTAATTTTTGAACAATGTAGTAGAATGAAAAAATTGACCATTAAAATATTATCTAGGAACTTACATGAAATGAACACAAATACAATTTCAAATCTTATTCTAAAGGTTATTGGTGTTAGAGAAATGACAGTGAATGGTTTCTCTTATCATGACATTATCTTGTGATTATTATTACATGTTCTTGTGTTTTTATCTTTTCTTATCATCAAGACTAATGCCAAATAAATAGAAGAGGACACAAGATGTAGGCACACTTCCAGGACAAAACCCCACTCTTTGGGAAAACCCAGTCAAAATTCTTTATTCAATAGGTTCAAGATGAGACGACCAAGACTCTTAGACTATAGACTTCCTCCATCAAGTCATCCCTTCACTGTGTTAGCATCGAGATCTTCATGACACCAAGATCTCCCTTGCTTGCACTAAAACTTCATCTTCAACATAGCACCGAGCATCATCATATTACTGAGCACACCGAATCATCATTATAGCATCGACCTTCATGACTCAGATGACACCGAATTCATGTAAAATGAGCATAGTAATTTATTCTTGTAGCACCGAGTTCATGTGTGGTTGAGATGGTACTGAATCCACACAGCATTGTAGAACCACAGATAAGGACATCATTATATTATAGAGATCATATCACAGTGCATAGAGATGACATTATATTACTGAGCATAGTATCATATTTCCGAACTGTTGTATCACTGTAGTTGGCACCTGATCCGAGCCACTGTATCACTGAAAACTTGCACCTGAACCAGCACCGAGCACTACTGCAAATTTGCACCTGATCCAAAACCGAGCACCAAATTTGCACCTGAACCAGCACCGAGCACCACTGTACATTTGCACCTGAACCAGCACTGAGCCACTGTTCTCCTGTAGACTTGCACAAGCACCGAGCCACTGTACCACTGAGATTTTCACCGAACCTGTAATATGATCCTTTCTCAACCTCCTGAAATTTATCTGAACTGCAGAAGATAATCTGAAAATCCGAGTGAGGAAATGTGAAATTGCAGTGGGGTATATATAGTTGTTTATCCATAGGAAATGAGCCAAACATGAGCATGATGAGCATGATGTGTCATTAATTTTGAGCCAACATCCATATTGTTTCTTTGAGGCCGACTTGAGATTTGTTCTTGATGTAGATTTGCAGAAGATACCAAGGATGATGACCTTGAAGAAGATGACTTGATGGAGTAGCCTTTTGACCAACAACCTAATATTACATGATTTAAAAGCCCAAATAGGATCAATTTAAATTCGTAATGACTAACCTAGAAGTCCACAATTGGGACCTTAAAATAAATATGACCCAAGCATGAAACCCATGCTTTAATAAGTCATTTAATAATAATAATAAATTCTTTTGGCAAATACATTAATAATGAAGACCGAACCTAGTTACACTCTTCAACAATTGGGACTTTGTCTTGACTACCATCAATACAGTACCATTGTAATGTTGAAATTTCCATGCACCCTAGGTATGGTCCATGCCTTAGCTAAGCACATAAACACACTAGAGATTCCCAACCCAAAACAACTTTGCACAAGCAGAATATAACAGCAGTGAAATCAACAACAATACCCGAGAATTATGGCCCAAACACATTTCTTATCAATCCATCAATAAGAAAATGTTAGGGCTCATGTACCAGGCAGCATGGCCCTTTACAAACTCCAGTACAATGTTGTAGTATAATACAAATTACAAAATACCTGGGCTAAGGCTAAGTTTTGTAGCCCTTAATCCTGGTTGTGCTTTGCCACCAAATACTACCCAGACAACACTCTTTAGGCTCACGGTCCACTTCTTCCCACCTGCCTAATCCACTGATAGCTTCATAAGCCTAGGCTTATTCCTTTCAGCCCACAGACTTCTTGTTGTCCCTATTGTTAGTCCTTTAACACTTAAAGTAGCACTTATTTTCCTTGATCAGCCCTACAGCCAGCCCTAACCAGGTTGTGGCCTCTTCTACGAGCTCCTTAGATTGTTGTTCAGCGCCCCAGCCAACCTCCTGACAGCCCAAGGCCTCCTTCCTGATCTCTGTCCAGTCGTGATAGGCTTTGGATTCTCTCCTCTAGGCCTCGGCCTATGCTCAACAGCCCTCAGCCCCCCTGTTCAGCCATTGTCCAACCTGCAGCCACTTTTCTCGCACAATCCATACTCTAGACCCTCAACTCCCATGTGCAGGAACAGTCCATACCTTTTTTGTGGCTGTAGCCTATCCTAGGCACCAATGTCAACTGCTCAACTTGCTACGACAGACCTTACACCAGCCTTTTCCATCTCGGCCTTCCAAGCTTAGCCGTACGGTTCCTTTCTCCTTTCTACATAGTCCACTCAACCTTCTCCAAACATATTTCTTAAACAGCACTCCTAACTCGGCCTCCACTTGCCAGTTGCAGTTCCTTTAGGGCTCTCTTCCTTGCACAAGTGTGAGTCCTTCCACCTTATACCTAGCCTATCCTTTGGCTTATATTTATATCTCTCCAATAGTTGACTCTCTTTATCCTTCAAGAGATCCCACTACACAAATTAGAATATTATATTTGTAAATTAGTTTCCTTGGGGTTTAAACCCACTATTTTGGGCCAGAAACCCCAAGCTTGGGTACTTTTCCCACAACTCATCTTTTTGTGGGTTTTCTCATCACAAGCCTAGCACCCAAGGCTTGTAGGAGTACCTCCCAAGATACCAAATTTCAACACTACCTCTTAGTGAGAGAGGTACTTCCATTCCTTGGAAGTATCTCTTCTTCCCACACTAAAACACAATTCTCCTCCATGACTGCTTTGCACCACGCATCATATGCTTCGTCATCCATCACAGAAGCAAAACCTACAATATGAAATGTACTCTTCTTGGAAGTGTCCTTGCTACTAAAAGCCTCCTACCTCTTCTCTTCCTAATAGACCTTTTGTTGATTTTGTAGCATTGGAAAGTGTCCCAAGTCTCATATTTTGTGAAGAGGCTTGGACATCAGTATTCCAAATAACCCAGAAATCGTTTATGGAATTCCACTCGAATCATGCTTTATTAAAATAATTAATTATTTTAAAGTGATCCCTAAGTCTAACTTAAGGAAATTAAGTAATTAAAGGGTATTGATAAAGCAGAGTGTGAATATTCTAGAAAATGAAGATCAAGTCATTGTTTAATCTGACCCATTGATTAAAGATATAATCTGGGTCATTGATTCATCAACGAGAAGACTATAAGAGAAGGCTTGAGGGTCATTTGGAAAGTAAGTCGGGCACATTCTCAGTACCCGAAGGAAATCGATTCTGAAATAAGAGAATTTGATTTCAGAGGGTGAGGTTGTAGAGGCTGGGTTGCAGAGACAGAAGGAGGAGGGAGAGGTCAATAGAGACGAAGAGAAGGAAGGCAGAAGACGCAGAGGAGGAAGTGTTGAGCAGCAGCATTGGCCCTCCACGCAGAGTGATGCAGTCCAGTGCAGTGACTGCGCAGAGGGGCCACGCAAAGCGAGGAGAAGTGCCTACCGTGTATCGAGAATTCTTCCGAGGTGTTCGGAAAATTCATCTCAAGTGTATGCTAAATATTTGCTCAACATATATTCTGTAAACGATCTTTTACTGTTGAAGAATAATATAAACCCTCATCTGCTACACAAGTTTTCCCACATTGGGTTTTTCCGGGGACAATTGTCCAAAAATAATTGTGTTCATGTGGTTGTTTCTATTGTGTTATACTTGTTCTATTTGTTCTTCTGCTTTAAGATTAAAGTGAATGTTGTGGCTGTATTTATTTCAAAATTTACTAAAGCATTTGTAAATAACTTATTATAAACAAGCAGGTGAAATAAATCAATCACTGCAATAGCATTTTCAGATTGAAAATTTCACATGGTATCAGAACTAAAGGCAAAAGATAGAAGAGGAGGTTCTGCAATGGAACTGAGATCCGACATAGATGCAGCAGCAACTCGAAAGGGTTCATGCAGTTCTCCAGAACACATGGAGAAACAGAGGGATCATGACATGTCAGTTTTGGCATCCAAACTACAAGAGGATTTCGCTTGTGTGTCAAGCACGGCCTCTCCATGGTATATTGGCAGTGTAGCATCTGCTCACATGACGGGAGTTCGAGAATGTTTTTTGAGCTACCAAGAAGAGCAGATGAACTTACAGATCCCGATGGGAAATAAGGCCAAATGTACACTCATTGGTAAAGGAACCATAATATTTCAGACAGAAGCTGGTAACAAGCTTCAGGCCACAAATGTATTACATGTACCAGAATTGGGGATGAACTTACTCTCTGTGTCTCAACTCCAGAACAAGGTTTACGATGTATACTTTATTGGAAATAAAGTTTATATCAAACATCCTAGCTAGAAAAAGAAGGCACAAATTGGAGTAAGGAGCCATAAATTGTATAAGCTACAGCTTGAGTCTCCAATGGCACTAATTGGTCGTACAGATGAAAGAGACCTGAATGAATTATGGCATAGAAGAATGGGGCATTTACAGCATGGAGCCTTGAAGATCCTCAAGAAGATTGTCATGGGAGCTCCAGAACTCGGCACAAGGAAAGATGAGGTCTGCAGGGGGTGCGTACTAGGGAAGTATGCCAAGGCAGCATTTCCAAGAAGCAGCAGTAGGGCCAAGAGCATATTAGAGTTGATACACTCAGACATCTACGGACCAATGTCCACGACTGCTCTCAGTGGTGCAAAGTATTTTGCTACCTTTATTGATGACCATTCCAGGAAAACATGGATCTACTTTCTTAAAACCAAAGATGAAGTCTTTGAGAGATTCAAAGAATTCAAGGCTTTGGTAGAAAATTTAATCGGAAAGAAGATTAAGAAGTTGCGATCAGATAATGGTGGAGGGTATATTGATAAAAACATCACAAGTTTATGCGCAAAGGAAGGCATCAAGAGAGAATGGATAGCTCCATACAATCCAGAGCAAAATGCAATCGCAGAAAGGAAGAACAGAACCAATGTAGAAGTTGCGAGGGCGGTGCTATATGACCAAGATATGCCCAAATTTCTGTGGGCAGAAGCCTGCAATACAGCAGTGTATGTACAGAACAAGGTACCTCATAGAGCATTGGGGAAAGTGACCCCTGAGAGTGTGTTCACTAGCAGTAAGCCTGAGGTGAGCCACATCAGGATATTTGGCAGTATAGTGTATTTCCACGTACCTGATGAGAAGAGGATGAAATGCGAAGGCATATCGCGGAGAAGGGTTTATCTTGTGGGATATAGTTAAAATGCGAAGGCATATCGCATCTATATTCCAGAAAACAGGAAGATCGTAGTAAGACGGGACGTGAAGTTCATGGAGGAGAGAGCCTTCAGAAGATCCCGGGAAATGGCTACAAATACGCAAGTTGAAGAGGATCCACTAGTATAGCCTCAGCGGCCTACAAAGGATGGCTTGAGTGCCTCTCCACGGCATGAGGATTCTGAGGAAAGTTCTTCCAAAGAAGAGCAAGCAGGAGAGCAGGTGAATCTGCCCACCACCGGTGGAAGAACGAGCAAAGAGTTCCAACAGACTCTGAGGGATGCAGAGGAATTTGTTAGAACCCCTAGAGATGGGAAGAGGGTACGCAGGCAACCTGACAGGTACAAGGCATTGGTAGCACAGGTCGAAGAACCCTCTATTTTTTAAGAGGCAACTCAACATCAGGTGTCAGTAGATGCCATGGTGGAGGAGTACAACTCCATCATGACAAACGATGTGTGGGACGTAGTCTCTAGACCTCAGAACAGATCGGTTGTAGGATCAAGGTGGATCGACAAGATCAAGTATGTTGCAGATGGAAACATAGAGAAGTTCAAAGCCAGGTTTGTGGCTAAGGGGTATGCACAGAAAGAAGGGATCGACTATGAAGAAACCTTCGCCCCGGTAGCTCGGTACACTTCAATCAAATCTGTCATCTCTCTTGCAGCGTAGACGGGATGGGAGATTCACCAGATGGATGTCAAGACAACGTTCTTGAATGGGGTGACAGAAGAGGAAGTGTACATAGAACAGAAAAGGGCTTTGAGACACATAAGCAGAAGACTCATGTATGTGGGCTAAAGCAAGCCTTGTACTTCCTTAAACAAGCCCCCAGAGCATGGTATGGGCAAATTGATAGCTACCTGCAGAAGATGGGATTTGTCAAGAGTGACGCAAATCCCAACCTCTACTATCTAAGAGTAGGCGATGAGCCGCTAATCCTAGTATTATATGTAGATGGTCTGTTCCTGACTGGATCATCTAAGCTCATCAAAGACTGCAAGGAGAATCTGGCTACCGAATTTGACATGAAGGATTTGGGGCAGATGCACTATTTTCTTGGTTTGGAGGTCTGGCAGCAGAAGGGAGAAATCTTCCTTGGGCAAGGAAGATATACTACATAGATCTTGAAAAGGTTTCAGATGGAGGACTATAGACCCATGGCTACACCCATGATTACAAACTAGAAGAAGATAGACACGTCTGAGGATGATGAGGCTAACCCTACCTTGTATAGGCAGCTCATAGGATCATTGATGTATCTGGTCAACACTAGACCAGACATCCATTATGCAGTGAATACCCTCAGCCAGTTCATGGTGGAACCAATGAGGGCTCACCGGGCAGCAGCCAAACATGTTCTCAGATATTTGAAGGGGACAGTCAAGTATGGGTTGAAGTATACCAAAGGTAATGAAATCCAGTTGAGCGGGTTCAATGACGCATATTGGGATGGAAGCCCAGTGGATCGGAAAAGTACCAGTGGGTACTGTTTCAGTCTCAGATCAGGAATGACTTCCTAGTGCAGCACGAAACAGAAGTCTGTGGCACTGAGCTCAACCGAGGCTGAATATATGCCAGCAAGCACAACTTCGTGCAAGGCCATATGGCTTCAGAAACTGCTCTTGAACTTGCTCAAGAAGAGGATGGAACCGACCGGAATTTTGTGTGATAATCAGAGTTGCATCAAGCTCTCTGAGAATCCTGTGTTTCATGACCAGTCGAAGCACATTGACATTAGGTGCCACTTCATCAGAGACTATGTCCAACGAGGAGTTGTACAATTGAGGTTCACTCCTACAGGAGAACGAGTGGCAGATATCCTCACAAAGGCTCTGGGTAAGATTAAGTTTACTTACTTCAGAGAAAAGATGGACGGTCGAGAACCCTTTCTAGTAGAGGAATGGGTGGTCTTCAGACTTAGAGGGAGTTGTAGTACGGATGAGGCAGTGGCAGAGGTCGTGTCACAGGCAGCAGTATAGAGGGCAGTAGCGCAGAATTGAGGGGCAGCAGCCAAGACTTCAGCAACGCAGCAAATGCTTTAGGTCAAAGCATATACAGCTGGTACCTTGCTAAAACACTTTCCTCGCTAAGAGGAAGTGTTGATTTTGTAGCACTGGAAAGTGTTCCAAGTCTCATATTTTGGGGAGAGGCTTGGACATCAATATTCCAAATAACCTAGAAATCGTTTGTCGAAATTCCACTTGAATCATGCTTTATTAAAATAATTAATTATTTTAAAGTGATCCCTAAGTCTAAACTTAGGGAAATTAAATAATTAAAGGGTATTAATAAAGCAGAGTGTGAATCTTCTAAAAAATGAAGGTCAAGTCATCTTTTAGTCTGAGCCATTGATTAAGGATATAATCTGGGTCGTTGATTCATCAACGAGAAGACTATAAGAGAAGGTTTGAGAGTCATTTGGAAAGTAAGTCTGGCACATTCTCAGTATCAGAAGGAAATCGGTTCTGAAGTAAGAGAATTTGATTTTAGAGGGTGAGGTTGTAAAGGTTGGGTTGCAGAGATAGGAGGAGGGAGAGGTCAACAAAGACGAAGAGAAGGAAGGCATAAGACGCAGAGGAGGAAGTGTTGAGCAACAGCACTGGCCCTCCACGCAGAGTGACGTAGTCCAGCGCAATGACTATGTAGAGGGGCCACGCAGAGTGACGCAGAGGGATGAGAAGTACCTACTACCTATCGGGAATTCTTTCGAGGTGTTTGGAAAATTCATCTCAGGTGTATGCAAAATATATGCTCGTCATATATTCTGTAAACGTTCTTTTTACCGCTGAAGATTAATATAAACCCTCATTTGCTGCACTGGATTTCCCACATTGGGTTTTTCCGGAGACAATTGTCCAAAAATCACTGTGTTCATGTGGTTGTTTCTATTGTGTTATACTTGTTCTATTTGTTCTTCTGCTTTAAGATTGAAGTGAATGTTGTAGTTGTATTTATTTCAACATTTACTGAAGCATTTGTAAATAACTTATTATAAATAAGTAGGCGAAATAAATCAATCACTGCAGTAGCATTTTCAGATTGAAAATTTCACACCTTTAAGCCATTCCATGGCTCCTCCTTGTCAATTATGGAAGTATCCTTCGTTGCCTCAGACAATGCACTCTTCTAGGGTTGTAGGCTCTCCCTATGAATCTGTGAACTCCCTCCCAAACTCGACTCCCTCTGAGTCTCAGAAGCCTTCTTCTTTCCTTGGTCAATAGGCTTTGCCCTTCAGCCTGTAAAAACCATTCTCTCTAACTCCAAGAACTGCTCCTAAGCAGGAGTTAGAGCCACTGGGCATGAGCATCACTGTGTCCTAAAAGGGGATCCTTGTAGGGCTACTACCAGATCAAGAGCCACAATGGAGCAATAGCCCACTGTCACCTCGGCTATGGCTCCCTACTCTTTGCGGACTTTCACCGATGGGAGGAGACACAATATAATAAGGATCACAAAATGAATAGGCCAATGATGGGGTGAGGGGTGATCCTAGGGACCAATTCACAAGAGATGCTCAAATATATGGCTAGCTTGCTTTGGAAGGAAAGGTTGAAAGCTCTACCTCTCAAGGAAGAGCTCAAAGAAAATTTCAAGGTTTAGATTTGGGGTGTGTATCTTATAATGGAGGTCTTCAAACCCTAAAATTCTTGTGAAGGTCCGAATTCCAAGTGATCTTTGAAGAATTATCCTTAAATGCATATGGGACCACACAAGACCAAGTAGACTCAAGGTTAGGTCAAGGGGGTAGGGTTTAGCAACCAATGATATACTTGACCTAATCCAGAGGGAGAAAGGGATCAAGAGTAATTATGACTATGCATATTGAGTTTTCTATGTCACCCTATGGATAGGGGAGGCTAACCCTATGTGGACCCAGTGGAGGGATGTGGACCCAAGTGGGAGAAATGATGAATGGGGTTGTAATGAACAGAAGGGGAGTGATATATGTGGATGAGGAAGCGGTACCACACAACCAAAATTAGGGTTTCCTTATGAAGTACCACCCCTAGAAGGTCAATAAAAGAGATCCCACGGGACTAGGATTCAAGGATAATATCCAAAAGAGGTCTATGGGACAAGAGATATGCTTGCAACGAACTTGGACTTCTCAACTCTACAGTTATATAACTTTTTACTCTAGGGACGTAGACTTCGGACATTAGGTGCCTTATGGCTGCTTTACATATGTGTGTCATAGAGATGAGTTTCATATATCTTCAAATTCCTTACCACAGTCCTTCCTACAAGTAGATATAACACTGGGTTTTTAGTCTTGCCATTACACTAATGATTTGATTCCTTCTTTAGAAGATCTTAGTAATTTGGTTCTTTTCTTCAATAGCCATGTGTCAACTTTATTGTCTATAGAGGAGGCTTTAGTCTTCTCCGTAACCTTCAGTCCCTCTAAAATATAACTTACAGATTCCAATATCAGACAGGTCGGCTTCATGGTGTAATTCATCCTCCTTTCAAATATAAGTTTCGATGGCATAGTTGTTTGTGTTACAGATATAAGCTTTATAAACCTTCATATATCTTGTTACAGTTCACCACAGAGTTTGCAAGGTCTTGGCCTCTAACTGTTTCGGTCTCTTCCTCCTAATAAGTCAAAATGTCATAGGTATGTTCTCTATAAAGGTAAATGTCCCTCAGGTCCTTGCATACAGTGCCTCAGAAAAGTGTTACCACAGAGAGTTTTTCTGTAGAAGTCTTGGATGTCATTTATAGTAAGTGGTGTTGATTGATGTCATCAAGGATGCTTGTTCCTGTAGCCCACATTACAAATATTACAAATATCAATCTCCTTGTAACTCACATTATAATAGATAATGTTCCTCATCATTGCAGAGCCAATAGTCTTCTTTGTAAGGTTTCTATACTTCTGAAATTCTTTATATTGTTCTGTCATTCTTGATGCTTACTTCAAAAATGAATTGAACTTCTTCTTTTGCTTTTCCACAGAGTTATAGAGAGAGTATACTTCGGACCTTTACGTAAGTTTTGTCCTTTGCATGTAACAGAGTAATGTCCTTAAAACAATATATATCAGAGTTCTCACAGAAACACATGTATTTTTAACTGAATTCGTATAGTTGGGTGACACAGAAATAAAATAAGCTTCAGCCTTCTAATCCTCTTGAGTGAGGGCTTAATTATGACTTCTGTACTATTGAAATTTAGGATTTCCATAGGATAAGGTGCTTCTGAAATTTGCGTCATTATGTCCTCTGACATTTGTGTTTAGCACAGTTAATTATGCAAGAAATATGCCACAGGGATTGTATCAAGACATCACAGAGACCTGGAATTATTCACATATTCTACCAAAGGTTCGGACAATTGTCATCACACGTTTGGATCTTCAGAAGTAGAAATACTTTACATGTCACAGAGAGAAGGTATCACTGAAGTTTGTATGCCACATAAGTTTTGGATTTGTTCATAGGTACAGATCTGTCATATATACTTCTTGACTTTTCCATTGTAAACACTTGAGAATTCTTGATGTAGACTGTAAATTCTTCCCAATCTTTGAAATTAGATGCTTCATCTTTTGATGGATTCAAAGAGACTTCTTAGAGCTTTATGGCCTTCCTTCATGTACCTTGCCATTGAAAAGAGAGGAGAGATAGCTGCTGCAAAGATGTCTTCAATTGTGCCAACAAATTGTGATATTCAAGCTGTCTTCCTTTAACCTTAGCTCTGATTCCATGTTGCGATACCAAGATGCTAGTAGATAATGATTGATTTCTCTTACTTGATAATTACTTGTGAATGTTTGTTGGCTTCTTATTAAATTTATATTCTCTTCATCAAGCTATTACCAAAACCTAAAGATCACAAAGAGACAAAGAACACAAGAAATTAGGCTCCAAGCCAAGGGAAAACCCAAAAAGCCTCTTCTTATAAAATCAAATCAAAGTGAAATATCCAAGACCCAAGACCAAGAGCAAGACTTCCACAATGACCCAAGTCAACCCTCCTCCAAGTCTCCTCCAATCAATTCAAGGTAAAATCTCTAAAATCTGGGAAACTCCTGAAATTTCGGGCATACAGTACCTCAGAAAAATCCGCACACGTGAGCAGAACTAGGGAAGAAAACTTGTCGTCTCTCGCTCCTTTGACTTCAGCTGTCTTCTTCTTCTTCTTCTTCTTTAGCACAGAAATCGATGCGACGATGTGAGTGAATGAATGAGGTTCCAAGAGGGACAAATAGCTGCCTCTTGGGCCAACTTGTCCAATGAGGGATGACTTGGTCTTGTGGATGGCTTTTTGACTCTTTGACTCAAAATATCATTAGTTTTATTTTTTTTACAAGAAGTCCAAATGGGACTTGAATCAATTACATTTCTTTTGACTCACATTAAATTCTCTTTTTGACTCAATTGACCCTATAAGCATGAAGAACATGCTTTGACTAAATAAAAATAACAATAATGATATTGATTATAATCAATGAATATAATAAATACATCAAATGTACATTTGAATTACATTATGAAGACCGACACTAGTTACATTTCCAACAAACGTCACATGGAAAATTGAAAGGGTCACAGAAACCTCTTTGCCTTGGTAGAAAAGAACTTTGAGGATAAAGAAGACTAATAGTTATAACTGAACCAAATACACTTTCACACACAAACCATGGTGTGCTAATGCAAATTAAATTGCATTTTGACATGTTTATTTTCTTTAACATAAGACAAATAAGACAAAAAGAATAAGATGAGGTGTAGCATTCTCACTCAGTGCAGAGATAAGTTCTGCAGCAGAAGCATTTCCTTTCTCAGGTTTCCGCAGGCATGCAAAATGTCTTCAAAGAATCAAAGAAATTAGTCACAAATAGCAACTATTTAACATATTACTTACACACATTTACCTAAGATCAAAATTCAATGAGGACACAAATTCATTAACAAAAAAACTGAACGGCAGGACCAGGTTAAAAGTTTCATACTTGTTAAAGAGGTCTATTGCAACTTCCGTTAACCGCTTTTCTGAATTGGGAAAAATGATGCGATAAGCAGTAACCATTTTAGCAAATTCGCCAATTGAGTCCTAAAGAAAGATGTCATGTGACAACATTAATTAAGCAATACACCAAAATAGTCATTGAATGGCATCAGGTGTAGTAACTACAAACAAAATATACCTTTTTGGAAAATATCTGCATCCAAGAGATAGAATAAGCATGACCTGTGGATAGCATATACCTAAGTTCTAAATTGAAAACTTGAGATGATATCAAGGGAGAGAAATTAAAAGTCTGAACAATAGAGTATTTCATGCTGACATGGTAAAATGATCTGCAATCAGTTACCTTTTGGGGTCTTGCAAACCTCACCAATTGCCTCAATTTATATATAAACAATGGCTGCAGAATCTATATTGCCCCACTTTATGTTTAAACAATGGCTACAGAATATATATAGCCAGGGTCCAAATATTCTACGTACAGCAAATCTTAAACAAGATTGTAAGATTTAAAACAAGAGAACATCATGGAGGTTCTTTTGAAGATCTCCCTTTATATAGAAAATCCCTGTCATCCTAATTATTTTTTCTCTCGGGGATTGTCAGGGAGTAGATGGGAATTCTGGTTGTATACCGAACAGTAACTGAATATCTTTCTACTTCAACAGTGGTAACCTTTACTGTCATGAATTTCTCTCTCTTCTAGATTTCAGGATATTGAAAAGGAAATTTCTTATGACCAACTACCAAAACAACTTCCAAGGTCTCAGTACATATGTAGCATCTGCCATCGGTATTCCATACCATGAGAAAACTAAAAGAAAGTTTGCAAGGTCAATAGAATAGCCAGGAACTTTCCTTTCCGTGGGAAATTTTGGTATTAAAAGAAGTTAGTTCTGTTTAAATTAGAAAAACTGATCACAGTGGGAACTTCTCGTATGAAATATAAAATCAAAAGCTGACTGCATATATATTCCTGTTGCAAAATTATGGCTCATTAATTAGACTTTAAGAAACAGAAACACTCAATTGAACACTGAGATATATCAATGATACATTATAATGAATAAATTTTCAATGATACATTATAATTAAATTATGAATAAATTTTCATGACTGCATATCTCAATCTCGTTAAATTACGTCAGCTACTTGGGCACTTTATCATCACAAAGAACTAATTGAGAAGATGATTCCATGCCAAAATTGCTATCTACACCACACGATTGCCAGAACATTATCCCATCAGCAGAGCATTAGGATTCACTGTAAACTTGTATCACATTAAAAGTAGTCTTGTACTACTACAACTTTGGGCATTTTCATTACTCTTAAGATATTAAGAGATGTCCTCTAAACTCATCTCTTGCGGATCAAAAATGTATTTAGTAGCCCATATCTTTCATCACAATTAACAAAATTTTCTAGCTTAATTCATCTAGATGTCTCATCAGTTTTGGCTCAATTGGCTCAATACATTACCTTTGAATTTTCTGCTGGTTGTTTTGACGCTATTGAATCTGATATGTGCTCAGAAGGCTTGTCTGAATCTGTGAGAGCATGATTTTCTTGTCTGGCTTCAGCCTGAAGTTCTGACAGAAAATGTTCCAACTTTGCCTCCAAGACCTTTGTCTTCAGATTGTCTACCTGAACCAAGCAAAACTTGTCAAATTGTATTGGCAATTCCCTTTCTCAAGTAACTTGTATTGATGAAGATGTAAATTTTCCAAACGTTAGGTGACTTGTTTCCTATGCTTCTTTATAAAATAAATTAGATCGTGAATTTACTCAATAGAAGAAATAAAAAACTGAGCATTCATCAATCACACAGATGGCTGGAAAATACAACGGAAGCATAAAATAAATAAATAACAAAAAAAAAAAAAAAAATTCTCACACATAGGTAATTACTTGAAAAAAAAATTCATTCCATGAAAAAAACTAACAATGAAACGTCTACATGCCGCTCAAAAAAACAGCAGGCATAGATACCAAAAAACGCTCTAACTGAGCTTGTACAGCCTGCTGAAAACCCATAAATAGCAAAAAACTGCTATACGATCTGTAGGGCAGCCTGCATGGTCTGTCTGTACAACTCTATGGACATGTATGAACCTGTCCTTATGACTGTATGGACTTCCATTTGGCTGTACAGACCACTGTCTCATACTGTGTGCATACTGTGTGCTTCCCGAGAATGTCTTTTCCCCGACTGCCTACTCTCTCTCTCTCTCTCTCTCTCTCTCTCTCTCTAGTGTGTAATTTCCTTTACCTTGCCCTCTCTTCATAGTTTCAGCAGAAAAACTATTTTTAAGATTACTCCTAGCCTAGGTACAATTTTAGGCTCAACTACTAAAAATAAGACTGTCACCTTTTTACTAAAGTGAATCACAAAATAGAATTTGATTTTCCGAAACTAAATTTACTTTTCAAAAAATAACTTTCTCAAAAATATCTCGAATTACTTGTTGCATGTTTACACTGAACATATGCGGTAGTTCCTATCTGACCTATAATTCTCAACAATTCAGTCAACCAGTTAACTTTGAATGGACGTTAACAAAACAAACACGCAATCACTTTACAAATTCTGGAAAAGCCAATATACCAAATTGCAAGTAATAAAAACAATAGCTTTTTCACCTTGTCCTGAGCATGAACCACATTAGTTGGTTCGAAACATCGACCAAATCCTAATGATGTGATTAATCCGAAAAGACATTTATCTATCTTATGGATCACAAAAATCTCAGATCTAACAATAGTTTTGAAAGAAAGGGAACCCTGATTTTTGACATTGAAACAAAAAATTTATTTTCTGTCCAAGGAGAATTGTTCACTGGCAATACAAACTCAAACTGATCTCTGTCCCCAAAACACATTCTGGAACAGAAGTGTTTTAACTTTTAAGGAGTTAGCATGCAAATGTACATACTCATTCACTAAAGGGGCATTAGTGATCAACCATCATATTTGACTCCTCAAGTAAGGAAATAGATATAGCCATTGACAAAACTCACATAAAGGATGCATACCACATGGACAGCATCACCCAATTTCATCATCGTTCCTGTTGTGAGTTTGGTGCACTAATTTGTGGTTTTATGAATTTCACCATATCTATTCTCACCAAATGGTTCAAATATAAGGTCATATCGACTGTCACCAAGTGATTGAAATAGATGTTCTCATAAGAGAATACCTCTGACAAAAGTAAATAAAAGCATCCCCAATTATAACTGCCAATTAACCTTCCTTACAACCCCCCGAATAAGAGAAAAAGATGATGAAATCGCAACAGACTAGTTAGCATAGAATTTGAAGATCACTCAAAGGTGAAGAACTAAGGAGCATGTATAAAATGCATGAAAAGATATAGAGAAAATAACTTTAAAAAGAGAGAGAGGGAGAGAGAGAGAAAGAGAGAGAGACTTCCACATAATTTACAGTAAAAGAGACAATTTTGGAATGGAAAATAAATTGCAAGTCCTACATATGAATCAGTTGCTTCGAGAAGAAATCATACATGAATACAAAAAAAGCACCCAAATCTAGGGTAATTACATAAGTAACATCTTCAAAAATATTCCTATTACAAATCACCCCTGTTGCCGCAAAATCTAGCAGGCCTTGTGATGGGGTTCATAAGACGAGTGCCAAACCCTGTAGCAACAATGAAGAAATATTGCCATTGTCACCTCAGCAATTATCCTCCTGCTCTTTTAGCGGAATTTCACCTATAAGGATAATCCAAGTACAACGCTCAGTTCTCTCTTGATAAAGGAGCAATGTATCATGTACTAAGACTAGATTAAGACCTCTATAAGCTAGGGTTACTTGATATGCAATGATAAATGAGTACCTAGACCTATATAGGTTTAAGAAAGGCTTCACTTGAAAACTGAATCAACAAAGGCACAAGATAAACCCTAAAAATAAGCTTCAAGTTGAAGCTCAGCTAGGCTTTAGGGTTTTGGGGGCATAAAGTTGCTTGGGAAGAATAATGTCAACCCTATTAAGGGAACCTTTAGCACAACAAATACTAGTAAATGGTTTATAGAGGCAAACCCTAGATTTTCATCCACAAATATCCATCCAAAATTGCCCTAAAAGAAATTCAACCCCCTCGTCTTGATACTATTGAATTAAGCCCAAATGCACCAATGGAAATATCTCCCAACTCTGGCTAAATTCTCCCTTGAAGTATACCTCCAATCTCTAGCCCTTATCTCTCCTCAACCTCTATTCCTCCAGCCCTTGCACAAGCCTGCCTAGAGACCCCTATGTACTTCTAGAAATGTTGAATTTCGGCCCCAAGAACTCCCTAAAACTCAACCCTACTAATCACCACAAAATCTCCAGATAAAATAATGGAAAACACCTACAAATCCTTTGATGTTTTGCTCCTCCATAACTGATCTCCCCGCAAGTAATTCGAACCACTTCTGAGCCCTGGGAGAAACACACACTAGCTGTAATAATTTGCAAATATGCCCAATGGAAACTTCGAATTGAGCTCCCCAAATTTGTCTCACTAGGGAGACACTCGCAATTCTTCAAAATGATGTTGGAATTCCGCTTGGAACTCCTATGCTAAACAACACTTCTCTTCTTGTGCTAAACAGCTCCAAGAGAAGATGTAATGTTAAGTGTAATAGTCAAAAATATGATCAACAAATGAGTCCCTCCTCCTTTTATAATTTATCCCCGTGCTTGTAGACTCTCCTTTTAATTATTATTTTATTGGTGGGGGTCATTTTCCACTAAGTGACTTTTTCCTTCGTTTTAATAAACTAATAATTTGTTGCCAATCTGTTATAAATAAAATATATATAAAATAATACAAATATGTAAAACAATAATAATAATAAATAATGGTTAAATTACTAACTAATTAATGAAAATGTATGTCCCTAAGGACATGACTGTTAGTGAAGAGGTACCTGCCTTGGGTATATAACCAGGCCCTCACCCTCATTGTAACATCTCATATATCTCATCAATTTTTATATAATATTTAATATAGAATTACTATCCTACTATAGATGTTTACATCTTCCAAGTCTTTTGAAGATTACTCCGCTGCGTATACAAACCTTGTTCGTTACATTGGTATCAGAACCACATTGGCAAATCTCGGCCTTTGGCCATCAACTTGTCATCGCAACTAAAGCGTTTCGCTACACGAGTTGGAGTTTCTCCATTTTTCGGTCAGGCCTAAAAAGAGTTAAAAAAAATAATTGGAAAAAATATTATAAAAGAAAAGAGTTATATATATATAATTAAAAAATAAATAAATAAGGCCTTTGGGCATTAACATTTCAATGATTCTAGTAAAAAAAATAGTTTGATGTAAATTTTGAAGGAGAAGGTTCAAATATATAAAAAGGTTCTAGATTATTAATAAAAGGTGCATGATAAAGTCAAATGGGAATCTTTCCAAATATCTTTAAAATTATATGTAAGCGAAGAGTAGTCAAGATTATCTTGATTCTTCATTAAGTGTTTTACAAACTCGTGGTTTTAGCAACCCATGGTAATTGGCCATGGTATTTTCAAGGTAAAAGAAGAACAAAAGGAATACAAAATCTCTTTATGTGAATGGTAAGTTTTACTTTTTACGTGGAGAAAATTAACTAAGTCAAGGCACATAAGTGGACATATATTTTATATTATAACCCAAAGAGGTGAATAGCCACGTTTCACTAGGGTTGCAACTTTTCAAAAAGAAAAAAGAAAAAAATTATAAATATATATAGAAAAAAAAATATAAAAAATAAATAAAACAAAATTAAATTAAAAATATAAAGGTTGAATAAAAGAAAAGTGAAAGTTATAGTTAAACCATAAACAAAAGAGGGCAAAAATATTTAATATTCGATGAACAAAATTGAGTCTAATTCGAAAATGATAAAGGAAGGAAGTTTCTCTTATAAAGGTATTCCCATTGTAGATTTTAGATTATTTACATTAAAAGGATGTATCCAAGGGAAAGAGATTAGTATCGCTATTATTCCAAGCATCGAGGATAATTACATCAATATTAATTTGGCAAATCAACTATTAGTTCTAGAGCCAAACATAGGCGAACGAGAAGGTATTTTTGGCCAAAAAAAATATGAAATTAATGATTTACAAGTGACAATTGATCATTATGAGTATATATCTCAATTATGTGTCGTAACTATGCTTGACAAAGAGATTGACATAATTCTCGGTCGACCTTGGTTCATGTTAAACACGGAAAAAAAAAATTATTGATGTTCCCTTACAAGAAGAAGATGATCGTGTTCCAAGATATGACAACAAAATCAGAATTGATAATGCATTCATCAAAAGATCTTAAGGGTGTTTCGAAACTAATGTTTCAAGAGAATCGAGAAAACAGTATCAAAGAAGCAGAAAGAGCTTGAAGAAGTCATATCCAATAAAAATAAGGAAAATTCATGTTTGAAGGAGCATAATCAAAAACTACTTACACAAGTGAGAAAATGTAAAGCTAAGAAACACCAGTTAGAACAAGAAAAGGAAATTTTTGAAAATAAACTCGACAAAATTCTATCAGGAAAAGAAGAGGAAAGTTTATGCTTAAATAACCTTAACCAAAAGTTATTAGAACAAATCAAGTGTTTAAAAGATGAGAAGCTTGAATGCCAAAATAAAGTTGACTCAAAAAATGAGGAACTTTTACGTCTCAGAAACCATAATCAAAGTCTACTCACTCAAATTAAAAAGCTTAAGAATTATAAGAAATCATTCAAAAACAAATTTGAAGAACTTATCATGAAAGAAGTGTCGAAGTCTTCAGTCCAAGTGGAAGAAAGAGGAACGAATACTGATCCATTCAATATATCACAACTCAAGAAGATGAGAAACCAATAGAAGTTAAAACATATTCAGATGTTGCAGTTCAAACAATGGAAATTCCAAGTGATAATTCAGTAGCCAACTCAACAACAACAATATCTGAAGTAAAATAGGAAATTGCCACACACATGATAAGGGAAGTCCAACCAGAAGAACTCCTTATCGACATCTAAATCATAAGAGCAGACAACTAACTCAATCTGCATATTTGAACCATTTAGAGCGGAAGCAACAAATTTGTGTTCCAAAGAATGCTGAAATTTGCAGAATCCATGCCTATGATAACCATTCATTACAAATTTCTAGCAATCAGAAGATTCCACAGAAGATTAATCTAGGATGGTCAGATCCATTCTCAATCTGACAATTTTGTTTATCACTCAGAGCATCATATCGCCTAGTAACAACGAAGATGAAAGTTTAGTGGCGAGAAGATACTCGAAACAAGAAAAGAGATCAAGCCCTTTTATCATAAAGCTTTGAGGACAAAGCTTTTTGAAGAGGAAGGCAATGTTATGAATCAAATATATATAAAATGATACAAATAATGTAATGTAGAAATTTTCTATTTCCCACCCCGGTTTTCAGTTTTACCTTATTTCTCCAAAATAGTTAAATGCCCTTTCCCATATCCATACATTCAACATCTGGAAAAATAAATTTTGCTGAAAACACAAATTCTGGAAATATTACAGAATGCTGGAAAATGCAGAAATAAATATCAGTACATACAAACAGCCATTCAACACATTTAAACACAGTGATTTTTGGTCAAGGTGACCCTGGAAAAACCCCCTACAACTCTTGGGGAAAACCAGTCTGGAAGCTTCTCTTTTATTTCTGAAAAATGCTTTTATAGAGAGCAGTAATACACAGAAAATTACAGCAAACTCAAAAATCACTTATCTCGACTTTCGTGCCACCCACCACCTTGAAAACCGTGCCAAACAGCGAGCAGAAATTTTTCAGAGAAATTACAGCATTAAATGTTGCCTTTACTGCCTCGAAAATCGTGCCAGGAATGACCGTACGGACTGTACGGATTCCGTACAGTTAGGACAGCAGCCTCTTTTCTCGATTTTCGTGCCCAAAAAATCTGTCTAGAAAACCGTGCTCCTTGCTGCTGCTCCAGCTCCTCGAAAATAGTGCTGCCCCTCTCTCGAAAACCGTGCAAACTGCTGTACGAACTTTCTGCCTTGGTTAATGTGCCAATGAAACTCTGTTGTACGGATTTTCAGCCTTGGGAAGTGTGCCCTCTTGCTGTACGGACTTGCTGTGCTGCCTTTGCTGCTCTCCCTCTGCTCAGAAATTACTCTTCAGCTCCCTCTCCTCCTCTCTCAATCTGCTCATGAAAGAATGAATGACCTTTTCCTCCTTTTCCTCCTTTAACCTAACCCTAAGTGACTTTTGGGGAATCCCTAAATCGAATGGCTGAAATAGATTGAGATCTAGGGCTGAGATTAAATGCTCATTTAAATCTCACTTTCTATTTTTTAATTCACCCCACTTTAATAAAGACCCACTTAATCATTTATTTCCAAAGTCACTTTTCCTTTCTAATTTTACATTGACTTTATTAAAGTCACTTTAAAATTAGACTTTAGTAACTTTATCACATAAAGTCACTTTTAAATTAGATTTGACTTTATAAAAATTATAAAGTCACTTTAGGAGAAAAATTAAATTATTTTGGACACTTTTCCCTAGGCCAAAGATCAAAGCCTTAGGGAACCACCTGTCCTCCGGTAACCAAATTTCAACATGTAAAACAATAATAATAATAAATAATGGCTAAATTAATAACTAGTTAATGAAAAGGTATGTCCCTAAGGACACGACTGTTAGTGAAGAGGTACTTGACTAGGGTATATTAGCAGGCCCTCGCCCTCATTGTAACATCTCATATATCTCATTAATTTTTATATAATATTTAATAGACAATTACTATCCTACTATGGATGTTTACGTCTTCCAAGTCTTTTGAAGATTACTTCGTTGCGTATACAAACCTTGTTCGTTACACAATCTCTGATAAAATAATATTTGCTTCTTTTAATTAATATTTTACGAAAATTGGGGATATTACAATGGGATATTGTTCTGAGACCTCAAGGAAAGTCTAATGCAACTTCAAAATGGCTATATAAGATAAATCATGAAGCAGATAGAAGCATTGAGAAGTACAAAGAAGACGTATGTGTTGAGCAGCCTCAAAGATTTGATGTACAGGGCAAGAAGACTTACATTTGCATATCAAAAGCATTATGTGGTTTAAAGCAAGCTCCACGAACCTATGCCCGAATTGACAGTTATGTAGTGAAGCTTGGATTCACAAGCAACAGTATCGATTTGAACCTCTACTTCAAACTAGTCCAAGGTATGACTTTGATTTTGAATTTTCATATTGACAATGTATTCTTGACAAGTAGTGAGCCTCCAATGATCAAGCATAAGAAGGATTGTGGTTTAAGATATACTTCTAGAGATGTGAGACTATATGGATACACCAATGATGATCGGGCTAAGAGATTTCGTCATACTTTGACTGATGAGCAGCTTGCAGACATACAGTAGCATGGATTGATGGATGTGCCCTCCCAAGTAAGGGTCTGGACTGATCGAGGACATTGAGTTAGCTCTTCCCCCGAGAAGAATTGGGTCGTAGAGCTCTTGTGGTTGAGGAACCTCTAGATTTGACAAAGTATACCCCAGTCAATGTTGATTTATGGTAGCATCGGATGTGCTCTAGCCTTGCAATTTTGTATATAGGCTAGGACACATGTATTCCATAAAACCCAGATAGGATTTTGGAAGATTCCACTTAGAGATGGTTTAATTAAAATAATTAATTGTTTTTTAATGTTTTCCTAAGTCTAAACTTAGGGAAAATGATAATTAAAGGGTATTAATTAAACTAAGTGTGAATCT
Source organism: Pinus albicaulis (assembly GCA_034641835.2). Lineage (NCBI taxonomy): Eukaryota > Viridiplantae > Streptophyta > Pinopsida > Pinales > Pinaceae > Pinus > Pinus albicaulis. The sequence goes on from CM076583.1 coordinate 306,591,496, forward strand.
TCTAGATAAAGTCATGGATCACCTCCAAGTTAATCTTAGCCCTTGATTATGTTTTAATCTTGGCCGTTGAAGGTTCAACAAAAGAATATAAGGAGGGTGAGGGGCCTATGGAAAATACATTGTGATACTTGAGCCATTGAGCATTTTCGAATTTGTGTGAGAAGACACAGCTTTTGATCAAGGATCAAATCACTAGGGCAGGGTTTGCTAAGTGATTATGATTCAGTGATCAGATCCAGAGAGGGGCAGAAGCAGAGATTGGTCAGGTGGACCAAGAGTGCATATCAGAGAGAGGCAGCAGTGACGCAGAGAGAGACAGTGCAGATTTCTGAAGAGGTGACGCAGACCCTGCAGGAAATCATGCAGAAACAGCGCAATGTCTTTTGGAATCAATCCGGAGATAGCTAAAGGCTGGGATTTCTGAGCCAGGAGGGCCAAAATCCAGTCTCAGATTAGCCAGATCAATTGCAGTAAGCGGTGACGCAGTTCCTCAAGCTTGCCCCTGCAGGCTTACGCAGATCCAGCGTAGGCAGTCACGCAGAGGCAGTGAGGGCTTCACCAGCATTGTTTTAGATCAGCCGGAGACTTGCAGAGTGAGGTATATTTCACAATTATATTTGTTGTCTAGATTTCTCTGAAGGGTTTGCCGAATGTGGCACCCTAGTTGTATTCAAGATTTTGTTGCTTAATAATACAAACCCTCAGATCTGCTGCACCGGTTTTCCCAAGTTGGGTTTTTCCGGGGATTTAGTCCAAAAATAATTGTCACATGTGGATGTTTTTCATTATAATTTGTTCATATTGTTTCAACACTTCAATATATTCTGCAGCATTATTGGTGTAAATTGCTTCAGAAATTACTTTGATATTTCACAGTAATGAAATAATTATGAAACATAATAGAAGAAGTAATTCAGATTTGTTGCAGTAGGAATCCGAATCTAGGATTTTTCACATGGTATCACAGCACATTCAAGCTGAAGTGCAAGTGAAACACAAGTGAACCAACAGATCAGCACTGAAGAGTCTGGGATTTGCGTAAGCAGCAGCAAACCCTCCCAGAAATTACATTGTCTAGTCCAGGAGGGCATTCCAGCGCAGAAAAGGCTCCCTCTGAGAGAGTTGACAGAGGGGTAAGCTTTTTCAGTTGCAGAAGAGGCAGTGTAGTTGTAGGACGCAGTTACTGCACAGCAGTAAGAGCTGGTGCATAAGCGTCAGAAAATTTTTGAAAAACACAGTTGGGGATTTCTTGACCTCAGAGGGTTTCTCACTCAAAGAAACTCAGCTTTTTCTCGTGCAGCAACAGAGGCAGTGACTAACTCCTCAAGGAGTGAGTAACTCTAGCTGAGTATAGGGTTAGAGGAAGATTTCGCCAAGTTGAGGAGATGGCCAACAATGGACTGTGTGACCAAGATAGACTAGAGAGTGCCTCCAACTATGTTATTTGAAATCAAGGATAGAATTTATCCTTGATGAACATGATCTGAAGGCCCTCATAGACAACGCAGCTGCAAAACCTCTTGATTAGATTATAAATCTTCCAGGAAATCACATGAGAATTTTAGGACCGACGCGTTTCGAACTACCAACTGTAGTTCATCATCATGAACTATAGTTGGTAGTTCGAAACGCGTCGGTCCTATAATTCTCATGTGTTTTCCCGGAAGATTTATAATCTAATAAGTTTTTTTTTTAAAGTATAAAAAGAATAAGAGAAATGAATAAATAGTAAAAAAGATATAACAAGGAAAGTAGAAATGCAGCAATATTTTTTTTAAGAAATAAGAATATTTTTTTTATTTATCCTGATGATGAACTACAGTTGGTAGTTCGTAACGCGTCGGTCCTAAAATTCTCATGTGATTTCCCAGAAGATTTATAATCTAATACGTTATGGATCACAGAAGCTTGCACTCTCAAAAACCTCTTGATGCAGCACACCTGAGGCAATTCAAGAAGAATATGGCAAGAGCCAAGCGATTGATCCTAGATGGTGTGAAGGACCATATCGTACCCCACATAGCAGCAAAGACCACTGCTAGAGAGATGTGGGTAGGGTTGGAAAAGCTATACCAAGAATCTTCCGAGCAGCAGAAGATGTACGTTGAAGAGAAGATGCAAAATATTAGGATGAAGAAGGGAGAACGTTTTGACTCCTTCTTGTCTCAAATTCAGGAAAACCGAAATCAACTGTCTGTAGTAGGATCTACTCCTAGAGACTCAGAGCTAGTAAGACTCACTCTGAACTTTGTTTCAGAGGACTATCAGGTCTTTGTCCAAAGTATATTGGGAAGAGAAAAACTTCTATGATGCGAAGCAATGTGGGCAGCGTTATAGCAAGAAGAGTTGAGGAGAGATCTCCTAAAAATTCACTTGGAGGATGGCAGTAGCAGTTCAAAGGTCAAGAAGGAGAAAGAAGATAACACTGCGCTTGCATCAAAAGGGAAACAAAAGCAGAAGAAGAAATATCTGTCCAAGATCAAGTACTTTCGGTGTGTGGAAATGGGGCATTATGCCACACAGTGTCCTCTTAAGAAAAAGGATAAAGAGGATAAGGAACATCCACAAGCAAGACTTGCCAAGATTAAGGCAGAAAAAGATTGTGCTATGTTAGCTCAGATTTTGAAAGGAGAAAAGTGGGCTAACTTGGAGTTGTAGATCCAGAATCTACAAGGGGGCGGGATCCTTGAGTATTTCCGACTTCTTGGATCACATGTGAGCTACGACAGCCTAAAGACAGTGACAGGATGTACAATTGCAGCGGAAGATGAGAAGACAGTGCAGTGGCTAGCAGTACTAGAGCCTGATCAGCGCAGAGAGGGAGCAACAGCATCAGCAGTTGAGCAACAGCAACGCAGTGCACACTGGTGCAGCGCAGTGCAGTGTAGTACTCACGCAGTGCAGAGTAGTAACAACGCAGTATTTTCAGAAAGCTAGTGCAGAAACTAGCAGCAGTCAGTCTTATGTTTCAGTTGCAGATTTACTTATCCAATTTCGAATGTTTTTCTGTTGCAGGTAGCAACAGTGCAGCAGCGGCAGTAGTTGAGCAGAGACAACAGATGAGCAGCAGTAGCGCAGTGCACAAGTGGTGCAGCGCAGTACAAAGTAGTACTCACGCAGTGCAGAGCAGTGCTCACGCAGTGCAGTAGCATGGTTGTAGAATTCAGAGGGAGTTGCAGTACAGTGGCAGTTGGCAGCAGCATGCAAAGTCAGTAGCAATACAAATGCAGCATTTTCTTGTGCAATGTTGGTGAGCAGCATCAACAACACAGCAGCAGATGTTCTAGAAGTCAAAAGCAGCACATTGAGTTGTTTTGCTAGAGCACTTTCCTTGCTAAGAGGGAGTGTTGATTTATGGTAGTATCGGATGTGCTCTAGCCTTGTAATTTTGTATATAGGCTAGGACACAAGTATTCCATAAAACCTAGAAAGGATTTTGGAAGATTCCACTTAGAGATGGTTTAATTAAAATAATTGAATGTTTTTTAATGTTTTCCTAAGTCTAAACTTAGGGAAACTGACTAATTAAAGGGTAATAATTAAACTAAGTGTGAATCTTCTAGATAAAGTCATGGATCACCTCCAAGTTAATCTTAGCCCTTGATTATGTTTTAATCTTGGTCGTTGAAGGTTCAACAGAAGAATATAAGGAGGGTGAGGGGCTTATGGAAAATACATTGTGATACTTGAGCCATTGAGCATTTTCGAATTTGTGTGAGGAGAGACAACTTTTGATCAAGGATCAAATCACTAGGGCAGGGTTTGCTAAGTGATTATGATCCAGTGATCAAATCCAAAGAGGGGCAAAAGAAGCAGAGATTGGTCAGGTGGACCAAGAGTGCATATCAGAGAGAGGCAACAGTGACGCAGAGAGAGACAACGCAGTTTTCTGAAGAGGTAACGCAGACCCTGCAGGAAATCACGCAGAAACAGTGCAGTGTCTCTTGGAGTCAGTCCAGAGATAGCTAGAGGCTGGGATTTCTAAGCCAGTAGGGCCAAAATCCAGTCTCAAATTAGCCAGATCAATTGCAGTAAGGGGTGACACAGTTCCTCAAGCTTGCCCACGCAGGCTTACGCAGATCCAGCGTAGGCAGTCACACAAAGGCAGTGAGGGCTTCACCAGCGCTATTTTAGATCAGCCAGAGACTTGCAGAGTGAGGTATATCTCACAATTATATTTGTTGTCTAGATTTCTCTGAAGTGTTTGCCGGATGTGGCACCCTAGTTGTATTCAAGATTCTATTGCTTAATAATACAAACCCTCAGATCTGCTGCACCGGTTTTCCCAAGTTGGGTTTTTCCAGGGACTTAGTCCAAAAATAATTGTGTCACATGTGGATGTTTTTCACTGTATTTTGCTTAGATTGTTTCAGCACTTACATTTATTGCGCAACATTATTTGTGTAGACTGCTTCAGAAATTACTTTGATATTTCATAGTAATGAAATAATTATGAAACATAATAGAAGAAGTAATTTAGATTTGTTGCAGTAGGAATCCAGATCTAGGATTTTTCACAGTCGGCATCTGTCTTTCCCACCCATCTGCCCAATGGGTGTTGGTTGCTCGAGTTAGGCGCGATCCTTACTATTTATGGTAAGTGTTATTCCGCTTAAGCTAGAGATGCAAATGTTCTAACATTGACTCTTGAGGGTCAAGTTGGGAAGATCAACAGATAATAGGATAGGCCCGATCCTCACCATTTATGATAAGTGGTATCCCTCCTATTATCGCCAGGGAGTGGGATAGGCGTGATCCTTACCTTACAAGGTAAGTGGCATCCCTCCTATTGTTTGTAGGTTTCCCTGGTCGTAGTATTGGTTTTCCGCTAGCAGAGGTTTCACGGGTCGTAGCATTGGCTCCCCACTAGCAAAGGTTTCCCAGGTTGTAGCATTGGCTCCCAGATGGCAGAGATTCTCACGCAGCAACATTGGGTCCCCACTGATAGTTATTCTAGGCGGGTCGTAGCATTGGCTCCCCACTAGCAGAGGTTTCCCGGGTTGTAGCATTGGCTCCCAGATGGCAAAGATTCTCACGTAGCAACATTGGGTCCCCACTGATAGTTATTCTGGGTGGTAGCAGTGGCTCCCCAATGGATAGAGGATGGTAGTTGAAGCTCCCCTATGATTCTTCTTCTTTAGATTCGAGAATGTTTCAACAGATAGAGTCGAGCAGAGATGGGACATGATATGATGCTTGCGATGACTACATAATGCAGTTGGAATTTCTCCCTAGCTGAGAGGGAGTGTTAATTTGGCAACTTAGTGACGAATTCCAATCATGAAACTAGATTCCTCTTTTTGAAAGGACCAAAATTGACCCTTGAAACACTTGATTTGGACAAGGGAAAGTGTATTTTTTAAGCGAAGCCCACATGTGTACAAAAGGATAGGTCTGCCCTGAAAGGAAATAGGACACCCTTGGAAGCCTATAAATACAAGTCAAGTGACCCTCATTTGGACATCATCATCTAGCATCTTCTTCTCTCTTCTTTGGTTTGGCTCGCACAAATCTGAAGGTGGCTCGCAGATATTGGTCCGTACAGGTCTGAACTTCCAGGGTTTGAAGCTTGCACATGTGATTAGAGTTTTTGGGTTCCAGCCATAGGGTTGACCAGGAAATTTTCGACTGCAACCACATGCATATTGGCTTATCCATGCGGCTGGAAAGCTTCAGCCGCATGCATGACCCTCCCTCCATGCGGTTGGGACATAGGGTTTAATTTTTACAATTGACCACAAATTGGGAAAGTTAACTCTAATTAGTATTGTTGGTAGGATCATATCTTTTTGGTGAAATTTTGATGGATAGTTTTGTATTGGCTCATTGTACTCTCTGTTGAACATTTTATGACAATCTAATAGAAGAAGAATTACAAAAGATTTTCCCCCTTGTGGTGTTTTTCCCTAGTCTTTGACCCAACCGATGTCTCTTGTTGATGTGTTGGTTGTCTCCTATTTGTCATTGCACTTACTGTCTTATCTTTAATTGTTATTGATGAATGGAAGAATTAATTATTGTTGATTGATAATTCCATAATTGAATTGGGCTAACGTAATTGATATAGCATAGATCAGTGTAAAAATTAACAACCTCCTCCAAAGTTAGAGTGATTAGTAACTAGGCCTTGAGTGTGTTTTCTAAGTCTAGGGTCAATACTGCCGTGATAGGCATTATCCAAAGTCTCATGGATTTGCATTATGTTTTTCCAGGAATTTTTAATAATTAAGAATATCCCGCAGAACGGGAATTTTTAATTAAATTGTATGTAACAAATAAAAAAAGTGGTACCTAAATTTCATGCTCAGAGCACCAACATTACTCTAGTATCCATTTTGGGGTGGAAAATATTAATTTTTCCCCATAAAAAATCACTTTTACTCATAATAGTGAGAAAAAGACACAAAAAATCAATAATTAATAAACCGAGAACATGTGGGCAACATGTTTTCAATCAACCGAGTCTCTCAAGAAATGAAGTGAAGTGACTAACCATCAAAAGTGAGTTAAGTGATGATAGTGAGGCCACCTAAGGGGGTTGAGTTTGCTACCACATGAGAGGCCAAGTTCTCTCCTAGATTGAGGGTTGAAATTGTTCGTATGGAGAGTCGAGTTATTCTAAATCACGGATTAGTTGCCAACTTGAATTCGATTTAAAGGAGAGAGGAGTGGGGCATGTGGGAAAAATTTGCAAAGTGATATGAAATGTTAAGATATTCTTTCTTTTCTTTCACAGTTCGATTCCTTTTAATGTTGTGATTGTTGTTATAACTGAGAAATGAATATAGAAATCATACATCCATAAAACATATACACAAGATATACCCTGGTGAAACCCAATAAGGGAGAAAACCCCAGCAAAATATCTCTTTTATTATGTGAAACAGATAAGCAAATATTAAGATACAAAATCAAACTAGGAGAGAAGACACCTGGAGACTTTAATGCCTTGGAGTACAACTGAAATGGCCATGCATGGAAGAGATAACTAATGGATCTAAAGCTATAGACCCTTAGCTTCACTTTGTTTGCTTTATCTTCACCTCAAGTCAACATACATGGGCTACATCTGAGAAAGATTGCCACACACCCCTGCAGAAAAGTCGATTCTGCAAGCCTCACGTTGAGAGGCTGGATCAGGCCTGAAACTCAGTAGATTTTAAGAGCGTTGAGTGGAAAGGGGAGCGTCTTGGTGTCTACTTTCCACTCTAATTGGAATTTCTAGAAAAGCTTGCCTGGATCCAAAGTTATGAGCTTTTCTTTCTCTGAAACTGTTTGTGGAAATTCTGGAAAAAATTCTACAGAAAACCAGTGCGTGAATTTCGTGAGGGACGATCTCCCTTCCCAAACTGGATCTCCTTAAGCGTTCAGCTGATCTTGGAACACCTTGGAGTCTACTTTCTAACCACACTAGAATTTCTCAATTCGGATGCCTGAAGGGAAAGTTATGGTCGATTTAGTAATCGAACCTATAAACCCTTGCTTGCTAGAAAACAGCTAAAAAAAAACAGAATTGCATATGTAGAGTGAAGGTTATTTGTCCTTTTTTATCTTTTTGCTTTGCTCCTTCTAGAAGATGGATAGGCTTGACTTTTCAAGCTTCTAGAAGTCAATTTTAGGGTTTACAACTTGACTTCATCAAGTCCCCTCAAGCCTAGTACTTTTTCAACCCACTTTAGCTTTTAATTTTACATTGACATAAAAAATACTTTTGCCTTTATAAACTTAGGCTTACATCAAATAAACATTACATGACACTTTTACAACTCTATCAGTCAACTTGACAAGGAGTTACAACTTGACAACACTTTAACATGACTCAACAAGGCTTATACATCAATTACATCATTCTCTCACTAGTATGGTCCATATCACACCATCTGCTTTACAACATCATGTTCACACAATAATAAGAAGAGATCTTTTAACTATGTGATCTTCTAGCTTTTCAATCAATGTCGGAGTTTAGCTTCCTAGGAGTGATCAATTCCTAGGTAAGCATCATCACAACATGATAAAGAGGCTATCACACATAACAATCTTAGCTTCACAAGAGTCCACCTAATTTGGCTAGACCACATCTTGATTTTGCATATAGCTCACAAGATGCTTGACCCAGGATTTTGCACTAGTGTTTCACCAAGCCCAAGGATTTGACACTAGGCCTCACCAAACAGTCTTAACCTGGATTTGTCTTGATACTTCACCAACTCCATGGATTTGGTATCAATCACCACCAAGGTTCTTAGCAAGCTTCCATGCCTTGATTTATTCCAACTCACAATACACAGTCATATGTTCTCATCTACCTTGGTAGCTCACCTCAAGGGAGAGAATGACTCTTGAAGCTGCCATTTTTAACAAGGCCACTCCCATTCCCCATACGAGTTGTCTCGTTATTCCCATACGCAGCTCACACTTGGCATATCCATTGCTTGAAGGGCTTGTTGTTGTACAAACTAGCAAGCCTTGTAAATAGGCAATAGCTAGAGGGCACAACATGTTAATTTTTAGGGTTAGATTGTTCTATGTTGTAGATATTTGCATTTTTCAAACTATTTCAATATTTTCATATCACATTCACCTTAACATCATTTCATCATTAGCAATTATGTACAGAGAACAATAAACAACAATACATCGAAACAGAGGAAAAGCATACTCAATCGAGACACCAGGAGTTAGGTCAGAGACTAGGGCAAAACCCCATAAGGGGGGACACCCAACCAAATTCTTCTTCTATTAGATATTCATCAATTGGTCAACTAAGATACAAAGTACAATGACAATGAGATACAACAATTGTATCAGACCCCCTAGAGCCAACCCAACTCAATTCACAACTTCGTTTGTGAACTGAACGAGACAAGTCCAAGAGAGCTACCAACATATCACTATCATATTCAATATCACATTTGACATAGTGACACAGTCACATCTACCATGTTATCATTGTCATCAAGAGAACTGTCAAAGCCATAGTGTCATGACATAGACATTGTCCTATTCCCCAGCAGAAATACGGACTCCCTTTGAAGCTCTGTGTTGCCTCTGCGTGGCACTATGTTGCCTCTCCAAACTACTCTCTGCCCTTGCACTCTCCAGATCAGGGAAAATCTCCAACCAGCAACTACGTCTGCCCCTCACTGTAAGAATCTCCTCAATGATCTCTTGTTGAAATTTGATGACTAAAACATTTCCTACAATCCCAACCCGGTTTTAATTTCACCTTATCACTCCCATTCAGTTAAATGCACTTTCGCATAAACTTACATTCAACATATACAATTCTGGAAATGAAATTTTCAGATTAAAACACATGGGAATGTTAGCACATGCTAAAAATAAATATGGACATAAACAGACCAGCAACACACAAAAAATACACAAATTTTTGGTCAACTTAGACCCAGGCAAAACCCCTCCAATCTTCTCCGAGGAAAACCTGTTAGAGAGCTCTTCAAATTTATTTATCTTTCAAGTTCAAAAAAAATACATTTGAAGACAAAAAAAACAGCAAGATACAACTTATCTCTTCAGCCCAGAACTCCTTGAAAATTGTGCCCAGTTTGCCTCGATTTTCGTGCCCACTTGAAGCTAAAACATTATTGTATGGACGTGGACGGTACTGTCCGGATTCTGTACGGACTTATGGATTTCCATACCGTTGTACGGACTATACAGATTTTTTCTCCAAAAAAAAATAAATTGCTCAAAAGAACACTCGAACTACGTGCAACTCACAACGTTAAATGTTGTTCGAATTGTACATTTTGTGGTCTTCTATACCTTGATTTTCGTGCCCAAGATTGTTCGGAAATCACTCCTTCAGCTCGCTGCAACAAATTTCTCTTTCAGAACTTTTCTCCAGCTCTCAGCCTCCTTTCTCCGATCTGCTTATGAAGAATGAATGAATGCAATCTCACTTTTATTTTCCCTCTTTTGTTTCCCTAAATGACTTTTGGGCAACCCTAAGATCTAATGGCTCAAATTCATTTAGATCAAGGGGTGAGAATAAATGTGCATTTAACTCTCACTTTCTATTTTTTAACTCACCCATTAAATAAAGTACCCACATTGTACTTTATGTCTAAAGTCACTTTTAACTTTATAATTTAATATTGACTTTACCACTTATAAAGTCACTTTCACTTTATAATTTAATATTGACTTTACCACTTATAAAGTCACTTTCACTTTATAAAGTCACACTTAGGAAAAGAATTATTTTGGACACTTCTCCCTAGGTAGAGACTAACCCATGGGAAACCACTTGTCCAAGGTACATTAAAAATCAACACTCCCTCTTACTGAGGAAAGTGTTTTTCACCACACCCATCTTGCCCCTGAAATGGACATGCTTGCCTCTTGGCAAGGACTTCGTGAGAACATCGGCCACCTGCTCATCTGTCGATATATACTCCAACTTCACTGCCCCCTTCTGAGCATAGTCCTTGATGAAATGATATCTGATGTCAATGTGTTTTGACCTGTCATGAAACACTGGATTCTCCGTGAATTTAATGCAACTCTGATTATCACAGTGAATAAACGTTGATCTCAACTCCTGATCAAATAGACCATACAATAACTTGCAAAGCCAAATGGCCTCGCAACTAGCCTGGCTAGCGGCCACATGCTCATCCCTAGAAGAGCTCAAAGCAACTGACTTTTGCTTTTGACTGAACCACGACACAACTGCCGAACCCAATCCGAAGCAACACCCTAAAGTGCTTTTCTTGTCAGAAGCACTCCCTGCCCAATCTGAATTTGTGTAACCTGCGAACCTCACTCCATCTCCCCGCCTATAGTCCAGACCATAATCAACAGTCCCTTGCACATAGCGAAGAAAGTGCTTTGCAGCTGCCCACTACACCCTCCTGGGCTCAACCATGAACTAGCTAAGTGTGTTCACTACAAAGCATATATCTGGCCTAGTGTTGACCAGATACATCAAGGACCCAATAAGTTGCCTGTACAATGTGGGATCCACCAAACTAGAATCAGAAGCATGAAGCTTCTTCCAGTTGGTCATCATAGGTGTAGACATGGGTCTACAGTTTGCCATGTGAAATCTTCTCAACACATCCACAACATACTGCCCCTACCCCAGAAAGATATGCCCCTCCTCCTGCCACACCTCAAGCCCCAAAAAGTAATGCATCAGCCCAATGTCCTTCATCTCGAACTCCATAGCAAGATCCTCCTTGCAACCACTAATTAGTCTCTCTGCCCAGTAATGAAAAAGTCATCAACATATAGCACAAGAATGAGCGGATCATCTCCTACAACAATGTAGTATGGGTTTGGATCTGCATCACTCTTCGTGAAACCCATCTGCTGCAAGTAAGTATCAATCCTCGAATACCAAGCTCTCGGAGCTTGCTTAAGTCTGTAGAGTGCTCGCCTCAACCGGCATACATGGGTCTCCCGCCCAAGTACCTCAACGCCCTGTGGCTGCTCAACATACACCTCCTCCTCTATAACTCTGTTCAGAAATGCGGTCTTCACATCCATCTGATGGATCTTCCAACCCATTTCTGCAGCAATAGAAATAAGGGACCAGATAGAAGTGTACCAAGAAACAGGAGCGAAGGTCTCATCATAGTCAACTCCCTCTATCTGTGAGAATCCTCTAGCCACAAACCTCGCCTTGAACTTCTCAATGTTGCCATCCGTAGCATGCTTGATCATGTAGAGCCACTCGGAAGTCACAACTGACATGCCCTCAGGCCTAGGCACCACCTCCCAGACATTGTTCTTAATGATAGAGGCATACTCCTCCACCATAGCATCTCTCCATACCTCCTAGCTGGCAGCCTCCTCATAACTAGTAGGCTCAGAGTCAACAATGTTGGTAGCCTTGGCTACATAACTGCAAAATAGCTCAGGTGGCACACTCTCCCTGTTCACCCTATTCGAAGGACCAATGGACTCGGCTTCCTTCAAGGTGTCCTGCAGCCACTTGGGCCTCCTCTTCCCTGAAGAAGCTTCCCCATAGGGAACCTCATCCTCTCCCCCCAGTCTAGTGAACCTACATGTCTGCCAACTGACCCGGATGTGCCTGTACCAACACCTGTCCTCGAAGAACCTATGCCTGTGTCAGCTGAAGTGCCATGTGAACTTTGTACCAGTGGACTCCCTAAAGAAGTGCTCGGTGAACTCGCCACTGGTGCCCCAGATGTCACTCACACTGAAGTACCTCCTATACCAGTGAATTTAGAACTCTGAGGTCCTGCTCCCTATACCTGACTCTCTCTCATTATACTCCTGTGATCTCCGATAGGCCCTCTCCTCCTCGAAATTCATATCCCTCCTAATCACCACTCTTCGTTTAGAAGGAATGAAGATCCGATAGGCCTTCAAAGCCTCGCTATAACCCATAAAGATACCCTTCTCTGCCATGGGTTCCAGCTTCATCCTCTGCTCCTTGGGGATATAAGAATAAGTGAGACATCCAAAGATACGAAGATGTCCCATATGAGGCTTCTCTCCAGTGAAGGCCTCCTCTAGAGTCATATTCCCCAATACTCTGTGAGGACTCCTATTCTGAAGATAAACAACAATATTGCAGGCCTCAGCCCACAAAAACAAAGGCAACCCTTGATCATGAATCATCGCTCTAGCAGCCCCAACAATAGCTATGTTCTTCCTTTCAGACACCCCATTCTGCTGGGGGTTGTAAGGAACCATGAACTCTCTCCTAATGCCCTCTTGTGCACAGAAGTCAAAAAACCCACCATCAGTATACTCACCACTATTGTTTGACCTCAATACCTAAATCTTCCTACCTGTCTGCTTTTCCACAAGGACTTTGAACTCTTTAAAGCGACTGAAGACCTCACGCTTGGTCTTCAGGAAATATATCCAAGTCCTCCTAGAGTAGTCATCAATGAATATAACATAATACTCATAACCACCCAAGGACATGAGACATACGACTACTAACATCAGTATGGATCAAGTCTAGTATACCCGTAGATCTGTTGTCGCTCGCTGGAAATGGTAACTTGGTGTACTTGCCCAAAGCACACCCTCTGCAGACCTCATAATGCTCGACACTGAAATCAGGAACTCCAGTAGTGATCTCCCTTAGAACTCTCAAAGCTCCATGATGCATATGCGCCATCCTCCGGTGCCATAACTCGCACAAGTCTCTACTGTCGGTGGTACTAGTGTGAGTGCTACCAGATGTGCTACTCACCAATGCTCTTGCCGACTGAAAACTGAACCTGTATAGTTTCCCAGAGCGTACTCCAATCACTTTGGCCGAAGTGATGGTAGCTCCCCTGGGATGCATCAATACATGCCTTCTTGAGAAAGTGACGTCAAACCAGATGTGCTACTCACCAATGCTCCTATTGACTGAAAACTGAACCTGTATAGTTTCCTAGAGCGTACTCCAATCACTTTGGCCGAAGTGATGGAAGCTCCCCTGGGATGCATCAATACTTGCCTCTTGAGAAAGTGACGTCAAACCCCTTCTCCTCCATAGCAGACACTGAAATCAAGTTCTTCTTCATCCCCGGTGTTGGCCTGTGACCGCACACAAAGGGGAGAAGGAGAAAGGAAGGCAAGTCCTGACTGTCAAAGAGCTTCAAAGGAATCAATATGCATCTCAGTTCAGTAGAAAGGGGAAAATGTAGCTGATAAGGTTTAATGGGGAGCAAACTGCATTTCCGCCATCCTTCATCTCATTTACCCTCTCTGACCTTTCACTTTCCCTTTTCTAAAGTCTCGCGTTGCATTTCTTCATTGGCAAACACCGCTCCCCACAAGTTTTAATCTTTACATCTTAAGACTTACCGAAACTTATCTTGCCGCTGATGCGACTTGGTGGGACCCGTCCAACCTTGATACATCACCCAAATTCGCATTCAAACCCTAGTATTCCACATTTTCCTTACCTTTCGCCTTTTCGCACTCTGCAGCGTCTAGCGCGTCACATGTCGCATATCGCGCATTTTTATATCTTACCGCTTAAGCACTCGCAAAGTATTTTGTTTAAGTTGCGATGCGGTTGGCCCCACCATAGTAGCTCCGCCCCTCACTTCTGGCCGCTTGTAATACTTTTCGTATAAAATGAAGCCTCATACACTTACCGCATAACCATTCACCGCTTTATAACTCCACAAACGTAGTCGGTCCCACCTTCCCTCCACGTCACCTTCCTCGCCATCGCACATCGCTCCCCGCACCTTTTAACATTTACCACTCGATGCTTCCAGCTAAATCTTGTGACATGCGATCTGCGGGCGCGGTCCCCACCACTGTCCATGCCACCTCACCTCCCCTGCGCTTCGCCCATCGCAGGTCTTAGCGTTTAAATTTCGCCTGCTCGCACATATACTTTGCGATATGCACTTTGCGAGCGCGGGTCCCACCATTTTACCATGTCAATCAATAGCCCCCCGTGGCCTGTCTTTCGCCCACTTCAAATGTCAATGACTTCCGTTAAACCCACTCCCGTTTCCACCATCCTGCCTTCAGCTCCGCTCCACCCTTATGCAGTCCCTCCAAGAGCTCCATACTAAAGAATTCAGTGTACACAGTGCAACTGACCGTTCTGCAACGACGAGTGGAGATCATGAGAGTCAGAGAGTGGAGGATGCCGAACAGCAGGTGGAATTACATGATGAAGTCTAAATCGTCCACCACTTCTCACCACCCCTTTGTAAATTCTAGAATTTGGCCTCCGTGGCTAGCTGTTTTGCTCATTTTTACTGTTAGATAGTGATGTTTTGCTGGTAAAATCTCGATTTTACCCAATTATGTTTTGATTTTTCTGTTGCAGAAGCGATTGCTTGAAGCACGCTCTGATAGTTTGTTAGGATAATTTGGTTCTACCTGTGTGGATCTATCATGACAGAATATTCAATCATAAACCCTCCAGGAGAACTCTATATGTAGGGAGTTCTAAGATGAAACAAAGGTTCTGGAATTTTGAATAATTTTGCAGTAGTTTTGTATGATTGTGCTCCCTGTGCTCTGAGACACATATTTGGGAGAGCTGTTTAAACTTATATGAATACAGAACTAATATTTGGATTCCAGATGGAGCAATGAGCAGTATGTATTTGTTTTCTTTTGTTATCAGTGATCTCCTCTTTATGTGTAATCATCTTTCCTGCTATTCTACTTTGATGGTTCGTGTAATGTAGATACTGGTGGTCTGCAATTTTATTCATGAATTCGCGTTTGTATAATGCTCAGGGGTTAACACTCATGTATTAAGCTTGCTGCACTCCCTTAATTCGCACTCCACAAACCTCTGTTGTTGTCCATATCTCATTCATATTCGTTTCCTCTGAGTTCATAGAGGACAGATTCTTAAATCTCTTAAGCTTGTCTCTCGTAAGTTCCTTCTCAGTTCTCTTTCAACACCTCTGCATATTTTAAGATTTTTGTTCATTGTTTTATACTTAGCCCATTTAAAATCCATCAGTCTCACAGCCTCTTGAGCCCTCTCACAGTATAAGGAATTCACATGAATCGACTCCAAGGTCTTCTCCATCCATGAACCACCAAAACCATTGTTCTATTATTCCATATTTTGTCAGAGGCATTTTATACAATTGTTCACATTCAACCTCTGATTTTTGAGATGTTCTAAGCACTGGCCTTTTGCAATTCAAGGTTGTCTCTAGGAGCTACAACACCCAGAACATACAAAACATCCATGACCTTCAAAGGAGGCAAAGACTCTCTCTCAAAGGTCACAGTCCCCACACCAACAGCTCTCACAATGTGGTCATCTCCTAGTACAATCTCAATATCAAGTGCCCTCTCTGCAAGCTTTGAAAATAACTCCCGTGCACCTATCATAAGGCAGGAAGCCCCACTGTCTATGTACCACACATCAGATGATGTACTCCTTCTAGATGTAGAAGTAATAAATGCAAAATCCTTGTCAAAATGTGAAGCAAACTGCTCCACCTCTGTTGAAGTTGCAGTACCCTTCTTCCCTTTGTTTTTCCTCTCAGGACACGTAACAGCATAGTGTCCCATCTTCTGACATGCCCAACATTTGACTTTGGACATATCCATATCTTTCTTCTCCTCCTTTCCCTTAGCCCCATTTGATGAGGCCCCTTTCTTGGCCTTCCCTTTGTTCTTCCCCATAGCTGTCAAGGCTACATCCTCCTCATCTACTATCTTCACCCCACCACTGCCAGTCTTCTATATCTCATGCTGCACACAATCATCCCAGAATCTGTCCCAATTGGGAAAATTCTCCCTAGAGGTAACGGTATCTCCAAAGACCTCTCAAGACTTAGGAAGTCCCGCTATAGCTATCCTAACTAACTCTGTGGATGCAACTACCTCACCAATAGAAATCAAATCATCATGTACCTGTTTGACCCTGCCAAGACAATGAACTACAATCTCAGCCTTTGTCATCCTAATGTTCTTCAATTGTTCTTTGAGTACCATCTTCCTGCTCTCATTGGTACTCTGATAGAGAGTGTTTAGAGCTTTCCACATCTGATATGCATATGTGTTTCCTCTCACCTGAGGAACCACATGATCCTTCAGACTGTCCATCAAAATCCTTTTTTCCATGGCATTATATTTTGTGAATTCAACAAGTTGATCTGCATCAGTAGGAGGTACAACCTCTTGTCGCACTATGTCCCAAACTGTTGCCTCCTCAAACACTATCTGAATTCTTTCCTTCCAAACGTCATAGTTGGATATCCCATGCAATCTATCCTCTATCCTCTATCCTCAAGAACATGGCCATCGCTGCTGTCCAAAATTTACAAAACCAAGAAAATAGAGAAATGAACTTTTCAGCACACCTTGCTGTCCCAAAAGTTCAATCTGTGTGAAATTTCACCTTGCTGTCCCAAAATATCAGTTTGTCATCCAAACTGAGTTTGTTGTCCAAAAATTCAGTTTGTTGTCCAAACCACTGTTTGTTGTCCCAAACAATTGTCTGTTGTTCAAACTACAATTTTTAGCCTGTAGCTCTGATACCATGTTGAAATTTGATGACTAAAACTTTTCCTGCAATCCAACCTGATTTTAATTTCACCTTATCACTCCCATTCAGTAAAATGTCATTTCCCATAAACTTACATTCAACATATACAATTCTGGAAATGAAATTTTCAGATTAAAACACATGGGACTATTAACACATGCTGAAAATAAATATGGACATAAACAGATCAGCAACACATAAAAAATACACAGATTTTTGGTCAACTTAGACCCAGGCAAAACCCCTTCAATCTTCTCCATGGAAAACTTGTTAGAGAGCTCTTTAAATTTATTTATCTTTCAAGTTCAGGAAAAATGCATTTGCTGACAAAAAAAACAGCAAGATACAACTTATCTCTTCAGCCCAAAACTCCTTGAAAATCATGCCCACTTTGCCTCGATTTTCGTGCCCACATGAAGCTGAAACAATACTATAGGGACGCGGACAGTACTTTACGGATTCCATACAAACTATACGGATTTTCATAATGATGTACGGACTGTACGGATTTTTCTCCCAAAAAAAATTGTTCAAAACAGCTCTCGAACTGCGTGCACCTCATAGCATTAAATGTTGTTTGATCTGTACATTTTGTTGTCTTGTATCCCTTGATTTCCGTGCACAACATTGCCAGAAAATCACTCCTTCAGCTTGTTGCAACAAATTTCTCTTTCAGAGCTTTTCTCCAGCTCTCAGCGTCCTTTCTCCAATCTGCTCATGAAGAATAAATGAATGCAGTCTCACTTTTCTTTTCCCTCTTTTGTTTCCCTAAATGACTTTTGGGCAACCCTAAGATCTAATGGCTCAGATTCATTTAGATCAAGGTATGAGAATAAATGTGCATTTAATTCTCACTTTCTATTTTCTAACTCACCCATTAAATGAAGTACCCACATTGTACTTTATGTCTAAAGTCACTTCTCACTTTATAATTTAATATTGACTTTACCACTTATAAAGTCACTTTCACTTGATAAATTAATATTTACTTTATCACTTATAAAGTCACTTTCATTTTATAAAGTCACACTTAGGAAAAGAATTATTTTTGACACTTTTCCCTAGGTAGAGACTAACCCATGGGAAACCACTTGTCCAAGGTACATTAAAAATCAACATTTCTCTGGCTGCTCTCTTGAGAAATTGATCTCTTGATCCTGCTCGATGTGTCTTTCCAAATGCCCACCGATGTCCTTCCTATAATCTTCTCGTTGAGAAATCAACGACCCATATTAGATTCTAATCAATGGCTCAGATCATATTGACTCGATCTCCGTCTTTTTCTAGAAGATTGACACCTAGTTTTATTAATACACTTTAATTATTTTAATTCCCTAAGTTTAGACTTAGGCATCCATTAAAAATAATTAATTATTTTAATAAAACCTCCTCCGGGTGGAATTTCCCAAAACGATTTTTGGGTATTCTGGAAAACATGTGTCTAAGCACCCTACAAATTTTGAGGCTTAGAGCACATCCGATGCTACCAGAAATCAACATTCCCACTTAGCGAGGAATGTGCTCTAGTAATGCAACCTGCTGAAGCATCACCTTGACTCTGTAACACCTCCTTTTGCGCTACTGATGTCTGACATCACTGCCCATCAACTACTGCACAAACGCTGCATCTATGTTGTTGTTGACCCTGCATGTTGTTGCCAACTGCATCTGCACTGCAACTCTGCTACTTTTGTAGCAGAAAAACATCCAAAATATTGAACTAAGTATTTAGCATGATGCATCTGATACTGGAGATCTGACTGCTACTAGTCTTTGCGCTGTTGCTGACTCTTCTCTGTGCCAACTGCACTGCTTCCAACTCTGCTCTGCGTTGCTCAGTCGTTGGTGCTTCTAGCCACTACATCTGTCACTCCAGCACTCCTCTGCACCAACTGACACTGGTCCATCCTGCTACTTCTAATATAGGCTCTCGTAGCAAGGTATTGATCCAAGAGGTGAACTCCTCAAGGATCCTGCCCATCTGCAGCTCTTTCGAACTACAGCTCTAGATCACCTGAATTCTCCCCTGGCAATCATAGCAAACTCTTCCTCCTCGATCCTTGCAATTGCCGCCTGCAGATCATATTTCTCATCCTTGTCCCTTTTCTTGTAGCATAGTGACCAAGCTCACTACATTGAAAACACTTGATCTTTGAGATGTCCTTCTTCTGCCTCTGTTACTCTTGTTGCCCCTTTGATGCGAGTGTTGCATTCTCCTTCTCCTCCTTCGACTTCGTCCCACTTCTATTGTTGCCATCAAGCTTGCACTTGACTAGATCACGCCTCATCTCTTCCTACTGAAGAGCAGCCCACATTCCTTCCCAATCCTGCAACTTCTCTCTGCCCAGGATACTCTAGACAAAGAGTTGCCACTCTTCTGAGACTAAATTCAGGGCCAATCTCACCATCTTTGTGGCCTGACGTGTTGATCCTACAGTCGACAACTAATCTCGAACTTCCTAAAACTTCGATAAGAACAGTTCCATGCACTCCCCCTTTTGCATCCTTATGGATCTCATCTTCTCCTCCGAGAACATCTCCCACTGCTCGGAACATCCTTCATTCAACGTAGCCAATGCATCCCACATTCCTTCCCAATCCTGCAACTTCTCTCTGCCCAGGATACTCTAGACAAAGATTTGCCACTCTTCTGAGACTAAATTCAGGGCCAATCTCACCATCTTTGTGGCCTGACATGTTGATCCTACAGTCGACAACTGATCTCGAACTTCCTAAAACTTCGATAAGAACAGTTCCATGCACTCCCCCTTTTGCATCCTTATGGATCTCATCTTCTCCTTCGAGAACATCTCCCACTGCTCGGAACATCCTTCATTCAACATAGCCAATGCATCCCACATCTCCTTGGGAGTCCCTTTGCCAGAAATGTGTGAAACAATATGATCCCTCACTCCGTCGAGGATCAGTCTCTTGGCTTTGGCCATATCCTTCTTGTAGGCCTTCAATGGTTCCAGCAACCACACTATCAATGAAGGTTTTGAGATAATGCTCATCTAGAACAAGGGGCATCCTTGCCTTCCAGATCACGTAGTTGGAGGCACCCTCCAACCGATCCTGGTCTCTCAACCCATCTCTCAACCCAGTTGTTGCCATCTCACCCAAACAAATGTCGAATGTTGCCTCTAACACTCTACGCACTCCTTACTGGAATGAGCAAAATAAATCTCGATTACAGCTGATTCTGCACGGGGAATCAAAATTTCTAGGCAAGAAATTCTCTGAGGTAAGAATTCCCTCAGTATGCTCCTTCTTCCTTCTTCTGACGCTTTTTGAGCCGTTTTGAGGCCCTAAACGACGTTTTTTGGGCATCAAACCTTCGACAAATATGGGTTCGTTTTGGACTTGATATTCGTTGTCAACAGTTGTAATCCTCGGATAGATCTTTCTAACGATGTATCATGTGTGTCAAATAGAGATAGTATGCCAAAAGTTACGATCCCGAGAAATTGATGTACCAATTTACCACGACAGGGCCCATATTCTGGCGTTTCATCTCCTAAGGTTAGGTCTTTGGATGTTTAAGGTTTTCCATTGCTTCTCAATAATATATAGGCCTTTGAGCTTCATTGTAACACAGAGTTCAGAGGCCTGTATCCGCCACATCTCTTCTCAGAGATAAGCTACTAGCGCCCTAGCTAGTTTATTTCCATTATGTCTGTAAACAAATTTCAGTTCTTTGATATTAATGAAATGAAGTGTTATTTCCCTTGCATCTTTGTATTTATGGTTATTTGTGTATTCTGTTGTGTTCTTGCATAAATTCGGATCAGTGGTATCAGAGCGGTCTGCTCTTTCTTGATCCTTCTTTGCATGTCCCCAACGAGTTCGGGGTATAAGGAGTTAGGGCTTGATCTGGTTGAACCTTTGCAAGATCAGCCTAGTAAACCCCGACAGGGCGCCCATGAGTGACGAAAAGAAAGACGAGGGAGCAGGAGATCCTATCAAAATATTGCTCGAGGAGGCCCTTGAAAAACAAAGAAACGCGATGATGGATAACTTCGCCCAGATCCTTCAACGACTGCCCACTAGCGGCGCATCTGCATCCAGCAGCCACTCTGGAGGCGCAACCCCTTTTAAGGTACAAGTAAACTTTGACATTCCCATATTTGATGGCCAAATAGATGCAAGTGTCATAGATAGATGGTTGAATCTATTAGAAAGATATTTCTCGGTTCATGACTTTTCCAACCGGGAGAAGATTATTTTTTCACTGCTCAAAGCCGCACCCCATGTCAAGGAGTGGTGGGAAACCTACTGTGACAAAAAAGACGAGGGGGAACCCTCTCTGTTCTTGGCCATACCCACTTGGAATTCTTTCCGAGATGCCATCAAGGAACAATATTATCCCATGGGGAGCTATGAGGACAAGTACATACAATGGACTACGCTGCGGCAGCAAAGGGATCAAGACGTGCATAAGCTGACGAATCTGTTCCATACCCTGCGCACAAAGTTGGGTATCAAATATTCAAAGAAACATTTGGTACTGAAGTACCGCAGTTGTCTGCACAGATACATTCAGGAGGAAATGGAATTCCTAGACATCTCCTCACTTGGTACAGCATACCAGTATGCTGCCAAGATTGAGCAGAAATTCAAACAGAAGAAGCGAGACTTTGGATCTGCGAATCAAAAGCAAGCGAAAGGTGTCCCCAAAATCGTAGAACAAAGGACAAAGCCAAGGCATGGTGGCCCAAGACAACCTACCATAGCCGCAAGCAAAGAACAACACCGCAAAGCAGAAGAAGGACAAGGGAAAGTGGTGTGAGTTCCATATGAGCTCCACTCACAACATAAGTGAGTGTCAGGCCAAGCAATCACTGGTGGCAGAGATGAACGCTTCTGAATCAGATGCATGCTCCAACACTGAATCAGAACCCGAGAAGGGGAATGACAGAGGGAAGCAGATTATCGATGCGGAGCCCAACACCACCATTGCCACCACAAAGATCAAAAAGGAAGAACCAGAAGATCCAGAGGAGGAGCGTCTCTTCCACTCCCAGATGTGGGCAAAGGGTTCCCCACTACAGTTCATTGTCGACAGTGGGAGCCAAAAGAACCTCATTTCAACAGAGGTCGTGAAGGGTTGGGCTTGCCGACCACAGCACACCCACAGACGTACACCATCGGGTGGCTTCACCAAGGACGGGATCTCCACGTCAACAAACAGTGTCGCCCTCCCTACACCAACAAGCCCTTCACCGATGAGGTATTATTTGACATTGCTCCTATTGATGTTTTTGATGTATTATTAGGCCAACCATACTTGTGGAAGCGACATGCTATGTATAAGTCCCAACGTCGCACTGTTATTGTTCCTTTGGGAAATAAGTTGTACAGGATACCAAAGGTACCACCGCCTGTCGTTACCTGCAAAATAATGCAATAAGCTCATTTCCAAAACCGGGAAATTTGTTTTCCTGATGATCCACCTTCAGGGCAAGCAAAAGATAGTGGCCACAACCTCCACGCAGGGCTCCTCTGCACGACAACAACAAATGGAAAAGGTCGTGGAGGAGTATCGGGACATCTTCACCTCACCCGCAAGGGTGCCTATGCACTGTCAGGTCAAGCACCCCATCGATCTCACCCCAGGTGCGTCGCTGCCCAATGGACCGATCTATCGGTGCTCTGTTTTGGAGAACGATGAAATCAAGAGGCAGATTCAGGAGTTGCTACAAAAAGGTCACATCCGGCCAAGTTCATCGCCCTGTGGGAGCCCGATCGTGTTGGTGCAGAAGAAGGATGGGACTTCGAGACTCTGTATTGACTATCAAGTGCTGAACAAGATCATTGTCCCGAATAGGTACCTGATCCCACAGATTGATGACCTTCTGGACCAACTCAAAGGGGCGAAATATTTCAGCAAGATCGACTTGAGGTCCAGGTATCACCAGGTACCAATCGAACCCTCTAATGTGTGGAAGATTGCCTTTAAAGCCAAGGAAGGCCTTTTCAAATGGTTGGTCATGCCTTTCGGGTTGACGAATGCCCCTGCAACCTTCATGAGGCTGATGGACGACATCTTGCGGCCATTCACCAACTCATTTGTATTAGTGTACTTGGATGACATCCTGATCTTCAGCCAGACTTGGGAAGAACACCTCCACCACAGCCAACAGGTCCTCCAAACCAGTGTTTTAAAAAACGGAATCGATCAGCTACCAAGCCGAGGTAATGACTCGGTAATGACTCCGAATCGGTAATGACTCGGTCGACTCGATTTCAATGACTCGGTTTTTGTAAAAAATACATTAAATATTAATTTTTTTGTACAAAAACATAAATTTAAAGATTTTTATTCATGTTTCCAAACACAAAGCATTACAATATAGATAAGTCACAAAAGACAACATATGATCAAAGTAGGCTCATGAATATATCCATTATATCAAAATTGCACCTAGTGCACTGTCCAATACAGGATGATGATATAGAGATCAAAACACAAAACATAACCAATGTCACAGGTGACTCCTTTCGACAAGACATCAACCCTCTAGAAGGCCTGTGGTAATTCAAAGCATATAAAGAACCGTGGATTAAACCTACAGTGTTAAGTTCTGTGACCTGATTGAAGAGGGTTTCATTGTGTTTTTCTTCAAATAAGAAAGCATTTGCAATTGAGCCACAATAGCCTTCAGACCGAGTTATTAAGTTCCCTATGTACGTTGAGAATTTAACGTGGATCAATTCACGGCATCTTTGTACATTACTTTGAAGGCTTGATTCTAAGTATAAACAAGGTATTTCTGCCCCTCGTTTGAAGCAATTATGGAGGACTTCTTTGCTCAAGTAGAATTGAAGGGTATTTTTCTTCTGTTTCTCTTGACAGTGCATCCTTGTTATGAATTTGTTATTCTCATTGTTCCGAAGAAAGTTAAATCCCCTAATCTAAAGAAAAATTCGGCATTTGACATTGTGGTCATTGGACTATGAGGACTTAAAAGGTGACTTCATTTACAACTAGAAGGGTGGTATCCTATCAATGATCGTGAGGAGGACTTGTCCTAGAATTAGAGGCACATCATTATAAAGGACAGTTCTAAGGCCCTCCATAATTTAAGGAAGCCAAGATCTTGTATACATACATTTGCAAGGTATGAATTGTAGCCTTAAAAAGACAATTAGCGGGCATCCTTTGTGATCTATATCAGTAAAATCAAGGAACCCTATTTTGTGTATAGAAGAAGAGGTTGAGTCCTTATCACTATTACAATCTCTCACACACACACACACACAAGTATTATAAGCTAGTTCCATCAAAGCCGACTTGTAAATCAATAATTAATATATATTCATGTCTTTGAAGCATTCATAAAAGGTGCCTTGAAGTCAATGAAAATACAAAATGCAGTTATGAGAAGGGATGGTCTCTTTAGACATCAAGTTGAAAATGATTTTTGAAGAATAGTAAAAGCCCTCCATGATGTCATATTGTTGACTAAGCTGCTCATTATCTAGCAGCTGATGTGATTTTAAGAAGGTTTAGTGGCAACCCTTCATGTGATTCTATTTTTGTCTAGTAGCTGAAGCAAAGGAAGTTCATCTAAGAAAAGTATGTAGCTCCTCTATGTTGGCACCTTTGGATAAAGATGATAGTGCCCTTGAAAGTCTGACAAACAGAAGAAGTGCAAGGCACTTTGAAGCAAATCCCTGTAGCAACTTGTATGAACGTAAAATTAGAGGTATGGTCTCTCTCATAGTATGTGTAATGCATTTATTTATTTTTATTTGTTTTAAGGCTCTTTTGATGGAGGGTTTAATTTGAATAAGAACCCTAGATGGCTCATGGAAAACCCTAGCTCACATATGAAACCCTAATTTTTAGGTTTTGTGGATTCTAGGGTATTTAGATGAGGATGATGTTTTGAATTCCATCCTCCATTAGTGTATTAAAACCCTATATTGTATCTCATGCTTTTATGATCACATATTGTTCTTGGTCATTGTCACTAACATCATGTCATCAAGGTACATAGAGGGATTGGTGCTCTTGATTAAATACGAGTTCCATACCCTAATACATGACAAAATTCGATGGAAACATTGCAATAACCCAATCCCGAAATCCTGAAAAACTGATAAGTCTGCTGGATTTTGAATGAGATCTAAAATTCTACTTTCTCCATATGAAATCCAATGAGGTTGGAACCACTCTCAAACATCCTGAGTCATTTCATGGTAATGTTAAAAATTTAAGTAAAAGGATGAAAATGAAGATTAAGGAGAATGTCACTTTTACTTTAAGAATTTAACATTACCATGAAGTTGCTCAAAAAACCAACTCCACAACTCTTCAGAAAACCTCAAACAAACCTAACAGCGGAATAAAATCCGGTTTCAAGTCCACAAAAGCCGATTTTTTGGGCCCACCGGCCGGCAGATTTGGCTCGGCCGAGTTAACTCGGGCCAGGCCTGGTCGGTCGATTTGTTACTGAGCCGGCCGAGGCGGTCCAAAAACCGGCCGCCGTGACAAACCGCCAACCTCGGTCGTTTTTGTACCGGTCGGACCGCCACCTAATGGCCCCACAACTGTGCCCGGCCTGAAGAAATCCGCCGATTTTTAAAACAGAGCTCCAAACACTGTGGAAACACAAGTTGTGTGCCAATTTGGAGAAGTGCACTTTTGGCATGACCCAAGTTCAGTATCTGGGATACATTATTGATGAGCGGGGGGTGCATGTGGATCCAACCAAGATCCAAGTCATTCGAGATTGGCCAGCCCCAACCACTCTAACTGTAATATTCTAAATAGGAAAAAACACAGCAATATAAAGCAACATAAACTATAACTACAGCGAATAGAGAGACATCATAAAAACACTACAAACATGGAGTAACGCCGAGCCATTTAATTATAATCTGAAAGATAACAATAGATACGAAGGTGATCAAAATGATGGCACCTTGGCTTGCTCAAGGCAAGATGAAAATACTCTCAGAATCTCCAAGGGAATGGCTACTCGCTCTATGACTGCGTAACTCCTGACGTTGTTGTTGTTGCCGGAACTGCTGCTACTGCTGGAATGGAGCTGCTCTTTAGGGTTGTTCCCCTGCTTAGAAAATTATAAAACTCGGAATATAAGCTCTCCTCCAATAACCCAGAAAAACCCAGGAAGGAATCTCGGAATGGTTGAACCCGGAATTTGACCTCCCTTGGAAAAATCATGCACTCCAAGGGAGTACGCTGGCCCTGAACTGATAGACTGCAAATGATGGCCTCCTCCTACTGCAAAAGATGATTTGTGAAGGGTTGATCCCTTCACAATACTCCCAAGATGAAATCCCTGATCTCCCTTCTCTCCCGGTGCTGCCTCCTCTCAAGACTGCGTAATCCCCAAGTGTGACTGCGTTGCCTTAGTGACTGCGTGCTCCTGGCTGAAGAGTGTTGAGTGCTGAGTGCTATGCCCTAAAAAACAACGGTGGATCTCCTCACCTGAGCGGACACTCAAAGTCCCCTGAAGTTGAGGTTGGGATCTCTGCTCGGAGACACCCGTGTGTTGAACAGCTATTGCAAACTTTGCTAAACAACAAAAGTGTGCTCAATGTCTAAAGACAGAAAATCAGAAGATGCATAATAGAATCATTGAATAGTGAGCCTCCTCTCCCTTTTATGCTTGAGGACCTAGCTCTCCCTTGGGCCCAACTCAATTGCTTTGTCCCTCCTTGGCCACGATGTCCCTGCCACTGCGCTGTCCTGGCCCACGCTACCTCCATGCTGCCCCTCTCCCTGCACTGTCACTTGGCTCTCCTGGGCCCCACACTGCCAACTAAATTTGCCTAAGTGACTTTAGGGAATTATTTTCTCCTAAGTGTGGGTTATGGGTCCCATCATCCCCTTTATTAACTAACTAACATTAGGAAGCCAAAATCTGAGCAAAATTAATATTGCCAATTAGCTGCTACTAATTGGGTATATTACAGTCCTCCCCGCCAAGATGTTGCTTGTCCTCAAGGAACTGCAAAGACGGATGCTGCAAAATCTTCTCACTCTCCCAAGTGGCATCCTCATCCAGCAAGTTCCTCCACCTCACCAAGTACTCTCTAATTGTCCTGCTCTGTAGATGTCTCTCCCTAGTGTCTATGATGGCTTCTGGCCGTAACACCAAATGCCCCTCATCATCTGTAGGCGGAAGCTCCTCTGTTGCAGTCACCTGTTGCCCCAATGCCTTTTTCAGGCATGATACATGGAAGATGTTGTGGATCCTGCAACCCGTGGGTAGCTCCAACTCATATGCAACCTCCCTTATCCTGCGAATCACCCTGTAAGGCCCATAGAAGCGAGGCTTGAGCTTCTCGGCCCCCTTCTGTTTCAGCGTGGACTATCGGTATCGCTGAAGTCGTAGGTAGAACAAGTCCCCTACCTCAAACTGCCTCTCTACCCATCCCCTGTCGTCATATAGCTTCTGCAGGCTCTGTGTTGTGGCTAAGTTATCCTTAAGAGCCCAGAGTATATCCTGACTCTCTTAGATGCAATCCTTGGCCTTGGGGGGCTTGCAAGCTCCAAACATAACATTAGCAAAAGTCAGAGCATGGTATCCATACAAAGCATAAAACGAAGACATACCGATAGACATGTGGAAAGTCGTGTTGTTGCAGTATTCTCCCAAATGAAGCCATGCCTTCTGCTGCCCTGTGACATAGTTTCGCAAGTAGCCTTTCAACCACTTGTTCACTATCTATGTATGCTCGTTCGTCTGAGGGTGATAGCAGGTACTCAAAGTCAACTCTGTACCCACCAAACGAAAGAGCTCTTGCCAAAACCCGCCCATGAAACGGTTGTCCCTGTCACTGACTATGGTCTTCGGGAGACCATGCAATCTAAAAACATCCCGGAAGAACAACTCTGCCACCTGTGCCGCTGTGTACTGTGCGAATAATGCAAAAAAGTGAGCATACTTTGTCAGTCGATCAACGACTACAAAGATGCAGTCCTTGCCCTGCACCGTGGGCAACCCAGTGATGAAGTCCATCGAAATGCTTTCCCACTTTCCTTCCGGAATGGGAAGCGGATGTAGTAATCTAGCTGGGTGACTCATCTCCCCCTTGTTCCTCTGACATACCTCGCACTCCCTAAAATGTCAGAGTACATCCTCCTTGAGGCCTCTCCAAGAGAATCTCTCCCTGATGGCCCTGTAGGTCTTCGCGAATCTCTGATGACCCGACAATGGTGAGTCATGGGAGGCACTCAATATCTTCTCCTTGAGTTGAGAACCCCCAATCAAGAAGATCATGTCCCTGAAGTAAATAACCTCGTCCATCACCCTGTACCTGTCATTTGTGATCTGGCCATCCAACACCTCCCAGGCAAAACAGTCCTTGGAGTACTCCACCAGTAGCTGAGCCCTCCAATCTGTGTCTATGCTCATCAAGGACAATGTTTCCGGTCTACAGGATAGAGCATCAGTCACCACGTTGTTCTTCCCTTTGACATACTCAATGTCAAAGTCATATGCCTGGATCTTACTGACGCACTTCTACTGCCTCTCCTGCAACTGCTTCTGCTCTAGGAAAAACCGAAGGCTGTTGTTGTCAGTCCTCACCCGAAACCTGTTACCCACCAGGTACTGTCGGAACTTGGCTAGTGCATGCATAATGGCTAGCATCTCTTTATCTTATATAGGATACAACCTCTCATGCGGCAACAGCTTTCTGCTCTTGAAAGCTATGGGGTGGCCTCCCTGCATCAAAACTGCGCCCACTCCCTCTCCCGAAACATCACACTCCAAGATGAAGGGCTGCGTGAAATCCGGCAAAGCCAATATTGGGCAGCTACTCATCACCTCGTTAAGCCTGTCAAAGGCTCTCTGCGCTGTGTCAGTCCAACTAAATGCCCCCTTTTTGGTAAGGTCTATGAGGGGTGCAGCAAGTTGGGAAAACCCCTTGACAAACTTCCGTTAGTAGGTGCAGATGCCTACAAACCCCCGGAGTTTTGTCACATTCTTCGGCTTCGGCCATTCTCGGATGGCCCGGATCTTCTCCTCGTGGACACTCACTCTGTCCACACCAATGATATGCCCTAAAAAGAGCATCTCTGTCAACCAAAACTAGCACTTGGAGAGCTTAGCGTAGAAATGTTGCTCTTCCAAGATACACAGTACAGCCTCAATGTGCTGCAAGTGATCCTCCCAAGTGCAGCTATATATGAGGATATCATCAAAGAATACCAGCACGAACTTCCTCAACTGACCACGGAAGATGTGGTTCATACAGGACTGGAAGGTGGCCGGTGCATTGGTTAGCCCGAAGGGCATCACCAAAAACTCAAAATGGTCGTAATGACACCTGAAGGTTGTCTAGGGGACATCCTAGTCCCTCACTCAGATCTGATGGTAGCCCGACCAAGGTTGCTAGGAAGCAACAAGGAGGATTGAAGGAGTCAGGACTCGGGACAAAGAGGTAGGACTCTAATCTAGTTTTTTTTTTCTATGTTGCATTTTTAAGTTGTTCAAAAATGAAAAATTGAATTTTTTTCTCAATGTTGCATTTTAATGTGTTGAAAAGTGAAAAATTGAATTGTTTTTTTTTCTATGTTGCATTTTTTCCTATTCCCATTTGGCATTCCTCCATTTTTTTGCAGGCTAGAAACTTGAAACTTGAAACATCATGGCTATATGGCTTGGGGTTTTCTTCATGTTGGTTCCTTTCTTTGTAATAATGGTGTTGGAGAGTAGAAGAAAGAGGCCCATTCCAGAAGAGGAGGATGAAGAAGTGGGTTATAGTGGATTTGATGAAAATCCTGAAGAGAAGGAGTATGCTGAGGAGGAAGGGGCGAGTGCAGAACATGAGGCCACAAAGACCCCAACTAAACATGACCAAAGTCAAACACCATTGTGGAAATATGTTCAGAGGCAGGAAGGAGAGAAAGGTGGTGGAACCACTAAATTTCTTTGCCCCCATTGCAATAAAGAATAGACAGGTTCATACACCCATGCCAGAAGGCACCTTTGTGGGAAAATGCCAGGTGATGGAGATAAAAATCTCGGAAACAAAATTTGTGTAAGTGTGCCAAGAACAAAGAGAGAGAAATACAGAAAAGAAGAGGTTGCCCAGGTCTAAAAGATCTAGGGGGTTTCATTGATTCTTATGCACCATCAGGTCCATCACATCATGGACAAAGAAGTCCATCAACTTTCACCCATGGCAGTGGATATGGAGGCACACCTAGACCAAACATCTCCTTAAGGCGTAGAACCATATCCGATTTCCTTGACGAAGGGTCTAGGAGTGATGTGGATTCAAAAAATTTCCGGTTTCTCTATGCATGTGGGGTACCATTCAATGTTCTTCGCTCATCTTATTGGCATGAAATGGTTTCTGCCATTAATGATGCCCCCAAAGGATACAGGAGCACAGGGTATGACAAGGCCAAAACCGTGGGACTTGATCATGAAAAAGCTAAAAAAGTCATTTTTTGAGTAGAATGACAAGTTCTTGGAATGAGCATGCGGTGTCCATTGTATCTGATGGATAGACAAATGTAAAAGGAAATCCATTGATAAGTGTTATGGCTATGTCTGTAAGTGGTGCAATATTCCTTTCAGCATATGATTATTCAGACAAATTCAAGACCGCATTAACATTGCAGAACCATTACTTGAAACAATTGAAAGTATTGGGAAATACAATGTCGTCCAAGTCATCACTGATAATGCTGCTAATTGTAAGGCAGCGGGAGCAATTATTGAAGATAAATACCCCAACATATTTTGGTCTGGGTGTTTGGTTCACACAATGAACCTTTTGATGCATGATATAATTGAAAACAAACAACCTCAATACAAATGGCTTGGTGATTTGTACAAGAGAGGTAAAAAAAATGATAAAATTTATTACAAATCATAGCAATACCCATGGGCTTCTCCGTACTCACTCAAAATTGGAGTTGTTGAAGATAGCAAAGACTAGATTTGCTAGCTATTACCTCACCTTCAGGAGCCTTTTGAAGATAAGAGAGTTATTGGCAGCCATGGTATAAAGTCCACACTGGCAGGCATTAAAGGACAGGGCAGCAACAATAGTTGACATGCAAGGCTTTGAACAGGTGGAGAAGACTGCTCTTGATCCTTTGATTTGGGCATGTGAGGGAAATTTTGAATTTCACCAAGCCCATTTATCACATGATTTGCTTTTCAGATACAGATAAACCAGTGATTGGAGAGGTGTATGAGCAGATGGATAGCATGTTGGGGCAAATAAAAGATGTTGTTAAGGAAAATGATAGCATGCTAAGGCAAATGATAGCATGCTGTTAAGGAAAATGATCCCAACTTGTATTCAATGATTCACAACTGCGTGTGTGCACGGTGGAATAAATTTAATGTTCCACTACATGCCTTGGAATATATCCTTATGCCAAAATACTACTCTCCATCTTGGTTGGGCCAACCTACACCTGGAGGTGGGGTTAGGATCAAACCTCACACAGATCCAGAGGTACAAGAGGGATACATGAAAGCATTAGACAAGTTGGTCCTCGACAGGGAGGAGTGTGCTAGATTGCGCCTTGAATTAGGCAGATACTTCAGTTGCACTGGTAACTTTGGTTCTTTCCATGCAATGGAAGATAGAGACAGATTTTATGCTCTCACATGGTGGGAAGCATATGGCAGCATGGGACTTCTACCAAAGTTGGCAAAAAGAGTTCTCTCACAAGTTGTAAATACTTCTTCTGCAGAGCGGTGTTGGAGCACCTACAACTTCATACATAATGTGAGAAGAAATAGACAGAATGAAAACCAAGCAGAAAGCTTGGTTTATGTCCATTACAACTTGAGGTTGTTGAGTCATTATTATGATCGGGCTTATGAGGATCAATCATATAAAGTTTGGGACAACAACCCATAGGACGATAATTTGGAGGACGACACTATACATATGGAAGAATTGGAAGCAGAACTTTTGAGGGATGATGATGAAGCAACAGCAGCCATGCTACGGCCACACCCTGGGCCAGTCCCACCATCTAGTAGCAGTGCGGGTGCGAGTGCCAGTGTTCGATTTCCAGCTATTGTTCCTTTGCAGATTCAGCCTCCACCTACATCCTCACATTGCCCTTCGCTTTCTAGTTATGGTAGTGGTACTCCTGAGACTACTAGAAGACCACCATTGCTTCGTGGTTCTCACAAATTAGACATTTCTCATGGGTGTGGCAAGGGGCTAGCCAATAGATAAAATATATTTACTGTTTACTAGTCTTCTCTATTTTCCAGTAGTTTTTAACTTTTATAACTATTGAACAGTTGAAACTTGACTCTTTCATATTTATTATAATAATTTTTGTAAACAATATATGACAATTTAAGTTTGAAGTTTGAATTTGAAAGGTGAAACTTTGAAGTTGGCATTT
The DNA here is from genome assembly GCA_034641835.2 of Pinus albicaulis. NCBI lineage: Eukaryota > Viridiplantae > Streptophyta > Pinopsida > Pinales > Pinaceae > Pinus > Pinus albicaulis. The sequence goes on from CM076583.1 coordinate 306,623,856, forward strand.
ATAAGTTTATAAATCATTATGAATTATGAATATGATGCTTCATGAAAGTTGAAAGTTGTTTCATTTTATTACATTTCATTTCATGTTAAATATTCTTTGTTGTAATGGTTATCGGTTACACTTAGCTTACAAGTACAACTATGGTGATCAATGAATCAATGACGATAAATGTTATATATTGAATTTTGAAATCAATGATGATAAATGATATATATAATCATGATATATTGAAATTTGAAATCAATGAATCAATGATGATAAATGTTATATATTGAATTTTGAAAGCTTGAAACTTTAAGATTGATGAATCATGAGACTCAAGAGTCAATATGTTGTATGTTTCCAACTTGTGGGCGTGGTTGATGAAGATTATAACTTCTAGATGATTGATGTTATATGGTTCAATCTATGTTTTTATGTTTTTTATGTCTAATTTATCATTCTACATGCTTTTGTTGACATATATGCATCAAAATATAAAAAAATATATATATTTAAAAAAAACGCTCTTGAACCGGGAGCTTTTGAAAATGGCGCTCCCGCTCCCGCTCCCCGCTTTCTCTCTCGCTCCCAAGTAACCATGAGCCCGACCTCGGATCAACCTGGGAGAAGAATTTTGATCCCCTTAGCACATCCATCAACTCGCCAATCCGCGGAAGGGGTATAGTTTCTTTATCGTCATCAATGAATCAATGACGATAAATGTTATATATTGAATTTTGAAATCAATGAATCAATGATGATAAATGTTATATATTGAATTTTGAAAGCTTGAAACTTTAAGATTGATGAATCATGAGACTCAGGAGTCAATATGTTGTATGTTTCCAACTTGTGAGCGCGGTTGATGAAGATTATAACTTCTAGATGATTGATGTTATATGGTTCAATCTATGTTTTTATGTTTTTTATGTCTAATTTATCATTCAACATGCTTTTGTTGACATATATGCATCAAAATATAAAAATATATATATATTTAAAAAAAATGCCCTCGGACCGGGAGCTTTTGAAAATGGCGCTCCCGCTCCCGCTCCCCGCTTTCTCTCTCGCTCCCAAGTAACCATGAGCCCGACCTCGGATCAACCTGGGAGAAGAATTTTGATCCCCTTAGCACATCCATCAACTCGTCAATCCGCGGAAGGGGGTATAGTTTCTTCATCGTTTTCTTGTTGAGAGCCCCGTAATCGATGCACATCCTCAGTGTGCCATCCTTCTTCTTCACCAATACAACAGAAGAAGCAAATGGGCTAGTACTGGGCCGGATGTGTCCCAGTGCCAAGAGCTCGTGAATAGCTCTCTCAATCTCATCCCTATAGGCTTTGGGATGCCTATAGGGTGTGGTAATCACAGCCTGAATACCCTACTCGAGCTCAATGGTGTGCTCAAACCCTCAATCCGGTGGGTGTCTGATATATCCCCAAAAACCGTAGCATACCTGTCCAAGATCGACTGTGCATCTGGGTGAACTGCCTGCCCCGTTGCCCCTGCCTTTGAGATACGCAGCTCCATTGCCCACTCTATATCTCCCTTCCAGAAGTCTGCCTCCATCCGGTGTGCTGAAACTGTCTATGGAGGATACGTGTGCATGCCTCGGATCATCACATGCTTACCGCTCTTCTTGTCTGTCCACTCCATCTCCAAAGCCTCCCAGTCTGTGGTGACCTTCCCCAACGTGATCAACCACTGCACTCCCAGCACCACGTTGGTGTCTGGAATGTCGACCACAAAAACATGATCTGTCATCGTATAAGTCCCCATGGTCACGACTAATGTCGGAACGTATCTGGCACACTGCATAGTTCTAGCACCCGGTACTAGTACTGAGAAGCCATCAAAGCTCTCCGTCTGTATGCCCCTCCCCTCTACCAGTTGGGCATCAATAAAGTTGTGAGTGGCCCCAATGTCGACTAGAACTTAAACACGTTGTCCCTGAATGGTGCCACGAACACGCAGTGTCAAATACTTTGGAACCCCTCGCAAAGATGCAAGTACTCCTCCTGTGGGTGCAAACGCTGCTCCTCCTGCTCTAGGGAGAGGAGGTGGTGGATGATCCCATCTCTGCACTACAGCGTTGGCCTCTGTCTCTATCCCCTCATAAGCATCTTCTTCTCCCTCACTGTCGAAGAAGACCTCTATGTAATGTGCCTTCCCTGCGGCACATCGATGACCCGGTGCCCACGGCTCCTGTCATGTGAAGCATAGCTTCCACCATCTCAAGTCTCTTCAGGTATCATCATCCAAAGGCCCCCAGCCTTGGTTCCCCTTTGGAGGTGGAACTCTCGTGTCCTTCCCCTTTGGCTGGAATGCCAGTCTCTAGGGAAAAGGAGCTCGGGTCCTGGGAAAAGTGTCCTGCAAATCTCTGGTCCTCCCGACTGCATCCTGAAGTATAGCAGGCCTTGTGGATCTGACTAGCTCACACAAAGGTTCTGCCAACCCATCAATGAACATGTAAATCCTCCTAGCTGAGGACAAGTCGAGTACCATCACTAAAAGCCTCAAGAACTCGCAAAATGTAGGTTTTCGAGTTCCCGATCTGCTTGAGGTTGGTTAGCTCAACAAAATGCTCTTCTGGGTTCTTTCGATCAAACCGCTCCACCAATTTCCATGTAAACTCCGCATACGTTGCCACTGCTGAGTGACCAAGTGTGGCCATCTCGTGGAACCATCAGTCATGGGCCTCTACCTCTGCCATCTGATTAAGCTGGAATTAAATGTCTAGCTTCTCCACCCAAGCTTTCGCTGAACATTTAGAGGACCTGTCAAACGTTGGCAAGAAAAGCGTGCCCACAGTACATTGCAGCTCACCGTCCTGCCTGTACCTACCACCTCTGTTCTAGTTGCGGGGTTTGTTATCCTTCTTGAGCTGGCAAAAATTGTGGAAAGTGAGAGCGTCACCAAACTCTCGCCCATAGGACTGATACTCTGCAAAATAATCCCCCATATGAACTGCCTCTGACTCCTGAGGTCCTCCCATCCCGGCGCCTGTAGTCAAGAATGTGGGCATCGTAGAACATGGGGGAGTGAGTGATACTACATGTTGCGCTGTGAGTTGCTCCCCTGAGGCTGAGGTTGGGATCTCCGCTCAAAGACACCCGTGTGCTGAACAGCACTTGCAGACTTCGCTAAACAGCAAAAGCGTTCTCAATGTCTAAAGACAGAAAATCAGAAGATGCATAATAGAATCACTGAATGGTGAGCCTCCTCTCCCTTTTATGCTTGAGAGCCTAGCTCTCCCTTGAGCCCCACTCAACTGCACTGTCCCTCCTTGGCCACGTTATCCTTACCACTGCGTTGTCTTGGCCCACGTTGCCACTGCGCTGCCTCCATGCTGCCCCTCTCCCTGCGCTATCACTTGGCTCTCCTGGGCCCCACACTGCCAACTAAATTTTCCTAAGTGACTTTAGAGAATTATTATCTCCTAAGTGTGGGTTATGGGTCCCATCATCCCCTTTATTAAATGACTAACATTAGGAATGCAAAATCTGAGCAAAATTAATATTGCCAATTCGCTGCTACTAATTGGGAATATTACACTAATAGAGCTTCGGAGTTTTCTGGGTCTTGCTAATTTCTACCACAGATTCGTGTTGGGATTCTCTCATATCACTTGGCCCTTGAGTCATGTCACCAAGGGAGGAGCGAAAGCAAAATTCTTTTGGTCGGAATCTCAACAAAAAGCGTTCGCAGAATTGAAACATCGCCTCTGTTGTGCCCCAATGCTCACATTACCAGACTTGCAACAACCATTTGAGATCGAGACAGATGCCTCTGACTATGCTATTGAGGCAGTTCTTACTCAACAGGGACATCCAGTGGCATATCACAGTGAGACACTGTCTGACACAGTCCGAAAGTATCCCACTTATGGTAAAGAGATGTATTCCATTGTGCAGGCTTGCCGAAAATGGAAGCATTCAGCACATTCGCCAACAGGTTCATGTCATATTCGACAGAGCTAATGCTAAGTACAAGCAGCAGCATGATCAGCATTGGGTGGAACACAACTTCCAAGTGGGCAACAAAGTGTTGCTACATTTGCAGAAGGAGCGCCTCGCTGGAGCCCACTGTAAGTTTTGCCCGCTCCGATATAGGCCATACACCACCACCACAGTTGTAGGGGACAATGCCTTCGAGCTCATTATTCCACCATTCCTTGGTCTGCACCCAATGTTCAATGTGGACCGCTTTGGCCCTACTTTCCACCTCTAATGGACACATCTGACATGGCAAAACAACCCACACCAACAGAGTTAAACCCAGACTAAATAAAACATGCCACAACTGATCGAATTATGGACGCACATATCAAGAACACCCACCAGCAGAGGATCCAGCTATATCGAGTTGCCAAAGTAGGCCAACTCCTTCACCAGGACAAGTGGCTCACCAGGGACCAAGTTCAGTAGAAGTTTCCTCATCTCATGGAGAAACTCAACACAATGGGTACATTGCTTCCTAAGGGGGGAGGAATGATCCAGGTGGATATTGGTGGTCACCCGCCTATTCAACTTGGACCCCCACCATTGTTTCTTTCAATTTTTCAGTTTCCTTAATTGAGCACAATTTACTATTTTTGGCAGTTTTTCTAGTCTTGAACTTCCGGAGCCGTTTTGAGGCCCTAAACGATGTTTTTTGGGCATCAAACGTCTGACAAATTTGAGTTTGTTTCAGACTTGATATTCATTGTCAACAGTTGTAGTCCTCGGATAGATCTTTCTAACGATGTATCATGTGCGTCAAACAGAGATAGTATGCCAAAGTTACGACCCTGAGAAATTGATGTACCAATTTACCCCGACGGGGCCCATATTCTGGTGTTTCATCTCCTAGGGTTAGGTCTTTGGATGTTTAGGGTTTTCCATTGTTTCTCAACAATATATAGGCCTTTGAGCCTCATTGTAACACAGAATTCAGAGGCCTGTAGCCGCCACATCTCTTCTCAGAGATAAGCTACCAGCGCCCTAGCTAATTTATTTCCATTTTGTTTGTAAACAAATTTCAGTTCTTTGATATTAATGAAATGAAGTGTTATTTCTGCTGCATCTTTGTATTTATGGTTATTTGTGTATTCTGTTGCGTTCTTGCATAAATTCGGATCAGTGGTATCAGAGCAGTCTGCTCTTTCTCGATCCTTCTTTGCATGACCCCAATGAGGTCGGGGTATAAGGAGTTAGGGCTCGATCTAGTTGAACCTTTGCAAGATCAGCCTCGCAAACCCCGACAGAGCGCCCATGGGGGACGAAAAGAAAGACAAGGGAGTAGGAGATCCTATCAAAATATTGCTAGGATTTTATATGAAAATCTAGCCCTCTTGCACTGGACTGCGCAATCCCTTTGGGGATTCGAACTGCTGCCTACGCAGCTCTTTGATCTCCCTCTTCTGCTCAGCATTGGCTCTTTTGGTTGTGCTCTCTTGCTTCACAATGGATTCTCACATTGATCGAGGTGGATATTGGTGGCCACCCGCCTATTCAACTTGGACCCCCACCATTGTTTCTTTTAGTTTTTTGGTTTCCTTAATTATAGCACAATTTACTATTTTTGGCAATTTTTCGAGTCCTAAACTTCTAGAGCCGTTTTGAGGCCCTAAACGACGTTTTTTGGGCATCAAACCTTCGACAAATATGAGTTCGCTCCAGACTTGATATTCGTTGTCACCAGTTGTAGTCCTCGAATAGATCTTTCTAACGATGTATCATGTGCGTCAAACAGAGTTAGTATGCCAAAGTTACGACCCTGGGGAAATTGATGTCCCAATTTACCCCAACGAGGCCCATATTCTGGCGTTTCATATCTTAGGGTTAGGTCTTTGGATGTTTAGGGTCTTCCATTGTTTCTCAATAATATATAGGCCTTCAAGCCTCATTATAACACAGAGTTCAGAGGCCTGTAGCCACCACGTCTCTTCTCAGAGATAAGCTACCAGCGCCCTAGCTAGTTTATTTCCATTTTGTCTGTAAACAAATTTCAATTCTTTGATGTTAATGAAATGAAGTGTTATTTCCGCTGCATCTTTGTATTTATGGTTATTTGTGTATTTTGTTGCGTTCTCACATAAATTTGGATCACACACAATTGGTAGATGCACTGAGACAGGGGGAGTTTGTGGGAGAGAATGCCTTTAGGGGAAGCCTATGCTATTGGAACAGATGATGCAATCAGAGAGTACATTGTCATGGGGATCTAGTAGAAATGATGCACAAAAATTTTGCAACTGTACTGCTGCTGACTCTGCATGTTGCCAACTGCCACTGTACTGCAACTCCCTCTAAATTCTGCAACCATGTTGCTGCATTGTGTGAGCATTGCTCTGCACTGCGTGAGCATTACTGTGCATTGTGTTGCATCTCTTGTGCACTGCGCTGTTGTTGCTGCTCAATTACTACTGTTGCTGCAATGTTGCTACTTGCAACAGAAAAACATCCGAAATTGGACAAGTAACTCTGCAACTGAAAAATAAGACTGAGTGTTGCTAGTTTCTACACTAGCTCTCTGAAAATACTGCGTTGTTGCTGCTCTGCACTGCACTACATTGTTCAACTGCTGATGTTGTTGCTCCCTCTCTGCATTGATCAGGCTCTAGTACTGCTAGCCACTGCACTGTCTTCTCATCTTCAGCTGCAGTTGTCCATCATGTTACTATCTTTAGGCTGTCATAGCTCACATGTAATATCCCCAAAGGGAAATAACCAGTAATAAACAGAAATATGCCAGACAGATATAGAAAGTACAATGTTGAACCAGATCACTGAATAATGACACATAGAATTCCAGAAAACTGAGCCATTTTATTAATCTGAAAGTACATAGAGAGGAGTACAAGAAAATCAGAGTAGTGCACCTATCCTTGCCCTAGGCAAGTGGAGACCCTCTCAATCAGAATAATGGCTGCAACAAGGACAGCGTAATGAAGTGAAGACCTGGAAAATGGCTGATCTCAAGCTGCAAACCCTCACCAAAAGAAAACGCTGTCTCTGCTAGTGACAGCGCAGAAATAAGTGAGGCACAACTCACCAAAACCTCCTGACAGATAGATCAGCTGCTGAATGCTAAGAAAAACGCTGTTGAGCCCTCTCACACAAGCCTGCTCCTCAGATCAGCGTCCTACCTGGTGGATCTGCCTCCTGAATGCTCAGATCTGATAGATCGAAGCCTCCAATCAGTCTACGTACCTCCTCGATCTGCGCCTCCTCCTATCGGATACGCTGCAAACCTTCGGATCTATCTTTGGATGCGACAGCTCTCTCTATGAAAGGCCTCTAGAGTGGATACGAAGAAATCTCTTCGGATATGGACTAGATCTATCGATATCTCCTCGGATGCGCAATCTCCCAAAATTTGGATCTAGTCTTATACCTTCGGATCTGCAACATACAACTAGATGCGCAATTATGCACTCCCGAGATCTACCCTCTCCAAGGCTGGATCTATCAATATGCCTTCAGATCTGCAACCTTCTCTTCAGAATTGGACAGCGTCCTCACTTCTAGGCTGATCAGCGTTCTTCCTCCTCCTGGACAGCGTTTCCTCTGCTCAGATCTGGACTGCGTCCTCCCTGGAACAGCGTCCTCACTCTCCTGGATTAATCAGCGTCCTCTCTCCTGATGGGACAGCGTCCTTCCTCCTCTGACTGCGCAGCCACAAGAGGGCTTCTCCCTCTCCAGATATGCACCAGAAACTGCTGCTACTCTGCTACTGCAACTGAAAGATGTACTCAGGACAAACCTTACTAGGGCGGGCACTCGAAGTCCCCCGAAGCTAAGGGTGAAACCAGAAATAACCTTACCAGGGCAGGCACTCGAAGTCCCCCGAGGCTAAGGGTGAGATCTCCGACCGGAGACACTCGTGCACTAAACAGTGCTGCAGACCGACTAAACAACCGGCGTGCTGAAGCAGACAGAAGTCCAGCTATCAATGATAATATCAAATCATGAATGATCCAAATGAGGTGAGAACCTCTCCTTTTATAATGCCAAACTCCCTCCAAAACTTAACTCTCCTCTGACCTGCGCAGTTTACCTTGGGTCAGCCTGATGCCTCCCCCATCATACTCATGTGGACCCCCAAGGCCCCCTCTCTAAGTTACAACGTCAATCTACTAGGAAAAGAACACTTTATTATAAAGTGAGGTAACTAAAGGGAGGTGACCCCTCTTATTCTCACTTTATTTATTATTTCTAGCTAAAGCGGCAAAATAAAGCAAAAATGCAATATTCCAATTAGCAAAGCTAATTGGGAATATTACAGTCTCCCCCGGCAAAACGTTGCTTGTCCTCAAGCAACTGAAGTGATGGATGCTGTAAGATCTTCTCATCCTCCCAAGTGGCATCCTCATCCGGCAGATTCTTCCATCTCACCAAGAACTCTCTGATCTTCCTGCTCCGCAGCTGTCTCTCCCTGGTGTCAATAATGGCCTCCGGCTGTAACACTAAGTGCCCCTCATCATCTGTCGGTGGTAGTTCCCCGGTGACTGTCACGTGCTGGCCCAATGCTTTCTTCAGGCATGATACATGGAAGATGTTATGAATCCGGCTGCCTTGGGGCAGTTCCAACTCATATGCAACCTGCCCGATCCTACGTATCACCCTGTACGGTCCATAAAAGCGAGGCTTAAGCTTCTCTGCCCCCTTCTGTTTGAGCGAAGATTGTCGGTATGGCTGTAACCGTAGGTAGACCAGGTCTCCTACCTCAAAGTGTCTCTCCACCCGACCCTTATCAGCATACAATTTCTGCTGATTTTGTGCTGTGGCTATGTTGTCCTTGAGAGCCCGGAGGATGTCTTGGCTCTCTTGGATCCATAATTTGGCTCGCGGAGCCCTGCTAACACCAAACATCACGTCCACAAAAGATAGGGGATGGTATCCATACAACGCATAAAAAGGTGTCATGCCAATGGACATGTGGTGGGTTGTGTTGTAGCAGTACTCGCCCAGATGTAGCCATTTCAACCATGCTCTCTGCTGCCCACTGACGTAGTTACGCAAGTAGCCCTCCAGCCACTTGTTAACTATCTCTGTCTGCCCGTCCGTCTGGGGATGATAACTAGTGCTCGGTGTCAACTCAGTCCCTACTAGTCGAAAGAGCTCCTGCCAAAAACCACCCATAAAACGGTTGTCCCTGTCACTAACGATGGTCTTGGGTAGACCATGTAATCTGAAAATCTCCCGGAAAAACAGCTCTGCCACCTGTGCCGCTGTATAATGCGCCGAAATGGCGAAGAAATGAGCATACTTCGTTAGCCGGTCGACTACTACGAAGATGCAGTCCTTGCCCTGCACCATGGGCAACCCCGTGATGAAGTCCATCGAAACACTCTCCCACTTCCCCTCTGGAATGGGAAGCGGCTGCAACAACCCTGCGGGATGGCTCATCTCACCTTTGTTCCGCTGGCAAACCTCACACTCCTGAACATGCTGGAGTACGTCCTCCTTGAGGCCTTTCCATGCAAATCTCTCTCGGATGGCCCTGTACATCTTGGTGAACCCCTGATGGCCCGCCAATGGTGAATCATGAGAAGCATGGAGTATCTTCTCCTTGAGCTGAGACCCCTCAGTCAAGAAGATCCTATCCCTGTAATAGATGACCTCATCAGCCACCCTGTATCTGCTATCTGTTATCTGTCCATCCAGCACTTCGCATGCAAATTTATCTTTGGAATACTCAACCAGTAGTCGAGCCTTCCAGTCAGCGTCCAAGCTCATGAGTGATAACGTGCCTGGTCTACGGGAAAGGGCATCTGCTACCACGTTATTCTTCCCTTTGACATACTCTATGTCAAAGTCGTAAGCCTGGATCTTGCTGATCCACTTCTGCTGCCTCTCCTGTAACTGCTTCTGCTCCAGAAAGTACTTCAGGCTGTTATGATCTGTCCTCACCCTGAATCTGCCACCTACCAGGTACTGCCGGAATTTGGCTAGTGCATGCATGATGGCCAACATCTCCTTGTCATAGATGGGGTAAAGCCTCTCATGTGGAAGGAGCTTCCGGCTCTCGAACGCAATCGGATGACCCTCCTGCATCAAAACTGCTCCAATCCCTTCCCCTGATGCATCGCACTCCAGGACAAAGGGCTGAGCGAAATCGGGCAATGCCAACACGGGGCAACTACTCATCACCTCCTTGAGCTTATCAAAAGCTCGCTGCGCGATATCCGACCAACTGAATGCCCCCTTCCTCGTCAGCTCCGTGAGGGGTGCTGCAAGCTGTGAAAAGCCCTTGACGAACTTCCTGTAGTAAGTACAGATACCAATGAACCCTCTCAGTTCTGTTACATTCGCGGCTCTGGCCAATCCCTGATAGCCCGGATCTTCTCCTCGTGGACTCTCACTCCGTCCACTCCTATGATGTGTCCCAGATACAGCATCTCTGTCAACCCAAACTCACACTTGGAGAGCTTGGCAAAGAACTGCTGCTCCTCCAGAATATGCAAGACCGTCTCAATGTGTTGGAGGTGCTCCTCCCAGGTCCTGCTGTATATAAGGATATCATCAAAGAAAACCAGCACGAACTTCCTCAGATGATCTCGAAAAATATGGTTCATACAAGACTGGAAAGTAGCAGGTGCATTGGTCAGCCCAAACGGCATGACCAGAAACTCAAAGTGCCCATAGTGACACCTGAAAGCAGTCTTGGGAATGTCCTGTTCCCTCATGCGTATCTGATGGTACCCGGACCTCAAATCAATCTTTGAGAAGAATCGTGCTCCTCTCAACTCGTCCATCAACTCATCGATCCTGGGAATGGGGTACCTGTTTTTCAAAGTCTTCTTGTTCAGAGCCCTGTAATCAATGCACATGCGTAATGTGCCATCCTTCTTCTTCACCAGCACTACTGAAGAAGCGAAAGGACTGGTGCTGGTCGAATGTGCCCAAGGGCCAGCAGCTCCTGGATAGCCCGCTCTATCTCATCCCGATAGGCCTTGGGATGCCTATATGGGGTGGTGATCACTGCCTGTATCCCCTGCTCCAACTCGATTGTGTGCTCAAACCCCCGATCTGGTGGCTGTCCTGGTGGAATGTCTCCAAAAACTACTGCATACCTGTCGAGAAGAGTCTGTAGATCAGGGTGCACCGCCCTTCCCGTATCTACTATCTCTGAAGCCCGTAACTCTACTGCCCACTCTATATCTCCCTTGCGGAATGTTGCCTCCATGCTGTGTGCTGATACTGTCTGGGGTGGATATGTGTTCTGCCCTCGTATCTTCTCGTGCTTCCCCGTCTTGGGATCATCCCACTCCATCTCTAGGGCCTTCCAATCCGTCGTGACCTTCCCCAGAGTGATAAGCCACTGGACCCCCAATATCACATTGGTATCCGGAATGTCCACCACAAAGAAGTGATCGGTCAATGTATAAGTGCTCATCGTCACTGACAACTCGGGTACATATCGAGCACATGCCATGGTCTGATCTCCTGGTACCAAGACAGAGAACCCATCAAAGCTCTCCGTTGGTATGCCTCTCCGTGCGACCATCTGGGCATCGATGAAGTTGTGGGTGGCCCCACTGTCGACTAGAACCGAAACCCGCTGCCCGCGCACTGTCCCTCGTACGCGCAATGTCAGATACTTGGGGACTCCTCGTAATGCTGCTAGAGCTCCCCCGGTAGGTGCGAATGATGCCTCCCCTGCATCAGGTGGTGGAGGTGGTAAGGTACTCTGCGCTGCATAACATTCTCCTGCCTCCTCATCATCCATCTCATCCTCTTCCCCGCTGCCCTCGGAGAAGACCTCTATGAAATGTGCCTTCCCTGCTGTACACTTGTGTCCTGGTGCCCACGGCTCCTGGCAGGTGAAGCATAATCGCTTCCGTCTCAGCTCTCTCCTAGCCTCATCATCATACTGTCCTCGTCCGGGATTCGCCTTGGGAGGCGGAACCCTCGTGTCCCTACCCTTAGGCTGGAAAGCCTGTCTCTGGGGATAGGGTGGCCGAGTCCTAGGCAAGACATCTTGTAGGTCACGGGTCCTACTGACAGCATCCTGTAGTGTAGCCGGTTTGTTCGACCGGACTAGGCCACGAAGTGGTTCTGACAGCCCCTCCACAAACATCGTGATCATCCGAGTTGTTGATAAGTCAGGTACCATCACTGAAACCCTCAAGAAGTCTGAGATGTATGCCTCTGCACTCCCCGTCTGTCTGAGCTTGGTCAGCTCGAGGAAAGGCTGATCCGGGTCCTTCCTGTCAAAACGTTCCACCACTCTCCTGGTGAACTCGGCATATGTCGTCACTGCGGAATGTCCCAGTGTTGTCAACCCATGAAACCACCAGTTCTGGGCCTCACCCTCTAGATGTAATGCAGCCATCTTAATGGCCTCCCTCTCTGGCATCTGGTTAAGCTGAAAATAGAGGTCTAGTTTCTCCACCCAAGACTTGGCCGTAGTCTTCTGTGAACCATCAAACATTGGCAAATGGAATTTGCTTGCTGCACGGTGACTATCACGGTGGGAGCCACGCCCCTTGTTTCGATCAGAAGATTTGCCGCCACATCGGAACTGGATATATTGATTAAAAGGAAAAGCATCCATGAATTCCTGTCCCATGCTCCGCCAATCCGCAAACAGAGTCGCATGTTGAGCTAGACCCCCATCTCCTGGTGCTGTTTGCTCTTCTTCCTCTACCGGAAAGGTAGGCATGGTAGGTCGCGTGGAGGTGGAATCGACCCTCTGTGCTGTCATAATGGGAATAGCATCCGGTATGCAACTAGACACGCCCGATCCTTCCCCCACCTGGAAAACCCTAGGGGGTTCTCTCTGCGTCCCCTCTGCAATCTTCTTGGTTACATCCTGCATGAATGCATCCATCTTCTCAGTCAACTTCGCAAACATGGCCTCCATTGGATTCCGCTGTTCTTCCTCTGAATCAGAATCACTTCCCCCGAGTAGACGGGGTTTACCCCTGGACGTCATAGACTGCTAGCACCACAGGCTGAGCCAGATCTATGCTCCGATACCACTGTAATATCCCCAAAGGGAAATAACCAATAATAAACAGAAATATGCCAGACAGATATAGAAAGTACAATGCTGAACCAGATCACTGAATAATGACACATAGAATTCCAGAAAACTGAGCCATTTTATTAATCTGAAAGTACATAGAGAGGAGTACAAGAAAATCAGAGTAGTGCACCTATCCTTGCCCTAGGCAAGTAGAGACCCTCTCAATCAGAATAATGGCTGCAACAAGGACAGCGTAATGAACTGAAGATCTGGAAAATGGCTGATCTCAAGCTGCAAACCCTCACCAAAAGAAAACGCTGTCTCTGCTAGTGACAGCGCAGAAGTAAGTGAGGCACCACTCACCAAAACCTCCTGACAGATAGATCAGCTGCTGAATGCGAGGAAAAACGCTGTTGAGCCCTCTCACACAAGCCTGCTCCTCAGATCAGCGCCCTACCTGGTGGATCTGCCTCCTGAATGCTCAGATCTGATAGATCTGAAGCCTCCAATCAGATCTGCGTCCTATCCCTCCTGATCTGCGTCCTCCTATATCAGATCTGCTACCAACCCTTCAGATCTATGCTGGATCTGACAATATCTCTTCAGATCTGCAGCCTCTAAGGCTGGATCTGATGTTATCTCTTCAGATCTGGACTAGATCTATCAATATCTCCTCAGATCTGCAATCTCCCAAGCTGGATCTAGTGCTATACCTTCAGATCTGCAACATACAAAACTAGATCTGCAATTATCTGCTCAGATCTATCCTCTCCAAGGCTGGATCTATCAATATGCCTTCAGATCTGCAACCCTCTCTTCAGAAATGGACAGCGTCCTCACTCCCAGACTGATCAGCGTTCTTCCTCCTCCTGGACAACGTTTTCTCTGCTCAGTCCTGGACTGCGTCCTCCCTGGGACAGCGTCCTCACCTTCCTGAATGGATCAGCGTCCTCTCTCCTGATGAGACAGCGTCTTCCTTCTCTGAACTGCGCAGCCACAAGAGGGCTTCTCCCTCTCCAGATTTGCACCAGAATCTGCTGCTACTCTGCTACTGAAACTGAAAGATGTACTCAGAACAAACCTTACTAGGGCGGGCACTCGAAGTCCCCCGAAGCTAAGGGTGAAACTAGAACCTTACCAGGGCAGGCACTCGAAGTCCCCCGAGGCTAAGGGTGAGATCTCCGACCGGAGACACTCGTGCACTAAACAGTGCTGCAGACCGACTAAACAACCAGCGTGCTGAAGCAGACAGAAGTCCAGCTATCAATAATAATATCAAATCATGGATGATCCAAATGAGGTGAGAACCTCTCCTTTTATAATACCAAACTCCCTCCAAAACTTTCCAACTCTCTCCTACACATTTCTGCATGAGTTTACATAATTGACATGTGCCTCACATCACAACTCATGACCCCCAAGGCCCCCTCTCTAAGTTACAACGTCAATCTACTAGGAAAAGAACACTTTATTATAAAGTGAGGTAACTAAAGGGAGGTGACCCCTCTTATTCTCACTTTATTTATTATTTCTAGCTAAAGCGGCAAAATAAAGCAAAAATGCAATATTCCAATTAGCAAAGCTAATTGGGAATATTACATCACATGTGATCCAAGAGTTCGAAAATACTCAAGGATCATGCATCTTTGTAGATTCTGGATCTACAACTCCAAGTCAGCCCATTTCTCTCCTTTCGGAATCTGAGCTAACATAGCATAATCTCTTTCTACCTCAATCTTGGCAGCTCCTGCTTGTGAATCTTCCTTTTCCTCTTTATCCTTTCTTAAGAGGACATTGTGTGGCATAATGTCCCATTTCCCCACACCAGAAGCACTTGATCTTGGATAGATCTTTCTTTTTCTGCTTCTGTTGCCCTTTTGATGCAAGGGCAGTGCTGTCTTCTTCCTCCTTCATGACCTTTGAACTGCTACAGCCATCCTCCAAATGGATTTTTAGGAGATCTCTCCTCAACTCCTCTTGCTATAATGCTGCCCACATTGCTTCCCAACCTGGAAGTCTTTCTTTGCCCAATATACTTTGGACAAAGACTTGATAATCCTCTGAAACAGAGTTCAACGTGAGCCTTACTAGCTCTGAGTCTCTAGGAGCAGATCCTCCTGCAGACAGTTGATCTCAGTTTCCTGAATCTGAGACAAGAAGTCAAAACGCTCTTCCTTCTTCATCCTGATATTCCGCATTTTCTCTTCAAAGTACATCTTCCGCTACTCGGAAGATCCTTGGTAGAGCTTTTCCAACCCTAACCACACTTCTCTAGCCGTAGTCTTTACATCTATGTGGGGTACGATATGATCCTTTACTCCATCTAGGATCAACCGCTTGGCTCTTGCCATATTCTTCTTGAATTGCCTCAGGTGTGCTACATCAAAAGGTTCTGCAACTACGCTGTCTATGAGGGCTTTCAGATCGTGCTCATCAAGGAGAAATTCTATCCATGATTTCCAGATAACGTAGTTGGAGGCACCCTCCAATCTATCTTGGTCACGCGGTCCGTTGCTAGCCATCTCCTCAACTGTCGATATCTTGCACTAACCCTCTCCTCAGCTAGACTTACGCACTCCTTGTGGAGTAGTCACTTCTTCTGCTGTTGCACGGGAACAAACTGAGTTTCTTTGAGTAAGAAACTCTCTGAGATCAAGAAATCCCCAAATGTGTTTTTCAAAAAAATTCTGACACTTATGCACCAACTCTTACTGTTGTGTAGTAACCGCGTCCTTCAGCTACGCTGATCTACAACATTGTCTCTTCTGCAACTGAAAAAACTTACTGATCCAGGTGGATATTGGTGGCCACCCACCTATTCCACTTGGGGCCCCGCCATTGTCTTTTTCAGTTTTTCACAACTTACTATTTTTAGCAGTTTTCAGGTCACGAACTTTCGGAGCCGTTTTGAGGCCCTAAACGACGTTTTTTGGGCATCGTTTGTCCAGCTAATATGATTTCGTTCCGAAATTGAGATACACAGGGATAGTTGTAGTCCTCGGATAGATCTTTCTGACGATGTATCATGTGCGTCAAATGCAGATAGTATGCCGAAGTTACGTCCCTGGGAAGTTGAAACACCAATTTACCCAAACCGGGTCCATAGTTTTGGCGCTTCATCTCCTAGGGTTAGGTTTTTGGATGTTTAGAGTTCTCCATCGTTTCTCCATAATAAATAGGCCCTCGAGCCTCATTGTAACACAGTTCAGAGGTCTGTAGCCACCACATCTCTTCTCAGAGATTCGCTACCAGCACCCTAGCTATTTTATTTCCATTATGTTTGTAAGCATATTTCTGTTATTTGATATTAATGAAAGAAGCCTTATTTCCGCTGCATCTCTATGTTTATGGTTATTTCTGTATTTTGTTGCGTTCCTACATAAATCCGAATCACTTACCCCTCTGTCAACTCTCTCAGAGGAGTCTTTTCTGCACTAGAATGCCCTCCTGGCATGGACAGCATGGTTTCTGGGAGGCTCTGTTGCTGCTTACGTAGATCCCAGACTCTACAGCGTTGATTTGTTGGTTCTCTTCGTTTCTCCTGCACTTCAGCTTAAATAAGCTCTGATACCATGTGAAAAATCCTAGATCTGGATTCCTACTTGAAACAAATCTGAATTACTTCTTCTATTATTTTACACAATTATTTCATTTCAGTGAAATATTGAAGTAATTACTGAAGCAGTCTACACAAATAATACTGCGGAATAAATCTAAGTGCTGAAACAAACTGAACAAAATGCAATGAAAAACAACCACATTGACACAGTGATTTTTGGACTAAGTCCCCGGAAAAACCCAAATTGGGAAAACCGGTGCAGCAGATATGAGGGTTTGTATTATTAAGCAGCAGAATCTTGAATACAACTAGGGTGCCAACATCGGGAAACCCTTCAGAGAAATCTAGACATCAAAAATAATTGTGAGATATACCTCACTCAGCAAGTCTCCAGCTGATCAAAAAACAATGCTCGTGAAGCCCTCACTGCCTCTGCGTGATTGCCTATGCTGGATCTGCGTAAGCCTGCGTAGGCAAGCTTGAGTAACTGTGTCACCCTTCTCTGCAGCTAATCTGGCTGATCTGACGCTGGATCTTAGCCCTCTTGGCTCAAAACCCCAGCCTCTAGCTTTCTCCGAACTGACTCCAAGAGACACTGCGCTGGCTCTAAGTGATTCTTTGCAGTAACTAACCTCTGCAAGAAACTGCGCTGTCTCTCTTCTGCGTCAATGCTGCCTCACTCTGAAATGTATTTTTGGTCCACCTGACCAATCTCTACTTCTGCCCCTCTCTGGATCTTATCACTGAATAAAATCACTTAGCAAACCCAGCCCTAGTGATTTGTTCTTGATCAAAAGCTGTGTTTCCTCACACAAATTCGAAAATGCTCAATGGCTCAAGTGTCAAGTGTGTTTTCCATAGGCCACTCACCCTCCTCCTTAGAATCTTTCGTTGACCCTTCAACGGCCAAGATTAAAACATAATCAAGGGCTAAGACTAACTTGGAGGTGATCCATGACTTTATCTAAAAGATTCACACTTGATTTAATTAATACACTTTAATTAATCAATTTCCCTAAATTTAAACTTAGGAAACCATTAAAAAATGATTAATTAATTTAATTAAATCATCTCTAAGTGGAATTTTCAAAAACCATTTCTGGGTTTTATGGAATACATGTGTCTTAGCCTATATACAAAATTACTAGGCTAAAGCACATCCGATGCTACCATAAATCAACATAGATGCCACCCATTCCCTTGTGCCAATGCCTCCAAACCATTTTTGAATTATATATTCCTCATACGGTTATCATCTCTATTCCAATTTATAACATTATACCTCAACATCGTTGACTTCCTTTGGAATAACCAATAAGCATAAGATGGAGATGCCTTATGCACACCTTGTTTGATGTATGATTGACTTCTTTTGATGGTTTGTACATGGTAAAATAATTGTCTTCTTTCTATTTAGTTTCTGACAGCTAATAAATTGTACAGTTGCCTCAACATGAGATAGAAACTGACAGATATGCACATCAAGGTGCACCAAGTTGCTTTTTATGGATGCAATTTGATACAAATAGGAAACTTCCCAGCCACTACAATCCTCTAACCCAAGGGAACAAATACAACCACCTTATCCAAAACAGCTTGGTAAGAACCGATCAATACCAATGAATGTTTTAGTTGTCATTTCTTGGTGCCACTTTAGTTCCCACATTCCAACAACTCTAAATACCATGTGATTGTCATACAAGACAAAAGGATTCAAACCAAATTGACAGAAGGAAACAAATTAAAACAATAAATGTGATGTTATTTACCATCAATTCCCTCTATTGCTTCACTTTACTGTAACAATCTAAGATATTCACAGATAAGGAAGTTGCATGGTCCAATACATCATTCACACAGAATGGGCATTGATCCAGCTGTAATGTTTGGGCAGCATAAAAACACGTTCCAAACTATTATATCAGTTAAACAACTCCCCAAGTGATTCGATGGATGAATACGAGCCTCTGCAAATCCTCAGTCCATATAAAATTAACTGTCCACAGGCTTTAATTTTGTCAGAAGTACTACACCACCTAACATTATGAAAATAACACAAACACCAAGGGGCCCAGCAATACAAATTTTCAAAAAGTCAATACTGCAATAGAGATTCCTGCTCTATTTCCTAATTTTGGCCTTTCCTATATTTACTCTGTTACTTTGCTTATATTTTCTTGAAATGACTCTAGAGACCACCATACACAAAACTGTGATGCCAACATATTCCACATTATCTGAAATAAATAACTCAAATGTGTTTCCAACAACTCAAAAGCAATCAAAAATTCATTTAAAGAGCTTTCCCTGTCCTTCCAAGAGAGTATAAAGGAAAAAGGCAAACCGGAAAACCCAGTTGCTTAAGTAGTACAACTGCTTCTGCCCTCGCTTCAACTGGTTCAGAATCTGTGAACAGGCGAGCCTGTGAAAACCATAAATATAAAGTGTTAATTTTTTATGCTTCAAAATAATCCAAAAGGAATGTGATTTTAGATATTTAAAGGCATATGCTTAAGGTTTAAAAATTAAATTAAATACAAGGTTGAAAACTTCAGCAATAGTGCATACAATTTGCAACCATTCCATTGTTAGAATTGGTGCCAAATTACAGCAGATGCACAGAGAGAGCCTAAGAACCAATTTGTCCTTAAAGCTCATGATATCATGTTTTGACTAGTATTAGTCCTCTATTCCAAATTGAAGTTATGCCAATTATATCCAGTGTCCAACTCCAGCCTATACATGAATAGACTACTGTCTGGAACGGATATATTACAGGCTAATATGAACATCATGAAATAAACGTTCCCTAAGATAAATAGAAATCAATTCCATGGAAGCAAATATCAGGCTTTTAAGATTGATAAAGTTGTCCATCACAAATTGACACTCCTGGTCTATTCCTAGACCATCCATCCATCTGACAATGGTTGCAAAAGTTTTGGGAAATGCAAAGGTTTCACACTTCCAAATGTATTAGGAAAAATATTTCCTAGGTTTGTGATTCTCAGGTCAGAAAACCTAGATTTAGAAGAATTTGCATTAACTCAATGCCCATGGTTGTTAATCTTGGAGGACATAATGTTACCAGGTTTGATTTACTTTTATATACCAAAAGAAACATTATAACAAACAAGTCAAACATCTTATTTTCGAAAATATATTGAAAGGGACATAACATCCAAACAGCCAAATGCACAGTTATGGGTGAACCAAAATGTTGGGAAACACATTTATAGATAATTACGGTCCCATTCTAATACAAATCTGCACCAGCAGACATATCTATTATCACCTTCATAATATTTATAGGGAATCTACCCGTCACTGCTAGAACCTCTCCATTCAGACTGGTACTTTTCAAATCTCAAGAGTGTGTCCCGAGAGTTTGTAGGAAGTTATCAAACAAACAAATATGCCTGGATTCCAACTTGATTAGCACAAAGAAAACTCACTCTTGTGCTGCCCATGAACAGTCAAAAGCTAGTATAAATTCTTATCAAGATGGTTGAGATCAGATTCCTAAGTCAGCTACAACAGTGAAACGAAAGAAATGAGATGAAGAAAATAAATGTCCTAAGTGATTAAGAAATTAAAGTAAGTGCTTTCAAGCTAACCAAACACTATAATACAGCCAACAACTATCCAACGAAGAGAATCTAGAAGCGATAGGCAAGGCATTGTCAAACCAAACTATTAAATTTCCATGAACCCGGAAAACTGGCAAAATTTACTGCCTGGCAGATTACAGATTTGCTGAATAAAAGCACAACTGGGATCTTAAAAAGATTTAAACAATGGAAGCAAATTAAACGACCAATCTCAATCACATAAGCACACACAAATTTTCTGCCCAATCAAAAGGTTCTTCATTTATTAAATTCAGAAACTACTTGAGTTCCCTTACTAGGAAAATGGCATTTTGAGGAAATAACATATACAATAATGAACTTAGATTTTATCCAACTGATAAAGCCCTAGATCTGTCCTTCGATCTATCTTGGTTGATATAAATCCCGCTTGCTATTCCTTGCACCTTCCTTGAACCCAGCGCATTTGAATGAAAGTCATTCTCCACCCCACCACTGAGATCTCACTCTCACTGTCTTGTGCTCAAGATGTATTGTGTGTCTTCTCCCTTGGCCTAGCCTTTCTTTTATAAGCTTGAGTTATGACCGAATCCACAACCCTAATCTCCAAAGTGGTTGACAAATAAGAGTAGATCTCACCTCGCTTGAGATCGACAGTTGAGATTCATCTAATTCATTAATGCAAAAATCTTTGCATTTCATATAAATTAACTCACTTGTCTTATAAAAGAAACTACTTTAATCACTAAAGCAATTGTTAAGGTTAAGGGTGTATTAGGTGACTTCTACATGCCTAGATACTTAGGCCTTTGCAGAAGTACCTGCCTGAGCTACAAACAACAACACTCCCTCTTAGTGAGGAAGGTACTTCTTGGAGAACCACCAGGAACTGGTTGTCTGTAATAAATAGGGTTCGTATACCGAGTGGAATATTCAGAATATTTGGAATATATAAATATCCATTATAAGACAAATAATATATATATATATATATATAATAATGTTGAATGCACAAGAAATATGAGATATATGATTACAAATGAGGGCCCGCTTATATACCTAGGCAGGTGCTCCTTCCTGAATGGCCATGTCCTTAGAGACATACCTCTTCAGTATACTAATCATTATTTAATTAATCGTTATTTAGGATTATTATTGTTTATGTTATTTATTTTATTTTTATATGTTATATTCATAAAATTCTCTTCCTCTTAAGAAAAGTTTTGTCCTCACAACTCATTGCTGATAAGATTTGTCATTTGTTTCTTTACCCTGTAATATATTCGCATTTTTTAGAATTCTTTGAGTTGTCATCTTCGATGATACGAGATGATAGGATCCTCTGAGTGATAAACAAAATTGTCGAACTGAGAAGGGATTTGACCATCCTAAATCAATATTTTATGGAAATCTGCAATTATTTGATAGTTGGGATAACCTATTATCATAAGACTGGATTGTGCAGACATCAGTATTCTTTGGAACATAGGTTTGTTGTTTCCTTTTTGTATGATGCTGACACATTGACTGTTTAAGGTCTTTGCTTTTATGATGAGGATGTCGATAAGGATTTCTTGTGACCTGATTTTCCCTCATAATGTTTTTTGGCAATTTCTTGATTTACATCAAGTATTGATGTTGCTAAGTTGATCGTTGGATTTCTTCTTGGACTTTCTGTCGTTTGAACTACAACATCCGAGTATGTCTTCAATTGGTTTTGGATTTGTTTGAGTTGTGAGAATAAAGTGATCTGTGTTTGTTCTCTTTTCTTCAACTTGGACTGCTAAATCTGAAGATTTTGATGCTTCTTTTGCGATAAGTTCTTCGAATTTGTTCTACAATGATTTCTTATCATCTTTAAGTTTCTTAATCTGAGTAAGCAGGGTTTGATTATGAATTTTTAAAAGCGAACATTTTTCAGCTTCTAATTCAACTTCATTTTGACGCTAAAGCTTCTCGTTTTTTAAATCTCTGATTTGTTCTAATAAACTTTGATTAAGGTTTTTAAGTGCAAATTTTCTTCTTTCTTTGATAAACTCTCTTTGAGTTTCTTGTCAAGATATTCCTTTTCTTGTTCTAATTTTTGCTTTGTGTAGCCTTGGACTTCTTGACTTTCTCAAGTAATTTTTTACTATGGTCATTTAGACACAAAATTTCCTCATCTTTCTCTTTCAACTCGTTCTAAAACATATCTTCGAGATCTTTATGTTTCTTTGATATTGTTTTTTTAATCTCTTGAAGCATCAGTTTCAAAATATCCTTAAAGTCCTCTGATGAAAGTTGTAACAACCCGGAAATTAAAATCAATAATTAACATAGAATTTTCAAATACCACAAGTATAGACAACTTACCTGTATTGACGATATTCCTTACTTGTGCTTTTGGAGTTGAATGCTCTTTGAATTCTGCTAACCGCAACAAATTTTTGGGGACGACTGTCCACCCAACCACAGGATCAGCTGCTCATAACCTTTCTACAGCTAGCCACCCCTCGAGCCCTCAATCAAAGTACTACTGATGCAGGGGCATTAGACACTAGCCAGCAATGTAGGAGGTTTGTCCACATGTTGTGGCTAGGAGGGTTCGAAATCCTTGAATTGTAACAGCTAGGTGTCAATACCTCAGCTGACTGTTTTTATTTAGATTAGTTAGGATTGGTAGAAGTCGAATAGTTGGATTCGATCCATCTGTCAGTTCAGTTATTTGAATAATTAGACCTTTGATTTCTAGAACGGTCCTCTCAGAGGAACCGAAGAGTCATATATTGATGTATATAAATTGTATTCCTCGGATGCATTGAGAAGAAGAAGGAGAAGAGAGATTTCTGCAATAAAATCTGTGTGTTCACAATTGCTTCCAGTTAAATAATTTCTGTACGCATTGGCCATAGAGTTGTTTCGAATCCTTGATTGTGAAGAGATTGTTTAATTGTGAGGTGATTGAACTCTGTGCACATATAATTACTGGGTTGAATTGTTGTATAGATTCTGCATATCTCTGTCTACTGGTTCCCTCGAAATTGTTCGAACAGGCTCTATTGAATAAACCTCCACTCCTAGAAGAAGTCTGCGTATTATTGTGGTCATTGAATTCTGTTTAAATGATAGAAGAATTCCCGCTTCATAACGAGACAAATTCGTTTTACTATCGGAACCCGACCTGAGTTAAGGAACCAAAAGGATCGCGCAACCCCGGATGAACCTTGGTTAGTCACTGTTCAAAAACCACGAGTGGATTTACAAAGGCGGATTGCCCATATCGCACCGCTTTTGGTGAGTAAGCGGTATTTTCCGGTTGGGGAGCGATTCCATAGGTCTGTCGACACGTGGCGAGGTAGACCCACGGAAAACCACCGTTGCGGCACACCATCGCGCGTTAAAGTTCGTATCCGGACGCCGAGCGATATGCGTATATGCCGTCGATCTGGAGACTTGCTATCTAACGATGATCGCACACTGGACTTGCCCGAAGTTTAATAAGAGGTACAACGTATGCATTTCATTGAACTCCGCAATATATATGTGGGCCCAGAATATATTAAGGTCGTTTATTTAAGAGCGTCGGATATTGATACAAAGTTCCGAAGGGTTAAACCTTGATTATAAAGTTGTAGATAAAAATATAAGCCGGGAGATACAATTTAACATTCAAAAGCTGTTGAATGTATTTATTTATCAATTTTCCCCAAAATTGATAAATAAAATTGCCAAGAAAATAAAGAACCACGTGGGGGTAAACCAAGGGAAATGCTGACAAAGCGATTGTAGCAAACCAGCTCTCCTTAGGGGTCCGAATTTAGTTAATTGCTATCAACTACTGCCAGGGAATCCTTCGTCTCATAATACCTTTCTCCGAAGAGAATGGATAAAAGAATGATGAATCTCATCTTCCTCAATGTCTATTAAATAAACCAAACAATGGAAAGGGGTCCGCATGCACACATTCCATGTGTCAACATGCAACTTTTATTTCTTTATTTTAAGTTTTACTTAATTTAGTATTTCTTTTAATTTAACTTTCTTATTTTATTCATTTTTACTTTTTGTTAACTTTACTTATTTTTACTATTTTTATAGTTCTCTTGATTTAAGTCTTCCTTATTTTATTTTACTTTTTGTTAACTTTACTTATTTTTACTATTTTTATAGTTTAATTTTATATACATTTATTTAAAAGTTCAGTATTATTATTTACTATTTTATTTATTTATTATTATTATATTCTCTTCATTATTTATTATTTATTTACTATTGGTATTTTTTCTTTAATGTTTACTATTTATTTACCAGTATTATCTTTTCTTTATTGTTTATCATTTATTATATTATATTATTTATTATTATTAGGGGACAATACATATGTAACAACCCCAAAATTAAATATGCAACTAATTATATCAAATATGCAATAATGATCAACACACAAACTATTCAATTAATTAGCATAAAATTTTCGGAAAAAACACGAGCAGAGACGACTTACCTATAGCAACGATATTGCTTACTTGTAATTTAAGAGTTGAACGCCATTGAATCCTGCTAACTGCAACAAAGTTTTGGGGATGACTCTCCACCCAACCATAGGCTCAGCTGCACATAACCTTTCTAAAACTGGCCACTCTCAAGCCCTCAATCAACGCACTACTACCAGAGAATTTTGCCTCGAAACACTTTTCTCCCAAGAGAAATGATGAATCTCATCTTCCTCATCGTCCATTAAATAGACCAAACAATGGAAAGGGGTCTGCATGCACGCGTTCCATGTGTCAACATGAAACTTCTATTTCTTTGTTTTAAGTTTTACTTCATTTTATATTTCTCTTACTTCAACTCTTTCTTATTTTATTCATTTTTACTTTTTTGTTAACTTTACTTATTTTTACTATTTTTATAGTTTACTTTTATATATATTTATTTAGAACTCCAGTTTATTATTTACTATTTTATTTATTTATTATTATTATATTCTCTTCATTATTTATTATCATATTTTCTTTATTATTTATTATTTATTTACTATAATTATCTTTTCTTTATTTTTCTAATTTATTTACCATTATTATCTTTTATTTATTGTTTATTATTTATTTACTTAAATTTTAATATTATATTAATTTTATTATTATTAGGGGACATTACATACTCCCACTCTTTAAGGAACTTCATTCCGAAATTTTGAATCATTTAACATTTTATTTATTTAATTTTTTTATTACTTCACGTTTGCCCCACACCCTCTATTGAACTAGTATAACCAGCAAGCATCGAAAGTTTCCACAACACCCAGGGAATCCCAAGGAATCTCTGTCATTTTTCCCACTTTCGGAACCAGGCATAAGCCTCATTGATTTGTGTCATAGCCCAAGGTTGGCCCCAAGGCTCGTGCCCGGCTCAGACCTCATCTGCCCCAAGGCAGGCACCTGGCTCAATACTCTAGGCATCTCGAAAGGCTAGCCCACTCCCTCCACACTCACTAAGGTGCACACCCCCAGGCATCGAAGTCCTTACACCCCCACCAGAATTCGGCATCCCAATCCAATATCAGGCACGTAGCCTCCTCAAGATGGTCCCATAGCCTCTTAAGAGTTATACAAGACAAAGGAACCATTGGCATATGTACTGTTGATTGAGTTTATCTACAACCCATATGGTGTTACATATTCTCCCTCGCAGGTATGGGCTCCCACAAAATCATCAAATAAATTGGCCCACTCAGCCCATTTGTGGATTTCTTGTCAACCACCACATCTCAACATGCAACCAATGCATTAGCTATAACATCATAGTATCATAAAAAATAATCCACGTGCCAACTCTTGCATGTCATCATGATAACATAACATCGTTGTTAATCACCACATTTTAAATAGTAAAGAACTGCATGCTCATGCATGTCATAAACTATGCATGCAATTACCACATGCCTCACATCATAAAATACCCTCGTAAGTTATAACATCAAAGATATATCATGACATCACATAATAAATGAACCACATGTCAATATACAACATATTGTAACATCATAATCCCTATGCATATCATATCCGTCATGAACATACAACATCATTATCATATCAAATTAAATGAATAAGAACCACATGTGCATCATTATCATCATACCATCATATCATGAAACATTCACAATATGAGAATCATCTCAAAACTTATCAATATAGAACAATAATACACCAAGCATTCTTATCATGAATTAATTTCATTTACTTATATAAACAATGAATACCAACTATGAATTAAAATTATTCAACATCTCTCTAGGATTTAGGCTCTCACTAGAATACTATTAGAAGATACCAATTACTTTTCGATAATCATTCCACTTCTTTCAGCTAGGAAGTTGACCATTTACAGCATAGGTATACTCATTTTAAGGAATGATTATAATTTGTACGTCTAGCGATAGCTTAACAATGAATTTCACTAAAATTTTCTCAAGGAATGAAGAATACATGACGAGAGATTAGGGCTCAGGATGTTGAGGCTCATTTAATTTCTTTGATAAACTTTGGTTGAGTTTCTTGTCAAGATATTCCTTTTCATGTTCTAATTTTTGCTTTGTAGCCTTGGACTTCTTGAGTCTCGACTTTCTTCAAGTAATTTTTGATTCTTGAAGAGGACAAATTGCAGCAAAGTCAACCCCAGACCATAACACCATGAACTCTCCTTGAAGGTAAGCTGCATGCCAATCATAGGAAAGAACAGAAGAAGATAAGGCTAGTTACCATGCAAGGGTAGGGTAAAGAAATCAGTTAGTTTTCAGGCTTGATAAATTTAGCACAACTACTAATTAGGCCCAAAACGTCGATTTAGGTTGTTTTACTCGGTGGAATTAGCAAGTAGCAATTCAACTAGTTTGGAATGGGTAGAAATAGCAATAGGAATTAGGGTTTTCGACTTGCCTAAATTAACAAATCACTTTAGGATTTTGTCTAGACCAAATTGGCAAGGTGAATTAGGGCTTTTGAAGAGTGAAACTCAGGAAGAAGGACAACTAAACCAGAAATTCGAAGTAAACCTTTGGAAAGCAATTTAAGGGTTTGGCATCAGATAATTTTAGAACCTCTCGCTCACGGAAACCTTCCAACTAGTTGCCATTTGTCACAATAAAAACACACATCCACCAGCTCAATATTGTACTTGACTCATCACCCTTCACCCACCTAAATTCTTGAAACTACTCTACCACTGCACACTTGGAACCATGACATCACACCTTGAACCTGCCACAAATAGAAATTGCTAAACATAGACAAGCCCAGAAAAGCAGTCTAGCTCCCAAAAAGCAAAAAAACAGGAAAGACTGAAAAGGAAGGTAACAACAGTGAGACTGCTGCAAACATAGCAGGTTTTAAAATAAACACTGTTCAAAAGAGAAAAATCTCACATGTTGATAAAGTCAGTCTCATTAGACACTTTTTTGCACAGAACCCAAATACATGCTCAGAAATGACATGCAAGCCATGAAAAGCAAACTGATGAAAATAGCACAGCACCATAAAAGTGCTTGCATGTTAATGGACACAAGCTCATCGCGAACTCACAAGGACCAAGAATATGTAAACATCTCTGACATGTGGGCCCTGGAACTCTTGTTCCTAGGAAAAAGCAAACTGCAAAAAATAGCAGTTTCTGGGAATCTATTGAAACTGACTCTGCATCACTCCTGTTCATTATGAAGACCTAGATACACCTCTGATGTAATGGAACCAGCATGATGGAATCTAGCTGGAACTTAACCCTCCAGTTGTGCAAGCAAATTTTGGGTGTTGACAGGTCAATTTTTATAGGACCTAGGTCATTCTAACAAACAAGAAATGCTTGAGAATCAGTGCCCTGTGTCGTTTGTAATTGCTGCAATGGATTATGAGTTCTCTGGCAACGTTCTCAAGGCAACTGTTACAAAAATATCAAAATTTATCTTTGGTCATTTCACAGTGTTGAAAATAGCAGCGAGAAAGGTCCTTCTTGACTTGTGCCTTAGTCAAAGAGACCAAGAAGCAGTTTTCCTTAGCATGCACAAGTTCCTAAAAGTTAGGACGAGTTTCCCATAAGTTAGGACGAATTCCTATAATTTAGGATTCGTTCCTAAAAGTGAGGAGGAGTTATGAAGCAGTTAACTGATGTGTTAAAGTGGAAGGCCGAGTTATTAGTCTTGTAGTGCAAGTTAATTGAGGAAAATAAAGTGTGTTTGAGTCTCAAGTCCTTGATTTGAGAAATTGAGATAGGACGAGTTGCATGAGTAGTTAACTCGTGCTAACTCGATCAATCACAAAAGTAAACTCCTTAACTAGAAACTCACTAAACTTAGCCATTCGAATTGCTTTAAAAGGAGGAACAAAGGAACATTTTGATCATTGTCTTGTGAGCACAAGTTGGTGAGACAAGACAATAGAGCTCACGAGTTTTTGAGAAGGTTGCACAGGGTTGTGTGTGGAGCTTGTGAGAGATAAAACGAGCCAAGTAGAGGCTTGTGCGAGTTGGTAGAAGGCGGATTTCCCTTGCCCTTGTGCTAGGAAATAGGGACTTATTTCCTTGGGTTTGCGCTAGGATTTCAGAAAAGAGATCAAGCAAGGAAGAGGGCAGCGTGATCAGCATTTCTTGCAAGAGATTCAGCTCAGATCAAGAAGGAAAGACAAGTGTATCTTTCAGATTGAAACTGTTGTATTTGTAAGATATCTATTGCTCAAATTTCTATCAATAAAACTATCATACAAGCAGAGGGTTTTCCTAGTTGGGTTCCCTGGAAAATATTGTGTTTTTGTCATTGTGTGACTGTGTTTATTTATGTTCCTATTCCGCTGCAAAATGTAGTAGAGAAATTATGTATCTATATAATAAGAAATTATATTTCAGATTGTTCATATTAGCAGATCAGAATTTCGTGGATTTTCTAAACACAGATTATTTTCCTTCAGAAACAGAGAGATTGTCTTCATAATCCCTCCTTTTGTTTGTGGCATGTAAACAGATCTTGAGTGTAATCTAGAATAGGAAAACAAGTTGGTCAGCATGTGATAAAGGCGAGTAACTACTTGGACACCAACTTCTAAGCCTGCCAAGTTCTTCTAAGAACACTGGATCCAGAAATATTGAAGGCATCAACTACACTGATTATGTCATAGAAGATGAAAGACCAGAGATGCCATGGATGTGTGTAACATTCTGAAGATGATGGCACACGTGTCTTCCAAGGTTCATTTCCAATCATAGTGCAAGCAACCCATTTTACCACTAATATAGTTCCTTGGACATGGCTAAGTCAAGCCTAGCTAGCCTTACTTTCTTGGTAAGGAGATGAGGCTTCATGTTTTCCACCCTGTTTTCCCCAAAGAAAGTTATTCGGCCAGGACAAATTATTCGTTACTTTCCCCTTTTACAGGCAAACACTTGGCAAAAAAAGGATTTCCCACATGGGCGTGTTTTGTAGGATAAAGGGAAAGGTGAGTGGCTATCCTGGCAGCAGCTGCATTAATCTTATCAGCTTCAAACTGTTTATCACCCTTTGTTTACTGCATTATGTCAACTAATTCCAGAGAGCAGTTAGTTTAAGTTGAATATTAATGTCCATTACTTACCCATTTGAACAGACAATGGTTTTATGGGATACCTATGGAGTATCACTCCATGGAACTCAATGCTAAAGTACAGCCATCTGGTTTTATAGCAAAGCATCTAAATATGAAGTGGAATGTCAATAATTCTGAGGTTGGGTGGATCCAGCAGTGCCAAGGCATCTAGAAGTCTCATTCCTCCTTTTCAGACACACATATTTGGATGGCCGATTCTCCGTGATAGTTTCACGGTCAAGGATTGGTTACATCGCTCTGGTTTTACTTGGATGTCATTTAGTCTGTCACAAGCCTGAAACGGTTAAGCATGTGATGTGGAATTGTTCAGTTACCCACACATTTTGGGCTTTGATTGCTATTGGATATAGTTACCAGAATCCTTTTTGTTGCTCTGCTTCATTGGAAGGGAGCTTTGCTCAGAAATAATTAACAAACGGATGGCCCAACATGCTGCTAGGAACATGTGTGATGTGGTCCCATAAATACGCTTACGCTTCTCACATCAAACTTGGTGTAGTGCAAAAGTTCATGAGGCATTATCCCTGTTCAGTTTGAAAGAAGTTTACACATTCCTATAAGATTTGGCTCTCCAGGTTTCAGCAAGGCTTGACATGTTCAGGAAGCATATAGGCTGTCACTTGGAGTCAGAGCAGAAATGTTGGAGCTCCTGGCCTATGTAGGTCAGGGATTCTGTTAGGCCAATTATTTGTTTACTGGATATGTTGATCTTCATGCACATCTTTATTAACTTTTACTGAAAAATATGATGCATTTTGAATCAGAAAGAAATGTGATATATTAATGCTTTTTCTATTATATTTTGAATATATTTTAATTGGGAAATGCAAAAAAACAATCTAGCTCTCTAGCTTTTAAACATATATTATTATTAATGTCAGATTTGCACCTGTATTCCACAACTTTTTGCAAAACAAATCGGTACATTTAATATGGAAAATTTTCAATATTTTGAGAACATGTGCTAATATTTAAAATATAAAGATCCTGAATGCCAACGCATGAACATTTAAACCCTCCATGTACATGACCCTATATTTACTCATCCAATTGCTTAGGTTCACATCTCGAAAGCAAGAACACACCTGAAGGAGCTTTATGACTGTACCAATAGCTTCCTCAGATTCCTTTCTGCATGTCTCAAAAGATGATTGTCCATACGTCTACACATAAGAGTGATAGACATTATAGAAGGCTGAGCTTAAGTTACATCCCAAAACAACTAGTTAACAAAATCTTCTCAATAAAATTCAAGCAGAATAACCTTGATATATATTCTCCAACATAAACAGAGAATAGATACTCCACCTTCAAGACTGGCAAAGCCCCTACATAATATTTCACTGCATCTGCATATGCTTCAGATTTGATACACTTCTTCAACTGAGAAGGAAGGTCATATATGAACTGTTCTCCAATAAAATCATACAAGCAATGTCAGATTTTAAAATGCAAGTGAATAGAAAATCATTCTACTGTGACCACAATAAATAGAAAATTCCATTTGAGTATTTCCCTTGAGAGAACAAACACTTTCATGTCGTAGGTTTTGAAATCAAACGCATTTAAAAGCAAAATTTGTTCGCTTTTGATTGTTACTTCTTATATGAATTCACAAAGTCATATGAACTTTGGCTTTTACTTTTTGAAATCAACATAACAAGGGCATCACGTGTTGCTATTGACATCAGCACCTGTTGCACTTTCTTGTTTCAGTTTCCTCGTGTCTATTTCTAAGAAGAGAATACGGTCAATCTTTGTACGAAAAAAAAATACCAAGGAACTGTACCTGTAAGGAAATCAATGTAAGGCTTTCTTTGTAATAGCATTCTGTATACCTACTATAAATTAAAAAGTTCAAACCAAAGCATTACTGATAATTGCTTTGACAAACATAAGAGCATATGCCATAAACTACAAAGATGACTGCTCAAGTTTATCTGTCAAGAAATATAAAACAAACTAGCTGCTCTACTTGTGAACACATAGGTGCATGATTGAAAAGCTCAAGTATAAAGTTATTTTATTCTTAAACAGCATAAATTCTTTGTTTAAAGAGAATCAAAAATAGAGATAATTCATGTATACTTGATCAAAGAGTTTTGAAAAGCATCTATCAAACTGCTGAATCCAGTGACTGAAATAATATTGATTTTCATAACAATATGCAGATAACTGTGAGTACAATTTCACTGGGATTTGTGAAGTAGGATGATTGCAAGTTCTTTGGAGATAAACAACAGCAACATCATGGACATATCATGCAAGTCCAAGCATAGAATCTAGACTTCCATTGAAATGCCAACATACCTGCACTTTACGAAGAAGACTCCGGGTACGATTCAGGTTTTCTATGCGTTCTCTTCTCTCACACAGAGATGCATCCACACTGTCACTTTTTGACTGAACAGATGTTATCTGCAATAAGAAAACACATGAAAGATCAAAGGAATTTGTGCATAAGTAATGCTTATAGCTGTCTGTACGTGTTTAGCAGGAAATGACCTTTACTGACAATGTTATCAAAACTTACAAGCACTAACAGGAAATCAATTTTCAATTCTATCATTTCAGTTTACCTTCTCCAGAAGCTGCTCCATATTAGTCTCCATGCCAACGACATTATCCTTCATCCTGTTACATATAAAAATAACAAATTTCCTCAGCATAACAATTATATGACTATGCAGAAGCTATGAATGGGCATTCAAACCATCCATGAAAGAATTTGAAAGAATCACCTTTCCTGGATAGCGTACTTCCAATGTTTAACTGTATCTCATGTAAAATATAGACAGAAGCAAGCACCTCCCATCAGACAAAAACTTGTGACTTAGGTGGACTAAATATTAACACTAGGAAAGAAGATAAACATATAAATATCTAGGTCATGCACATGTAAAATATATACTTTCTAGCAATTCTTTAGATCTTTATTGGATTATGGCTTCCAGTTTTAGGCCTTGCTGTGAAAGCTCCAAGTTCAAACAAAGAGCATTTTTTCTATTGGAACAATGGTGACAAAAACATCACTGATAAGACTAGTATGTTTATCAGATAAAAGTAGTTTATTAACTCTTGCAGAAGTCAGAGATTGTACCAACAGATTGCTGGGTGCTTATTTATAAGACACAGAATTACTACAGGCTGACAAAAATTTATGGAAAATTATGCACTGAGGAATTTCAGAGAGAAACTGTTGAATAGAAATGGATTTTTTGCTAGCACCTGCCATGTTTGTTGGATTTGAAAAGAAGATACTGTCAAACAGAAAGAAGGCATATAATAAAATGTGCTTTGTTAATGTACAGTGATGTTTAGTATTTACAGAGTTTTGAATACATATTTATACAAATATGTGGAAGTTACTGTGACTCTGTAACAGACTCCACATATTGACCAACACATACATATCTGCATATTTATTTGAGGGTTGATACTATTTTAAATTCTAACATCCCCCTCAACACACAAATATTCTCACACAAAAGCTCCCAAACTTTTTCTTTACTTGTGATGGATAACAATTTGGAGCTGATTACAGCGTCTCTTGCAAGTCCGGAACTCTTTTTTGTCATTCACTCTAATGGTCTTTCATCACTTGAGCAACCATAATTGAGTCCTCAAACATTATCTCTGTGCTAGGAGGCTCACCAGACATTCTTCATGCTATCTGTTACCCCTCCTTCCAGCAGGGGTACCTATGGTCAAATTCTTCACTTTTATTTAGCAGGGCAGACTGGAGACAGGATTATTTTTGGCCATTTTCACATTTCCCAAGGCAATTCATGGATCCCAAGGCACAGGGTCCCCATTCCAAAATTTAAAAAGGGTTCATTGTGATCAGCAAGAGGCATACTTGAAATGCCACATTTAAATTATGGCAAAAGGATGATATTTCAAGGTGAATTTCATCTCTAAATGGCAACAAGGTATTAGTTTTTGTACCTCGGACAAGTGTTCTAGTCTTAGACTGTGTCTATGAGGCTAGGGAACACATTTTCTCCAATACCCAGAATTGGTTTCGCGAGAAAAGACCCTAATTAGATTTAATTAAGCAGTTAATTAATTTTCCTAACTCTAACTTAGGGAAATAGCTTAATTAATCAATATTAATTGGGGTAAATCGATTTTCATCTAGAGACTTCCTAAAAAATCATGAGAAGAGGTCAAGATGATCTTAGCCATCGACTGTAATTATATCATGGCCGTTGATTTGTCAACGAGAGATTATAAGAGGAAATCGATGGGCATTTGGAGAACACACAGACACAGAGTTGTAGTGATAGCAAGAGCGCAGAGGTGGTGCAGGGACATCAGCAGCAGGGGTTTCAGCAGAGATTGCAGGAGGGAATCTTCACAGAGATTTCCAAGGAGATTTGGAGATTGATTTTTCTAGTTGTGTGAATTGCTTTAGCAGGGGGTGTGAATTTCCCTAGCAGGTGGTGCAAATTGCTCAGTGAGGTTAAAGTGTCAAAACAAGAAAAATTTGTCGGAGAGATTAATTTGCCCAAGAGGATTGATTTGTCAAAAGGAGGTCAAATTTCCAAACGGAGGCCAATTTATTTCTCAACAGTGCGAGTTTTCCAGTGAGAGACCACACATGTGAGCCAGTTCGAATAGCTAGAGGGAGGTCGAATTGCTCAGAGGAGGCCAAGTTGACTCCTGTAGGTGATATCAACCAGTAGAAGTAAAGAAAATATTTTTCTGGAGGTTTTCCATCTTACGGCAACCAGTTGTAATAATTTTTGCTGAAGAATTTTAATAATAAAACCCTCATCTACAGAACGGTTTTCCCTTCGAGGGTTTTCCAAGGACATTTGTCTGAAAATATTGGTTTCATTATTTGTGTGTGTGTGCATAATTTTCTCAAGACTTGTGGTTATTTATTTTCCGTTAAGTTGCAGTTGTGTTTTATTCAGTATTTGCCGCAAGTATTTTGCAGTTGAAAAATAATCTGAAAAGATAGGAGAATAATAATCGGTAATTGCAACAGTAAATTAAAATTTCACACAAGGGCATAGTATATTCCAAGGGCATTAAGGTGGCAAAGCAAATAGACATTGCATACGCTGTATTTTATGTTGCATGTAGATCATAAAGCCTCCTATCAAGCATGTAAACTGTGATAGCCCCAATTAATCTACTTTATGTATGCAATGTAAACATTTTGATAAAAGAAACAAAATGGCTTGAGCAATGGGACACGGATTCTAGAATGATGGGGTGATTACTTGCTGAAAATAATATTAATGTACAGAAAATTCAAATGAGGAATTTGAAAGGTCAAGGGAATTTGAAAAGTAAATAAGAAGAAAATTGAATTGCTGGAAAAAAGATGAGAACAACAAGAGAGAGGGAAAAAAAGCAAAGAGAAAAGAAAAAAAAGTGTGACGGAGTTGAAGAAAAGAGGAGCACAGAGGCAGCAATATTTGGGGAGAGAGAATTGGAATTACCAAGCGAGGTTGAACAGCAGAAAGGAATGAAGTTTTTGGTTGGCAAAGGAGCAGGAAGAAACCACCAGGTGGGGAATTGATTGCCTCTCAAGTCCTCGTTGGCCTGGAGGGTGGAAACAGTGTTTCTCAGAAAAATTCAAAGGGCTAGGGTGGAGGAATTGATCCTGAAAAAATCCTGTAGGATTTCTGGATGGTTTTTGTTGTATGTTGACTTTATGGAGGGTTCTGGAACCACAATTTTGAGTTTTGAAGGGTGGAGACAGTTGGTCTCTAGAATCCCTGTGTATTTTGCTGGTTTTAATTCAGCTGGTGGGTGGAGGTGGTTGAATCTATGGAGTCCATGTTGCAGCTGATGAATGTGTTTAATCCCTGAAGCAAAAGATCCCTCAACCTCTCGAATCCGGTTCAGGGGTGACAGCTACAAGTGAGACTTGGTTGTAGTTGTCTATGGTTGGGTGGAAAGTCATAGTCTCAAACTCAATTGCCCATTAGTTTTGAGATAAGCATCTCTCATGTTCTCAAGAAATCAAGAATATATATATATATATATACATGCCTATTTTCATATTCCAATTTGGTGTTTGGCTTGGCTGTGACCCTAAAATTCGATAATAATAATAATAATAATATATACATATATACATGCCTATTTTCATTGTTGGTCTAAAATGGTGTTTATTAATGGCATGGTTTATGATCTCTTTAGCCTTATGAATTGACCAATGTGTTGTTGTTACTGTGTAAAAGGTGTTGGAATAGCATGTGGCAGAATTGATTTAGTTTTTGCAGTAACTAGCATGCATTCTCCCTTAATGTAGTGATGTGATTTTGCTTAAATTATAGTACTGTGCATGTTTACTGTGTAAATGATAAGCTACATGAAGATGTGAAATGCATGAGTTACATGGTCTTATACTAACATCTTGGATGCAGGGGTATTTCACTATGATGGTGTTGGGTCACAGTTACAGGAATGATGCTCAACAGTGTTAATAGATAATCTGGAAAAATTTGTAATCTTGTGTTGATTGCATGTTTAATTTGTTGTAAACGTACCGACAGATTTATTGCATGTTAATCGGTACATTCTTAATTGAAGGGAAGAAGGTATTGATTTCATTCCCTGTGGTTGCATTATGTCATTTAATTACACATGCATGAGCCAAAGAAAGCAAGTTTTTGCTTTGTTAATGAGCTGCTACAGCTCTCTGTAATTTTGCGAAGAAATGCACTTGAAAGTGTTGTAGTTTTGCCATTTTGATTATGACTAATTGTTTCTTAAGTTTAGCCTTAAATTCGTTATGAATTTGCCAGCCATTAAGTGTTGCAAGTATTGCAGGAAAAGATTTAAAAGTTATAAAAATAATGGCTCTGTAAAAGTGCTAAAAAACTGGAAAATTCAAGTTAAAAAATAATTTTTTGTTCAGCAGGTTGGGCAGGTCGGAGGTTTGCCTGGAGGGCCCGACCTCCGGCGAACTTTACCACCCGACCTCCGACAGGCCAGCCTGGCTCTCTGTGCCCGCATGTCGGGAGGTCAAAGGGGTCGAGCCTGCCTCCACCCTTTGCAATTCATTGTCGAGTGGAACCAGGCCGACCTCGACCTAGGTCGAAGGTCAGGGTCGAGCCCGGCCTTTCGTTAAATAATGCACCGCTGAAGAAAGGGCCAACCCCGACCTTCCTCAGGGTTCGTGCCTGCCACATGGGTCTACCATATGGGTGTGTCAAGTGCCACGTATGTGCGTCAGGTGCCACTTGGGTGTCATGATGACATGGCAAGAGGTGTAATTGGCCAATCTTTAAAGGGCCATAACTTTTGATCAATAAGTGAAATTGAGGTGAAATTTATATTGTTGGAATCCTCTCGACGAGACAAACGAAATGATGTTTATTTGAAGTTCTGAAAAAGTCGAAAATTTTAACTCTCAATCCCATAATTGTATCTTGGGGGCTGGGTCAGCAAAGTAACAACCTCCTTCTGACTTTGGTTGGGTTTTGGCGTTAAGAGGGGTGAGTTTACAAGTGGTATCAGGGCATCCAGGTTCAGCGCTTGGACTAGATGGGCTCTCCCATGAGCAAAAGAGTAGCATGTTTTACTGATTGTGCGAATGATTGAATGCATGCATGCATGATTGATATGTTTTACTGTTATTGAGGTACTAACAATTTGTGTTGACAAAAATATTTTGTTGGCAATACATGCATGCACATTGGTGCTAACATGGTTGTTTGTTACAGCCGGTCTTATTATGACAGCTCTGCAAAAGCAAGTTCATGGCAATATTTATTGTTGTTTATTTATATTTTCTTGTATCTAACAATTGCATGTGAATTATTGCACATTACAAGCAGAAAAATACAGGGAAAGACAAAGAAATGAAGACAGGAATGGTACAATACAGCTCTGATCAATCACAACATGGGTATGAAGAAGTAAGGATGAAAGAAGAAGAAAGATCAATTGGCCAACTGGGAGGGGTAAACTCTCTTGATTGGATGGATACCTTGAGAAACCTGAACGCTGAGATCCGAAGCTACAAAGCAAATAATGAAATGCTAATCAAAGCTCAAGAAAAGCAAGTGGAGGTGAATGCAGTCATATTGCAAAGCCTCTCAGAGTTGCAGAGACAAAGGCAACATGAACAGAGGACTAGTCATAGAAGCAAGCAACTCCCTTTGGGGTCAGAAGAGAAAACAAATGGGGCAGATGGTGGTAGGTCCAAGAAGAGGCACAGAGGTGAAAGTGAGGACACTGTGAAAGGAGATTCACCATTGAGCCCACCAGAAAGAAAAACCAACACTCATGGGAATCACTCTAGTAGACATTCTAGCTTTTCTACTAGGAGATATCATCATCATTACCATCTCAGAGAAGAAGAGAAAGGGACTATATGCCTAAAGAATTTATGAAGGCCAAACCACCTACATTTGATGGAGAGATGAAGAAATCTGAAGATGCAGAAGCACAGTTGCTTGGCATGAATAAATTCCTCAGAATCCATGATTATTCTGAAAACATGAAAGAAAATGTGGCCAACTATAGTTTGAAAGGAAAAGCAGACATATGGTGGGAGGACTTGAAGAATGTTAAAGCCTAAAGGTATAACTGAAGAGATTGACATGTTAAAATCATCCCATAGTTTATCAAACTTGCGAAGTGTCTCTCATACAACGATGTCTTTGATGAATAGGGCCCATGGCTTAGTGAAACCATTTAGGGTTGTCCTCACCATCTCTTCTTCTGACATGATCTCTCTAACATTTGCCAATTGATCACATCTCTGAGTGATCTTGGTGAGATAGCTTATCATTGTATGTAATTTGGTCATCTTCATGGTTCTGACTCCTGAGTTTGTAAATTGTCCCTCGACACCATCTTCCTGCTTGTATTGCTGCTCTGAAAAAGATATGTTTTACTGTTATTGAGGTACTAACAATTTGTGTTGACAAAAATATTTTGTTGGCGATACATGCATGCACATTGGTGCTAACATGGTTGTTTGTTACAGCTGGTCTTATTATGACAGCTCTGCAAAAGCAAGTTCATGGCAAGATTTATTGTTGTTTATTTATATTTTCTTGTATCTAACAATTGCATGTGAATTACTGCACATTACAAGCAGACATATGGTGGGAGGACTTGAAGAATGTTAAAGGTATAACTGAAGAGATTGACATGTTAAAATCATCCCATAGTTTATCAAACTTGCGAAGTGTCTCTCATACAACGATGCCTTTGATGAATAGGGCCCATGGCTTAGTGAAACCATTTAGGGTTGTCCTCACCATCTCTTCTTCTGACATGATCTCTCTAACATTTGCCAATTGATCACGTCTCTGAGTGATCTTGGTGAGATAGCTTATCATTGTATGTAATTTGGTCATCTTCATGGTTCTGACTCCTGAGTTTGTCCCTCGACACCATCTTCCTGCTTGTATTGCTGCTCTGAAAAAGATTTGTTAGAGCCACAAGCATTTCCCTTGCTGATGTTTCTGAGATAAGTGAAGAATAAAGTGATCCTTCACCGCATCTAATATGACCCTCATGGCCTTCACATCCTTCTGTTGATGGACAGCCAACTATGCTAGATCAATCAGCGGGTTTACAGTGGTATTTGCAAATCCCACAAGCCATTCTCCTTCAAGAGTAGTGTAACCCTTGCTTCCAAGGGATGAAGTTAGAGGCACCCTCCAACCTGTCCTCAAACCTCAAACTGATTGTTGCCATCTTCAAATTAGAAATTTTTTGAAGAAAATTTATTGTTGGAATTCTAAATCTGCTGTAAAAACTGTGAGAATTTTGATTTCCTCTTCATAGTTTAAAGCTCTAATATCAAGTTAAACTTCTAATTCCATATCTGTTTTAATATTCCTATTAGATTATTAACCTAGAAAATAAAAATAAAAAAATTAATCTAATCTACTAAATAAGAAATACACTGGAATCGGAATATCCATGGACCGGGTTGGTGTATCCTTTGCAAGGATGCAGAAGAATCTGCTGTGCATTTATTCCTTAAATGCCTTTTCTCTCTAAAAACTTGGGAGTACACTCTCTCTCTATTAGGCATTAGCTCAATATGGAATGGGGTTAGCTGTGAGGATGCTTGGCAAAGATGGTGGCATTCAACTACAAATGAAAATGTCAGAAACATACCTTTGATCATATCCTGGGGGGTTTGGCTTGCAAGGAATAAAGGTATATTTAAGGAAACATCCTCTTCACCCTCTGTGATCACAGCCGAATGTGCTTCGATTTATTCTCTGATCCCTTCCACTGATCACATCAATCATATCAGATAAATCATGACACTCCATGGGCTTATTTTGATGGGGCATCGGATGCCCAAAACAGATGTGGTTCCGGTATGGTAATTCACCAAAATATCAACAGCACCTTAAAAGCTTCTGTGGGCATTGGTACAGGCACAAACAATTATGCAGAATTACTTACATTAAAACCTCTTTTATGCTGGCTCATCCAATTGGGAATTGGATCTATTAAAATCTTAGGAGACTCTATGAATGTCATAAACTGGTTCGACAATACTCAGACATGTCAAAATTATGTTTTGATCCCCATCCTTGAAGAAACTAATACTTTAAAGTTATCTTTTGATCTCATTACTGTATGCAATTTTGACAGGGAACAGAACTCTTCTGCTGACTTGCTATCTAAGGAGGGCACTCAACAGGATCTGGACTCGTGGCACATAACTGAAACTATTGATTGAAATGTCCGTGTGTCGGACATCAGGCCTTACTAAATGGGGCCTCTGGATATTTTTCTGCTGTCACTACTTTTCATATTTATTCCAGCAGCACAGGATGTATAATTTTGGTCACTATAGTTTTACTCCTTTTTGGGTATATCAGTTTTTGATACTTCTGAGACAGTTTTATTCATTTTTGTGGTATTATGGGCTGTTTTCCCCTTTGGGGAGGCTTATGTTATGATTATACTAGTGGTCACTATTTATAGTTCTGTTTTTTTGGACTGGTTCAAATCATAGGGAGATTTTTTGGACAGTTTGTTCTAACTTCTGTTGCCTTCATGGGTGATCACAATTACTCATATGGAATTCTTTAAGCATATACGATGTAACTTTTTATATTCTTAATAAAAAGTTCGATTTTTTCCTTGGAAAAAAAAAAGAAATACACTGGAATTTTAACTTAGAAATTTTCAGTGGAAGCAAACATTGGAAACAAATTCTCACACACAAAAATTTACCCTCCAACTAAACTTCACTTTATTTATCAAAACTGTGAGGGATCCCTAACTAGAAAAATAGCCCACAAAGAAAATCTGGAATTTACAACAATTAAACTTGGTTGAACTCAACCAAGAAAATAAAAAAATAAAAATTACAGAAAAACCACACCTAAACAATATAATACTAATTCTGGATAGAAGGTGGTCTCTGTCATATGGCCTGTATAGTACTCAAGTCTTGCCCTAGCCACTTCCTATACCTCTACGATTTTGGTTCCTAAAAACTGACTCGATCTCCACTGAAAAATATGGCCTGATCTATCTTTAGTTGTTCCTCAGCCTATGTTTTCACAACCATTGTGTCATACATACACTGTGTCTCAAAATTGTGTCTTCTTCTCCCCTTAACCTACTTTTTATAATTTTTATTGAGCTAAACCCTTAACCCTAATCTCCAATGTGATTGATGGTTGAGATTAAATCTCACCTCACTTAGATCAAAGGTTGAGATTAACTTTTAAGTCTGAGTCACTAATGTAGTTAACTTACGTTTCCTAGCTCAATAGCCAAATTAATTATTTGACTTTAATTAACGCGCTTTCCCTAAA
Source organism: Pinus albicaulis (assembly GCA_034641835.2). NCBI lineage: Eukaryota > Viridiplantae > Streptophyta > Pinopsida > Pinales > Pinaceae > Pinus > Pinus albicaulis. The sequence goes on from CM076583.1 coordinate 306,665,329, forward strand.
TTAAACTTAACAAAATTATAAAAACAGCTTAATTAATTAAGGTTAATTAAGCAAGTTTTCTAAGTGAGATTTGGGACAACTCTTGCATGTTTAACACTTAGCTTATGCAAAAGCACTTGTCCACTACTAAACTTCAACACCCTTGGCTCCATCACCCTTGAATACTGGCCTTTATCTTCACATCCCTCCATCACCAGTCTTTTCTTTTCTCTTAAAATCAACTTGATTGTTGGGGTTACTTGTGATATCACTTTGTTCCTTAGTGCTTAGCCCTAATGACCCTTTTAGGTAAGCCCTCCTCGAGCCAAAGGAGAGCCAACCTAGAGTGGCAAAGGTAGGTTTCCAAGGTGACATTGGGTGACTTGTCGAGGTTCTATTTAGATTGTACAGTGTGGATTAGAGCTTTTACCATTCTAACATACAACGTCAGCAGTAACACTCATTTTAAGAAACTAGCCATCCAAGTTTGATGTTCAAAACCAGGAATCATCAGCAATACCAAAATACCATCAGAAATACCAAAATTCTCAACAACACTATTGTGATAGCAACATTATAATAAAACAATTTTCCACTTTATTCTCTATCTTATAAGCACTTCCACTAAGTAGGTGAGAAGCTCTAACTTTACATTTCCAGCCAATGTGCTCTGGCTTTAGGCAGTAATAGCATACTTAATTTTTATTTGTTTTGTTACATGGATTTGAACCGTTTTGTTTTTCTTTCGCCAACAAATAATGCTAGGCCACCTGACCCTTCTTTAGCACTGTTCATCCTTTTTCTTTAAGGACAGTTGAAATAATTGACTCTAAAATCTGTGACAGTCATCTGCCAAGAGTAAATACAATATTGTCGCACTCTGATGGCATACTTGTAGCCACACAGCCATGATATCATCTTCTCCAACCTTTACTCCTATTTCCACCAATTGGTACATCAATGACCTCATAGTGCTTACATCATGGGGCACAATTTGATTACTTTACATTTTAAGGCTTAAAGATTGTTGCTTTAATGATATCTTTGCTTTCAGATTACATTTTGAGGCCAAAATATTGTTGCTTTAATGCTATCTTTGCATTCTGATTACATATTGAGGACAAATGATTGTTGCTCTAATGATATCTTTGCATTATGTACCTTTAAACAAACAATTTTCCTAAGGGCTCCCAAATCTTGTAGGAAAGTTTGTCATGCCCAATTGGCGTATTTGAGTATCTGATAATGCTCACCCTACCATTTTCTTTATTCATCCACATTTCTAGATTTTGTTGTGTACCATTCACGACATTCCAAATATTTTTTCTCCAGCAAATGCAACTGCATTGTTACTTTCTAGGTATGAAAATAACAACCATTGAGTTTTTCAGAGAAGGGTGTTGTTGTTGATGCCTGTATTTTCACAGATAAACTCTCATAATTTTAGATTAAAAAACACCACAAATACTTGGTTCTTAAAAGCACCTTTTATCATACAACCATTTACATGGAACATCTTTATAAACCTTAGAAAATCTGCCTGAACCACCTCACTAATTAAACCTACACAACTTTCCACCAATAAAAATACATATCTCAAACTTCAAAGAAATGACAACATACATCGACCATTTAGACACTCATTATGTTGTGCTTTCCACATATTTGGGTTCACCTAGGTTTTTCATACTCATCATGATATGGATGTGATTGTTCGTTCTTCATGAATTTTCTAGATTTGGCAAGTGTGCTTGCTAGTGTGCAGGATAATATAAGTTGATTTAACTTTCCTCATGTAGCTTTGTAATATCTTGAATACATGTTCATACATGTGTACAGGGAGTTGGGCATACTCGTGACTCAAATGTGACCAAGTTCTTCAAAGCAACTGAATTTCCTCCTTGAATATAGCTCAGAGTACATTTTTATATGTGGCTAAAATTTAATTTGTGCATTAGGTCTATCAAGGCATTTGCTAGACAATACACCTCTTAACTTTGGAACATACTTATAGCTTCTTTGCCTCTCAGATCTGTTTCATCCCATCCTTGAATCAGGGGACCAAAACAAACTAGGGAACAATCAACCTATTATGGTCGGACACACATTAGCTATATTTTTTGCCACCACATTTGATGACTATATCTCTCCATGACCCAAGACCAGAAATATTCATTTGAAAGGGACAAGCCACATACTTGTGACCTAAGTCACATTGTTAGATTTCTGCAAACTTAGCACCCAATATTTAATTCCTAGCAGAAAGTGATCTACTGAATAAACACACAACAAGGTTTGTTAAGATTTTGTGTACTTGGGATAGCATCAGTTGTGCTCGAGGTCCCAAATTTTGAGGAAGGACTAGAGTACACTTGATCTACAAGACCCAGAAATTGATTTGGGAAATTTCATCTGGTTTAGGAGATATTAAATTAATTAATTATTTTAATGTATTTCCTAAGATAAAACTTGGGGAAATTAAATAATTAAAGTGAATTTAATTAAACATATGATGAAATTGTCTTAAGTAACACGGATCAAACTTTTTTTTAATCTTAGCCATTGATTAAAGATTTAATCTTCGTCGTTGGTTTTCCAACGAGAAAAGTATAAAGAAAAGGCTTGGGGTCATTTGTTAAGACACACAGAGGCAGAGCACTGAAGCTAAGCTGAGATTCTAGGGCAGGGTTTGCTAAGAATACTCAGAAGTATTTCAGCTGCAGAGAGGAGAATTTAGGCCAAGGGGATGATCTAATCCCAAGGTCTAGAATACACAAGAGGCAGAGATCAACTCAAGGACAACACATAAGAGGAGAACAGCAGCAGCAAGGACAGCATGATTTTCAACAAGAAACCCTCAAAGGGTTACGCAGAGACCCTAAGGGGCAGCGTAGTGACTCCGTCACCCAGTCTGGGGTAACGCAGTCTCTTCTGGAGCAATGCTGAGGGTTTGAGGGGCTTCAGAGGCTTTCAGGGGTAGCGCTGGGGTTTCTAGGCCCTAATCTTGGCTGAGTTTTGTAAATCCCATTTGAGGGTGTGGATCAGTCATTATTTTGGCCCTAGATCAGCCAGTGAGTTGTAGATCTAGCATATTCTCGGTCGGGTTTTCCAGATCTTGAACCCAGATTTGTGTATTCAGAAAAATTCTTAATAATAAAACCCTCCAGTAGCCAAAGACCGGTTTTCCCGCATTGGGTTTTTCCGGAGACTATTTGTCCAGAAATAACTGTGTCACTTTGTCTATGTGTGCATGAACTTGTTCTAGATCTGGATTGGTAGAGATCTGTTATGTGTTTTGCTTCGATTTTAACTTGAATTTATTCAATTAATAACTTGTCTAAGTAGGAGGAGCATAACCAGATTAATAGTAATAATTTCTGCATAAAGAGTAAAGATTTAGAAATTTCTACATGATATCAAAGCAATTGCAGATCTAGGAGGGTCACCAGCAAAAGAGACTGAAGGTTCTAGCTGCAGGAAGCAGTAAAAACGCGGATCTGAAGGGACAGCGCAGTTTTCAAAGGCAGACTCATGCAGAGGGAAGGGTGACGCTGACTAACGTTGTCTCCTAGCAAGCCCGCGCAATTACTGTGCAGAGGCAACTCAGAAACAGCGTTGGTTTGGTCTGAAGCCAGCCAGTGTGATTCAGATCTGGATCTGTCAGATCCAAAAAAGACTGCAGAAAAGTTGCAGAAATTCAGAAGGTGCTGGTGGGGTTAAATTTCTGAAGTTTTCAAATTTTTAGCCTTAGCACAAGTGACAAAGAGCGGGAGGAGAACAGCTTCTCAAAAAGTTTCTAGCCAAAGGAAACTTGTAGATTGATCAGAGGATCAAAGAAGAGCTGAATCATAGTTGATTTGGTAGATTTCCAAGGAGGGAAATCAGTTGTCAGAGGGAGCAGAAGATGCCTGTTCACCAAGGGCCTTAGATCCATTTCTCTAGCTAAGAGAAAGGGAAGTTCCGACACATTCTGAGCAGATGGCTCCTCATGGACTATGTGATCAGGATAGGCTGGATGGCCTCTCAAACTTTTTGGTTTGGAAGGCAAGGATCCTGATAGTCCTTGAGGCATGCAATCTTAGAGACCATGCAGAGCAAACTCTGGCCACACTAACAGATCCGGATCTCCTTCGGAAGCATAAGGAGTCTGCTGGGCATGCCAAGCGGTTGATTATGGATGGAATCAAGGATCATATTGTACCACACATAGCTGAGAAGAAGACAGCTATGAGATGTGGAAGGCCTTGACTTCCCTATATGAGGGAAAGTCTGTCCAAAGAAAAATGTTGTTGGAGACTCAGATGAGGTCACTCAAAGATCAAGGGAGAAGACATGGAGCATTTTCTCTTCAGATTGCAGTCAATCAAAGATCAGTTGGCTGCAACAGGTGCAACGGTGGATGATGATGCGATAGTCAGGACTGTCGTCAATGCAATCACAGATGAGTGGGAAACCTTTGTCCAAAGTATCTTGAGCAGAGCGGACCTCCCAGATTGGGCCAACTTGTGGTCAATTCTGCGTCAAGAGGAACTCTGCAGATTCACCAAGAGGCAGCACAGCCCTGCATTGAGCAAAGTGAAGAAGGAAGATGAGGAAGATGCAGCCTTGGCATCAAAGAAGTAGCCAAAGAAGAAGAAGGAACTTTCAAAGATCAAGTGCTTCCAGTGTGGTGAAATGGGACATTTTGCTAGCAATTGTCCTGAGAAGAAAAGGGACAAGGAAGCATCTTCTTCCAAAGCAGCTGTGGCAGATGATGGGCCAGGAGATGATGGAGCCATGAGTTCTCATGAACCATGGAGGTGGGGTAACATGGATATGTAGAGGAGCTACATAGAACAAGGCGAAATCCTTGAGCAGCTCATCTCTTGGATCACATGCGAGCTACGGCAGCCTTAAGACAGTAGCGGGACAAGTGGAGCAGTGGGTGCATAGATCATAGATGAAGCAGAGGAAGAGGCAGATCTGAAGACTGGAAGAAGCAGCGCAGAGCAAGGCAACAACAGCATAGAAGCAGTAGCAGCGCAGAGGCTGATGTGACTTCAGCAGCGCAGAGCATAAATGCTTACACAGTGCAAAGTTGCAGCAGCGCAGAAGGCTTCAGAGGGACAGCGTAGTGAAGCAGCAGCGTGATAGGTTTCAGCACAAGGGGCTGATGTGACTTCAGTAGTGCAAAGGGAGTCTGATTACACAGGCAAAGCTGTAGTTGTGCATCGTTCTTTAGATGCCAGCACAGATCTGTAGCCTATGGAGCTTCAGTGATGAGGATGCAGCCCATCTAACTTGTCTGTCAAAGATTGGGCAGGAGATTCGGTTGTTTTCTCTCAACAACTGAAGTTGCAGTGCAGTAGATCAGCAGTGGCAGTGTTGAGAGGGAGCTGGAGTACAAAGGTTGCAGTGGCAGTGGCAGAGTCATGGGCAACAATACAGAATCGCAGCAGCAATGCAGAGTTGAGTGGCAGCAGGCCAAGCATCAGCAGCACAAAACTAGTGCCCAAAATCATGTAATGCATAGTGTAATGTATTGATAGAGCACACTCTTGATGCTAAGAGGGAGTGTTGAGATTTTGTGTATTTGGGGTAGCACCAGTTGTGCTCTAGGTCCCAAATTTTGAGGAAGGACTAGAGTACACTTGATCTACAAGATCCAGAAATTGAATTGGGAAATTTCATCTAGTTTAGGAGATGTTAAATTAATTAATTATTTTAATGTATTTCCAAGGAGAGCAGCAACAGCGGCAAGGATAGCGCAGCCCCTCCAAGGACAGCGTGATTTTCCGCAGGAAACCCTCAAAGGGTTACGCAGAGACCCTAAGGGGCACCGTAGTGACTGCGTCACCCAGTTTGGGGTAACGCAGTCTCTTCCGGAGCAGCACTGAGGGTTTGAGGAGCTTCAGAGGCTAACGTAGAGGCTTTCAGGGGCAGCGCTGGGGTTTCTAGGCCCTAATCTTGGCTGAGTTCTGTAAATCCCGTTTGAGGGTGTGGATCAGTCATTATTTTGGCCCTAGATTAGCCAGTGAGCTGTAAATCTAGCATATTCTCTATCGGGTTTTCCAGATCTGGAACCCAGATTTGTGTATTCAAAAAAATTCTTAATAATAAAACGGTAAAACCCTCCAGCAGCCAGAGACTGGTTTTCCCACATTGGGTTTTTCCGGGGACTATTTGTCCAGAAATAATTGTCACTTTGTCTATGTGTGCATGAACTTGTTCTAGATCTGGATTGGTAGAAATCTGTTATGTGTTTTGCTTCGATTTTAACTTGAATTTATTCAGTTAATAACTTGTCTAAGTAGGAGGAGCATAACCAGATTAACAGTAATAATTTCTGCATAAAGTGTAAAGATTCAGAAATTTCTACACCTAACACAATAAAATTCAACAAAAGCAAATATAACAATCTCAATCACAATGACACAAACATATTTCAGCCCAATAAGTTTTTCATTAAAAGAATCCAAACTTAGATGGGCTCTCATCCTAGAATAATGGCCCACCTAATAAAATACAGAATAAAATAACCTATATTTGATCCAACAAATCTACCCTAGTTCAGTGCTACATCTCTCCTGCAGATCTAGATCTCCCGCCTTTCTACACTCCCTCAAACCGAGCACATCGCTCTATGAGATGTTGCTCTCAATCTTGTGTTGTTGTAGTGTGTCTATCTCCTCTCCTCAACCTTGCTTTTATAACTTTACGTTGAGCTAAATCACTAACCCTAACCCTAATATCAAAGTGATTAATGGTCAAGATTAGATCTCGCCTCACTTGAGATCAATGGTTAAATTTAAAACTTACTCACTAAAGCAAATTACTTTACTTTTCCTAAGTTTTTTTAGCTCAAGAAGCCAACATATTAGCATGTGTTTTTGTCCATGTTAGACTTAGGCTAAGTTCCATCAGCCACTTGCTCACACTAGAGCACATATTCTAAAGAGAATGTGGGTGAATTCTACATGCCTAGACACGAAGCTTGTGCAGAAATACCTGCCCGAGCTACAAAAGTCCACACTCCCTCTTAGCGAGGGAGGTACTTCTAGAAGAATCTCCACCTGGATTTGTCTCCAATCCCAACACATCATTCGTTGTTGTAGCTACTCCCTTTGAATAGGAAGGCTTCCTTGTTACCTGCTTTGGAATCTGCACTGAATACCTGTTTCTTCCAACCATGCTCCTAGGAGGCTGCTCTTGAGCATCCATCAATGTTAGCTCATACCAGCTAGTTCTAACCATAGTATTCAAAATTGGCTGGTTCGAACCGGAAACCGGTCAAACCGATCAGTTCATTAACAAACTCCACCAGACCGATATAAAAACCAGGTTTGACTGGCCTCCTCACCGGTTTTTTGGTCAAACAAGAATTTCTTCTTACGCTTCTCGGACTCCGTAAGTTTCGGTATAGTTTCCACGATGCAATAAGTGGCAGAGAGAATATTCCCTGTTGGGAAAGGTTATGGAGTGGCTGCGTTCAAAAAGAAATCTGGAGAGGAATGAAAGCTAGTAGAGAAGCTCCAACAAAGGATGAGGAGAACTTTGCCTTGGCAAGCAAAGGTAGTAGAGCCAAGGGCAAGAAGGACCAAGGAGAGACCGACTCCAGTCAGAAGGGCTAGAAGAAGAAGAAGGATCTGAGCAAGATCAAGTGCTTCCATTGCCATGAGTTTGGGCACTATGAAACTAAGTGCCTTAATCGGAAGGAGTCCAGTAAGGATCATGTGGCTACATCAGCAAAGGTAGATGTGTTTTCTACCCAGTTCAAGAAAGATTTCTCGTTAATAGCTTGCATGGCAAGCTCAGCAGATAGCAGTGAATGGTATATTGATTCTGGAGCATCCTTCCACATGACCAGGAACAAGAAGTATTTCAACTACCTAAAGGAGAAGAACATGCAATTTCAGATTGAGTTAGGAGAGATGATGTCAAGTATGCAACTAGGGGAGTTGATACTCTCAATTTTCAGAGGGAGTCAAGTAATCCTCTCCATCTCAGAGATGTCCTCCGTGTTCCGGGCCTGAAGCAGAATCTTGTTTCAGCGGCTACCCTTGAGGAGAAGGGTTATGATGTCATCTTCAGCAAAGGTAAGGCTTACCTCAAGCACCTAGCTTCTGGATGTGTTAAGCAAATAGGTGTGAGGATGAAGGCTTATCTCAAGTAGAGACAAGCACAACCTTGAGCAACAAGGCAGGAAGTGCGTAGAGTAGAGAAGTGATGGTTGAGGAGAGCAAGAGCAAGTTAGAGTACCTGAGAAGAAGCTCTTAGTTTGAGTCTCAGCTAGTTGGCAGTTGGGTCGACCACTAGATGATTTGGAGCAAAGCCCACAGCGAGTGGAGGTTGCCACTGAGTCAGTAACTCCCAGAATAAGGAAAGTTCGAGCCAAGTGGGCAAACAAGTCGTTTAGGGAGGATCAGAAGAGAGATGGACCTCCCAGTACCACCTTCAGGCAGAGCAAGCAGCCATTGAGGTGATAGACAAAAAAGTATGATTGGAAAGAACAGGTCTTCAGATCATATTCCACAGTAGGAAGCAAGGAAGTCTTCTGGTTCAAACTCCGAAGGGAGCAGCTGCAGTAGCAAATAACGTGGTAGTGTTGTTGACAGACCCAGGTGGAAGAGGTTCATCCAGAAGTAGCTTACTCGCTAAGAGGGAGTCATGAAAATGTAGCGAGCAAGGTCTTCTGGCCTATGCCTTAGCCAGTGAAGACCTTGAATTTTCCTTCTCCTAGTATGAGTGCGAGCTCATGACTTAGACCTTAGTTAGCATGAGTTGTTTCCAATTTACTAGAATAATCATCAAGTTAGCATGCACAGAGTTGGAGCTTCATTTAAGTGGAGACTTCATCAATTTGACTACAAAACGAGGCAACAATTAGCAGTTCAGTTAGAAAGATTTAGCCTTCAATCTTGATTGAAGGAAGAACGATTTAAGAACTCCAATGTTGATTGGAGAGAGAAAGAGTAACACTCTCAATTAACTCGTCAATCAAAACAGGAGTTCTAAATTTGAATTAGGTCTTCTTAGCACTTTCAAATTGGGCATATAAAGAGGAGGACGAAAGCACAAAGAATTCATTGTTTTGTGCACAAAGGTTTGTGTGACAAGACAAAGCTTATGAGTTTGTGAGAGAGCCTTGATTGTGGAGAGCACGGGAATTGTTTCCTACGAAATAGGAGGAACAAGTGCACTAAGACTTACGAGTTGGTTATGCGTAGAGAAGAGGATTTGGGTCCTAAGAAATAGGGCTACCAAGTGCGCAAGGAAACAAGGATTTACCCTATAGAATAGGAGTTGATCTACACTAGAGAATAGGGGCTCATGTGAAAATTCCTTAAATTGCAACAATTGGAGTTTATTCTTCTAATTGATTAGCAGTTTATTTGTTATACGGCAAATAACGAATAAATCACATTGTAATTCTTCACAATAAAAAAATACGTTGCGGAAGTAAATCAGGAACTGAGAAATAGATGCACACACATAAAAATCGACACAATTATTTTGGACTAAAAGTCCCCGGAAAAGCCCTAAAGGGAAAACCAGTGCACCAGATGAGGGTTTATTTTATTATTGTGCAGCAAATTTGAGAGTACAATAATTTGGATGCTCAACTGGCAATCCTCCAGCAAATATTTGGCCAAAACGGTTTGGAGATGAAGGATCTCCTCTGCAATAAATTCGGGCCCTTTTGGTCTCCTTGCACCCCACACTAGCCACTTGTATTGCAGCCTGGAATTCGCATTACTGGCCCTAGGGATTTCACACTACTTGGAAATTGGCTCCAAGTGACTCGTCCTACCTCCCTTTATCACTAGAAACCACACGCACCTCCTCCCAAAAATATTTTTGTCCTCTAGTTGTTGATCTGTGGCTCTCCCGACAACCCACACTGGCTTCTGCGGTCCTCTCTATAGATAATTCAGCCTCCTTTCTCTTGCCAATCCAACACTAGAGAAACACTGGAAAAACTCTATGGAATCCTACCCTGATATTTTGTTGCTCCCTTTGTCTGATGCTCTCCCTCTGGCTAAAACTGTGCCTTCACTGAATTTGTGAACCGGGTAGCTCGATTTGCCAAGATAACTCGCTGCACAATTGTTTATCCCATCGACTTGTTCTTATAATATCTCGCTAGAGCATCAACGGCCAAGATCTAATCGTGATCAATGGCTAAGATCACTTTAGACCTCATCAAACCATTTTCTGGAAGTCTCTAAAGCATAAGTCGATTTCCTCAATTAATAGTAATACCCATTAATTTCCTAAGTTAGACTTACGTATTTTTTAATTATTGATCAAATAATTTAATTGAGTGGTCTCTAGGTGTTTCTCCTAAAACCTTTTCTGGGTTTTGGAGTCCTTGTGTTCCTTAGCCTCTCTGACACCTTAGAGACTACAACACCTATCTAATGCTCCCACAATATTCAAAAACTAACACTCCCTCTTAGCAAGGAAGGTGTTCTCTCCCCATCATTTCTCCTCTACAACCTGTAGCTGGACTGACCACACTATTGATGTCTAACATCTATTTCTTAACATCTCACTCTGATCTGACTCCCTATCACTGGAAATCATTGTGAAGAAGTCAATCTGGCAAACGTTGTCTATCAATACCGCGCGTACTCTTATATGACCTCCTTTCACTGGAAATCACTGTGAAGAAATCAATCTGGCAAACGTTGTCTATCAATACCACGCATACTCTTATATGACTTCCTTTCACTGGAAATCATTGCGCAGAAGTCAATCTGGAAAACACTGCGCATACTTTGATCTACCTCACACTGTCGTTGCCACTGCTCTATTGCTATTCCTGTACTACTATTGCAACTACTACATTAGTGAGTCTGATCTCACTTGATCTCCCTCTGAAACAGAACTAGGAAATCTCTCCTCGATGGAAACCCCTACATGGAGTCTCACTCTGGCTGGAACTGCATTTGCAACCTGCAACTAGGCAATTCATATTGCCTCCTCCAATCACACGAATTTCCTTCAACTGCAACTGGAAACTCGATCCCTATTGATCTATTGTGCCACTACAATTGGCTTTGCATTGTCCCTTGATTCCTTTGACTACAACTAGCTTTGCAGTGTTTGCTATTGTCGCTCACACATTTGACTGCAACTAGCTCTGCATTTGTCCCTCAAGATTTGACTATGCCTTGTTGACATCTTGATCCTCTTGCTACTCTATACTATGGGCCCTCGTAGCAAAGGAATTGATCCATGTGAAGAACAATGTTCTTAACACAGACCCTGCCTGACCGTGCAACTCTAAAGCATCACACTTCTCCTCCATCTGGAGGTATAGCTGCTATTAACGCGAACTCCTCCAACTTAGAGGTCAACTCATCTATCTTCGTTGAAGTTGTCATCTTCTCCAACCCCTTCTTGTCCTTCCTCTTCTTAGGACATTGGGTGACGTAGTGACCAAATTCAGCACATCCGAAGCATTTGACCTTCGATAGGTCCTTTTTCTTCTTCTCGCCTCCCTTTGAGTTTTGTCCCTGATTGGGACCCTTCTTCGCCTTCCCTTTACTTGCAAGGGCTACATTTTCCTCTTCCTCATTCTCAACTTTCAATCCTTTTAAACTACTGTTGTTGATAGTACCTTCTACGAGGCTGAGTCTCAGGCCTCCTGAGTGAAGTCACTCCATAGGCGATCCCATCCTAGAAGTGTGTCTCATCGAGAAATAACTTGGATGAATGTAAGCCACTCCTTGTAAAACCCATTTAGCGATGTGCGCACCAACTCATCCTCAGATGGCTTCTCCCCAACGGTTGCAAGCACATCTTGTATATTCTGAAGTCTAGTGAGATAAGAAGTAACGCCTTCACCCTTTTGCATCCTAGTGGTCCTCAACTTCTCCTTGAGAATCATTTTGCGATTCTTTGATGGATTCTCATATAACTTTATGACGGCATCCCACATATCCTTTGTTGTATTTTTATCTACAACATGCGAGATGACATGATCCCGAACACCATCCAAGACAATCCTCTTAGCTTTGGCCATCTCCTTCTTAAAGGTTGCCCATTGTTGTGGATTTGTTGGCTCTGCCATGATAATAGTCACGAACTCCTTCAGCCCATGCTCATCCAACAGGAATTGCATTTCGGCCTTCCATACACCAAAGTTAGAAGCTCCATCAAGTTTGTCTTGATCCCTAAGTCCTATTATAACCATCTTTGTGAAACACAAATAAATTGGAGACTGGATCTGGAAATCTCCCACTCTTCCCTACTCAGCCTACCTTTTGCTACTCGCACTTCCTCTGGACTGCATAGATCTGCTCTCACCCACCTCCAGAACTCCTTCTCCAGCACTCTCACAGATACTCCTCCACTGGGCAACTCGCTCTACCTTCCGGAAGTCCTCCGGATTCTGGCACACGTATTGTTGCTCCTAAAGCACGCACAAGTTGAACTAGCAAGTCTGCTACGAAATTCTACAACTGGAATTCACAGATCTTCTCCTGGAATCTAGAAACTGGAAACCCTCTGAGAAATTATGGAAATTCCTCCTCGGTGTGTTTTTTTCTCTTCCTTCGCTACGCAAGTCTGCAACTACAATCCTTGCTACAAATATTTTGCGCCCAGATCTACTTTGCAAATCAAATGATCTGCTCTCTTCCCGACACCCACACTGCATGCAAACTCTGCTTCTGAGATTATTCAAACTTTTCCTCCAACTGGATTTGGAAATCGAACCCTCTTCCTCTGCAATTCGCACCACTGGCTTGGTTTGCCCGAATATGAACTTTGTGCTTTAGATCTCACTCTGAAACAGCATGATCTTGATCTTTCGCTTCTGAGCCTTTGATCTGACCAATAATGCTCTCTGATACCATGTGAAAATTCCTTAAATTGCAACAACTAGAGTTTATTCTTCTAACTGATTAGCAATTTATTTGTTATACGAAAAATAATGAATAAATCACACTGCAATTCTTTACAATAAAAAATGCACTGCAAAAGTAAATCAAGAACTGGGAAATAAATGCACACACATAAAAATTAACACAATTATTTTGGACTAAAAGTCCTCAGAAAAACCCCGAAGGCAAACCGGTGCAGCAGATGAGGGTCTATTTTATTATTATGCAACAAATTTGAGAGTATAATAATATGGATGCTCAACTGGCAATCCTCCGACGAATACCTGGCGAAAATTATCTAAAGATCAAGGATCTCCTTTGCAAATAAATTCGGCCCCTTATAGCCTGCTCGCACCCCACATTAGTTGCTCGTATTGCAGCCTGGAATTCGCATTGTTGGCCCTGGGAATTCGCATTGTTGGCCCCGGGAATTCACACTACCTGGAAATTGGCTCTAAGTAAGTTGTCTTACCTCCCTTTTCCACTGGAAACCACACACACCTCCTCCCGGAAATAGATCCAACCTCTAGCTGTTGATTTGTGGCTCTCCCGACAACTTGCACTGGCTTCTACGGCCCTCTTTGCAGATAATTCGACCTCCTTTCTCTTGCCAATCCAGCACTGGAGAAATACTGGAAAAACTCTTTGGAATCCTGCTCTCTAATATTTTGTTTCTCCCTCTCTTTGATGCTCTCCCTCTGGCTTAAATTGTGCCCTCACTGAAGTTGTGAACTGAGTAGCTCGATCTGCCATGACAACTCGCTCCACAACAATTTCTGTCTCCATTCCATTGACTTCCTCTTATAATGTCTCGCTGAAGTATCAACGGCCAAGATCTAATCGTGACCGATGGCTAAGATCAATTTAGACTTCATCAAATCATTTCCTGGAAGTCTCTACAGCATAAATCAATTTCCTCAATTAATACCCATTAATTAATCAATTTTCGTAAGTTAGACTTAGGCATTTTTTAATTATTGATCAATTAATTTAATTTGAGTGGTCTCTTGATGTTTTCTCCTGAAACCTTTTCTGGGTTTTGGAGTACTTGTGTTCCTTAGCCTCTCTGACACTTTAGAGACTAGAACACTTGTCCGATACTACCACAAAATCCAAAATCTAACATTTAGGAGCCTCTAGTGTGCAAATATCAAGCGAAGGTTTTGCAGAGCAAGTGAAGGAGGCAACAGAGGAACAATTGTGTGCTAGAGGGTAGAGATCAAGCAGTATCAAGGCCAATCAAGATCAATTGTATCAACTGAGGTTTAAAAGTTAAGAAAAACGCTTTATCAAAGAGACGGGTTGCTTTGTAATAGATCTAAGTGCTCAAGAACAATCAATAAAATAGCCACATCAAGCAAGCAAATTTTCCCTGTTGAGATTCCTGAGAAAATAAGTGTGTCAATTTGTGCATGTGCTTTTATTTCTATGTTTTTATTTCGATGTTTATGAATTGTTAAGAGACTTTGTATCTTGGTGAAAGTAAACTAGATTTCAGTTTTCAGTTATTCATCTAAGTAGTTGCAGAGTTTGCTGGAAATTTAACACGAACCTGGCTTCTACAATTCCAAGATAGGTTTTCTTCAGAGTTCCAACTCTAATACCATGTTAGATTTTTGCGAACCTAGCACCCACCGTTTAATTCCTAGCAGAAAAGTGATATATTGAATAAACACAAAGCTAGGTTCCTAACACAATAAAATTTAGTGGCGACAAATATAACAATCTCAATCACAATGACACCAACAATTTCTGCCCAACAAGTTTTTCATTAAAAGAATCCAAACTTACATGGGCTCTCATCCTAGCATAATGGCCCCACCTGAGAAAATATAGAATAAAATAACTTGTATCTTATCCAACAGATCTACCCTATATCGGTGCTCGATCTATCCTGCAAATCTAGATATCTAGCCACTTTGCACTCCCTCGAACCGAGCACACCACTCTGTTGTCGCTCTCAATCTTTCGTTGTTACAGTGTGTCTAACTCCTCTCCTCAGCCTTGCTTCTATAACTTTACATTGAGCTAAATCTCTAACCCTAACCCTAATCTCAAAGTGATATATGGCCAAGATTAGATCTCACCTCACTTGAAATCAATGGCTAAGATAAAACTTACTAAAGTAAATTACTTCAGTTTTCCTAAGTTCTTTTAGCTCAATAAGCCAACATATTAATATGTGTTTTTTCTTAAGTTAGACTAAGGTTAAGTTACATCAAAAACTTGCTCACACTAGAGCAAGTGTTTTAAGGAGAATGTGGGCGACTTCTGCACGCCTAGACACAAGGCCTGTGTAGAAGTACTTGGTCGAGCTACAAAAATCAACAAACATGACATTAGGATACAAGACATGGTGGACACATTATATATATAATATATATATGACCCAAGACTAGAAATATTTGTTTAAAAGGGACAAGCCACATACTTGTGACCTAAGTCACATGACACTAGGAGACACAACACATAGGACACGAGGATATGAGTATCTAAAAAAGGACATGCTGACTGTCGAAACAGGAGATGGGGGACATGTCTTACACACAGACACGCGTTTAAATTTAATTTTTTAGAAATTGCAACATTTACAAATTATTTATACATCATACAACTGGTTACTACATCAATGATAATCAAAAAAACAAGAAATTTGAATATTCAGTAGACGTAAAATAGAGGTTAAGAAGTTAGAACTAACAATAGCAATTTTATTATTGAGTTATTAACTTATTTCATGTCATCAAAACTGACATGTATTACATAAACACTAAATCGCCGATACCATAGTTGGGAATTCCAATGCTAAAAACAAAATAGGGTAGACTCTCTCCTCCATCATACTCTTTCCCCGAGTCGAGTTTACCTAACACTGTTTTATGTGTTTTCACCCATTGAAATTTGTTGAAATCTATTTCCTTGTTCATCCTTTAAATAGTCTTTCGTTTGCACTTGTCTATCATCTATTTTAGGCTATTTTTGTTCATTGTTGTTATAAATTTTGCATAATGTAATTGTGTTGTTAGAAAACCCTAGTTTATAACAGCAATTGGTAATTTAAAGATAGCATGTGTTTGGCAACCTATTTGAGCCTCTTCAGGACTTATTAAGCCCTCTGGACTTAGCCATAGAGTCCTTTGAACTCATTATCTTAGAATTACACCTCATCTCACCTGGAGCCCTATTTATTGAATATTATCCTTGGCTGATTTTATTACAAGAACCCTTAGAATATATTTCATCTGAGCGTACTTGGGTTATCTAATTTTTAAGACCTGCTAGGGAAGCCTCCCTTATCCAACCACAAGCAGCAGGGGAACAGTTGCTAAGGTGACAGTGGTGACTAATCCCATTGTTGCTCTTAATCTAGAGTTCTTAGTGAGGCTTGAAACTAAGGTACTAGAATTTGCAGTAACAGGTGTCCTTCCTTGGTCCCTTCAAATCACCATAAAAAACAAAAGTTTGCACTCTTGACTCTTGCTTAACTGTAAGGCGGAAATTATATCTACTTCTTCAGATGAATTTGCTGGAATAATTTCTGAGCATTGCTTTATTTTACTAAACCAGTTTTTTTGCATCTAATGGTTACTTCCATCAAATCTTGGAAGTTTTAATTTAACATTGACCGTATGGTTGAAGCCTGAAGGTATTCCTACTACTAGAGCTTCCTGCATGGTGTGACTATTACTGTCCATTGTATTAGGATGTTGATTTGACTGTCGATGTGATTGGGTGAAATTAGTTATTGTGCTTAATAATGGCTCCATAATATATTTACCTTCCATGAATCATTTTGGTTTTCCTTTATTCAGCTATTATGTAGATTTTTCTTCTGTAATATAAGAGATATTTTGAAAATTAAATATATGAATTGCTTCTACATTTCTAACATTGACTGTATAATACCTCAAGGTCCATAGTGTTTGCAATATTAATTTGGGTTATACATTCATCTCTGCTCATCTTTTCTTTCTTTGATAAGTTTTAAAGGGCTCCACTTTGTAGTTTCTAATTTTCCTTTTTCTTACTTTAAAAGTTTATAGTGTAACACGGAGACTTACAAATGTTGACAGCGCTTTCCATTTAGGAATGTATATGGGAGACCAACAAACCTCTTAAGGAGGGTACCAGTTTGCAAGCAGAAAAAAGCAGGAAAGGAACAAGTGGACCTGCTGCGGAAAGACAACAGTGAAAATGTTCCCAAATTGAAATTTCTCTTAAAGTTTGTAATTTTAATCCATGTGGATTTATAAAGGAAAAATAATCTAAATAAGTAGCCTGCAGAAATTTAGACAAGAATTCATTGTCCCTTTTGCAATCAAAATTGCAGCAGAAGCATAAATAAGAGCTGAATATGTTACTAAGAAGAATCATAACCTCCGAATTGTGTCTGTAGCACTGATAAACTTATTGTAATTCTCATATACCAACATCTGTAGATCACTATCCAAATTCGTAATTTCAGCTGCCATCTCAACATGCCTTTGAAGTAAGCCTTCCACATTAGTTTTGCCTACCTGGAAATACCATATCAAAAGCCAAGGTGTGCAAGTCAATGAAGAGACAGTTGGCATTATGACAAAGGCAGAAAAGCAAAAGACAGGAGTAAAGCCCACAACTATATTCGCCGCCAACCAGTTACACATACAAAGCCTCTTCAAAATAAGGTCTAGAAATCAGCCAGCAACTGGCATTGTAAAACTGTCCTGCACTCCCTGATGATCCTTTGTAATGAGTTCAAAATTATAGCAAATAGTGGCTAGTTTGCCCCCAATAATTATTCAGTTCACACATATTATTTGGATCATCTATTAGTTGTACACTAGGAATGTATTAAAAGCATCTGCTAGCAATATCAGAATGCAGTGTTCCCCCTTCCGCATATATAAAATATCATGATCTTCACTTTTCCTTTATGCAGAGAAGGTTGTAAAAGCATATCATATTTATCTAACGGAAACTAACACAATATATAAAATAAAGCCTTGCGGATGACATACAGCAAGTGCAAATATCGAAATAAAATGAAATAATAGTACCTCAATACAAGATTATTGGACCCAATTTTATAATACCAGCCACAACGAGTTGAGGCATTTAAATATTTCATGATTTTCTCTCTTTAGTTAAAACTTAATACAAAACAATGTCAATCTAGGCCGTATTAAATTGAATATAAAGCTTTCCTTTGGCAGATTGTAGTCATAAGCAGGAATATAAATCTCCTCAAGAATCATGCAATCGTTTTTTTCTGAATGGACATTTCAATGGCTAATTAATAACTCTTCCCCGAAGGTTTATTCTTACATCATTCACCTATCTTTCATTTTATCTTGTTTTAAGAACCGATTTGAGATTAGATGAAATATGATGTAAGCAGGTATTTTGCCCTGATATGCCGTGTTAATAATTGAGGTTTACTGAAGCATTGAAGTTTCACTCACACTATGATGGGACTACTATTAAGTTTGTCAACCTTAAAATTTTGCAATTTCAGTTCTTCCTAAAACTTTGAAGTTTTAGAATTCGAAGGTGCAATCAGCTTCTACAGAGCACAACCTGCATTATATAGTAAAGCTCAGACTGTAACAATGATTCCTTGTTGATCTGAATTTCACCGAAACAGGACTCTTTAATACTCTGCGAAAACTCCCAAGTTGACACCTCTCTCCAAGCTGGCAAGCTGAGACAAAACTCCTAATCAAAATGTGATCAGACTCAGTTTGGTCAATAAGTTGGCTGAGTTTTGTCGCCAAGTTTAGGTACCCTGATTTTTTGAGCATATGTTTCCCGAATTTTTAATAACCATGTAACGGCGGAGTTTTGTGCCAAATTTGCCGAGTTGCCAAGTTGATTCTCCACTTTGGGTTTGCCAAGTGGTTGACAAGTCTGAGTCATGTTACTTTGGTACTTTGGATCCGATCGTGTTCTTAATTTGGAAAGTAATTGTACTTTTACCTATGACTATCTTCCAAAATTCAAAACCAATCCTGAAAGTAATTTCTTGCAAAATATGGTTCAATGAGGCGATAATATTGCAAATATTTATTGTCCATTTGGAAATTCTTTGAATACTCTCTAAAGAATCATTCACAACTTCAAAGCAATTTGCTTTTCATTTCTAATCATTCTAGAATTCTATACAGCTTCTTTCCATTTTTGTAGACTTTGAAAGTACATGAAAAGTTCAATTACAGCTGTCAAGGGTGTCAAATTCGTTGAACCACCAACTCTAGAAACCCCGGAAATTCACTGTTATTTTCAAATTTCCAGTTATCTTCAATTTGATTTGGGAGCATAGAAAGTTCTTCAAACAACCTCATGTAGAGATCTGAAATTAAGCCTGTCCGGTAGGTCAGTTTATAAATCTCACTTGACATAGTTGAATGTGAGTTTAGGGTTTCCACACGGGACTTCACATATATAACCGCTTCCATCCAGTTCTACTCATTTTTTGTTATAATAGTTGTTCTGAAAATGTAATGTCAGATCTGGTTTCTAACAGTTCTAAGTTTTCCTTCTGCTCAATTTATCTTGGATCAAAACATTAGGCATTTTCAGTAATGTATATGCTTTTTCTTTAAAATTCATCTGCTAGGGTGCATGTGTCAAACATTAAATATTAAATTGACGATGACATCATCATCAGTATAACCGTCATTTCTCGGATAACAAAAATTACACCAATAACAACTACACAGAGAAACTCCAAAGATTTAATCAGAGAAAAACAAAAACAAAAGCGATTCGCAATTATCAGCTTATTCTTATGTGCAGGAGAAAATAATTCGTACTGCTGGAAAGTGACAACTTAAAGATGAAAACGGACCAGGTTATTCATGTATCTAGCGGGATCGAAGGCGGGTGTGTTGATCGTACTGAAGCTGTCACTCCGGGTGACTCCGTCAGGATTAGAAGAATTATCGCCATAGAAACTTGTCAGCAGATCTCTGGTTCTTTTCGCTTTCTCCTCAAGAGACAGAGACATGTCTTCTCCCATTTTTCGACTCTCAAACTCAAATCTACAATCCCTAGTGCTTCCTCCCTCGATCAGACTCCAGTGCACCCAGATGTAAAAGCAACCAAACACCGGGTTCAGAGATTCGAACACGAGTCAGCTCAGACAAAAAATATATCAATATTTTGTTGAATCATATTTACAATTTTCATACTCGATACAATTTTCATGCTCGATAATTTTCGATATTTTTCATAATCACGAAAACAAAATAACAAAAAACAGATTACTAATTATATCATTTAAAAAATAAATAAATAAAAATATCCAAATTTAATAGCAAAAACCTTCTATAGAATAATTTACTCATTTTTGAAAGAAAAAAAAAAAGGCAAGTAATTTTAATGTCCACCAGGTTATAAATAGCCTATGGGACAGATTGTTTTTTTATTTGGCTCATGTAATGAGTACTTTTCCTGTAGAGTTTTACAATAAATGCTCCCAGCTTCTCAATAAACTCTTCGCTGAATAGATTATCCCAAGAGCTAGCTGCCAGAATACTTGCATAATTTTCCCGACTGTCTTTGAAGGCCTCGCATTTTAAAATGAAATGTTTTTATGTTTCCACTTTTCCGGAAGAGCAAAAAATACATACTCTTTCCTCCCACATTTCTTTTGGCCTTTTCCAGCGCTATATTTCACAACGGAGTTGATGAGAATTAGTCCTTAATTGAGCAATAAGAATTTTAAATCTGCAAAAATATTGGCACCTATGTACGCTTTTTGTTAATGATCGTGAGTGGGGTTAAACTCTTCAATGTAGTACTTCTTCTTTCTCCCTAACTCTTTGTCCCAGGCACATTTGTGGAACTTATCCATAACAAAAGTTTTTATCTCTTTATTGTTTGTAGGACACCTGTCCAAGAAAATACCCCATTTACTAAACCATTTGATATTTTGCCTCATCAAAGTCTTCTTTCTTTTGCACAATCTGTCATTAAACATAGCCTTAGGCCATCTACCCTCTTCCATTTGCTCATTTTTTTTCAAACTTCTTATGACTCGCACCATAGCAATTGCTTCGATAGGACAGCCCTTGTTTCACTTAACAAGATGTAATAAGAAATTGCACTTTTAATTTTGAATTTATTTGTAATCAAACGCTTCTGAATTTTCTCAATTTGTTTCCATTGCATGTCAGTTGTGTTGCTGGCCCACAACTCACAACCGTAGAGAATCACCGGAATCACTAGAAGCCCAAAAAGAGTTAGAGTGGTTTTCCAATCCCACAGTTCTGTCTCTCTACACCTGTTTTGAAGAGCATACATTGCTTTCCAACCCCCCAAAGTTCTTTTCTTTCTACAACCATCCCAATTTAAATTTTTGTTGAAGTCAATTCTGAGGTATTTGTAGTCTGCAACTTCTTCCAGAATGTTGCCTTTGAAGTAGAACTTATGCTAGTTATGCTTTCTTTTGTTAGAGAAAACCACTACTTCCGTTTTGCTAATATTGACTTGCATCCCCACCTTTCTACAGAAATACTCAAGGGAACGTAAGTGCTCTTGCAAACCAAGAGCTGATTTAGCAATTAGTATAGGGTCATCTACGTACAAAAGAAGCCTTATAATGAACTTGCTCAAATGGAAATTGTCACCCCCTTGCGAATTTAGCCACTCTTCAAGCTTGTCAATATATAAACCAAAAAGGGTAGGAGACAAAGGGCAACCTTTCTTGACCCCGATATCGCTTCTAAAACTTTCAAAAATCGTTGTTGAAGTTCTAATTTTGACTTTCACCTCATCATACAGTCTATGCACAGCTGCTCGCAAATGCCTAGGAACCCTGAGTTCCTCCATTCTGCGCCAAAGCTTATCCCTAGGCATCGTGTTAAAGGCTTTTCTGAAATCAACAAAGCAACAAAAAACCTCTTCCTTTTTTTCCCAAACTTTTTCAATGATGTGCCTTAAAGTTATACAATGATCAACTGTGGAATGTTTAGGTCTAAAACCCGCTTGCCCTTTAGCACGTTTATATCTTTCTTCTGCCCACTTGTTGATTTTCTTTTCTAACATGCTTTCAAATAACTTTGCAAACAAGGGGTTTATCATTATGGTTCTATAATTGGAGGGATTATTGATGTCACCACTCTTGTAAAGTGGTATTGCCATACTAGTTGTCCAATCTGAGGGGAGCCCCTGTTGTATGATGTTGTTGAAGATTTTTGTAATGTGAGGTGAAAGAATTTTTAAACCCCACTTTAGATACTCTGCTTGGAGTTCAACTAAGTCTTTTGCTTTTCCAGCACCCAACTTCTTGATACCCATCTCTACCTCTTGCACCGTGAAGAGTTTTGTGTCTGTGTTGACCAAGGGAGGAGGGTCAACCTTGGTATCCTGCTCATAAAGTTGTCTTGCATAGTCTAGCCATTCGAAAGTTGTAATGTTGTTTTTAGTTTGCACATTTTTTGGTTGGAGCTCCTTCCAGAATAATTTGGGGTTATTTTTCCCAAGGAAGATTAGTTCTTCTCTCCTTGAAACCATGAAATCAACCTTTTTCTTTCTTAATATCTGCTTGTACGCTTTGAGCTTTATGTTATCCTTGCCTGATTCCTTCCACCTTCTCCTTGCCTTTTTGCATTCCTCGTCAAACCAAGCATTTACCGGAAAGCAATTTGTTTCAGACTTCTAAATTTTTGCTCTTTTGCACTCAGCAAGTGCGCTTTGAATTAAATGTGTTACTTCGTGGCTACGAAGGCCATGAAATGGGATTTACTCCTTCTCGAAGAGCCTCTCTAGCGCTATTTTGAAGGTATTACAATTCTTTGGAGTCAAAAGAATTATGCCCTTTGGGGGATTTTGTTGAATACACTGAGTTTTTGACCCTAGTTGTTTCTTTTCGGTCCAAGGGAGACTTAAATAAACTGGCTTGTGGTCTGATTTTAAGTCCCAAAATTGATATCCATTCAACATTGTCTCCATTTTCTCACACAAAATATGCGAGCAAATTACATAACCTACTACACTTGCTCCATTGTAAGTATTGCAAGTGAAATTACCGGACTTTTCCCACCTAGTCAAACCATTACAAATGACTAAATCGAAATCCCCGCATAGCGTAAGCAATTGTTCTCCAAAGAGATTGCAGCATTTATCCTTTGAAATTCTTTCCCACTGATGATTACTCTCTTCTGTAAGCCAGATAGGGTCACAGTCTTCTTTACAACAAAGAATGGTAGCTTGTTCGCTTGTGGTTCTCGCATTAAAATCTCCCACTGTAAGGACTTCACCTAGTTGAGAATATATTGCAATATCTGCTTTTATGGTTGCAAAGGGATCTTTGTGGTCAAACTCTCTACTATTGTAGATTTTTGAAACTTGCGGCGCAAAATAGCATGCTGCAATTCTGATGTGATTTCCATTTTCTGATATTTTAAGCCAGACAAATTGCTTATTTGGGTCTTCTTTTTCTAGTTGAATGAGACGACCTTCTTTTTCTCTCACTAATACCATGACACCCCCGTGCCCTTTTCCATTCCCTGATGCCTTGTTCCATACTGATATCTTCCAGTACCCTTCAAACAACGGTGTCTTGCACCCTTCATGCTCATGTGTCTCTATGAGGCAAATTATGTCTCTACCTTCTGCAATAAGCCCTAGATTAGTTTTAAAATGTCTTTACACACTAGATTAATAAAATATTAGCTGAGAAGATAGGTTTGATCCGAGGTGATTTTCATCCATGATAGTTTGAAATGTATTTTTATTATTCAATAAAAAATTAGATTTATCTTAAATAAAGATATATTAAGTTGTGCGAGGAATTAAATTTTAAAAAAGTTTTTCATTTTAAGAGATTTGATATATGAGTGTTTGGTAGATCTTTAAGTAAAATGGATTTATGTTGGTTATGTGTCAATTGGGATTATTATTGATGGTTGGGTAGAATGGTTGTTATCTCCCCACTTAATTCAATTACTAGCATTTATGTTGGTTATGTGTCAATTGGGATTATTATTGATGGTTGGGTAGAATGGTTGTTATCTCCCCACCCAATTCAATCACATCCTGGTAAGATGATAAAAAAAAATATTGTTGTAATGGTTAAATGTTTATAAATGTTATTGACTCTCAATTTCA
Organism: Pinus albicaulis; assembly: GCA_034641835.2. Lineage (NCBI taxonomy): Eukaryota > Viridiplantae > Streptophyta > Pinopsida > Pinales > Pinaceae > Pinus > Pinus albicaulis. The sequence continues at coordinate 306,689,274 of CM076583.1, forward strand.
TCCTGGTCTAAGAGAGGGGATAATTTCCCTTAAAAAAAATGTGAAAGAGTGTATAAATAAAATTAAACAACATATATCATTCTTTAAAATAGGTACACTTTAATTAGTGTCACAATGATTAAGTTATTTCAAATAAAAATGAATTTAGACATTAAATATATTGATTAAAAATGAATTTAGTCATTAAATGTATTGATTGAGGGGAAAAGTAATTTAATTCATATTGAGTATATATGATTTTGTTAATTTTTTTAGAAAAAATAAATAAATATATATATATATAATATTGTTGAGGGTTTTTTTTTGTTTTTGTTGAAGAGATATTTCTCGACTTGATGGCGGCGATGTTGACCCTCTAGCTCCTTTCACGGTTGTCAAGCCACAAGGTTCTAGCCCTCTAACATCCTCTCTACACAATGATCCCAGACCTCAGAGGCACCATGACTAATTAAAACCAGCAAGACACTAGATGGACGGTGATTTAAACAAGCTCATTAACTATGAGCTCAATCCCCTTTGTGGAAGAATTTTCCGGTGGCAATCGAAATACTAGAAAATAGTTGATTCTTTTATCGTAAGGGTTCTCCTCGCCTCTTTGACACACACCCTCACTTGCGGCAGGTGGCAGGTGTCGCCTCTCGTGGTAAATGCATGGAGCCCTCCCATCGTCACATGGCCTCCTTGACTTGTGTTTCGCCTTTCCCCCACAATCCCGAGGATTTTTATCCCTTGTAACACTCGTCTTTAACGTTCAATGAATCAGAGAATTCGCAGCCTCAGATTTCTCCCCCCCACCCCCCCCGCCAGTGCGAAGGAATTGTCGATACATTCAGTTGAGACGCAATTTGATTAGTCTGAATGTGGGAAAGGACATTTCCCTGTTGCGGGTGATGGATTAGGACGACAAAACCATGGTGGGGTGTTTTGGGGTTAGAGTATGCTTGATCTTGACTTTGAAGCAATGGGTTTCTTCTTCTTGGAAACCATTGTTAGATTATGACCTTGTGGTGCATCTCTTGTCTCACGACTAGTTGGTGTTTGTGTTTAGGATAGAGATGGACAGTGCCCATATTTTGGAGGATAATTGGAACTAGGGGAAGGTTGTTATACTGCTAAAGCCCCAGATAATTTCCTTTGACCCTGAGAAGGGGCTTATAGAGAATTTAAGGGTATGGGAAATTCTACCCAATTTTCCTGTACATTTTTGGAGCTTGGAAATGTTTATTGTTGTCGGACACATTTTTCTCACCCTTTGGCCAAGAGGGCCAACGAAAGAGAAACAAAAATAGAAACTAGTTGCATAACTGAAAACACAACCAACTGCAACAACCACACCTTGTGAACAACAAACAAAACCCGTAACTTAAATCACCCATCAAACTGCTACAACTAAAACATAAGTAAATGAAACCAACAACAAAATATATCATCACATTTCATAACCAATATGATGTACATGAATTACTGCAACATAAAACACATAAAAACCAGAGCTACAAATGAGCACACACAACATTGAATCCAGATTTCTTTCATTGGCAGAGCCAAAATTTACACAATAGGCAGCCCTCCCTACCATGGCGACAAGGAGGTTGCGTAGCCTCCCTCTGCTCACACAGTCCCCAAAAAAACTATGCAGCTCTCTCACCCACAAAACAGACCCCAACTCTCGCCTAATTCCCAATACAAAACCCCTAACCCTAAACCTAGAAGGAAATATTTTAATATTTTCCTAAAAATATCCCCTAACAACATTTCCCTCCATGGCAAATGCACCTTACATGGAATTAATTTCAGTACATGTGCATTTCATTGAAATTTACCTATCTTTCACATCTACATTTAGAATTTAAATTTACATTAATTTTCTTTAATCAATCCAAATTTATACATAGTCTCCAACAAGCCCCCTGCACAAAATCATGGCTCACTTGTGTTGATGTTGTTGCACGATCCAAGTCCTCCTTTGAATGCTAGACTGTAGGTTACTCCTCTACTATTCTCTACTCTATGCATCCTCTTTGTGCACTTCTTCCCCCTTCTATGGGCATCCCAACTTCATGCTTGCAAGATCCCAATCCTCTTGCCTTCTCTACTTGATTCGGTAGATCAAATTTATGCTCAAAATTGAAAGTTTTCGGAATGGCTTGAAACCTGAACAAACACATAGATCTCGTCGTTCTGAATCTAACACAACTCATTTCACAAAAAACTGACGTCGCATGCTCTTGTAATCAAGTTCAGTTTGTTTGTGGAAATAATTAAAAAAATTGGTTTTTGGGTGCAGGGTTGCACAGTCAGCAGTTCATATTACTGATTGGACCCTAACTGTACATGTTGATTGTTCACCATCAGTCAATCCCTGGTTGACACTTGGAACTGTGTGATTGGTTCGAGTTTGGATGGGTTTTGACTGGTTATTGGCATATTGTGGTGGCCCAATGAGGGAGCGCCACGTGGCCTCCACTCACTAGTCCAAATTTTTGTTAAGGGGCCAGGCCGGATCCCCGAGGAGTCGAACATGAGACCTCGTCCAAGCAAAAAAGTCCTACCATTTGCACTACATGTGGTTCTTACCACTATGGTTCGTGATTGTTATTTAACTTTGATTGAGTTTGCCATCGGGGATTAGGATTGGGACAGACCAGGGTTAGGGGCTAACCCTGACCCCAATATATATATATATATATATATATATATATATATATATATATATATATATATATATATAAGTTTTAAAACCAAAATTTTGTGGGAAATGTTTTGTAATCGATGGGTGAACCATATAACACCACCAATCATCACATACAACCCATAATCCAAAGTCTATGCAACGGGTTTGTTAACAGTTAACTGTCAGTGAAACAAGTCACATGGCAAAGTTTGCAAAAAATTGTGCCACGGTTTACGTCTGAAGCGGGAGTTAACATTTAGCACTGGCGGTCAAGGTTACCTCGTTCACATGTGGCGGTTCAAAACATCATTACGGTGGACAGGTTAACACTAACCCTTAACCACCATCCAAACCAACCATTAAACCACAATCAGGTGGAGGCTTGGCACTAGTAGGAAAATCTCAGAATCGACGGTTGTTTTAACGCAACATGGCGCAAATTTAGCCGGTTAGTGGGCTCACCGGCCCGATTAACCAGGCGACAATTTGCACCCAACGCAATAGGAATCTCACCGGCGTAGAGCAATTTTTTCGCCCCACGTGGCCGACGAAGCCCAAAATTGTAGGACATATTGCAGAAGGTACGATTTGTAGGACAGATAGTTCAGAGACTCGAGGAGATCATAAATTTTGCAGATTTTGGCCTTTTTGGGAGAAGAAAGAGGCTATACATGGGTTTTTGATAGTGTTGAAGCGATTTGAGCTATCTGTGAATCCATTTGAGCAGTGGAATTTGATGTAAACAACATTTTTTGAGCATAATGAAAATGTACCAACCATTGGAAGCTGGACTGAGAGAAGTAGGCTAGGAGGGGTGAACTCCTTCATCATTTGTTATGTTGTGTTTAATGTTATGGTGGTGAACTCCTTCATCATTTGTTATGTTGTGTTTAATGTTATGGTGATGTTGTGTTATGTTTTCTGCAAAAATTGAGTTTTTAATTCATGTTTATGTGTTTAATAATTTCACATAAGAGGCTTAAAAACCCTAATTAATAACTTGCAAAGTTTAACATAATCCTCAAGCAATATCATATATAGATCGATACTCTATCTACTTACATCCAGTGTCTTATTGTTCTCCCTGCTTTGTATGTCCACGTCTGCTGCATCTACTCAGACACCCTGCATACTGTCACTTGTTGGTGTTTTTGGATTTCTCTACTGTTGTTAGGTTAAAGCCTACTGTCTATCTCTCTTTCTACATATTTTGTTGTCCTTGGATATTTGAAAATATAGTGTACCAACTGGTTTGTGCAGGACCATTTAGCAGTACTTGGTGGGAGTATTAACAAAGACCGTCCATATACTTTGTCCCAAGCCTAATCTCTACGCTACCTTGATTCTTTGTTGGGATGAAAGATAAATAAACAACAAAAATTAACATAAACTAAAATCTGGTTGATGCAATTTGTTAGATAAAAACTTGCCCTGTAACCAAAATTAAGATTTTACGATACAAATTTATGGGTTCTTAGCATTCAGGGTTGTGGCTCCCCTGACACACTCCATGCACAATTCATTTCCAAGTGTTGAACACACAACTGAGCTTGTAACATCCTCGGGTTAAAAATTCATGTATTAAAGTTAATAAAGGAAAAATAAGACAAAGGTTATGGGACACGTATTCCAAGTTGAATGTTGTAAAAAACATCCTAGTGTGTGTTCATTTGGTTTATTATGGCTAAGGAAATTAGCAAAGGCATTGAAAAGGCAAAGAGGCATTAAGTGGAATTTTATTTGTGAAAATAAAGGAAAATAGGATAAAAGAGAGATGAAAGGTCACAGGTTTGCATGAGAGGAAAATTGAAGGAAAAATAGAGGAAAATGAAGAAAATAGAGGCCTTAATAATAAAAAGGCTTCTGAGAGTCAGTTCATGGCTTTTGCCAATGGAGGCTTTTGTCAATGGATACTTTTGTCAGTTCAGTTTTGGAGCTCTCTCTATTATCTCATACTCTTGCACACTTTTGCATTCTTGGAGCACTCTAGCATTAGAGAAAGGAAGGCAAAGGAAGGACAAGAAAGCAAAGGAAAGCAAAGATCAAGCAAGGAAGAGTTGTATCAAGCGGCTACAGTGGGATTACTTTGCAGGTATCGAGTTGCATGTATGATTTCCTTGCTAGTTTTGGCATGCATTGTACATGCATGTGTGTATTCGATCCTCCTGTTGTCATTGGCATGGGCTTTTCTAGGTGTGACAATGATTCCAACTTTGCCTTGCCATTTTATGATAGCAATGGTGTGATGGGGTTCTTTCATTTGGTTGAGCTTTGGATTTTTGGATGGGTTTGGGACCAGGTGAGGTGGTCTCAGGAAAATTTCTGAGGGCCTAGGAATCCCTTGGCCGGTAATGGAGGGATTGTGGTAAATCTTGAGGGTGGAGATGGGTAAATTCCTCAATGTATTGGTGAAAAAATTCGAAGGCATCCAAGCTTGTTTTGGGCCTAGTGATCCCTTGACCGATTTTGACGGGATTGTGGTAAATCTCGGTAATGTATGTTTTTTTGTTTGGGCCTAGGAATCCCTTGACTTGTAATGGTGGGATTGCAGTAAAGCCTAGTTGTTATGCCCTTGTTTGGGCATAGGAATCCCTTGATCAGTTTTGGTGGGATTGAGATAAATCCTGAGGTTGGAGGTGACTTAATCTCTGGGAAGCCCTAGTAGTTTTGGTTTTGAGTCTATTACACAGTAATTTGTCACCGTCCCTGCCATTCCCCGTCCCGCACATTGGAGGGCCCATTCTGTGACCTGTGAGCAATGTCATGCCTTGAAACCACTATCATTGCATTCCTCTAAACATGAGCTTCAATTGCCCTGAAGACATCTCCTTGCAAAAAACCATAAAAACACCCCTTTTTGCATTGGCGCGGGTAGCCAGTTCATCACTCGCGCCAATAGGGAAAATCCTACAAAGAGGCCGCGCCAACTGGCGCTCTATCCCAGAGTCGCAGTCCCGCCAACAAATTTAAGGAGTTTTTTTTTAAATAAAATGGCGGAATTTTCGTTTCAACAGACTCAGAAACTGCTATCTATCTTGAGTTGGGAGGTTTGGCTCCGGAAATTTTATGTAGGGGAAGTGGTTTGCCACCTCTCATGGAAGCTTCCTTGAAGATAGGGCCAATCCCACAATTATAGGGATCCCAACTCCCCTTCCTCCATATATAAAAGCTTGCCCATTTCCATTGCAAGCTAGTCTTGAAGTGCCCAAGTCTTGAATCTCCAAGTTCTCAAATTCCTAAGAGCCTTATGCTGCAAGAGCCCTCATTCTTCCCTTAAGGCCAAACTCAAGCAAGGAGACTATTGTCGAGAGACTTTAAGAGAGGCTTGTCCCATCCTTGGCAGGCTTTGCGAGACGTGTTCTACTGGAGACCCCTCCGAAGGAGACCTCAACGTCAGAACATTGGTTGTACTCTCTTTCAATTGTTTATTAATGAATGACTACTGGTTATGGTTCCGCTCTGTCTTTCGTTTATGATAATGATGAGTTATATCCTTTCTGACTGATATATAGTTGCGTATTCTGAATTTTATTCTTGTATTCGTATTGTTTCTTGCATGTGCAGGTGTCCATTCACGGAGATCGTGGGGATCGTGATCTGTCGAAGCTAAGGAACGGGAACACTGTCTCTTCTACTAATCATAGCATTGGACTGCAGGTAGGCCTCCATCGTTGGTCTGTTTATTCGCAATTAGGAACTTGCGCTATAGCATTTGATGATTGTTGCTAGACCCGTTCTGGGCTAGTAGGGATCGCCTCTGTCCGCAGAGGGGATTTACCTCTTCAACAAATTGGCGACTCCGCTGGGGATCGTCTAGTTTTGATTGTCTCGTTTTGATTGTTTCGTGGTTTTCCTTGCTTGGTTAGCCTTGTGGGCTGGGTTCTTTTGCTGTTTTTTCTTCTTGGTTTGCTTGGATATCATTGATCTGCTTCTGGAGTAGTTCTTTTTATTTTTGGCTGAGAAACTCGGCTGGCGCACTTTTTAGCTCGACAGTTGCGCCAATTGGCGCATGTTGCCTATGTATTACCCGCGCCAATTGCTTTCTGGCGCCAGTTACAACCTCACAGTCACGCCACTCCTGTGAGGCATTAGCGTTCGCTCAGTTTTGAGCTCTCTGGATCTGGTCAGTGTGTTTCTTTTTGGTTTTTCGGCTACCTGAGTGTGTTGGAGTCCTGTTTGACTGGGAGTTTGCCTTCATCCTTTGGTTGTTTGCTTTTCTCCATCGATTTCACGTTTTAAGCCCTAGGGCATCTAGTGGCTTTGTGTGTCGAGCCCTCCTTAGGAGTTTTGGTGTTTTGTTAGTCCAATCAATTCTTTGATTGCTCCTCCGCATTCTCTTGGTGGTTGTTTACCGTTTTGTCGCGATTTTTGGGTGATTGTTCTCCTCTTCTTTCAAATTTCGTTTGGTCTTGCTTTGGGCCTAGATCACACAGTCCATTGGAGCTTTTGGGACTTTTTCTTGGTTTTGAGAGACTTTGGTCGATTTGAGATTTGATTGTTTGTGCCATTGAGTGAAATTTGCTCGTTTTACTCTCTTAATATCATTTCTCGAATTGCTTTTTATTTGTTTTCGGTTTGTTTAGTGCATCTAGCTATCAAACATTGAAAAAAAAAAAAAAAAAAAATCTCTTTTGCTTTTGGTTGATTAGTGCAAATTGAAATCTTTTCGATTTTACTAGTAATTAGTGAATTTGAAAGAAAAGTTTTTAGTTTCATTAGTTGCATTAGAGATATCATTGATTGTCTTCTGATCATTTTGTTTGTGTAAAAAGCTTTCAACTCTTCCGTAGCTAGCTTTCATCGAATGAAATGATGTACTGTGGCATGTAGTTTTGCATTTAGGAGGTTTTTGAGGCAGCACATTCGTTAGGGCCTGAAAACTGAAACGTAATTGAAGATCAACTTTAAAATCTACTCAATTTACACTAAGGAAGCATTGAAATCTAACGAAACACATTTAGAGGTCTAGGCTAGAGATGTGTTCCGGCGTCTTAAAACCTAGTAGCTGTCGTTTGCCTCTTGGCTTTAGACAGCGCTAGTACGGACTTGTGCTCCCCGTACCGTCGCGTATATAAAGGGAGACCCCACCAGGTTTCAATCCTTTATCCATAGGAAGCCGAGTCTGCCGCCCTATACCCATGATACACGGAGCAAGCATTCGGAGATTGCCGCACGTACGGAAAGTCAGCAGTTTGATTTCTCTTTCATTATTGAAACCCGAGGTGTATATTGCGATTCACGGTTATTTGGTACACCCTTTTACCTAGTATTCTGAGTAGTCATTTGATTTTTTCGACTCCCTAAATTTGAAAGGATCACCAAGCGCTTGCCCTTTCACGCTTGTCATCAAATCTGAGATAAGTCACCTTTTGGCCACCAATTCTGAAACTCTTAAAACATCCAAACGGTGAAGTTTCTTATCTTTCAATGTGGTAAAAATTAATCGCCCGCGATCACACGCCAGTAGAGTTTGCTGTTGGCCGTTTGATTGTGTGCCTTGGTTTTGCTTTGTGTGCGGTTTGAGTTGTTGATGGCAACTTTTAGGAGTTACTTGACCAAGGAATCCCCTCAGAAGGGAACCCTGGTCTTTTTCCTCCTTTTGGAAATGTTGGTGCTCCTTACATGGCGACGTTGTCCCTTCCTGGGTTAACGGTTGGGTTGCCTGTTTGGTTGTTCTCAACCTCTGTAGTTCCGAATGTCTCTACTACTGTTCAATCAGTTCCTCCGACGGAACAACATCATGTTGATCCCAAGGTGGACCTCTCCCCTTCTTCGCCTGTTTCTGCGTCCTCCTCTTCTACTTCGCCTGGTGAAAGTTTGGATTCAAGTAACCAGGTGGCTAAGAAGAAGAAGAAGAAGACAAAGAAGAAGAAGTCAGATAAAGGAGAGGCTAGCTCTGCAGCTATTGCGCCTAAGAAGTCTCATCTTGATAAACCTCCCAACCCTCCACGGAAAGTCAAGTTCCCTTGTATGTTGTGCACAAGAGACCATCTTCTTCGAGACTGCCCTAGCATTCCCAAGGTGCTCGAAGCATGGTCCAATGGTCGTCCGCCGTTGCCTTTGGCTTCCGGGAGTCAGGTTGGGGGCACGTCTTCAACTGGTGCTGGTAAGGCTCCTAAGAAGCAGGGTAAGATTACCAATCCCTGTAAGTTGTGTGAAGGTCACCATGCCATTCACCTTTGTCCGTATATGGATGAAGCCAAGCGAGTTTTGGACAACTCAGCTGTTTCTACACCATGCCTTCCAGCTGGTTATAAGCAGCTTTCTTTGAGTCCTCTGCCAGCTGACCCTACGATTGATCAAGAGTCATCCTTGGTCAATCCCACTCCCCCGGAAATTCAAATTCAAGAATCCGTCCCTGACCAACCATTGGTCGTGGGATCGGTTGAGTTGGCCCCATCCGCGGTGCACCAGGTCTTTTCTATCGAGAGTGGATCTCACATCCCTCATGTTCTTCTGGTTTCTTCAGATTCTTCGGACTTGGAGAAATATTCTCCTGTCCCTATACCTCAACAAGCAGCTCCTCCACCTCCCGTGATGGAGGTTCCGGAGGATACTCCTCCCGCCTTCCAGAGGGAGGTCATGGAGGAGGCTCCTGCTTCCGTAACATCAGGGGAAGACCTTCTCCGTTCGATGGTAGCCCCTCCAAGTAGTTTGGTCGCTTCCTTTGATTGGAGTCGATTTGCAGGATTTCGCCTTCCATCTTATGTGCCTTTCGAGATCACAGTACAGGCTGTTGGTCTGGTCGTAACCAACACCATTATAGACGAAGGCGCCTCTGTTAGTATTATATCCTCAACTACCTGGAAAGCTTTTGGTTCGCCGCCGCTCGCGCCCATTACGCATAATCTGTTGACATTCAATAGAAGAACGAGTCAACCGTTAGGGATCCTTCCAAGGTTACCTGTTACTTTGGGAGGTAAAACTGTCCATATGGACGTGATGGTTGTTCCAGGCCCCTTAGATTTCAATCTGCTTCTGGGGCGTGATTACACCTATGCCATGGGAACACTTGTCTCCTCCCTTTTTCGTGTGGTCTGTTTTCCACATGAAGGACGGATCGTGACCATTGATTCGCTTTCGTTCTTTGGTCCTGATGTGGCAACTGGCCCGCCATCCTCCCTCCCTGGTTTTTATCCACCTGTTGTATCTGCCCCACCGCATATCAACTATGTGGCTGCCTACCCCGTGCCTGTGCTCAGTGATGATGTCGTCGTGCATCAGGTGCTGGGGGCATTGGGTCCTGACTTCCAGGATGTTTTCCTTCCATCGGGATTGGAACTCTTGGAAGCGATGAATTCTTCTTCATTATGATGAGGTCAGTTGGAGCAAAGTTCCTTGTCTTGTGTCAAGCTTCTTAAAAAATGAAACAAGGTTGTTGGAGCAGAGTTCCTTGTCTTGTGTCAAGCTCCTTAAAAAATGAAACAAGGGTGTTCGGAGCAGAGTTCCTTGTCTTGTGTCAAGCTCCTTAAAAAATGAAACAAGGGTGTTCGGAGCAGAGTTCCTTGTCTTGCGTCAAGCTCCTTAAAAAATGAAACAAGGGTGTTCAGAGCATGGTTCTTTTCCTGTGTCAAGCTCCTTAAAAAATGAAACCGGGTCTGGTCGGAGCACAGTTTGTTTTCCTGTGTCAAGCTCCTTAAAAAATGAAACCAGGTTCTCGGAGCATAGTTCATTTTCTTGTATCAAGCTCCTTAAAAAATGAAACAAGGTTGTCGGAGTAGAGTTCCTTTTCTTGTGTCAAGCTCCTTAAAAAATGAAACAAGGTTGTTGGAGCAGAGTTCCTTGTCTTGTGTCAAGCTCCTTAAAAATGAAACAAGGTTGTCGGAGCAGAGTTCCTTGTCTTGTGCCAAGCTCCTTAAACCATGAAACAAGGTGTCCTGAGGATAGTTCTTTTAATGTGTCAACCTCGTTAAAACAATGAAACACATTCCTGTTCAATTCGAGTCTTTGATAAGTTCTCGTAAAATCCAAGTCGAGTCTTTCTTAGATCTCGTAACTTGAACCTTCACTCCATCTGCCTTTCATATGGATTGAAGCTTGGGGGGCATGTACCTCGAATTGAGTCACCATGCTGGGGGCATGCTTAACTTTTTCAAGCATAGTTTGTTTCCGTTTCAAGCTTGTGTAAAAATGAAACCGGTTTCAAGCATAGTTTATCTTTGTTTCAAGCTTGTGTAAAAATGAAACCAACTTCAAGCAGAGTTTTTTGATTTCAAGCTTGTGTAAAAATGAAACCATCCCCGTTTTACCTCCTGTGATTGCCATTTTATCAGCCTGTTTTTCCAGATGAGCCTTGGTTTTTTCACTCCATCGTCACTATCTACTGGGCCGATCATATGCCTTCACTTGGTTGTTTTACCCGTTCCTGAGGAACCGCTGTGATGAGTGGTCTTGTTAGCCAGCCTCTTGACTTTTATCATGTTTTGAGCAGTTCCACCATTACCGGAACCAGTTGCTACCCTTTATACCACTCGTTCCTCCAGGAGGAGTCATCTTTCAGCTCTTTTCTAACTCTCTAAACATGAAAAGATTGCCGAGGCCCTTGTCGTTTCGATCTCGTTAAAATGGACACGAATCGACATCTACCCAGTATACGTTTACCCCTTTTTCGAGCTGGGATAGATTGATTACGAAAAAGGAATACCCTAGCCTATCGCGACTAGGAGGTTTTCTCGGACATTGTTTTCTACCTTTTCGGATCTGAGGAACTATTTACGAAAAGGGACCTGTGGAGTTTACTTTTCTGCTGTCTTTTCAAACTCTCTAAACATGAAAAGACGCCGAGTTTTTCCTTTGTCAGACTCGTTAAACCCTGATGACATCGGATCCAGTCGAAATGACGTTCTCTGAGTTTCTCCTTCCTAGGACTCGTTAAATGCACTAGGATGGATTCGCCCGAAGGGCGGACTTATATTACAAGCATATGCTATCCCCTTCAAGCTTGTTATCAAAAATAATTGGGGTACTCGCCAGAAATGGTGGGGGAAAAATGGAACCATTATCATTGTCGTGTCGGCAGTATGTCGCTCTTGAACATGGCACTTGTCTGCATTCGTGTCGGGTTGGGGACATCTCATCTCATTTTTTCACTTGCTTCCGTGGGTTTGGATAATCCTTTTTGACCTCTCCTCTGCTCATTGCCTCGTCACCATGACCTCTGATCCGTTGATGTCAAATACTTCCATAACCACTATTTGTGCCGTTATATGTTCAAGAGAAGTTGACCTCTGCAAATATCAACCTCCCTCTGATTCTCATATGATCCTGATTCACAACAAAAACATCATGTTTCTCTGTCTCGTGTCGATGATGTGGGAAACATTATGGCCCACCTTCGATCAAGGTCACTTCCTGTCGACTTCAGCTCATTATCCAGGAAGCTGATCTAGAGACTCCCTTATGGTACCTTGGAGCCTGCATGCCTCAATGGCAGGTTCGTCACATTCGACGTGAGGTTTTCATCATTGGCCTCCGATCGAGTGATTCTACGGGTGTTCGACGCCAGCTCATTGATTCACATGCCGTAGATTGTACCTGTAGTACCTTGAGGGCCATCGTCATTATTGGTGGTTCCTCTCGCGTTTGTTAACAGCTTTCATCATTGGCTGGTAATCAGACGATGTTCTTGCATGTTCGACTTCAGCTCACATATTCGCATGCTTGAACTTGTACTTTGTTCGGGTCGAGATGGAGCGCAAGACCCTGGATTGTGTCTGTTGTAATCCAGGCTGCGATTTTGTGGATTATTATTTACATGACTTATTCACTGGATGGCTGCGACCATACCTGAGTCTATTTATCGATCCTCGCTGGGTGGCCTCGTCCATGCCTTGGATCTGGATTATTGTATACTCTGTTTTGGATGGCTGCGTCCATACCACATATACATCATGTACTTGAGATATCAGTTGTATTTCTCCACGCAGGTTTTCCGACGGTGGAGTTTCAGTTGGACACGTTCTCGTAAAGCATTTCACCCCTCTCTCTCTCTCGGGCCTCATGCTTTAGGGGGAATTTGTTACACAGTAATTTTTCATCGTCCCTACCAATCCCCATCCCGCACATTGGAGGGCCCATTCTGTGACCTGTGAGCAATGTCGTGCCTTGAAACCACTATCATTGCATTCCTCTAAATATGAGCTTCAATTGCCCTGAAGACATCTCCTTGCAAAAAACCATAAAAACATCCCTTTTTGCATTGGCGCGGGCAGCAAGTTCATCACTCGTGCCAATGAGGAAAATCCTACAAAGAGGCCGCACCAACTGGCGCTCTGTCCCAGAGTCGAAGTCGCGCCAGCCAATTTAAGGAGTGTTTTTTAAAATAAAATGGCGGAAGTTTCGTTTCAATAGACTCAGAAACTGTCATCTATCTTGAGTTGGGAGGTTTGGCTCCAGGAATTCCATGTAGGGGAAGTGGTTTGCCACCTCTCATGGAAGCTTCCTTGAAGATAGGGCCAATCCCACAATTATAGGGATCCCAACTCCCCTTCCTCCATATATAAAAGCTTGCCCATTTCCATTGCAAGCTAGTCTTGAAGTGCCCAAGTCTTGAATCTCCAAGTTCTCAAATTCCCAAGAGCCTTATGCTGCAAGAGCCCTCATTCTTCCCTTAAGGCCTAACTCAAGCAAGGAGACTATCGTCGAGAGACTCTAAGAGAGGCTTGTCCCATCCTTGGCAGGCTTTGCGAGACGTGTTCTACTGGAGACCCCTCCGAAGGAGACCTCAGCGTCAGAACATTGGTTGTACTCTCTTTCGATTGTTTATTAATGAATGACTACTGTTTATGGTTCCGCTCTGTCTTTCGTTTATGATAATGATGAGTTATATCCTTTCTGACTGATATATAGTTGCGTATTCTGGATTTTGTGCTTGTATTCGTATTGTTTCTTGCATGTGCAGGTGTCCATTCACGGAGATCGTGGGGATCGTGATCTGCCGAAGCTAAGGAACGTGAACACTGTCTCTTCTACGAATCATAGTGTTGGACTCCAGGTAGGCCTCCATCATTGGTCTGTTTATTCGCAATTAGGAACTTGCCCTGTAGCATTTGATGATTGTTGCTAGACCCGTTCTGGGCTAGTAGGGATCGCCTCTGTCCGCAGAGGGGATTTACCTCTTCAACAGAGTCCCACATTCACGCTTGGAATATGGCACAGGTGTGATTGGTTGAGAGAAATATTTGGTTCAACCCAATATATGGTTAGGTGGTACGTGGTGTTAGACTCCTATACCAATAGGTGTCATATTTCATGATTGACTTGATGGACTATGTAATATGTTCATACATTTTCTTGTTGCAAAGGTTTTCCATATTCTGAAAAAATCAAAAAATTTAAAAAATGTAAAGAGGGTATACCCTAAAAGAAAAATCAAAGGGTGAAAAGAATAAAAATGGCCCAAAAAAGTAAAAGAAAATGAACCCCACCAAAAGAAAGGCCAAGGAAAGTGTGCAAGTCTAAATGCCACTACTTTTTTCTCTTTTGTAATAAGTAAAATTGTGTGCAACTTGTATTTTATGCCACAATTTATGAACAGTCAAACAGTTTAAGCTTGGCTAGTTCATCTTTCAATTTTATGTTTTAGAGATAGAAAATAAAATCTGACCAAACTGTTTAATCTTGGCAAATAAGTAGATAGGTAGAGTAAATAAAAGGAGCTCAACAGTTTAATCTGAGCCCTTGGATATAATAAAGTTAGAATTAGATAGATTTCCATATGTAAAAGAAAAAGTTTGAAAAGGGTTTGCCAGTTTAAGTGCACCCTAATAAAGTGGAAAAAATGGTAGGGTAAAGTAGGTAGGGTAGGTAGATGTTGTTGCAGAATTACATGTGATGGATGATGGCTTTAGATGTGTTAAATCTTTTACTTTCATCACAAGTGCAAAGGCAGACAATACACTGGAAGAATTGCAAGCAAGACAAAGTCAGATTATTAACTTTCCCTTTCATTTTTCCCTAAAAATTTCACTAATTTCCCCTAAGTATTAAGGTATTTGAAAATTAGAGGGGCTCAAGGCATTTCCTTGCCTTTTGGAGGGACCGCACCCTCGGCTTAATAATTGGAAAAGCCTAAGTACTTAAAATCATTCATCATAACATTCATTCACCTCTAATAAATCTTTTCCTAAGTAAAATCCCATTTTACTTAGGAAAATCATGCAATATTTCATATAAGCATAAGTTAAAGACATTAACCTAATGCTTTACACTTAGCGCTTCATTTCATTTTCCATATTAATTTCTAATTTATTATTTAAATCCCTATAATAATGACCTTCTCCTATTATATATAACTCCTTTTTTATAAAATACCCAAAAACCCATTTATTATAATTTTAGTCAAAGGATTTAATCTCCACATGTTTGAATAAAACACCCCCATTTTTATTTTATTATTATTATTATTATTATTATTATTTTTCTTTGAATTGGACTAATTCTATTCATCAAAAATATGGTACAAGATGATACAATCAAGAGAGACAAAAAATCGGCAACCGGAAATGATAGGACTATCAACCTCGGATTCGGAGAAGGAGTGAGACAAGCAGGAGCTACAACATATGGCAGGAGGAAAAAAAGACTGACTTCTACCCAGAATGGGCAGAAGCCTCAACACGAAGCTTTTTCCCTTTCCTTTTTTTGACTTCGACCCAACCGTCCTGGGGTGAATGCACAATAACAACTTGAAGATTGGGGTTCACCACAGGGGGGCCCTCCTTTTCTGAATCAGAGGAGGAGGAGGAAATGTGGACGCGTTTCTGAGCGGTGGCTGTATCGGATGAAAGCACCGGACCATCGATGGGAGGGACCACGAAATGAGGTGCATGATCCAATTCTGCATCGCTATCTTCATCTTCAGAGCTAGAGGAATCAGAATCCACAACTGGAGGTGGAGAGCAAGGAGCCCATCGTTTGGACTTGGCCTTGGAGAGGTTGTCCTTTTTCTTTTTTGCCGGGAGAGAAGGGAAGGTGTTCAGCAGATGCCTTGATTGGTGGCAATGGCGGCAACGGAATGCAGTATTTTCGTAATCCAGTGTCTGGGTCCATACAAAGTCGTTTATCTTGAGATTGATTTGGTCTGGAAGCCCTTTGCTCAAATCTAACTCCGCACATATTCTGGCATATGTGTAGAGACCTTTGGTTTCCCGCCCGTAGTCTGCCATAATGAAACTGCCCAAGGTGTTGCCTATAGCTTTATAGACTGCAAAGTGCCATAAGTGGGCTGGTAAGTTTGGAAGCCTGATCCAAACAGGTGTCTTGGTAATGACTGCAGTTGCTGGATCAAAATCTGGGAACCAAGGAGTCAAGAAAAGCCCTGCTATGCCCATGAACCAAGGGCCTTCTTCTAACGCCTTTTCATAATGCTTGTTGTCGTCAAACAGAACGATGAAGTATCCTTTTGAACAGAAACTGATCTTACAATGATGAGTCCAGTTTGCATGGATCCATGCATAGAGATCCTTAGATCGTGGCCACAGACCGTTAAATCTGCAAATGATGGCCCTTTCTGCAAATTCTTGAAGCTGGTTTGCAAGCCCTTCATGGGTGAGTTCAACAGAGGGAACTTCCTCTATCTTGTCAACCAAAAAAGGCTTAGGTTTAAGGGCTTCCGGGGGTTTGGGGTTGTCCGAGTGAACTGCATCTTTGTAAGAGAAAGGAGGAGCAGATGAAGACTGTCCTGCTACACCTCCTCTCAAACGAAGGGTTAACACCACAGAGCTGTTTCTGGTAATGCTGTAAGAAGAGAGGGGAAAGAGGTCTTCAAGTTGTTTACCTTGAAAGAGAAGTCTCTAAAGGCCTGAAGGGATTCCAATCCGCCGTTCTAGATCCAGCTTGAGATCCAGCACCAAATCTGAAGGACTGACCCATTGCAGGATGGTACTGCTTGTAGGTTTTGAAAGTTGGATCTGAAAGGATTCAAAGAGGTGCCTAGATGCAGTGCCAAGGCCTCTTGTGCGTCCGAGAGCAAATCTTCCATGGCAATGATAGGGATGGGGGTTCTCCACTGCAAGCAAAACTGGCGAGTTCGAGAAGCAGAGCCGCTGCTTGCTGACGGCAGAGAAGAAATCTAAGGGAGCTTCAGGGTGGATCTTGTTCGCGATGCGGATAACTGTAAAGACCACGGCATTGGAGCCGTCTGGAACATTTGCATGGAGTGCTGCCTCCCAGACGGCGGCATCATCAATGCCAAAGAAAGATCTGTGCCGAAGCTTGCTAACCTGCCACTTCACCTCTGCAACGCAGATGATGTGAGTTGCCAGTATTGTTACCTCCGCAGGCAGATCTGGCAAGTTCGAGTGGCGGAACCACTGCAGGCTTGCTGCTGAGGTGAAATGTGTGGGATCTTCAGAGAAAGACTGATTTGCACTGTGAACAGCTGTGAAAGCGGCAGCATCGAAGCAGTCTGGGGGGAAGGCAGCGGCCCAGACGGCGGCATCGTCTTTTCCGTGGAAGGCCCCGTGCAAAAACTTGTAATCTTGCAGAATCAAGTCTGCATTCCGGCGCAGGAGCGGCAGGCGGCCAGCTCTTGGTGAAGCTGAGCCGGCGCAAACCAGAAGAGCCACACAACAAACCTTAGACGCTCTATACGCCATCTCTATCAATAAAACACCCCCATTATACTCCCTTTGACTAAAATATATCTTTAATATTAATCCCGCCCCCTATGGTAATCAGATTAATCTGATTTAATTACCATATAGTAGAAATACATTGAAAAATAGTTAAAACATGTTTTATTACGTGTTTTAAAACAAAAATAATCCTTCCCTTGTGTATTTTTTCCCCCGACTCCCTTTACCCAAGGTTAAAACTATGACCCTTGTTAAAATTCTCGATACACATCCCTTAACTGCAAGTCTTAACCTTGGTTAAATCCCAGTTTAAAACCTTTCCCGATCACTTTTCCGTGTTTTATAAAAGGAATAATTAACCCTCCAGGTTAATTAATAACTTAATTCACCAATAGAATCTCTCCCGGTGTGATTAATTCGGAATAAATTACGTCGGGCCCGCCCTATTAACCTCTTGTCATCTCCCTTTCTCGACAACCGTTCGATCAATCAATCAGAGATCAACGGTCATTATCAATATCGCTAGCCATCTGCGTCCGAATGATAACGCGCAATGGCCAAGCAGTTTTCTGGATCGTACAAAGCCACGCGTCATTCATCATATGGAATTGCTGCCCGTTCGCTCAAAACCGCCCTGTCCCAAAAGCGGTGCGATGGAAACCGCTTACCGCCTGCCCTCTGTGACGAATCCACCGTACTTGCTGACGTCATCAATAAAAAACCCGCCAAACTTTTGACTTTGCGAATAAAACAAACAGACCCATGTCATTTTCATTATGCTATGCAGTAATCAGTCTCCCGGGCAACGAATTTCGAATTTAATTGTCAAAGTTTGCCAACTGCTCCCGTGCTGAAGGAATTTGCATTCAAGCATCCAAAATTCATTTTCCATAGCTAATACCTATTCCAACCACTATTCATTCCCGAAAATAGGTATTTACCCAATTTCCTGCTAGAAATTTTGTGAAAAATATCCTTACATGAATTTTTGATTATATACTACAATAAGTCAAAGGTAAGAAGGATAAAAGGATGAATAAAGGTCAAAGTGTATCAGAGCAGTCAAAGAGTATCAGTTAAACGAAGCATCCAACACAGAATTACTGAAGAGGACAACATCAAGCCTAATCACAGGGCCTGCCTCCAGCACATTCTCAAAAGAAGGAAAGAGCACGGCATCAGTTATCATTTTTTCTTATCTACGAGACCATCTGTCTCTATTTTATTGTAATTTACTTATGAGTTATCCTAGATTATATCTCAAGTTGTTATGAGATATTTTTTGTAACTTTTTGTATAAATACTCCCTCAATTGGAGTATTCAGTGGTGGATTTTTTTTAGACTTTGCTGTAATATTGACCATTTGGAATAAAGTGCTATTGAAGAAATTTTGTGAAGCTAGCTGGATGAGGAATTGACGCGAAAGACTTTTTACAGGATTCATGTGTCAGACTACGGATCAATAAGTCATCTTTCTCTTGTGTTTTAAAGTCTTTATATCTGTTTATTATATCACTGTGTTTCATTTTTGAATGATTAATGAAAATGAATAAATCAGAAAGTGCTTAAGTGTAATATGATTTTAATCATTGTTATTCTAATTGTTTTCTTCTAAACTGGTTTAAATAGTGAATTCTTAATTGCTCCTGTTTCTCTAGTTTATGCATTTGATTATTTAGTAAAGAATACTTAAATGCTCTTTATTGATAATCACTCAATTTTCCGTCTTATAAATGTGTTGAAAGATTCTTAATTGCCTTTCATCCATTTAGATTCTGTTCCATTCACTTTAAGATTTATAATTTTTCTTTGTTTGATTATCTTGCCCTGTGAAACCATATTTTGCTAAGAGACTTAATCCAGTTAAGTTATCAATTTTTACTCCATAGCCCAATGGACTAAACTACTCAATCTTGCCCTCAGCTATTGAATTCCACCACCCAAATTCAATCAAAACCCTTGGACTTTATAACTAGCCTAATATCTTCTAAAACAAAGCTAAATTTTACAGAGAGAGCCCTCTTTGGGTACAGATTGGCTAGATTATGTACCTAAAAGTTGGCTTGTGGTTACCTCGAACCCCTTTCCTCTTCCCAACAACTTCAAGGAAAATCTGAGTGATAACATAGTGGCGACTCCACTGGGGAACTGAATAATTTTATTGTTACTGTGTTTACTTTATAAACTACAGACAGAGCCTGAAGTTATCCAGGTAGCCTTTGAACTGCTTTTGCTCTGCAATTGCATAGTAAATAAATGCTACTTCAGTCTATCTCCGGTCTAGTTTATGAACTGAACTTTGGTTTCAAACATTTGATCAGTTCCTCTAGTTAAATAAAATATTTAAGAAAATTTAAATCCAATATCTGAAACTTCTTAAAGAGATTATTGAAGTTGTATTATTCATTTCATTTAAACAAAAAACAAAAAAAACCAAAAATATCACTTAAGAAAGCTGGCTTCAGAAAGGGCTCGTTACACTAGGGCTAATCCTGATCCAAATCCACCGTCTGTGTTTGAAAATCCAAATCTGATTCCCAGAATTCTTAGAAGACAAGATAGTCAAGAAAGCTCTGGAAGTTCTCGACCTCTCTATAGATCTATATCATGTCGTGTGAAGTGGATCTATCTTGAGGACAAACCTTTCGACGAGCAGTTTGAAACATATTTATTTGTAAATTTTTCTGAATTTGAGTTGTCCAATTTGGTTCCAGACCCAGTATTTCTTGAAGATTTGCAATTTGAATTTGTTACTTCACATCTTGATAAAAATTTGCGAAATTCCATACAATCTAAGTTTACCTCTGAAGAAACTTCAAACATTTCTGTGATCACTTCTGCTTCTCCCAGTTCATCATCATTTCCCCAAACATCTCAACCTCAAACTACTCCTTCTACTCCTCCATCCACCACTCATAGAACAACCTCACCTGTTATCCCACTGCCTCTTCCAATGGCAAACATATATGCTCCCTTAAGGTTACCAGCTAATCTAAGGGCTATGCCTCAAGATTACCAAAGTAAAATCACTCCTTTTGATGGTTCTGGTACTTACACTGCACAACAGCATACTAAGAAGATGACCGATTATTTTGAAATTTATGAAATAGATGCTGATGATGTAAGAATGAGAATTTTTGTCCAAAGTCTTACTGGAGAAGTCAGAACCTGGTTCAGGGCTCTTCCTGCAAACAATGTTGCTTACTTACCAGCTCTTTATAGAACATTTTTAAACAGATGGGAAAAGAAGAAAGACCCTCTTCAGATCTTATCAGACTTTGGAAAACTAAAGAGACGACCAAATGAGACTGTGCAAGATTATGTCACCAGATTCAATGAAGCTTACAATGTTGTTCCCCAAAATCTTAGACCTCCTCCAGATTCAGTACTAATCAAATTCCCTGATGGATTTGATTCCGATATAGCATATCAGATTAGGGAAAGAGCTCCTCAAACTCTAGAAGAAATGAAAATTATAGTTGTTAGTGTTGAAGCTAACTTGATAGAGAAACGAGCTAGAGCTAGAGTTTAAAGAACAATGCCTGTAAACGAAGAACCCTCAACTTTTGAGAAGAAACTAGATGCTATTATCAAAGGAATGGAAAGGCTAGGAGATCGAGTAGAAACCATTGAAAAGAATAAAGCTCCTTGGGATGGTCAACCTAGCAATACTGTGAGAAATCCGAGCTTCAGAAGAAACCAAAATCAAAATACTGGAAAAACTGGTCCTAACCAAAATATTAGGCCCCCATTCCAGGAAAATTATGTAGAAGGTTCAACTTCTGAAGAACCAATTGAAGATGTTCAAATAAACAATGTCACTAAAGGTGAGAATGAACGAGAAATTTTCTTGACTCAAGAGGATCAAGAGGCTCATATTCTTAAGCAATTTCAAACCCAATCAGGAGAATCATTTGACTTTAAAGAAGGATATGATATAGCCATCTACGAAGTTCATAAACAATACAATTTGAAGAGCACAAGAGTTGATGTTCCAGAAGCAAGTAAACAGAAAACTATAAAACAACCCCTCAAAGGTAAAATAAATACCACCTCTGTAAATATTCTTTCCAGATCAAATCCTAACCCTGCCCACCCAATAATCGAAGATGTATCTGATACTCAATTGAATAATAGACAAATTTCCAATACTCTTCCTCCCAAAGGAAATGTAGAGGAACCTCTAGAAGTTGATTCAGAAACAACTTCAGCACACAACCCCACTCCTGAAAAGGAGAAAAACACTGAAAACACAGAAAAAGATAATCCAAATATTCGAAATAAAAGGACTCAAACTGAGAAACCTTTTAATTTGGAAGCTGAAGTAGGCAAATTAAAGATAGTTGTTCCATTGTCCGAATTAGCTAAACATGATGTCTACAGAAACCAAATTCATAAATCACTCAATATTACTGGAAGTGATGATTCAGTAAATGTTTTCGATGATAAACCTAGATTATTATTTGGCCCTGAAGTAAATGGAAAACCATAAAGTGGAGGAACTCCTCCATTTTATGTGAGTTTGAATATACATGATAAAATACTTCATAATGCCATGCTTGATTCTGGGGCATCTCACAATTTAATGCCCAAGGCTGTAATGGAAAGATTAAATCTAGACATCACCAGACCTTACAAAGATATTTTCTCTTTTGATTCAAGTCAGGTGAGATGTTTAGGATTAATTAAAGATTTGTGTGTTACATTGGTTCAATACCCTGCGAAAACCATTTTGATGGATATAGTAGTAGCAGACATTCCCCCAAAATATGGTATGCTATTGTCCAGATCCTAGGGTGTAAAACTCGGAGGATCTCTTCAATTATACATGTCATATGCTACTATTTCAGTATTCAGCCAACCTAAGAGACTATACAGAGAAACCTTGATGAAATATGTAGTCAGTAGTCAGGAGAAACCTGAAAATTTCCCTATCTATTCAGTACACTCTGATATGGACTCATTCATTCTCTATAATGCTGAAACTAATCTTCCCACTGAACTAGAAGCACCAACATCTGAACCAAAAGAAACTGAAAATAAATCTAGTGTTCAAATCCAAGAAATCTCTGAAGAAAAAGAAACATAAAAAACCCAAGAAAAACCTAAAGAAAGTAAAAAATCAGACCTCACTGTTAAGAAAGTTCCTGAAACTCCTAATGAAAATTATGTACATGAAATTATTTAGCATTTAGAATTTGATGGTTCAGTTAATAAGTTAGGAGCAGGAGCTGGAATTTGGATACATAACCTTGAAAATGATCACGCTGAAGGCCATGCTTACAGATTGAACTTTAAATGCAATAATAATATGGCAGAATATGAAGCTCTTTTGTTAGGGCTTAAACTTGTCAAAAATTTAGGAGCAATTAGAGTATCTGTCATAGGAGATCCTGATTTAATCATTCAACAGATCAAAGGTGAATTTTCGACAAAAGATCACAGACTAAGAGAATATAGAGGAACATTTGTAGAAATTCTCAATACTTTCCTGCAGGCTTAGCTTGCAAAAATCCCCAGAAAACAAAATTTGCATGCTCATAGTCTTGCAATGTTTGCTAGCACTTGTAAATTACCGTTTGAACCTAATCATCAGTTCACAGCTGAGATTAAACACAGACCAGCTATGCCAGAAAATTTGAAGAATTGGAAAGTGTTTGTAAATGACAACCAGATTAACAATTTTTTGACTTTAGAGAATGAATTTTCTAACAGTAGTATAGATGAAGATACAGTCAATGAATCTGATCAAATAAATGAACAAGAAACGAACATTTCAAAAGAAAATGCCACTCAAATACTTCATCCAACGAAATTCACCAAAAAAGACATGTAGGACCTCAAACAAATGGAGGTTGATGAGATTATAGAAGATGAATCTAAAATCATTAATCTGAAAGATAATCATTTACCTAAAGATTAACTCCTTTGGAAGATCTTTTTGACTCTAATGACATTCCACTAAAACCTAAAATGGAACCATTGAAAGCTGATATTGAGGAATACAATCTGGGAACTGAAGAAAATCCTAAAATAATAAAATTATCTAAATCTTTGCCTCTAGATCAAAAATCAAAATATGTTGAACTGATAAAAGAATTCCAGGATGTCTTTGCTTGGAGTTATGAAGATTTGAAGTCATATGATACATCTATAATTCAACATACAATACCTCTAAAACTAGATCAAAAACCATTTAAACAAAAACTCAGGAGAATTAACCCTGTATTGTTGCCTTCAATTGAAAAGGAAATCAAACAAATGTATGAAGCAGGGATAATAGCTCCAATTAGATTTTCAGAGTGGGTGTCTAATCTAGTCCCAACTAGGAAGAAAACTGGAGAGATTAGGTTGTGTGTTGATTTAAGAAATTTGAACAAGGTTTCTTTGAAGGATAATTATCCTTTGCCCAAAATGGATCACATTTTGCAAAGGGTAGTAGGTGCTTCAATGATTTCTCTTTTAGATGGGTTCTCAAGATACAACCAGATTCTGGTTCATCCCAATGACCAAGAAAAAATAGCTTTTACAACACCATGGGGTACCTTCAAGTACGTTAAAATGCCATTCGGGCTCAAAAATGCTGGAGCAACCTTCCAAAGAGCAATGGACATTGCATTTGCAAAAGAAATTCATGACTTTCTTGTTATATATCTGGATGATTTAACTGTTTTTTCCAAATCAGATCAACAACATTTGGAACATCTTAGAAAAGTCTTCATAAAATGCAGAAAGTATGGTATCTCTTTGAATCCAAAAAAGTCCTTATTTGGTCTTGAAGAAGGTAAACTTTTGGGTCATATTATTTCCAAAGATGGTATCAGAATTGATCCTGCTAGAATCGAAGCCATATTGCAGATACCTCATCCCAGAAATATCAAAGAACTGCAAGCTTTCATAGGAAAAATCAATTTTTTGAGAAGATTCATTTCTAGTTTAGCTGAATTAATTAGATTGCTTACTAACATGTTAAGAAAGGATTCGAGTATTAAATGGATAGTAGAAGCCAAGCAATCATTTGAAGATATTAAAATGGCTTTGACCAGAACACCAGTTTTTACCAATCCACAATTTGATAGAGACTTCATAATATTTTCATTTGCATCAGAACATACTGTAGCAGTTGTTTTATTACAAAAGGATGATCAAGGATGTGAAAAACCTATAGCCTTTTTTAGTAAAGCACTAAGAGATGCATCATTAAAATACAATATCATGGAAAAACAAGCTTTTTCTCTCATAAAAGCCATCAAAGATTTTAGAATCTATATATTGTATTCTCATGTGATAGCCTATGTACCAAATGCTGTTGTCAAGGACATCTTAACTCAAGATGGAATTGAGGGCAAAAGAGGTAAATGGATTGCTACCATATTAGAGTATGATATTGAGATAAAACCTACAAAACTGATAAAAGGACAGGGACTGGCTCAACTCATGACAGAAACAAATTTCCAAGCCCTGGATATTAATGAACTGGATAACGAATAGGAGATGACGACTCCACAAATCAGCCAGGCCTTCTTAGATTCACCTTGGTATGCTGATATAATTTATGTATTGTTAAACCTGCAGGCTCCTCCAGGGTTATCCAGAACGAAAAAGAGGTTTTTAAAAATGACATCTTTGAAGTATTGTATTTTAGATAATGTTCTCTTTTGGAAAAATCATGATGGTATTTTATTAAATTGTCTGTTAAAAGACGAAGCTGACAAGGCTCTCAATGAATTCCATGCAGGAGACTGTGGTGGACACCTTTATTGGAAATCAGATACAGATAAGATCCTAAGAGTCGGATTTTATTGGCCAACCTTGTTTTCTGATGTAAAGAGATTTGTCACTGCTTGCCATAAATGTCAAATTTTTGAAGGCAAGAGAAAACTATTACCTTTACCCTTGAAACCAATTTCCACTGAAAAACTTTTCCAACAATGGGGCCTGGATTTCATTGGAGAAATCCATCCTCCTTCTTCTGGCCAACACAGATGGATCCTCACTGCCACAGATTATTTTACTAAATGGATAGAAGCAATTCCTTCTAGACAAGCCAATGATTATCTGATTATAGGATTCCTAGAAACCAATATATTATCAATATTTGGTTGTCCTGAGAAAATTATAACGGATAATGCTGCAACCTTCAAATCTAAGAAAATGATAAGTTTCTGTAATAAATATCATATCACTCTAGGCCATTCCACAGCCTATTACCCTCAGGGTAATGGACTGGCTGAATCCTCCAATAAGAGTCTCATCAATATCATTAAGAAATTATTGGAGGAAAATAAGAAAAATTGGCACAAGAAACTTATAAATGCACTATGGGTAGACATAATCACCACCAAAAAATCTATTGGGACTAGTCCTTATGAATTAGTTTATGGTATTGAGGCTGTATTTCCCTCATCTTTAGGAGTTCCTGTTATGAAATTACTTCAAGAAGCTCAGGTTGAAACAAATGATATTCAAAGAAGAATAAATCAGACCATCAATTTGTAGCAGGCCAGAGAAGAAGTTTATCAAAGATCCCAAGTTTTACAGGAGAAACTAAAGAAATTTTTTGACAAAAGGACCAAGGCAGAAGACTTTCAATTGGGAGACAAAGTTTTGAGATGGGATTCCAGAAGAGAGGATAAGGGGAAACATGGGAAGTTTGATTTCCTATGGAAAAGACCTTACATCATTCATGCTTTACAAGGAAATAATACCTATTTTCTGAAAAACTTGGATGGAACATAGACTGAAGAAGGGCCAGTTAGTGGTCGAATGTTAAAACATTACTTTGATCCTATTTATTAGGACAACTTTGATTTTTAACATGTATATACTATATCCTTTGTAATGAATCATTTTGGATTGGATAGTAACATGCTGAAGTTGAAGCCCGAAGAGAAGGCCCTAAGCTTCATAAATGTTACTGTCATACATACAATAAAGCAACAAGCTGAAGAAGATTCCACGGTTCAGTCATAACTACTTTAAGGCTAACTGACCTGCTGTTCTTGACTTTTCACGAGGAAAAGCCATCCCCAAGTGGAGCCAGTGTTAGACTCATATACCAATAGGTGTCATATTTCATGATTGACTTGATGGACTATGTAATATGTTCATACCTTTTCTTGTTGCAAAGGTTTTCCATATTCTGAAAAAATCAAAAAATTTAAAAAATGTAAAGAGGGTATACCCTAAAAGAAAAATCAAAGGGTGAAAAGAATAAAAATGGCCCAAAAAAGTAAAAGAAAATGAACCCCACCAAAAGAAAGGCCAAGGAAAGTGTGCAAGCCTAAATGCCACTACTTTTTGCTCTTTTGTAATAAGTAAAATTGTGTGCAACTTGTATTTTATGCCACAATTTATGAACAGTCAAACAGTTTAAGCTTGGCTAGTTCATCTTTCAATTTTATGTTTTAGAGATAGAAAATAAAATCTGACCAAACTGTTTAATCTTGGCAGATAAGTAGATAGGTAGAGTAAATAAAAGGAGCTCAACAGTTTAATTTGAGCCCTTGGATTTAATAAGGTTAGAATTAGATAGATTTCCATATGTAAAAGAAAAAGTTTGAAAAGGGTTTGCCAGTTTAAGTGCACCCTAATAAAGAGGAAAAAATGGTAGGGTAGGTAGATGTTGTTGCATAATTACATGTGATGGATGATGGCTTTAGATGTGTTAAATCTTTTACTTTCATCACAAGTGCAAAGGCAGACAATACACTGGAAGAATTGCAAGCAAGACAAAGTCAGATTATTAACTTCCCCTTTCATTTTTCCCTAAAAAATTCACTAATTTCCCCTAAGTATTAAGGTATTTGAAAATTAGAGGGGCTCAAGGCATTTCCTTGACTTTTGGAGGGACCGTACCCTCCGCCCAATAATTTGAAAAGCCTAAGTACTTAAAATCATTCATCATAACATTCATTCACCTCTAAGAAATCTTTTCCTAAGTAAAATCCCATTTTACTTAGGAAAATCATGCAATATTTCATAAAAACCCTATTTCATATAAGCATAAGTTAAAGACATTAACCTAATGCTTTACACTTAGCGCTTCATTTCATTTTCCATATTAATTTCTAATTTATTATTTAAATCCCTATAATAATGACCTTCTCCTATTATATATAACTCCTTTTTTATAAAATACCCAAAAACCCATTTATTATAATTTTAGTCAAAGTATTTAATCCCCACATGTTTGAATAAAACACCCCCATTATACTCCCTTTGACTAAAATATATCTTTAATATTAATCTCTCCCCCTATGGTAATTAGATTAATCTGATTTAATTACCATATAATAGAAATACATTGAAAAACAGTTAAAACATGTTTTATTACGTGTTTTAAAACAAAAATAATCCTTCCCTTGTGTATTTTTTTCCCCCGACTCCCTTTACCCAAGGTTAAAACTATGACCCTTGTTAAAATTCCCGATACACATCCCTTAACTGCAAGTCTTAACCTTGGTTAAATCCCAGTTTAAAACCTTTCCCGATCACTTTTCTGTGTTTTATAAAAGGATTAATTAACCCTCCAGGTTAATTAATAACTTAATTCACCAATAGAATATCTCTCGATGTGATTAATTCGGAATAAATTATGTCGGACCCGCCCTATTAATCTCCTGTCATCTCCCTTTCCCGACAACCGTTCGATCAATCAATCGGAGATCAACGGTTATTATTAATATCGCTAGCCATCCGCGTCCGAATGATAACGCGCGATGGCCAAGCGGTTTTCTGGATCGTACAAAGCCACACGTCATTCATCGTATGGAATCGCTGCCCGTTTGCTCAAAACTGCCCTATCCCAAAAGCGGTGAGATGGAAACCGCTTACCACCTGCCCTCTGTGACGAATCCACTGTACTTGCTGACGTCATCAATAAAAAACCCGCCAACCTTTTGACTTTGCGAATAAAACAAACATACCCATGTCATTTTCATTATCCTATGCAGTAATCAGTCTCCTGGGCAACGAATTTCGAATTTAACTGTCAAAGTTTGCCAACTGCTCCCGTGCTGAAGGAATTTGCATTCAAGCATCCATAATTCATCTGCCATAGCTAATACCTGTTTCAACCACTATTCATTCCCGAAAACAGGTATTTACCCAATTTCCTGCTAGAAATTTTGTAAAAAATATCCTTACATGAATTTTTGATTATATACTACAATAATTCAAAGGTAAGAAGGATAAAAGGATGAATAAAGGTCAAAGTGTATCAGAGCAGTCAAAGAGTATCAGTTAAACGAAGCATCCAACACAGAATTACTGAAGAGGACAGCATCAAGCCTAATCATAGGGCCTGCCTCCAGCACATTCTCAAAAGAAGGAAACATCACGACATCAGTTATCATTTTTTCTTATCTACGAGACCATCTGTCTCTATTTTATTGTAATTTACTTATGAATCATCCTAGATTATATGTCAAGTTGTTATGAGATATTTTTTGTAACTTTTTGTATAAATACTCCCTCAATCGGAGTATTCAGTGGTGGATTTTTTAAGACTTTGCTGTAATATTGACTATTTGGAATAAAGTGCTATTGGAGAAATTTTGTGAAGCTAGCTGGATGAGGAATTGATGCGAAAGACTTTTTATAGGATTCATGTGTCAGACTACGGATCAATAAGTCATCTTTCTCTTGTGTTTTAAAGTCTTTATATCTGTTTATTATATCACTGTGTTTCATTTCTGAATGATTAATGAAAAGGAATAAATCAGAAAGTGCTTAAGTGTAATATGATTTTAATCATTGTTATTCTAAATGTTTTCTTCTAAACTGGTGTAAACAGTGAATTCTTAATTGCTCCTGTTTCTCTAGTTTATGCATTTGATTATTTAGTAAAGAATACTTAAATGTTATTTATTGATAATCACTCAATTTTCCCTCTTATAAATGTGTTGAAAGATTCTTAATTGCCTTTCATCCATTTAGATTCCGTTCCCTTCACTTTAAGATTTATAATTGTTCTTTGTTTGATTATCTTGCCCTGTGAAACCATCTTTTGCTAAGAGACTTAATCCAGTTAAGTTATCCTTTTTGACTCCATAGCCCAATGGACTAAACTACTCAATCTTGCCCTCAACTATTGAATTCCACCACCCAAATTCAATCAAAACCCTTGGACTTTGTAACTAGCCTAATATCTTCTACAACAAAACTAAATTTTATAGAGAGAGCCCTCTTTGGGTACATATTGACTATATTCTATACCTAAAAGTTGTTTTGTGGTTACCTCAGACCCCTTTCCTCTTCCCAACAACTTCAAGGAAAATCTGAGTGATAACACATGGAAGTCCCTAACTTGGTTGGCTTTTGCATATGTTAATAATAACTCTTTTCCTCTTTTATTTCATGAGTAATTATACTTGTTATTATGTGGCTTTAATGGTTGTTCTATCATTGTTTTTATTTTGTTTATATGTTGGTTATAAGCATGGCTTCATGACAGATCCTAGTTATGGCTCTTATCATATTTTGATTGGTAAATGAATGGTTATTAAATGCATGACCTAATAGATCTTATTACAACTATTATGAGAGGGCATTAGACCTTCTTGGTGATTCTCATATAAGTATCAAACACCTATGTTCATATATGCATTCATGACCTCTAAATTACATGTTCACAATGTGTTTGACGAAATGTTTTTCACGGTTAGGCATGGTTAGGTTAATTCCTTGATCAAGCTTTGTGTTAAAGTCTTTGTCGTTGTGTCATTTATTTTGGAAAATTTCATCAAGTTTTGGGCAATGAACTAGAGTCTAGCCGTGAAAAGGTGGCACAAATTCTGCAATTGCAGACATAGAATTGGGAAATTGGGACTATAGTCACTCCCTTGCAGGCTTATGCATGTGACTAGAGGTCTACAGTCGCATGGATGCAGGCTTATGCATGCGACTGGGAGTTCAGGTCAACGAAAAAGAAATATGACTGGGTTTGGGCACCTCAAGGGGTGGTTTACCTCTTGGGGGTCTTGTAGCTCCCGAGGAAGGTCATTAAAGTTTCGGTTTGTCAATTCTACTTCCTTAATTTTACTTAGGAGGTTGAGTCATGTCATAGTAGCCCTTAGCTCATTTTTACCCTGGCAGGTCGGTTAAAGTGGGTAAATATGGGAGGAGGCATTACAGGGTGGTATCAAAGCAGGTTTCCTTCTCTTCGGGTGATATCTTATACCAATTACATATTTGTATAAGAGCTTCTAGGTTCAAACACTTGGACTGGACCCTAGGTGCATGTTGTTGTGCATGCATAGTAGGTAAGAAATGTATTATGATAGTAATTATTGCAATTTGTGTCATCATGATGTTAATGTGTTGGGTGAGATAGAGCAAGAGAAGCATATTACTAGAGTGAGGTTGCAACACTATACCTCAAGGTAACAACATATCGTCGTACAAGTTTTTATGTTGGGCATGCAAGTATGTTGGTTAATGATTGTTATAAGAATTATGGTTATATGCGCGCATGTGATTCTTTTGTTGTTATGGCTACATGCATGATAAATGTTAATTGATCACTGCGGTCATAAGCACATGTGTCAGATAGTCACGAATGGTAGTAACTTGTTGTTGTATGCATTTCGTTCACACACATGAGGATTATGGTCATTACATTTAAGATTTTGATGTTATATGTGTCGTGCTAACCCAAATTAGCATGTGCAGATGGTTATGGTTATGATATTCAAGTATGAGTTGATATATTTGTGATATTGCGTCATATTAATCTGGTCTGACTTGTGCAAATGTGATAACCTACCCTTAGATACATTGAGGTATGAGTTTGATTATGTCACCTCTTTGGTTTATCTAACATGGTATGTTTACAAGTTTTTTGAAGGTTTGATTAATTGCATGATATGAGTATGTGCTTGTAAGATTGAATGATGGAATGATCTTGCTTTAAGACAATTGTACTAACACAATATGCACTGAGACAAGTAATATGTACTTAAGTGAAAGTGTGTCTTAGTTGTAGTATTATGACTGATGAATGTGAGTTTATTATGATGTGTTTTTTAATGTTGTTAAAGGCTGATTTCAAATTAATAGACATTATGTCTTGATCTTTGGAGCATGTGGCTAACATGTGTGAACAGTTGAAGGGAAACATGCTTAGTATTAGCATGACCAGGTGTTGAGCCCCAAAGATGTCCTTTTATTTCACCAAATTTCACTTCATTTCCTTTGTCCTTTATCAATTATAAGCTTAAAAGATCAATAGGATTTATTAAAGTCACTTTAAGAATGCATACAATGACTGACTTGCTATACTTTTATGGTTTTGTTGTCGTAGTGATTTTTTACTAGACTTAGCTACATAATGCAGCCATTCTGTAGCTAGTCGCATATTCCGCAGCTATCTTCATGTTCACACAGGTTACAAGTGTCACTCAAAGGAAAAATGCATATGGTTGAATTCCAGAACTCACCTACATCATTCCTTGCCCTTTACGAAGTCTGAGTAAAAATCTGCAAGTGGTTATGTACGTGGAGGAAACCAAAACTAAGAAGTAGACTTCTACCAGGACAAGGACTCTACAGATGTCTTCAGCAAGGAACGCGGCCTCAAATAGAAGTTCTAATTCGATTTTAATGAAAAAGACACCTATCCCTATTTCTTCTCAATGACAATTATGTATTTTTCTTATAAGAATAACTCGGGGAACCAAGATACAGTTAGCTAGTTGATGTTTTGTTGTTAAGTTGTCCAAGACTGTAATACTCTGTTTTTTTGGAGCGTTTTCTTTTAATGAAAGAAGTACCACTTTAAAGCATGATCTGAAGTAATCTTGAGGAGATTCGTGTGCTAATCCGACGGTAGAGGGCCCCTACTGTCCGAAAGGCTTTGTGCATATTTTTTTAGATAAGTAACTTTAGCTCTGTTCGTTCTTAATTTAGGCAATTTTATGAACTTCATGTTTTATGCTTACTTACATCGAATAGTGCAGTCAATCTCGTTCTCATGAATTGTTCCAAAATATCACTAACATTGAATGAGATAGAGCTATAGTATTTCGAAGGCTAATTGCATATTAGTTTAGTTCTGTTCATTGCATTTCAAGTTTTATTAGCTAGTTGTATTCTAGTTCTGTTAAATTCGACTTTAAGGCCTTCATTATTTACAAACTTCTCTTGTTCTTAATCTCTTCCAACACATTATTATCATATGGACAAGAATTAGTAATATCATTTTGAGGTCTTGACTGTTTTGCAATTTCTCATAATTTTACAAACAACCTTTTTCCAAAGCTATTCCAGGAGATCTCTAACCCTTGAATGAGGCTTAATAGTAACATTTTGAGTTGCAAAATGGGTAAATTTTAGTGTCATAAGTTAAATTAGCATAGAGTTCCTTACTATGTTTCAGATAATCTTTTCCCAATGTGTTCCAACAAATTTCTAACTATGGATGAGATTTTCTCTGTGATATTGTAAGTTGTTGTTTACTTAAAAGAACCTCATTGCATCAAACTTATCCTTTTCTCAAGCTGTTCCAACATATCTCTAATGAAATGAGTTGGACTGAGTTCATGTTATGAGTTATTTTTCTTGTCAAATTTTGCAATCTATGAATTAGCCTTTTCTGTTCTTAGGTGCCATACATAGTTTAGAGTAGATTTTGTTCTGTTTTAGCGTGACCAATAAAAGGGGATATATCTCAGCTCACATTACCTTAAATAGCTAAATTATGTATCAAGAGGGAAATATAAAACTGTAAAAGGACCAAGAGACCCTACTCTTGCAAGGGCAAGTAAGTCTGCTTCTGGGACAGTAAGTAGGGAAGAAATAGGACATATGCTTGATGAATTCAAATCTGACATTTTAGGGAGTCTTAGTGAGCAAATAGACACCCTCAAGTTACAAAACAAGCAAAAAGCTGAATCTGATGCCTTAGCAATCTTTTGTCCCAAATGTAGAAAGAAACATGCCTTGAGAGAGTGCCCTTTGGATGCAAAAGTAGTAGAGACTTGTGTAATTTGTTCAGAAAAACATGATACCAAGAGTTGTCCTTCACTTCCTGGTCTTAAAGCTATCTTTCAAGAAGAAACCCCTACAAATTCCACAGAATCTCTCAATTTTGTCTCTAGAAGGCCTTGGCAAGGACCTCAAACACAAGGATTCCATGATCAGTTGTATAATCAACCCCCACCAAATTTGAATTCTTGGCAGCAACCTTGGCCCTAATTTCAAAATCAATCTCAAACTTGGGCACAAGGAGCACAAAATCCCTATGGAAGATACTCTTAGTACTATCAATATCCACCATATCCAAATTTCCCTCCTCAACAAAATCTTCAACAAAATCCTCCACAAAATATTCAAAATCCACAACATCAAAATCCACCACTTCCATTACCATTTACTCAGAAAACAAGTCAGTTACCTGCCCAACCCATACCAAACCCCAACAATAAAAATCCTCAGAACACATACATGATAGAAGGCCAACAGTTTCCAACCTATTTGATTACTCCTTTAGACCTTAATGATGTTCAACTTAGGTCTGGAAGAATACTTGAAAAGAAGATACCTTCTGTAATCATACAAGAGCAAAACAACTTTGAGGAAGATTCTCTACGGGTAAATAAAAGTCTTTAAGAGAGCACACCTTTTCAAGACCCAAATATTGAAAAATAAAACAAAAAGAACCAATAATTTCAACTCCTATATTAGAGCAGCAATCAACATCTACCTTTACACCTCCCTTTCCAGAAAGATTACAAATTGATAGGGGTGTAGAAAAAAAAATTATGGTGCCTAATTATGATTTCCTAGATGAGCTGAGAAATGTTTGTATTAAGATCCCATTATTACAAGCTATCAAGGAGATCCCAATTTTAGCAAAAACAATAAAGGAGTTGAGCATGAAAAAAACAGGAAAAAGAATCAAAGAGACAAAGAAAATTCAACTGGCAGGAAAAATAATAGATATTATCATGGGTAAGATTGCCATTCCAAAGTATCTAGACCCAGGAAATCCAATTGTTAAAATACACATCAATAGAACTGAGATCCAAAACACACTTATTGATTTAGGAGCAACAATCAATATCATGAGTAGACAAATCATGGATAAACTAAAACTTCCTAATCTTCTTTTTACACCTACATTATTACAATTAGCAGAAAGATCTGTGATCAAACCTGATGGGGTAATAGAAGACATTCCAGTATCCCTAGATTCTTGGGAGTATCCTGTGGATTTTATGATCCTAACTCCTAAGAATAATCTAGGAGGGCATCCTATTATATTAGGGAGACCTTGGTTAGCTATAGCTGATGCTTTCATTAGCTGTAGATCTAGTGATATGTACATCTCTGATGGTAGTTCAACCAAGAAATTTACCTTGTATCCTCCAGCAAAGACAATTACAGAATTAGATGATACTCAGTGGATTGAGGATGAAGAAGACTTACAACCTCTCTTCACAATTTCAGAAATTAGTGAAGATAGCCAGATTCTAAATACCTTAGAAAATTTTGAATCCTCTTCGGAATACAAACATGAAAAATTTAAAGAAGAATCCAACATTGAGTTTTTATCATCAAGACATATGTCTCTTTATTCCATGGATAAATTTGGCAGCTCTGTAATTGAGATATTTCCAGGTAAAACTTTAAACATAAACAAGAACCTAGAGAAATCTCAACAAGAAAATCTAGTCAAGATATTACAGAGACATTCTTCTACATATGCATGGGAGTACATTGATATGAAAGGGATAAGCCCTAAGACTTGCACTCATCACATCTACATAGAGGAAAATTGTAAACCAATCAGACAACCTCAGAGATGGATGAATCCAAACCTTAGGGAGATTGTTAAAGAAGAATTGCAGAAATTGTTAAATGTTAACTTTATCTATCCCATTTCAGATAGTCAGTGGGTTTCTCCTTTGGTAATTGTGCCAAAGAAAAATGGTAAATGGAGGGTATGTATTTACTACCGGGAATTAAACAAAGCTACTCTTAAAGATCATTTTCCCCTACCTTTCATAGATCAGGTGTTAGATACATTAGCTGGCAAAAAGTACTTCTCATTTTTAGATGGGTTTAGTGGTTATAATCAAATTCAAGTAGCACTTGAACATCAAGACAAAACCATATTTACCTGTCCTTGGGGTACCTATGCTTACCGAGTATTACCATTTGGACTATGCAATGCACCTGCAACATTTCAAAGGGCAGTACTAGGACTATTTTCAGATCTAATACATGATTGTGTAGAGGTATATATGGATGATTTCACAGTCTATGGAGACACATTTGAAGAAGCCTTAGCAAACTTGGAAAAAGTTTTAAAGAGATGTAAAGAAGCAAATCTTTCATTAAGTCATGAGAAGTGTTTTATGATGTTTACTGAAGGAATTGTTTTGGGGCATCACATTTCAGGGGATGGGATTAGAGTTGATGAGTCAAAAGTTGAAGTCATCTCTAACTTATCTGTTCCAAGTTGTCAAAAAGATGTTAGGAGTTTTCTAGGATTTACAGGATATTATTGAAGGTTTATAGAAAACTTCACCAAGATAGCATCTCCACTTTTCAAATTACTTACCAAGGTCTGTGAATTCAAATGGAATCCTGATTGCCTTTGAGACCCTGAAAACAAAAATCTCTGAAACACCTATTTTAAGGGGACCTAACTGGAAATTACCTTTTCATATTTCAACAGATGCCTCGGATACAACTCTAGGAGCAGTATTAGGACAAAAAGACCTGATTCCATATGCCATCTACTATACTAGTAAAAATTTGACTCCTTTAGAGTTAAATTATACTGTAACTGAAAAAGAGTTCTTAGCTATTGTTCATGCCATAAATAAATTCAGACACTATATAACAGGCTATGAAACTTTTGTTCACATAGATCACTCTGCAATTAAATATCTAATGAACAAATCAATTACTAATGGAATAGTCATAAGATGGTTATTGCTTTTACATGAATTCAACATTACCATTCTAGATAGGCCTGGGAAACAAAATACAGTAGCTGATTTCCCATCTAGACTCCAAAACATTAAAGACAATACTCCAGTTGAAGATCAATTCCCTGATGAATATCTTTTTGCAATTTCTACTCAAACTCCTTGGTTTGCTGACATTGCTAATTATTTAGTTTCAGGGAAATTTCCTTCAATAATGAATGCAAGAGACAAAAGAAAGATCATTTATGACAGTGCAAAATAGTAATGGGTTGCTAATGAGTTATACAAAACAGGTCCAAATTTTATCATTAGGAGATGTGTTCGAGAAAATGAGATGCCTGAGATCCTCAAGGCATGTCATGATGAACCTTGTGGTGGACACTTTGCTGATAAAAGGACAGCTTATAAGGTCCTTCATTTAGGATAATATTGGCCATCCCTTTTTAAAGATGCTAAATAGTATTTCAAAAGGTGTGACAACTGCCAAAGGGTAGGGAAACCCTCTCCTTCAGGTGAGATGCCATTGCAGCCTCAGGTACATATTGAACCTTTTGAGAAATGGGCTTTAGATTTTGTAGGACCTATTAGTCCTCCATCAAGACAAAAGAAATATATATTAGTTTGCACTGATTATGTTACCAAATGGATAGAGGCCAAACCATTACTTTCTGCTACTGAAGAATCTGTAGTTAATTTTCTTTTTGAGGATATTTTTACTCGTTTTGGTGTCCCAAGAGAAATTGTTACAGATCAAGGAGCTCAATTCACATCAAGGCTAGTGGAAAAAATGATGGAGAGGTACAAAATCAGACACAGAAAATCTACTCCCTATCATCCACAAGAAAATGGTCAAGTGGAATCTACTAATAAGGTCATTGAAGGGATCCTAACAAACACTGTTCATTTACATAGAAGAGATTGGGCAGACAGGCTTCTTGAAGCCTTGTGGGCCTATAGAACTACATGGAGAAGCACAACAGGTCATACTCCTTATGAACTTGTTTATGGAAAACAATTCTTGTTTCCCATAGAGTTTCAGATTCAAACTTTTAAAATGGAAGTCCAGCTAGGACTTGATCTAACAGAAGCACAAAAGCATAGGTTGGAGCAGATTAATGAATTGGATGAGATCAGACAGGATGCAGTCCAGAGAACAAATATAGTCCAACAGCAAAAGACTAGATGGCATGATAAGTACATTACAGAAAATAAATTCAAAGAAGGTGACTGGGCCCTCTTGTTTGATTCAAAGTTCAAAGATTTTCAAGGTAAATTCCAAACACATTGGCTTGGGCCATATGAAATTGTGAAATTTTTTGACAATGGAGCAATAAAAATCAGGACAATAGATGAAGAGAAGGTCACTTTTCTTGTAAATGGTCATAGATTGAAGTTGTATCATAAGCCACTTTCAAGAGAAGAATTTGTCAAGAGATTCCAGGAGAACAGTGATGTGAAGTAATGAAGAACAATCCTTCTTATTCATCAACTTAATTGAATTTTTTGAAATCAGATGCATAAAAAAAAAAAAGAAAAGAAAAAGAAAAAAGAAAAGAAAAGTATAAACATGAAAACTAATAATTGATTAGCATGTTTATACAGAAAATATAAAGTGAAAATCAGAATCCTTCTGACACTTTAACTTTCCAAAATTGTTTTTTTCCTGCAAACAACTATCATAAAATCATAAGTGCAGGCCCATTTTATATACCATATTCCACTTATGATCCATTTCACTCTATCATGTCTCACTTCATTCATATTTCATTCATTCCATTCATCCATGCTTCATTCACTCCATTCCATGGTCCACCTCATTTTCATTTCAGATTTTTAAATTTGATCTCTTTCTGCAATTGAGTATTACAAATAATAAGTTGCAGGCCAGTTTTCATATTTCATTCCACTTTACATCTATGATCCATTTCATTCCATTATATTTCACTTCACTCATGCTCCATTCCACCATATTTCATGATCCAGTTTATTTCATTTCATACTACACTCCATCCATGTTTCAAATCATTTCATTCCATCTTTCAAAGCTTTTACAAGTATATTCTGCAGCCAGACATTCTGCAGCCAGATATCCTGCAGGCAACTATCCAACAACCACTTGTTCAGCAGAAAATTGATCCTGCACACGTATGTCAACAAGCAAAATCAAAGGGATTATGAGGACTAAAAGATCAATGATTTTCAAAGGAAGAAAAAGCATATTAAAACCACAAAAATCAAAGGAAGGGCTAAGGTAAAATTGTCAAATTATTATGATAACAGATTATGAAAGTTTTAGTATAGTTAAGTCATATGTATATTTCATAAAGTTATTTTGATTATTCGTATTGATCAAGCCTATCAAGCCTATCATAAAACCTTTGGACAAATCCCTTCCATTTCGCCATATCAAATCATCATTTATTAAAACTTAACAGTTATTACTTGAGGTGACCTATTAGGTCACGTCACTAACCCGAAGTATTCAGTGATGATTTTAAAATTCTCACGAGATTTCTCCGCGGTCTTTCACTCCATGACAACTCTCAAACTCATTTAATCGTGTAAATTCACCCTCAACATATTCCACTCATTCCATAACCACTTCATGTCATTTTTCCGTAGCCAACTCCTAGCCAATTATGGTCTGCAGAAACAGAGAAGTCATCTTTGGGGTGAAAACGACTCTTTACAGCCATTTTTACCGTGAATAGAAGAGAAATAATGGAGCAGTAAATTGAAGGTTGAGAAAAGAAGCCATGGGTCTCATTGTAAGGTCAAAACCAGTCAGAACCAAATACTTAGAGGGTTACCCACAGATTAGAGAGATGCTACAGCAGGTTGGGTGGTTACAGTTTTTGGAAAATTTCAATGGTTTTCATAAGGAGGTAACCAAGACATTTGCCCAGTCATTCAACAGATCAGAAGTTGAAATAGGTGATGTCAAATTCACTATCACAGAATCCTTCATTGCAAAAGCAGCAAAATTACCAAGGCAAGGTGAACGATGGTTCAAAAACAAGGAATTTCACAATGAGGCATGGAGGCAGATGCTCAAAACACCAGATATGGCTATCTCAGTTTTCAAGAAAGGCATTCCTAATTCAGCCTTAAAGAATAAGTGGAAAAATATGTTGTTAATTCTGC
Source organism: Pinus albicaulis (assembly GCA_034641835.2). NCBI lineage: Eukaryota > Viridiplantae > Streptophyta > Pinopsida > Pinales > Pinaceae > Pinus > Pinus albicaulis. The sequence goes on from CM076583.1 coordinate 306,728,610, forward strand.
AAAAGTTTATAACTTGTGAAAGAAGGTTTGACACCCTATATGTTTATCATATTTGGCTTATGATGCATTTCCTAGATGAAGAAATCAATTTACCCTTTTTCTTACTCCATAGCCTAAAGAGGATGGCCTCTAATGTACAAAAAAGGGTTCAATTCTTAGAAACCACCTTGTATCACCATGGCCTAGTTAAAATCTTAATTGAGCATCATTTGAGAAAGGTGGGAGACAATTGGGATGAGTTCCTCTTGAGGAATCACTTTGAAGAACCTAAGGAAACTCCATCTGAAGGTAAAATTGCAAGAAGAAGTAGGAGAGGGAAAATTTCCAAATCTGCTGAAATTAAAACTGGTAAATCCATACAAGAGGACAGTGAGGAGATTATCTCTGAAAAATTGGCTGAAATCAAGAAACGGCTTAAAAATGAGAAGATAATAAGAAAGTATGCCAGGGAGAGAGGTGAGGGACCATCTAAACTAAGAAGAAGCCATAGGCTTAGAGGCATATTGAAGAAAACAGGGGTTAAGCAAACGTGAATCATAAATATTGAGGATGAAGAGACACCAACTGATAGATCTCCTGAGTACCAGTACGAAGAGGATCTTGATAGAGGAACTGCGGAGGTAGACCTAGCACAACAACAAATCTATAATTATATTGAGTCATTGGAAAAGAGAGCCTCAAAAAACAGAGGAAGAACTCCTAGCCCACAAGAGTCTTCCATTGAAGTGCTGAGAAGAGATAAATATGAACTGGAAGTACTTTATAGGCACATAAAAAATGAAAATGAAATTTTAAGGGAACAAGTTAAGCTGAAAAGTAACATGAACACAACTCTCTCTCTGCAAATGGAAAAATTATACAAGGCTAGTGAGAAGCTGAAGAAGAAAAATAAAAAGTTGAGAATGACACTTATAAACCTGAGGTTCAAATTGGTCATAAGGAAGCCTAGGATGCCATTGAACATCAGGCAAAGCAGAAAAATGAAGTTAGATGTCCTAGCAGAAGTTTCAGAATACATGGATTGATTGCATGAGGACATGCAAAAGCTTTGCAGTGGGGGTATGTTGAGCCCCAAAGATGTCCTTTTCTTTCACCAAATTTCACTTCATTTCCTTTTTCCTTTATCAATTATAGGCTTAAAAGATCAATAGGATTTATTAAAGTCACTTTAAGAATGCATACAATGACTGACTTGCTATACTTTTATGGTTTTGTTGTCGTAGTGATTTTTGACTAGACTTAGCTACAAAATGCAGCCATTCTGTAGCTAGTCGCATATTCTGCAGCTATCTTCATGTTCACACAGGTTACAGGTGTCACTCAAAGGAAAAACGCATATGGTTGAATTCCAGAACTCACCTACATCATTCCTTTCCCTCTACGAAGTCTGGGCAAAAATTTGCAAGTGGTTATGCACGTGGAGGAAACCAAAACTAAGAAGTAGAATTCTACCAGGACAAGGACTCTACAGATGTCTTCAGCAAGGAACGAGGCCTCAAACAGGAGTTCTAATTCGATTTTAATTGAAAAAGACACCTATCCCTATTTCTTCTCAATGGCAGTTATGTATTTTTCTTATAAGAATAACTCGGGGAACCGAGAGACAATTAGCTAGTTGATGTTTTGTTGTTAAGTTGTCCAAGACTGTAATACTCTGTTTTTTTGGAGTGTTTTCCTTTAATGAAAGAAGTACCACTTTAATGCATGATCTGAAGTAATCTTGAGGAGATTCGTGTGCTAATCCGACGGTAGAGGGCCCCTACTGTCCGAAAGGCTTTGTGCATATTTTTTTAGATAAGTAACTTTAGCTCTGTTTTGTTCTTAATTTAGGCAGTTTTCTGAACTTCATGTTTTATGCTTACTTACATCGAATAGTGCAGTCAATATTGTTCTCATGAATTGTTCCAAAATATCACTAACACTGAATGAGATAGAGTTGTAGTATTTCGAAGGCTAATTGCGTATTAGTTCAGTTCTGTTCATTACATTTCAAGTTTTATTAGCTAGTTGTATTCTAGTTCTGTTAAATTCGACTTAAAGGCCTTCATTATTTACAAAATGCTCTTGTTTTTAGTCTCTTCTAACACATTATTATCATATGGACAAGAATTAGTAATATCATTTTGAGGTCTTGACTGTTTTGCAATTTCTCATAATTTCACAAACAACATTTTTCCAAAGCTATTCCAAGAGATCTCTAACCCTTGAATGAGGCTTAATAGTAACATTTTGAGTTGCAGAATGGGTAAATTTTAGTGTCATAAGTTAAATTAGCATAGAGTTCCTTACTATGTTGTAGATATTCTTTTCCCAATGTGTTCCAACAAATTTCTAACTATGGATGAGATTTTCTCTGTGAGATTGTAAGTTGTTTTTTACTTAAAAGAACCTCATTGCATCAAACTTATCCTTTTCTCAAGTTGTTCCAACATATCTCTAATGAAATGAATTGGACTGAGTTCATGTTATGAGTTATTTTTCTTGTCAAATTTTGCAATCTATGAATTAGCCTTTTCTGTTCTTAGGTGCCATACATAGTTTAGAGTAGATTCTGCTCTGTTTTAGTGTGACCAATAATTTCTCTTTGCCAATAATTTAGTTCTTTTCCTCTCAACACAAAACACAAAACCAAAAACACTAGAAAAACACTAAACACAACGAAGTAGGAATAATATACCTAGGCACATACAGTGCACTTCACTTCAACAGTTTACTAGCCCTGGTTGACAATTTATGACATCAATTTAGGAACACTAAGTTGAGCAGACACCATGTAATAGTTTATTTGTTTATATAACTAACAGTTGGGTGATATGATAGCACATAGTAAGACTCAATTGCAGCAAGGAAAAAGGTAAAAGAAAGGAATTGGGTGAGAATTCCTTTGGCTATGTTTAGAAAGCATAATTCCAAATGAATGAGTGTTTCTCATGAATATAGGAAGTCTTCTTAACCTTTATTTTGTCTGACATTATGTGGATATGTGCTAGATTCATGAACATGTATTTGATAGGTATAAAAACTAGTTTTCAGTTATAGATGGATTCATCAAGGAATTGGAGTTCCTTGAGAGATGATATGTGTATGTGTTTAGTTATAGGTCAAAGTGTTGGGTACAACAAGGTAAGATAACCGATATATTGTTATATTTATTTATGCACTGATTGTTATGTGTTTTTGGCAGTATGATGCAGGGGACTACATGGCAAAAGAGACTGCCATGGAACCTTGGAGAAGGTTCGGGTTGAGCTTTCCCTGGAACCATTGGGAACCATGGGGTTGAGTCATGGTGTTTGTTGAGAGTTTTGTGCTTTTAGTGCTTTGTGATTTGTTTGTGTTTTTTTTTTTTTTTTGGTGCATGGTCACGCCACTTTGTTTGTGGTGTGGTATTTCTATTGGTTTTTCATGGTTTTATTCTTGTTTGTTTCTGCCACTTTGTTTGTGGTGTGGTATTCTATTGGTTTTTCATGGTTTTATTCTTGTTTGTTTCTTTTTCTTTCCTTATATGTTTTGATGGTCTTGGGAATTGGTCTGGGAAATAGGAAAGTTAATGGAGATCAGGGAGAGTCGAATGAAACCAAATAGGTAATTTAAGACTCATAGGAAGCTAATTGCATGTATAAGGGCAACTAAATGCAATAATATGGCAACCGATTGAGTTGGTTCGGTCCATTGGGATAAATGGACGGTGGCATGACAATCATGAGCAAGGTAACTAGGAAAGGTAAAGTGAATGGATTTTAGGTGTCAGATGCCTTGGCTATGTTGGGAACTATTGTTCTCCATGTTGTGCATGTTGTGCACAGATAAAGGGAGTTTTATTAACCTTGACCTCATGATATCTAGTAATTATATCGTGCTTATGATTATGACGATGTCTATATATGTATATATGTATGTATGTATGCCATTGTCTAACAGGGTCGTCAGGGATCATGCTTGTTTTATGCTGATGTCTATATGTATATATGTATGTATGTATGTCGTTGTATGATAGGGTCGTCACGAATCATTCTTGTGGAGGAATGATTTCTTATGCAGGTGAATGGCGTGAAGAGGTTCTTGATTTATGAGGAATCAAGTGGGAAGAGTAACCCTGACATATCTATAAGGTTAGTATCATGTGGATATGAATTGATATTATGTGATTATATTATGTTTATGTTTATGTTATGGACAGGTAATGTTGAGGGATACATTAGCGGAATGAAAGCAGTGTGATATGCACATGTTGTATATGTAGTGTTGTGTACACGTTGTACATGTGGTGTTATGTATATATGGTGTCGAGTTCATGTTGTACATGCGGTGTTGTGTACATGTCATGCTATGTACCTGTTGTTCATGAGGTGTTGTGTGCATGTGGTGTTGATACATGTTGTACATTCGGTTTTGTGTGTGTGTTGTTGTGTACAAGTTGTCCAGGTGGTGTTGTGTACATGTTGTGCATGTGGTGTTGTGTACATGTGCAGGTGGTGTTGTGCACATGTGGAATTGTGTACACGTTGCGAAGGTGGTGCTATGTACATGTCATACATGTTGAGTTGTGTACATGTGGTACTGTGCTACGTGCACTATGTAATCATTGTATTGTGACATGTATATTCGTTGTGTGGTACTGTATGTACGTATATGTATTGTGTGGTGTTGTACACTAGGTGTAGATGTATTTGTTGTATGTTGGGTGTAGGTGCATGTATTGTGTGGTGTACATTTTGTGTATGTGTACGTGATTGTAGAGAAGCAAAGACATTGGGTGCTTGTTGGGTGTGGAAACTGATCTGGTGTGTGTACGAAAAAGACAAAGGCATAAGGAAAGACCCGATTGAAGGATAAGTATCAATATTTTATTTCAGTTGTATTATGCATATGATCTTTGACTCTAATTTATGATGTTTACATGTGATCTATGATTTTGATTATTGTTATAGGCCATTTTGACAGATCTGGTCCATAGGCTTGTTAACTAGATCAATCAACGTCCATTGACACTTTGTTATCATTCTTGCATAAAGCCTTAGGCATGCCTCTCTATAATCCCTGAGTTTTTGGGCTTAGGTGATTAATTCCCATTCTTTTAAGGCCTAATACACCTTGTTGCCTTAAGAGTCTGTGTTCATAGAAAGTTGTTCCACTATGCACCTGCACTGATAATCAGTAGGTTTTCCCTCCTTGGGGTGTGTTGATTATAGAAATTCGGAAAAAAATAAATAAAAATAATCTCGAAGCTTACTCTTCCAGAAGCTTCCAGGAGTTGTTCCAACCATTTACCTTAGATAAGACCCTCGAATACCATCTCATCCTACCTTGGATATTTCACCCCTCATCCCTTGAGCTCATCCTCCCATCAAGAGTGGATCTCAAGCCTAGATTTGTAAATGGATAAGAATTCCTAAACTACCATCCTATCCTATATATTTACTGCTTTCCACAAGTTAGGGGTTGGCTTTTGGAGATTGATTACCCTCATGATGTTGCCCTGAATCTAAGGAGATTCATCATTCCATGCATTAAGGTGACATAGAGGTGTACTTTGTGGCAAGGAAGGACATGTCAATTTGGAGAGTTTCTCTACATGATCAACTCCTATATTTGGTTGTAACTCTCTCCATTTTTATTAATACAATGAGTACATTGTTTTCCTATATATGATGTTGATGTTCATATGTTTCAATGTTATGTTGATCCATTGAATGAAGTGATTGGATACACATAGATGTAATAGATCTTTGGCTTGTGTGTTTGTATGTTCATGTTCTAATAGCGATTGGAGCTAGACGTACAAGCCAAAAAGAGAGTGAAGCTTACGATGGATTTCAGGTAGGCCTCATCTCATTGTTCAATTAATTTAAGGGAAAGAATATATTCTTTTTCCTTTAGTTGTTTTAGACTAGGCCACTAGGTCTAGGGAAGATACTTGTGCCCGCAGTCGTAGATTTCGCATAACGATTATGATGGTTGAGTTTTGAGATAGCCATATGTGATGTGTTTATACATGATGATTTGATCAAATATGCTAGTTTGACTTGTTATGACAAGAAATAAACAAAATTATAGGTGTACCCTATTGACGAGCTACCAATGAGGTATGCTTTGAATTTATTTCATTTCTATTTTAATCTGCTGACAATTATGTGCTTGGTACATGAAAGAATGGAAAATGCTTGGTTTTGGTGAATTGAAACTGACTGCAAGAATTAACAGTAGCAGAAAAGGGATTGGAACATGAAGTAGTATGTTGGTAAAGCACTTCAGGAGCAAGGCCATTGTGGGACATGGGTACCCAATAGTGTTCATTGATTTCCATGAGCATGATATGACCGATATGATGGTTTTGAGGCAGGGATGTGCCTTGGTTTTTGGACCTTCCCATGTGAGAAACCTTGTCAAGGGATGGATTGCTCAGGAAAGTGGATGTCGGGGAAATTAGAAGGTAAGTGACTACATATAAGGGGGTGACTGGATTGCCCGAGGGACTATGTAGTAGATAAGGGAAGGCTAGGGGATGTATTTTTTTTGTTCATTAGCATTTCCAGATGGAATCAGATGCACATTGGGAGTGTGCCTTGGAACAATGAGTCGGTAACTGTTCACTGAGAGAAAAAGTAGCGCAAGGATTGTAGTGTTGGAGATTGGATGCAGGTTTGACTTTGCTAGTGGATTCTGGACTTCCGTGGAAGGAGGTGAATCTTGGTATTACTTTTATGGTGTAGGTGTGAGCCTTTGGATCCCCTCATTGTTGATGAAAGCATCATATCATTTTATTTTATGGTTGAAGAAAATGTGCATGAGTGTATATGTGGTTTTTATTGTAAATATTGTAATGAGTTGTGCTATAAAGCTTTAGTAAGCAGTATGCTTGTCATGTTTTCAACGGTGGTTATTGTAAATACTGCAACAAGCTAGATTTATAAAGCTCCATAGATAATATGTTTTGTTTTCAGCAGTTTGTTGGTGATAGGTGTCATAGGTGTAACAACCCTGGTAAAAGTTCATGTAAAAATATATAAGGCCATGGTGATGGGACACATATTCCAAGCTTGATGGTGGGAAAAACATCCTAGAGGGTGTTTATTTCAGTTATTATGGCTTAAGGAAATTGGTAATGGCTAAGGCATTAAAGAGGCAAAAAGTATTTTTGGCACATTTACTTATGAAAATAATGGAAAATAGGAGAAAAGGGAGATGAAAGGTCACAGGTTGCACGTGAGGAGGAAAATGAAGGAAATTAATGGAAAATGAAGAAAATAAAGGCCTCTTCTATAAAAAGGCTTATGAGGATCAGTTGGTACGTTTTGTTAGTTCATTTTTGGAGCTATCACATTATTCTCTCTCTCTCTGTCACTCTTGGACACTTTCTTGGCAGGTATCGATTTGCATGTGTGTTTTCCTTGCTAGATCTGGCATGCATGGTATTGCATGTGGTTCTTTACTGTCATGGCATGGGTTTTGCTAGGTGTGACAGTGTTTTCATCCTAGCCTTTCCATTTCCGGATAGCCATGGTGTTGTGGAGTTCTCGTGCTTTGGTTGAGTTGGATTACCGGATGGATTCGAATCTGAGTGAGGTGGATATCTGAAATGACAAACACATGGACTAGTTGTCCCTTAACTGGATTGTGGACCATGGTAAAACTACTAGCCTAGTAACCCCTGAATTGGAATGTGGGTTGCAGTAAAGCCAGGATTGTGTGCCTCACTAGGCTTAGGAATCCTCAACCTATGAATGGCGGGAAATATGGTAAATCCTAAAGTTAGTTTGCCTCAGTTTAGGGCCTAGTGATCCGGGATGGATTGTGGTAATGTCTGAGAGGTGGATGCTCTCTTTTTGGGCCTAGTATTCCTGGGATGGGATGTATGGTAAAGACTGTAGAGTATGTCTCGGTTTAGTGCCTAGTGATCCCTAATTCTAATTGTGGATTGCGGTAAATCCTGAGAGACTAGGAGGCGGGAAAATTCCTCACGATGTAGGTGGAGAACTCCAGTAGAATTCATGCTTGTTTGGTTCTTTTTGGTTGGTTATGATTCCCACATTCATGCTTGGAATATGGAACGAGGATGATTGGCTGAAGTGAGATTTGGATCAACCAATCTATGGTCAGGTGGAACGTGGAAGTCCCATCTCCGGTTGGTTTCTAAATTCATTAATGATCAATTCATTCCTTTGGTATCTGGTATACAAATGTATTGGTTTATGTATGGATTTTATTGATGTTGTATCCATTGTATTTATGTGGTTATTATGCTGGTTATAAGCATGTATTTGATCAGTGATGTTGTATGTTTATATCCATGTCTTTACTTGTAAATGAATGCACAATGTATCTATGGTCAAATAAATTGTATTGCCGCTAATGAAGTAAAGGAGCAATGCTTCTTAGCGATTCTCAAATAAGCATGAGACCCCTATGCTTAAATCTATTGCTTACACCTGTAGATTCAATGTTTGTGATGTGTTTGACAAAATTCATGTCATGGCTAGGAGGGGTCCAGATGATTTCTTATTGATGTGATTGCTTATGTATCATTGTCCTATTGTTATTTATCATCCATTAATTTTTCATGAATTTATGGGCAGTGACCTGCTGTAGGCCTAAAAAGGTCGCTTAAATATGGGAGATGTAAGCACATAACTGAGTATTTGGAGCCCTAGCCCCTGAAATGCAGTGTTACGCCTACAAATATAGCCTCATAGCCCCTGAAATGCAGTGTTATGCCTACATCTATGGCTCAAAGGGGGTCAAAATGTTGAATGTGACCCAGGGGTAAGAGGCATGAAAGGTTGGGTTACCTCTTGGGGGTGTTTTTGTTGTCGTACAAGGTATGTATGTTGTGTTTCCATCGGTTCCACTTCCTTTTGACACCTAGGAGGTTGAATCCCATATAGTAGCCTGTCGTCACATGTTTGTTGGTGTTTCCTTGGGTGGTTTTGGTTTTTGTTCTCTTTGTGTGATACCTGATACCAAAGAGTGGTATCAGAGTGTGGTTGCGCGCTCCTTAGGTGGTGTTTGGTTGTTGTTCCCTTTGTGTAATATTTGTTACCACTTAGTGGTATTAGAGCATGTTTCAACCCTTGGACTGGATGGGTGGTGTGTTGGCCATGTTTTTCTATTGGTTTCATATGTGTTTCTTATGCCTATGACATATGTGTTTGTTGCATCTGTGTTACGTTGTACATGGTGTAAGTGGTGTCACTATGGAAGTACTAATGGTGTTGTTGTCATGAGTGTATGATTGGTTATGTGTTGTTCATGCTTGTGTACTGTTCGTGCACACTTGCTTACATATTGTACATGAATTACTTGTGTATGCTAGGGTTACATATTGGTCATGCTTCGGTGTTATATGTGTATGCTTTCTTGTGTGATGTCATATGTTGAACATGCATTGATCGTTCATGGTTGGTTATGCATGTCAAGTGGGTGCATATGGTCAAGTTTGCATTGGTTTGATTGGGGTTGTTGTGCATAAGGTAATTGTATGCAATTAGGTCATCATGATGATAATGATATGTTATAACACTAATATGTTGGCTGAGATAGAGCAAGAGATGCAGATCATTAAAGCGACGTTGCAACAATGGAATTTGTAGATCGTCATATAAGGTTGTATGCTTGGCATGCATGTATGTGATTCATGGTTGTTGTAAGAATTAGGGTGTTACACAACATTTTGTCACTGTCCTTGTACTCTCTGTTCCTGAATCCTGGAGGACCTTAACAGTGATCCCTTTTCCCTTTTCCATCATGAAAATATGCCATTGCATCCCTTACAATTTGAAGAACAAACTCTTTGTTGATCATTCCTGGGGTAGCTCCTTAAAAACCTATATTTTTGGAGCAGCGCGACCTCTCTGTGTCTCACCAGAGCCGATGACCCATCCTATTCTTGTGAGCAGTGCCAATCGACGCTAGTATGGACATCACACCCTCGATGATCCACTTTTGGAAGATTTTTTAAATAAGGAAATGAAGCTTCATGGCGTAGAAGCTTCGAGGGAAGAGAGTTGGATGTTTGTTGGTCAAGATATGGCCGAGCTTCCTCCCTTAGGCCTCTTTTTCCTAAAAAAGAGGAACCTCCCAAAGAGATAAGCCATTTTCCCATCATAAGTGGATCCATGTCCCCTCCTCCATCTCTATAAATTCATTATCCTCTAATGCATCTGCTAGTGAGAACTGAATAGAGCATAACAGGGAGAGGTTTGAAGATTTCCATAAGCTTTGAAGAAGAGAGTTGAGCCCTTAGCCTTCTCACACCAAGTTGAAAATGAGTGATTTAGAGACGTGCCCAGATTCGGACCCACTGAAAGAGAGCTTTGACATCAAGGTTAAGGTTGTAACTCCTCTTCTATTAATAATATGATACAACTGATATTTATTTTTCATTCTTGTTCATTTTTATGATTGAGAATTATAGCATTCCTTGATCAGTTAGATAGGTTATATTTGTATATGCATGTTGCACTTGTATGCTTCTTGTTGTTTCTAGGTCACTTGTGTAGGTAATTGAACGCTGGTAGCACCGGAGATCTAGTTGTGGAAAAGCGAAGTATCAAGTAGCTTTGATGAAGAGCAACATCGTAGCATCAGATCGAGGTAGTCCATCTCTTTCGATCTATGTTTCATTTATAATCTAGGAAAGTAGGTGTTGTCTTATTTCCCTTGTTGCTAGACCCACTCTAGGGTTATAGGGATCGTCTATGTCCACAAAGAGGATTTATCTATACAACATAGGGTTATATGTTTGTCATTCTATTGTTATGGTTACATATGTGATACATGCTAGTTGATCAGGGTAGCCATAAACATTATGGTTATGTGTATTTCTTTCATTCTATTAATTTCATGGTTACATACATGATAGATGTTAGTTAATTAGTGTGATCATATGTACATGCATCGAATAGTCAAGAATAATCATAACTTATTGTTATACGCATTGTTGTTGTAGTTTTATGTTAGTTAACTTGATGAATATGATATATGTTGTTGATAAGTATGTTATATGTTAACTTGTAGTTAACTCTATGATTATGTTATATGTTATTTAACTTTATGATTAAGGTTATTGCATTAAGATTTTGATGTTATATGCATCGTGTTGATTTGGGTTGGCCTATGCAGTTGGTTAGGATTATGACATTCAGGTATGAGTCGACCTATTGTGATATTATTTCATGATAATATAGACTGACTATGCATATGTGAGTGTTATGCATGAATTGCAATTGTTTATGATATTATGATGTGAACATGTTAGCTAGTTACTGTTATGGATATTACGACCTTATTTACATTTGAGTTGATGTGAAGTGAAGTTATATCGTGCTAATCTAGACCTATTATGCGGACATGATAGCCTCCCCTGAGATACCTTGAGGTATGAGTTTTCTTATTTCGTATACTTGGTGCTTGAATGTTTGATTATGTCGTTTATTTGGTGTTTGAGTGTTTCGGTGCCTATTACATCATCTAGTTGATTCATTTAACATGGTATGTTTGCAAGTTGTTTGAATGTTTGATTAATTGCATGATATGAGTATATGTGTATGCAGGATTGCATGAAGGAATGATCTTGATTTAAGATGGTTTTGCTAACACACATGTGTTGAGATATTTGGTATATACTTGAGTGTAAGTAGGTGATAGTTGTAGCATTATGTATTATGATCGATGAATGTGAGTTGATTGTTAATTATGGCATGGTTGTTAGTCTTTGTAAAAGTTGATTTCGAATTGATAGATATGTTGTATTGACGTTTGGTACATATGGATGACATGTGTGTTCAGTTACAGGTCTGCGTGCTTGGCACAACAAGGTAAGATAACTGGTATATTGTTATATTTATTTATGCGCTAACAATTATGTGTTTATGGAAGTATGATGTAGGGGATTGCATTGAAAAATATTTCCATGAAATCTTGAAGAAAGACTGGGTTGATCTTTCCTTTGGAAGCATTGGGAACCATAGGGATTTAGTCATGGTGTTTGTTGATAGCCTTGTGATTTTGGTTTTTTGTGATTTGTTGGGTTTGGTTTTTGGTTTTGTTTATGTCTGGTGCAAGGGCTTGCCACTTTGTTGTTGTATAGTATTGCTTTTGGTTTTTCATGGTCTTCTTCTTGCTTGCCCTTGTTCTTGATTTTTATGTTTTAAGAGTCTTGGGGATTGGTTGGGTAAAGAGGAAAGTAATGGAGCTCGAGGAGAGTTATATGAGACCCAACCGGTAATGTAAGACTCAGATTAAATTCAGTGTTTGAGTAAAGGGCAATGAAAGGTAATAATATGACATTCGGTTGGATTGGTTGGGTCCATTAAGGTAAATGGACGATGGCAATGCAGGCATGAGAACGGTAACATGAAAGGTAGTGTAAATGGACCTAAGGTGTTAGATGCCTTGGATATGTTGGGAACTATTGCGCTCAACGTTGTGCATGATGTACATGAATAAAGGAATTTCTCTTAACCTAAACCTTATGATATCTAGTAATTATGATGTGATCATGATTACATTGATGTTTATATATTTATACATGTATGTATGTATATATGTTGTGTTTGACAAGGTCGACATGGATCATGATTGTTTTATGCTAATGATTATATATGTATGTATCTATGTATCTATGTCACTATTTGAAAGGGTTGTCAGGGATCATTCTTGTGGAGAAATGATTGCTTATGCAGGTGAATGGAATCAAGAGGTTCTTGGCTATGAGGAATCAAGTATCAGAGTAACTCTAACAGATCTATGAGGTCTGTATCATGTGGACATGAATTGATATTATATTCTTGTACTATGCCTATGTTTATGTTATGGACAAGTAATGCTGAGGGGTACATCAATGAAGTGAAAGTAGTGTGATCTATGGCATGCTGGGTGTTGGTGAGGTAAATCCCCTCTACGGACAGAGGCGATCCCACTAGCCCTAGAGTGGGTCTAGCCACAAATGAGACAAGCTATAACATTGATTACTAGTTAACGAATGGACGGAGATTTGATAGATGACTTACCGGAGGTCCTACACTGTTGTTGTCGTCGAAAAGAGTGGCTGCCTCTCGCTCCTGGTTTGACAGATCACGATCCGCTCGCCTTCATGTTCATATACCTGCACACACACAAGAAACAACGACGATATACAACATACTATTTCACATTCGTAACTATCAATCAGTCAAAGAAGACTAAATCAATTGCATTAAATAAACATAACACAATGATGGAACCAACACCATAGTCGAGTATATTAATGAAAGAAAGGAAGAGTACAACCAAGCTTCGACGTTGTGGTCTCCTCCAACAGGGTTCTAGCGGAGCGCGTCTCATAAAGGCTCGTCGAGAATTCGAACGAGGCTCTCTCTACTGAATTCTCCTTGGTTCTACCTTCTCTATAGCAATTACTCAGCTATAGTATCTCTTCGCCAAGTTCAACTTCTTGGCTATATGTTTAGCTAGCTTTCATAAAGGGAGAAGCCCTGTTTATATAGAGGAAGAGGGAGAGGTTAGGATCCTTATAATCATGGAAGGGAGTCCTTTCTTCAAAGAATGTTCCATGGGAGGTAAAAACCACTACCTAAAGAGAGAGATCCGCGGCTTATCGACTTTAACCACTTATAATGAGTCATCCCTGAGGTAGTTAGAAGGAAAATTCCGCCTCTATTTGTTAAAAAACATTCCTAAAATAGCTGTCGTGGGCAATACACAGAGACAGAGTGCCAGGTGGCGCGGGCTCTAGTGCAAATCTTCCCTATTGGCGCAAGGGGTGAACTGGCTACCGAAGCCAATGCCAAAACATAGGTTTTTGTGTGCTTTTTTAGGAAACGTTCAATAGGAGAAATGATATCCTTATGCAGAAGGATGCAAAGAAGGTATTTGCAGAGTATGAAATTGCTCACAGGTCACGGGAAAGACCCTCCAATATGCAGGGCGAGGGATTGCAGGGACGGTGACAAAATGCTATTTAACAAATGCCCCCTAAAGCGTGAGGTCCAAGAGATAGGGAGGGGTGAAATGCTTTATGAGAACGTGTTCGACCCAAACACTGCTGTCGGAAGACCTGCAAGTACAAGTACAACTAATACTTCTGATACATGACATGTGGCATGGGCACAACCATCCATAATAGAGTACATAAACAGTAAGATTTTAGGTATGGACATAGCCATCCAGTAATAAGGATCAACAAATAGACTCAGGTATGGACGCAACCATCCAATCAGAAGAGTCATGCAACAAGTCATAGTAATCCACAAAGAACCCACAGCCTGGGTTTCATCAGATAAATCCCAGGGTCTTGCACTCCATCTCGACCCGAAAAAAGTACAAATTCGAGCATGTGAATATGTGAGCTGAAGTCGAACATGCAAGAAAATCGTCTGATTACCAGCCGATGATGAAAGTCGTTAATGGACGCGAGAGAAACCACCAATAATGAAAATGGATCTCAAGGCCCGAAAGGTACAATCCACGGAATGTGAATAGTGATATGAGGTCGAACACCCACATAGTCAGTTGATCGAAGGCCAATGATGTGGACCTTGCGTCGAATGCGAAGAACCTGCCATTGAGGCATGCAGGCTCTAAGGTACCTGAAGGGAGTCTCTAGATCAACTTCCTGGATAATGAGCTAGAGTCGACAGGAAGTGACCTAATCGAAGGTGGGCCATAATGTTTCCCACATCATCGTCATGAGACAGAGGAATGTGATGTTTGTGAATCAAGACCAACAGAGAATCAGAGGGAGGTTGAAAACTTCAGAGGCAAAATTCTCTTGAAAATATCGGCGGCACGACACTGGATTTGGAAGTATTTGACATCAAGGGATCTGAGGTCATGGCGATGTGGCAAAGAGCAGATGAGTGGTCAAAAGAGATTACCCAAACCCATGGAGGTAAACAAATAATGAGATGAGATGTCCCCAACCCGACACGAATGCAGACAAGTGCCATGTTCAAGAGCGACATACTGGCAACATGACTACAATTTAGTTCCATTTTCCCCCACCATTTCTGGTGAGTACCTCTTTATTTTTACACAAGCTTGAAGAGGATAACATATGCTTGTCATAAAAGTTTGTCCTTCGGACAAATCCAACCTAGTACATTTTACGAGCCCTAGGAAGGAGGAACTCGAGGAACGTCATAACGACGAAGTCCGATGTCATTAGTTTTAATGAGTCTGACAAAGGAAGAACTCGACATCTTTTCATATTTAGAGAGTTTGAAAAGAAAGCGGAAAAGAAAACTCCAGAAAGGCCCTTTTTGTAGGTAGTCTCACATATCCGAAAAGGTAGAAAATTGTGTCTGAGAGAACCTCTTTGTCGCGATAGGCTAAGGTATTCCTTTTTCATAATTAATCTATCCAAGCCCGAAAAAGGGGTAAACGTATACTGGGTAGATATCATTTCGCAGCCAATTTAACGAGTTCAAGACGACAAGCATCTCAACAATCTTTTCAGTTTTAGAGAGTCAGAAAAGAGCTGAAAGGTGACTCCAACAGTGACTTTTTCGTGTTTTTACCGAGTTCGAAAAAGTATAAAATACAACTCGTTTATTCGTCATAACCATGTGAAAACCTGTCGCAGCACAAAAAGACACGTGTAAAACGTATTCCTAAAAAATAATATGATAAAATAATCGAAAAATATGTTTTAAAACCTAATTTAAGATTTTGAAAAGTTATAAAAGACCATAAGTGGTAAAAAATTATTTACTTTTCACATTTACCTCTTTGTGGAGCAACAGTGGTCCATTTACCTTGCGATCTTGTGGCGACGACTGCGAGCGATCCAGTGAACCAATCTTGATTCCGTCAGTTTTAGGTAAGAGCTGACACCATTTGCCGTCTTTTAAGCTAATTTTTATTACCTTTATTTGTCATTTTGAATCCTTTAGGGGAGGATTTGTAAAAACTAGGGCATCGCGGTTAGCGCGAGTTTCGGGCACAAACCCGTGCCAATCGCCCCTTTTTTACATAGGGGTCGCGCCAATCGTTCAAACCAAAATCCACCTAAATTTAAAGAAAATGCAACCATTTTCTTGCAAATTTCAATGCCTAAGGAGACTTACAATGCTCATATGAACAATGTGTGTAGGTATCAAGAAAAAAAGATGGTAATTGAGTGGAAAGAGAGAGAACACAATGAGGAGGATGAACTAGGCATGGAGAATGAACAATGCACGAACGCCCTCAGAAACTGTGGGCTAAAGAAATTCTTTCTGACACCATGTCTCAGGGCTCAGCATGAATTGCTTCAATATCTGATAAGAATTTGGGACGAGGATCAAGAAAAGTTTGTGCTTCGGGATCAGGAACTTGAACTCAAAGTCTCTGATGTATATTTTATTACTGGATTGTCGCGTAGGGGTGCAGTCCCTATCTTGACCGATTCCCGTCCTTCCAGGGAAAGTATGTGAATGGTGATTGACAGGGTGTGCCGAGGGGCACGAAAAGGAACAAGGAGTGGAAAGGTTGACATCCAAACCATTCCTGATCTCACACTAAAATTAGTGCTGCAAACTATCACGCGGGCTGCAGGATCGCAAGCATCGCATGAAACCACGAAGACACAACTGCTTCTTGCCTCAGAGTGCATGAAACTGACTCTCTTCAACTGGGCCGAGGCTGTGACTATTAACATCAAGCGATAGCTCACTAAGTGCAAGAAGACCAAACTAAAGCAGTTTGGGTATGCATCCATATTCCAGTGTCAGGAGGTCATTGTCACGATGCCACCACCCAGAGAGCCACGGATGGCGGTGGCCCGATGGGCCACACTGATGCCTAAAACAGGAGGTGGCCAACAGATGTCTTGGAGGCCAAAGTTTTTTTATTGGCTCTGACGACAAATGATTGTCATGGAGGATTGGCCCTATGCTGGCACAGACTTCACTGGTGATCTAGACCTCCCGCTCCCAGAGGGAGAGGATTGGGACGAAGAGCTAGGTAAGACTCATTTTTTATTTTCATGAGTTTTATGATTTTTTGGTATATATGCATGTTCTGACAGGTAATTTTATATGTATGCAGATGTTGGCCCAGAGCGACCTGCAGGTATGTCGTTGATAGCGAGGCGAGTTCTTTGCGATTTCGATCCTCATGGTGAGGGTGGCGAGGAGGAGATAGTACAGAAACTAGAGGGGATTGCCTGTGGGATCCCATACTATGCTCACATGGATGATGTGCCTCAGGCATATTACAGGCACACTGTAGGGGTTTCGAGTCGTATCCACCACTTGCTGAGGTGGTTGGTACGGGTGGTGACGTGCTATCATGAGCACCACACCGATTAAGCACTTAGGCTTTTTATTTCCGCACATTTTTGAGAGACATGTTGTCTCATGATATAACTGAAACATACATATATATTTTTTGGGTTTTTATGATGCACACATTGCAAACCATCGATATATATATATATATATATATATATATATATATATATATATATATATATATATATATATATATATATATATATATATATATATATATATATTTTTTCTACATGGGTCTATATATATATATATATATATATATATATATATATATATTTTTTTTTTTTCTACATGGGTCTATTTACATATGATGATGTTTTATAAATATATATATATATATATATATATATATATATATATATATATAGTTTCTACATGGGTCTATTTACATATGATGATGTTTTATAAATTTCTCAAATGTCTATCTAGCACAATGTTAGCTATTGCATCAGTTAATGTATTCATTCATCTTGGTATATGTTGATATGTAATGAAATCAAAGTGTCTTTCAAGTAAAAAAATACGCAAATACAATCTCAAAATGCATGGGTTTCGAACCGAATAATGACCATTAAGATGAAGAACAACAAGCTGCGAATCCAGATTCACAAGAAATGCGCATATGCCGAGGTTAACTGCCTCGGTTAATAGTTCCAAAATAGCACTATATTCAATGACATTGTTTGTAGTTGGTCCTAGAAAAATACCTTGTAGGTTATCAACTCACCAACAGGATCATAAATTACCTAGGTTGCCGAAGACAAGTTCCTGGTACTACGGGAAGCACCATCCATGAAACCGACATAAGGGGAAATAGACATTTGCATAACAAACAAGACCCAATAAGTAGAAAAAATCTCACAAAGCACATCAAACCAAAGCATGCACAAAAATGAAAAAAATCACCTATGTACACATATCATGCATGAATGACTCAGGCATAATACTTTTGAGGTACAACCCATTCCTGGGTTGTGCTAAGGGATAACCTTCATAATAAATAAGCTCGTAAGCCCCATTTTGTAACACATGTTTGACGATGTAGGGACCATGCCACATGGGTTGGAATTTATCTGCCCCCAGCTTATCATGAGCTTGGTCGTAGAGGAGAACGAGATCACCTTCGATAAAAGAACGAGGGGAAACTGTTTGGTCAAAATGAGCTTTGACTAGCTTCTTTTGTGCTTCGATGACCAAGGCAGCTAAGCGAAAAGTTTCATCCAATCTCTCTAAGTAGAGGAGACGCTCTTCCTCAAGCTAAGTATTAGGCAGTAATTCCACAGCTAGTTTGAGTGAAGGGATTTCACATTCAATTGGAAGAGTGGCTTCCAGACCGTATACCAACTGAAACGGGGTAAATCTGGTTGCACTCTTAGTCGACGTTCGGTAAGCCCAAAGAGCTGAAAACAACATGAGATGCCAATTTGATTTATGGATCCCAATTTTTCGTTGAAGCACTATAACAAGGACTTTGTTTATGAATTCAACTTGGCCATTAGCTTGAGGGTAATAAGGCGTTGATTTGTCGTGACGCCGACCCAACTTAGATGTCAGCTCCACCATCATATAGTCTCGAAAATGAGAGCCATGATCAGTAACGATGGCTTGAGGAACACCAAACCAAGTAATAACATGATTGAATATGAATTGCACTGCTGCCTTACAGTCTGCAGCCAGTGTAGGCATTGCTTCGGCCCATTTTGTGAAATAATTGACGACGACGATGATATAGGCATGCCCCCCGGCCGAGCGAGGGTTACACATCATAAAATCGATGCCCCATTTGGAAAAAGGACCAACGGTAATGACAGGGTGTAAAGGAACAGGTGGTGCACGCATCTTGTGTTGATATATCTGGCACGCATGACATTTGCGTACTGCGACAATGCAATCTTTAAAAATGGACAGCCAGAAATAGACAGCATGAAGGATCTTCTGTGCGGTGGCATAACCAGACATGTGACCACCACAAGTGGCACTGTGGCAGTTATTTAAAACTTTCTAAGCTTCCTCGAAGGGTCAGACATCGACGGAGTACATAATCGACTCCAACACGATAGAGGGTATCTCCGATAATACGATAAGGTTGCGACTGATGCCGAATGCGGCGTCAGGCATCTTTCGTTAACTCAGACCTAAAAGTAGAAGTTTGGAGATACATGATGATATCACCGTACCACAGATCGAGGGTGCTAATCAAGAAAAGAGTTTTGTCTGGAATATGGTCCTTGGAATGAGAAGGAGCAGAGTTGGCGGGGAGAGAACAAATAAAATCAGTGAAAACAAGTGATTTTTTTGATTTGGCTGTAGTAAAATCCAAATCAAAATCTTGGAGGATAACGATCCAATTTGAGTATTTCCCCCCCAGCAACTGCCGAGAAAAAATATAGGTCATGGGGTTACAATCAGAAATCATAGTCAGTGTGCGTAAAAGGATATAATGACGAAGACGCTGGACGGCCTGGACCGCAACCAACGCTAACTTCTCGACATGTACGTAACGGGTTTCAGGGTCGAGAAGGTTTCGAGACAAGTACTAAACGATATGCTCGTTACCATCATCATCATCTTGAACCAAAACCATGGCGATCATACTGAAGGCGACAACTAGATAGAGGGTGAAATCACACTGATAATTCAGAGGACATAATAGAGGAGCGTTGACAAGCAACGTCTTAAGTGTATCAAAATATTGCTGAGCAATATCATCCCAACAGAAAGGGACGTCCTACTTTAAAAGTCATGTGAATCCCTTAGCTACTTCGGCATAATTCGGGATAAAACGACGTAATAAATTTTATTTCCCTTGGAGACTCTGGAGCTAGTGTAACGAGGATGGAGAGGGGAGATTAACAATAGCCTCAAACTTAAGCGGATCAAGGCGAATTTCGTCTTTAGATACGATAAACCCTAAAATTCTACTGAATCGACGCAGAAGACGCATTTATGCAGATTCAGCCAAATGGTGTAGCGTCTACAACGAAGAAAGATCTTGCGGAGATGGTCCGGGTGGTCTTTTCGCGCAGCTGAATGACCCGGAAGGTCATCCAGGTATGGTTGAACAATATGAAGAATATCATGAAAGGCATAAGACATCGCGCGCTGGAACGTAGCCCCATCATTCTTCAAGCCGAAAGGGAGTTTTTTATACGCGAATGTTCCCCAGGGACATATAAAAGCGGTCTTGTGTTGATCAAACGGGAGAATGTTGATCTGATTATAACCAGAAAAACCGTCCATAAGGAAAAAAATCTCACTCCCCGCATAATCGTCAATGATCTGATCGATGAAAGGGGTGGGATAGTTATCTTTAGGATAGGCCCGATTAATATCGCGATAGTCAACACAGACGCAAATTTATCCCTGCTTCTTATCCACAGGAACAATGTTAGAAACCCACTCTATCATAGGAATTGGATAAATGAAACCCTCTTTAAGAAGTTTTTCAACTCCAGCTTTTATGGCGATGACTTTCCGAGGATGCACTGGACGCAAACACTGGTGAACAGGGTTCGCATCTGGGTAGGTGGGAATCTCGTGCACCACAATACTGGGATCAATTCTAGGCATCTCTTCATAAGACCAGGCGAAAACATTACGGAATTCGTGAAATAGGCTAGTATACACTTGGACTTCATCAGAAGAGCAAGTGACTCCCACATGGATGTTCTTGACAATTCCCGGTTTCACGGAAATGTCGATAGGCATTGTCCGAGTGATGTTACCCAAGTTACCTTCAGCGAAGACTTCATGAGGCAAGATAGGTGTTTGAAGTGGCGGAGAAGGAACTTGAGATGCAAAACGCTCAAGACAATTAGACATTTCCCCAAGGCCAGGCATAAACGAGGAACGATGATTCCCATCGCTCCATGGTAGATATTTGAGAGACATGGTTTCCATTATAGCCTCGTCGAATGCAAACACTTCTTTCAAAGGATCAGGTGAATCCACATCACCGAGCCAGGGGGATTGAGAATAAATGTTGAGAGCCATGCTCAAAGAAGCACCTTCAGAAGGGGCCGAATCAGATGCAGCTGTAAGCTCACAATAATTGATTTCAATTGGACTAAGTGGCATTGAATCCCCAAATGAATCAACTTGTTCAGGTAAAGAGACGATCCCTGGGTCATATGACCGAGAGATCATATTAACTTGAATGGTATTTGGTGGTGGTAGGGGAAAGATACCCATGAGAGTGGGATCTTTGGAAAGACCCGGCCCTACACTGTTTGGGGGAGAAGGAATCTGATCCATGTATGGCACGTTGTTCTCGGAAGACGAGGTAAAGAACAACAACTGATCGACAGTAATGATTTTTCCCTCGTGTGGAAAATTTAGAAGACGAAAGAGGGTGGATGGAACGCACAACATAGCGTGAGTCCAACTGCGACCGAGTAGAATATTGTAATTGAGTTTAGCGTCAACTACTTCTACTTCGACATTGATTGTCTTACCTTGCAACGTGATTGGTAAGCTAGCGAGAGCACCCAAGGGTTTTGGTTCCCTTCCATCAAATGCCTGAAGGGCATTGGGTGACGAATTGAGAGTTGGAGAGCTAATAGCTACCAGTAAGCAGATGAAATGACAGAAGTGGATGCACCTTTGTCCACAACAGCTTTATGGATGTTGAGACCATTAATTCCAACTTGTATGACAAGCGCAATCTGGTGCGGAAGTTAGGGGACGAAATTCTCTAAATCGAAAGAGAGAAGGCTAGAATCAGCAGGATCAATTTCGTCGATCGCAGATAATAACGCTTTCCATTGAGATGGAAAACTATGAAGCACTTCCAACGTGGACATCGTGGATGGTGCCTGTGCTAAATCCTCAACAATATTATAATGCTGAGCAGCACAGGCGTTAGGATTATAAGAAGATTTTCGGAGAAAACCTTTAGAAGGTGGTCGTACAACGGGTTCAACACTCGGTCTTTCAATCTCAAGCGGACCAGAGGAAGGTGGGGGAGGAGGACCATCAACGATCTCTTTCCCGGCTGCCTGGCGTGATCCAGCATAATATTTCAACCGAGTAACAATGGAAATGGGTGCAAAACCGTTTACCATAAACAATTGAGAGAAAAACGGTGCAGATGGTGTAGGTTGATCGACCTTCTGAGTTTGTTGAGATGGGAATGGTTCTTTAAGGACCACCGGAGTTCCCTTAGCACCTTTGAGCAGTTGACTAATCTCAGATCATCTAGGACAATCCTTAGTGCAGTGTTCCTCATCACAAATCAGACAGGGATACTTCGGCTTTTGTTGTGAACCATCATCAACACGAGGTTTAGACGATTCTAGTTTTGGGGCATCGGCTTTGGCCTTGCCTTTGCCCTTCTTTCTTCCCTTGGAAGTCTTGTCTGCAGGATTAGCCTGAATGGCATTGACCTCCGATGTTTTATCAGAATATGGGGTAGGCTGAGGAGAAGAAGCATTGGAAGAATTTGATTTCTACTTCCCATTGGAAGATTTGCGTGAAGTTTTAGAGATAGAACCAATAACGCCGTCGACCGATGGGGTAGCCGGTGCTTTAGAGGTCCCAGATCGTGGAGCCTTAGTCAAGATGTCATACAATATGCCCGATTGAGAGTACACTAAATCAAGGTACTGGGCACGAGAAATGGCTTGTTCCTCGGTTACACATGCCCCCATGGCGATGTATTTCGCAATATGTTTGACAAAAGAGGTAGTGAACCAATAAGAAAGAAGCTGATCAGGAATTTCAAACTTGATCAGGCGATGACATCGTCTCCATTCATGAATGTGGTCTGAGATATGGGTAGCCCAGTCCTGTTTCAAATATGTTAGGAGATGAATCCCGGCTTCATAACGAGCCGACAATTGTAAACGAGTAAGGAATTCCATAGCGAGAGTGTTGAAATCTTGAAAGATACCATGAGGCAGTTCCATATACCACTTAGCAGCAACTCTGGTAAGAGTGCGCTAGAAAAGATGGAGACGAATAGAGTCATCCACCCAAGAATTGGAAGAACACCATAAATGGTATGTCATGATGTGTGCTTGGGGGTCTTCTCCAGACTTTCCCTCAAACTTGGGACAATCACCAGGAACCTTCTTTGGAACTGAGGGCCAATATGGATTATGAAGAATTGGATCATTTGTCAATTTGGACACATCCGGTAACTCCAACGTGGCGAGAAAGGGTAATTTAGGGTTAAAAGGCATAACAGGTTCTCGATAAGGACCCGCACCCATACTCCATCCTGGTTGAGTATAACTCTACCCCCCATTGGTTCTGTCCGAGAGGATTCAGACCATAAGGGGTATAAGTCAGATAATTCGGTTGATATGGCGGCTGAGGACCAGGATACGGGGGTTGAAAACCAGGATACTGATTCTAAGTATACGAGGGTCCCGATTGAGCAGCATAAGGATTTTGCTGTGGAATATAAGTATGGCCTGGCGGTTGAGGGTAATAAGAAGAACCTTGAGGCGCATTGTATACCAGTTAATATTGACCTTAAGGGTAATAAACGCCTTGGGGTTGAATGGGATGCTGATAAGTAGGGCCTTGCTGAGCCGGATACGTCGGGCGCACATGTTGATTCGACTGCGGATGGAATGGAGTGGTGGCTGAGCAGGGTGAACTGTTTGTGTAGGTTGTCCCGGTTGAACAGGTTGACTTGACTGATGAGGGCCACCAGGTTGCCCCTACTGAGCAGGTTGGCCTGATGGATACGGTGGGCCAGGTTGTGCCTGATAACCAAGTTGAACTAGAGCAAGACCATAAGATGGTCTAGGTTGTGCAACATTTGGACCAATTGGAAAATATGGCTGTTGTGGTTGCACCAAAGGTTGAGATGGATGGATTTTCCCCCCAGGACCGTATAAAGGTCCAGGTTGATATACTGGTTGCCCAGATGGTCCTTGAGGTTGCCCTGGTTGGACCACAGGCTGAGCTTGTAAAGGTTGACCTTGAGGATTGTAAGGCTGCCCTTGCGGGTCGTAAAATAATCCCTACTGGACCGAAGGTTGTCTCTGTGAGGGTTTCCATTGTAGGTCATACGCATACCCTTGCTGCACCGAAGGTTGTCCCTGAAAGGGTTGTCCTTGTGGGTCATAAGCATACCCTTGCTGAACCGAAGGTTGTCCCTGAAAGGGTTGTCCTTGTTGGCTAGAAGGTTGCATAGGTAAGGTAGGTCTAAAACTGAAAATGAACTAATAAGCCTCAGGAGCAGGTAAATAGATGGGGTTGCTGTGCTCATCATATTGAAACAGAAGTGAATAAATCGGGGTACCATCCGCGCCATAATGAGAAAAATAAGGACGATTAGGATCCTGAGGGGACTGATTAGTCTGGAAGTTCTGCTGCTGAACGGCCAGCCGATACTCCTCAAAAGAAATGTCGTCAGGGATTTCCATGGTAGTCGAAGTCTCTACCGAAGCCGAAACTCCTGACGACTGAGCGGTGACGACCGGTGCCGATGCAGCCACACAAACAATAGGCCTAGTGGGGACAAACGCAACAAAAGGTGTCGACGAGATAGGGGTCTTCAGCGACATCCCTAATGATGGGAGAACCGACCCCCTCGACGAAGTTGATGTTGCCATGGAGGAAATACCGGCTATAATCTGACCCAAAGACCTATATCTGGCTGGAAGCGACAACGATGGTGAAGATTGAGCAGGATCTTGGTGGATGCTTCCAGGAAAAGTTGG
This sequence comes from Pinus albicaulis, assembly GCA_034641835.2. NCBI lineage: Eukaryota > Viridiplantae > Streptophyta > Pinopsida > Pinales > Pinaceae > Pinus > Pinus albicaulis. The sequence goes on from CM076583.1 coordinate 306,753,559, forward strand.
TATTCTTCATTAAAAACTTGAATTCCCTCACTGCCATTAGGACTAGACAAGTCCATGTCTAAATCCACCGTGAGATCTTGTAAAAGACTACGGGGGCTAGGAGGTATGATAGCAGCCAAAAATGGCAATCCTGATGTCAGAGGGGGAAAATGTTCCCTGACCCCAAACCCAAACCAAGCATTTGAAAGAGGCCAATGGAACTCAACCGGTTCTCCAAAGGGGTACTCTGACGGGTTTATAGGCTTCTGAAGCTCGGCATACCTAGAGGTTTGCAAAGTTTCAGATGAATCGTCCGAGAAAGGACTACCAGTAGACGGAACTGATGGTTCCGCCACTGTGACTCTAGCACACCAGAAAAGGGAAAAATATCGGAAAAGAAGACTCTTGGATCAAAACCAAGGCAAACAAAGACAGGCCAAGTAACCAAACTTTAATGGGTGTGTAATTGTAGGTATTTTATTTTACCACATTAAAACCAAAAATTTGTTGTTTCATGTTTTAAGAGTCAAGAAATAGTCAAAGATGACTCTAGTCTCTTTCAGTTTTAAGCGAGCGCGAAAGGACAAGCACTCGATGATCTTTTCAAATTTATGGAGTCAGTAAAGATCGAAAATGACTGCTCAGGTAGTCTAGGTAAAAGGGTGTACCAGGTTCCTATGAATTTCCATATACACCTTGGTAATAAAATGAAAGAAGAATTAACCAAGGACTTGACGTACGTACAGGTAGTCTCCCCGAATGCTGTGTTCGGTGTATCACGGTTACAAGGCGGTAGACTCGGCTTCATATGGATAAAAGGATTGCAACCTAGAGGGGTCTCCCTTTATATACTTGACGGTATGGGGAGCGCAAGTCCGTGCTAGTGCTGTCTGAAGCCAGATGGCGAGCGACAACTGCTAGGTTTAAAGACGTCGGAACACATCTCTAACTTAGACCACTAAATGTTTCGTTAGGTTTCAATGTTGCCTTATGTTAATTGAATAAATTTTAAGTTTATCTTGTATTTATGTTTCAATTCCAAGGTCTTACCGAATGTTGAATCTCACGAATCCCTAAATGCAAGCTACATGCCATAAAATACCATTTCGTTCGATGAAAAGCTATCTAAGAGAAAGTTTAGGAGTTTTCAAGCGATAGAAAATAATGAGAACACATAGAAGCATCCGCTACAGTATCTGATGGAAGCTAATGAAAATGAGAAATCTTTCCTAGAATGTCCAATGCTAGTTATACGAAAGATTTTCAATTCCACAATGAAAACAAGAATGCAAACACCAAATTATTTTTATTTTTCAATGTAATAGGGAAAACAATGCACTAAATGACATGAAAAACAAACCAACACACTAGTTCGAGAATGTCAATGCGAGAGTTGAAGCGAAGTAATTCAATCAACTCAAGAGCAATCAAAACAAAACTCAAACCAACGTTGCAATCTCTCAAATCGAAGAAAGATGTCGAAACAGACCCATACAAGCAGTGTAATCTATGCTTGGAGTGACAAGAAGAACAACAAAATGAAGGAGGCAAGACTCATTTCACCAAATGCAATCACTCAAACGGATCAAGGGAGCTGAATGCAATCAAGAAAGGAATCAAGTTGACCGTGAAACAAAAGACCCAGACTCCTACAGGAGGCTCAGCATACCAAAGCACCAAAAAAACCCTAAGGCTACGATGCTGACATGAAACAGACAAACAATTGAAGGAAGGAGGATGTTCACAATCACAAACAATCCCAAGGCACTCAAAACATGCCAAAAGATAACCCAGAAGCACAAGCACTGACCAAAAAATCCAAAATAAAGAAAACCCTAACACCTACAGGAATTGGTGCAACTGTTTGGCTATAATCAGCGCCAAACAGGGGATGGCGCGGGTGCTGAACTAGCAACAAGCGCTAGTTGGCGTGACTGTCAGACAGGAAACCGCGCCAATCAAGTCAAACCTAGTAAAAGGAAAATTTTGGAAAAACAGAGGTCAGATCTGATCCTCTGGGGCTGAGCAGGGGTCTTAGACTCAACAAAAATAATCAGAAAAGGCAAGCTAAGCAAGCAAATACCAAGAAGAAGACCTAATGGATGAAAGAAAAAATCACACTGATCCCCAGTGGAGTCGCCAATTTTTTGGTGAGGTAAATCCCCTCTGCGGACAGAGGCAATCCCACTAGCCCTAGAGTGGGTCTAGCCACAAACGAGACAAGCTATAACATTGATTCCTAGTTAACGAATGGACGAAAATTCGATAGATGAATTACCGGAGGTGCTCCGTTGTTGTTGTTGTCAGAAAGAGTGGCTGCCTCTCGCTTCTGGTTTGACAGATCACGATCCGCTCGCCTTCATGCTCGGATACCTACACACAGACAAGAAACAATGACGATATACAACATACTATTTCACATTCGTAACTATCAGTCAGTCGAAGAAGAATAAATCAATTGCATAAAATAAACATAACACAATGATGGAACCAACACCATAGTCGAGTATATTAATGAAAGAAAGGAAGAGTACAACCAAGCTTCGATGTTGCGGTCTCCTCCAACAGGGTTCCAGCGGAGCGCGTCTCACAAAGGCTCATTGGGAATTCGGACGGGGCTCTCTCTACGGAATTCTCCTTGGTTCTACCTTCTCTATAGCAATTACTCAGCTATAGTATCTCTTCTCCAAGTTTAGCTTCTTGGCTATATGTTCAACTAGCTTTCATAAAGGGAGAAGGCCTGTTTATATAGAGGACGAGGGAGAGGTTAGGATCCCTATAATCATGGAAGGGAGTCCTATCTTCAAAGAATGTTCCATGGGAGGTAAAAACCACTACCTAAAGAGAGAGATCTGTGGCTTATCGACTTTAACCACTTCTAATGAGTCATCCTTGAGGTAGTTAGAAGGAAACTTCCGCCTCTATTTGTTAAAAAACATTCCTAAAATAGTTGGCGCGGGCAATACACAGAGACAGAGCGCCAGGTGGAGCGAGCTCTAGTGAAAATCTTCCCTATTGGTGCGAGGGGTGAACTGGCTACCCGCGCCAATGCGAAAACATAGGTTTTTGTGTGCTTTTTGAGGAAATGTTCAACAGGAGAAATGATGTCCTTATGCAGAAGGATGCAAAGAAGGTATTTGTAGAGTATGACATTGCTCACAGGTCACGGGAAAGGCCCTCCAATATGCGGGGCGAGGGATTGCAGGGACGGTGAAAAAATGCTGTGTAACACTGGGAGAATCATGGATAAGACACTAGAAGCAAGGTTGCTTGTGGGGTCAGTGTGTGATCTATGAATGTGAAATACTACTGTTGTGTATATTTTGCACATGTTCTATATTTAGTGATTGTACCTATGGTGACGTGTATATGTAACACATGTAGTATTGTGTACCTATTATGTTGTATGCATGTTGTATATATGGCGTTGTGTGTATATTGCATATGAAGTGCTAGGTGTAGATGGTGCTATGTACATGTTGGATATGCGGTGTTGTGTACATACTGTACTATGCGCATGTTGGATATGCAGTGTTGTGTGCATACGGTGTTGTGCGCATGCGAGATATGTGGTGTTATGTACATACCGTACTATGCACATGTTGGATATCTAGTGTTGTGTGCATGTTGGACATGCGGTGTTGTGTACATATGGTGCTATGTACATGTTGTATATGCAGTGCTATGTACATATGGTGTTGTGTGAGTGTTGTACATATGGTTTTGTGTGCATGATTTCACATGTGGTGCAGTGTACATTTGGCGTTGTGTACACAATGTGCAGGTGGTGCCGTGTACATGTGATGTTGTGCACACATTATGCAGGTAGTGTTGTGTGCAGATGGTACTATGTACATGTCGTGCATATGGGAATGGTATACATGTGGTTTCATGTGCATGTCGTACATGTTGTGTTGAGGGCATGCATTCCTATGTATGTGCATGGTGTAGTCGCGGTATCATGACATGTGTATTCATTGTGTGGTACTTTGTATATGTATATGTATTGTGTTGTGTTGTACACCAGATGTAGGTGTATGTGTTGTGTTGTATTGTACACTGGGTGTAGGTGTATGTGTTATATTCCAGTGTAGGTGTATGTATTGTGTTGTGTTGTACACCGGGTGTAGGTGTATGTGTCATATGTCAGTGTGGGTATGTGTATTGTATGGTGTTGTACGTCGTATCCGGGTGTATGTGTTGTGATCTACACTGTGTGTATGTGTACGTGATTAAAGATAATCAAAGGCATTGGGTGCTTACCAGGTGTGGAAACCGATCCGGTGTGTGTATTAAAAAAACAAAGTTAGAAGTAAGGACTGATGAAGGATAAGTATCGATGTTTTATTTCAGTTTTATTATGCATGTAATATGTGATTCTAACTTATGATGGTTACATGTGATTTATGATTACAATTTTTGGTGATTTCATGCAATTCATGATTTTAATTTATGATGGTTGTGTTTTGAGCTAATCATATGTGATGTGTTTATACGGGATGATTTAATCAAACAACTAGTTTGACTTGTGTGACAGGAAGTGAACAAAAGTGAAAGTGTACCTTATTGGCGGGCTACCAATGAGGTATGGTTTGAAGTTATTTCAATTTATTTTAAATCTAATGGAAATTATGTGCTTGGTACAGGAAGCACGAAAATGCCCGGTTGGGTGGTTGAAACTGACTGCAAGAAATAGCCACGTCAGCAAAAGGAATTGGAACATGCAGTAGTATGTTGGTAAAGCACTTCAGGAGCAGGGCCATTGTGGGACACTGATACCCAATAGTGTCTATTGATTTCCATGTGCATACTATGATTGGTATGATGGTTTTGAGGCAGGTATATGCCTTGTTTTTTGTAACCTCCAATGTGAGGAAGCCTTGCCAAGGGATGGATCGCTTGGGATAAGGGGATGCTAGGGAAATTGGAAGGTGTGTGACTGCATGGAAGGGTGTGACCGAATTTCCCAAGGGACTAGAAGAGAAGGGAAGGTCGAGGATAGATTTGTTTCGATCATTAGCATTGCCAAATGGAATCAAATGCACATTGAGAGTGTGCCCTGGAATAATGAGCCAGTAAGTTCACTGAGGGTACAATGGTGCAGGATTGTAGCGCTGGACATTGGATGCAGATTTGACTTTGGTAGTGGATTATGGACTTCCTGCGAAGGAGGTGAATCATGGTATTACCTTGAGGGTGGTGGTGTGAGCCTTTGGATTCCCTTGTTGCTGATACAGGCATCATATCCTTATATTTGTTGGTTGAGAAAATGTGTGTGTGTGTGTGTGTGTGTGTATTATTGTAAATATTACATCAAGCTAGATTTAGAAAGCTCAATAAATAGTATGATTATTGCTGCTTGAAGAAAATGTGGTTGTTATTGTAAATACCGTAATGAGCTGTGTTATAAAGCTCCAGTACACAATATGATTTTATGATGATTTTTGCTTTTGAGCAGGTTATTAATTGTAAACAGTGCAACGAGTTGTGTTATAAAGCTCCAAAGGCAATATGTTTTTACTTGTAAATGAATGCACAATGTATCTATGGTCAAATATATTGTCTTGCATATAATGATGTAAGGGAGCAATGTTTCTTAGATATTCTCATATAAGTATGAGACTCCTGTGCTTAAATATGTTGTTTACACCTATAGATTCAATGTTTGTGACGTGTTTAACAAAATTCTTGTCATGGCTAGGAGGGGTCCAGATGAGTTCTTGTATATGTATCATTGTCCTATTGTTATTTATCATCTCTTAAGTTTTCATGAAGTTTGAGCAGTGACCTGGGCTTTAGGCCTAAAAAGGTGGCTCAAATCCCGGAGATGCAGGCACAAAACTGAGTATTTGGGGTCCTAGTCGCTAACATGCAGTGTTATTCCTATAACTATAACCTCCTAGCCCATAAAATGCAGTGTTAATCCTACGGCTATGGCTCAAAGGTAGTCAAAATGTCAGTGTGACCCAGGGGTAAGAGGCTTGAAATGTTGGGTTACCTCTTGTGGGTGGTGTTGTTGTTATACAAGGTCTGTATGTTGTGTTTCCGTCGGTTCCATTTCCTTAAGGTCACCTAGGAGGTTGAATCCCATGTAGTAGCCTCTCATCACATGTTTACCCCAGTTGGCCGACTACTTGGGTAAATGTGGGAAGGGGGTATTACAATAGAACACCAAGCACGGTGTTCCCCTATGTGGGAGAGGCTTGTAACAACCCCAAGTTAAAAATTCATGTGATAAACTTAATAAAGTCAAAATAATACCAAGGTCATGGGACATGTATTCCAAGCTGAATATTGGGAAAACAAATCCTATTGGGTGTTCATTTGGTTTATTATGGCTAAGGAAATTCACAAAGGCATTGAAAAGGAAAGGAGGCATTAATTGAAATTTTATTTATGAAAATAAATGAAAATAGGAGAAAAGGGAGATGAAAGGTCAAAGGTTTGCATGAGAGGAAAATTGAAGGAAAAAGAGAGGAAAATAGAGGCCTTAATAATAAAAAGGCTTGCAAGGACGAGTTCATGGCTTTTGTCAGTGGAGAATTTTGTCAGTTCAGTTTTGGAGATCTCTTTACTCTCTTATACTCTTGCACACTTAGATCATTCTTGGAACACTTAGCATTGGATAAGGGAAGGCAAAGGAAGGACAAGAAAGCAAAGGAAAGCAAATAATGAGCAAGGAAAAGTTGGATCAAGAGGCGACAACGAGATTACTTTGCAGGTATCGAGTTGCATGTATGATTTACTTGCTAGTTTTGGAATCCATGTGTGTATTTGGTCCTCTTGTTGTCACTGACATGGGTTTTTCTAGGTGTCCTAGTGGTTTTAGCTTTTCCTTTCTATTTCCTGATAGGCATGGTGTGATGGGGTTCTTTCATTTTTTTTAGCTTTGGATTGTTGGATGGTTTTGGAACCGGGTGAGGTGGTCTCGGGAAAATTCCCAATGACCTAGGAATCCCTTGACCGGTAATGGCAGGATTACGGTAAATCTTGAGGGTGGAGATGGGAAAATTCCTAAAGATATTGGTGAATAAATGTGGAGGCATCTAAGCTTATTTTGGGCCTAGTGATCCCTTGAACGGTTTTGGCTGGATTGTAGTAAAGCCTGATAGTGTATGTTTTTTTGTTTGTGCCTAGGAATCCCTTGACCAGTAATGGCGAGATTACGGTAAAGCCTGGTTGTTATACCCTTATTTGGGACTAGGATTCCCTTGACTGGTTTTGGTGGGATTGCAGTAAAGCTTGAAGGTGGAGGTGGTTTAGTATCCGGGAAGCCCTGGTAGTTTTAGTTTTGAGTCCCATATTCATGCTTGGAATATGGCACAAGGGTGATTGGCTAAAATAAAGATTTTATTAAGCCCAATCTATGGTCGGGTGGTACGTGGAAGTACCTGACTTGGTTGGCTTTTACATATGTTAATAAGAGATATTTTCCTCTTGTATTTCATGAGTAATTATACTTCTTATTATGTGGCTTTAATGGTTGTTTTATCATTGTTATTATTTTGGTTATATGTTGGTTATAAGTATGGTTTCATTACAAATTCTAGTTATGGATCTTATCATGTTTTGATTGGTAAATGAACGATTATTGAATGCATGATATAAATTTTTTTATTATAGTTATTATGATAGGACATTAGACCTTCTTGATTATTCTCATATAAGTTTCGAATCCCTATGTTCAGATATTCATTCATGACCTATAGATTACAAGTTCACAATGTGTTTGTGAAATGTCTATCATGGTTAGGTCAATTCCTTGGTCAAGTTTTGTGTTAGAGGCTGTGTATTTATGTCATTTATTATTTTTTAAAGGTTCATAAAGTTCTAGGAAGTGATCTGGAATATAGCCATGAAAAGGTGGCACAGATTTCGCGGTTGCAGGTGTTAGAACTCTGTGATTTCCGTAGGCTGAAAAAGGAATTATAGAGGTAACCAGAAACCGCTTTAGGCCAGAATACAACCCTTCTATCCTGGAGAGGGCTCTATCAATTAGGTTACTCAACAAATATGATATTAGGCTAGGTAATAAGCTCAACAATATTTGATTTTTTAAAGGTCAGTTGATAAGAAAAGAGAAATATATATTGGGCATTTAGTCATGTTAAACCATATTTATGTCCAATGAGATGATGGAAAAATAGAGGTTGGGCAGTAGGCCAAGCATTAGCACGGGGACTGATGCTAGATATTAGGGAAATGCTTCAGTGTGGAAGTATTGCTAGAGCACACTCCTTGATAAGATGGAGTGTTGAGATTTTGGGGTAGAATCAGATGTGATCTAGCTTTTAAATTTTGTGGAGGAGCTGGAGTACATGAGATCTCCAAGACCCAAAAAGTGTTTGGAGAAATTCCATCTGGTTTCATAGTATTCAAATAATTAATATTTTTAATTAAGGACCCTAAGTCTAACTTAGGAAAATAAAAAGATTAAAGTGAATTACATTAAACATGTGACGAGAATGTTCTAAGTGACGTGGATCAAACAGCTTCTAATCCTAGTCATTTATTTTAGATTAGATCCCAATCATTGGTTTGCCAATGAGAAGAGTATAAGAGAAGGGCTTGGGGTCAGTTAGAGAAGACACACGATAGCGGATGCACTAAGCTAAGTCAAAATTCTAGGGCAGGGTTTGCTAAGAATTTCATAGCAAGTTTGCAGTGCAGTGAGGGGTAGAGATTGGAAAGGGATGATCTGATATGAGGCCAAGAATACAACAACAACAAAGAACTAGTGTACCAGGCAGTAGAGAGTCCATACAGAGATACGTAGTTTAGCCAGAGCCACGTGGAAGGTAGCGTAGAGGCAGCAACAACCCTTCAGTGGTGATCCAGGCCTAGCCAGGGCAGCGTAGGGGCAGCGTAAGCCCAGAGAGGCTGATGCAGGCCCATCCATGGCAATGCAGAGGCTAACGCAGACCAAAGAGGATAGCGCAGAGGGCTGAGGGACAATTCTGGGGTTTTCGGTGGTCTAGAAAGGCTCGAGTTCTATAAATCCCGTTTGAGGGTGTGAATCAGCCATATTTTCTGTCTCCAAGTGAAAGAGGTACTAGTGTAATGTAACTTTTCTGTAGGGAAAACCATTTTGGTGCTTGGATATTATTGTATTAAGATTCTACATAATAATAAAATCCTCTAGAGCTAGTTGCATCGGTTTTCCCGCATTGGGTTTTTTTGGGGACATTTGTCCGAAAAATCTGTGTCACTTTGTCATGTGTGTATGATGTTCAGTAAATGATTTGTAAATGCGTAGGTTGTAGTTGTGTTTACTTTGCTAATTTTACGGAATAATTCAGAAATTAACTTGTGGTTTAAATCAAGTAGGAAAAGTACATAAAGACACTACATTAAGATTTTTGTTTAGAAATTTTCACATGGTATTAGAGCATTGCAGATCAACCTGAATCACCAATAAAGTGGCTGGAGATTTTTTCCGACAGGAAGGGCAGTTGAAGCAGCATAGACTAGAGAAGGCAGTGCAACATCAAGAGGGACACAAACCCAGCTGAGAGGGACACAGAGCGAGTCTGCTCACGCAGAGGTTGAATCAATACCACCATGGTGATGCAGAGCCAGCCTTGCTTACGTAGAGGCTGACGCAACACCAGTAAGGGTGACGCAGTGATGGTCAGAGGCACGCTAAGGTGACAGAGTACTTGAAGCAGACCCTAGAGGGTGACACAATCCAATTTGCATTGACATTGTGCAATTGCCATGGTTGAAAGTGTCGCTTCTGGTCTTCAGAGTTTTCTGGTGTGGCATAGGTTCTGTCGGTGCAGAATCTTGCCTAGCTAAGTTGAAAAAGAGTGGGAGGAGAACAACCGCTCAAGAATTTATTTGCCAAAGAAATCTGAGGATCGATCAGGAGGGTGATCGAAGAGGGCTGATTCAAGGGATTTGACAGATTTCCAAGGAGGGAAATCAATTGTTATAGGGATCAATTACTATAGAGGGTGCCTTTTCACCAAGGACCCTAGATCTAGGCTTCTGTTGAGAGTATCAGCAACAACAGGGAGAGGAGAATCTATTTCGATAGATTTTTTTATGATAGATGGCGTCGTATGGACTGCATGATCAGGATAGGTTGGACGACTTGTCCAATTTTGCTATCTGAACGGCTAGAATCCTGACGGTCCTAAAGGCATACAAACTTCTTGAAAATGCAGAGAATGTCTTGGCTACACCAACCGATATTGCTCTTATTGTGAAGCATAATGAAGTAGAGGCATATGCTAAGCAATTTATCATGGACTAGGTCAAGGATCATGTGGTACCACAAATTGTTGAGAAGAAGACGACTAATTCTATGTGGACTTCTTTGACCATAATGTATTAAGGAAAATCTATCTAGAAGAAGATTCTTCTGGAGAATCAGATGAGGTTTTTCGTGATGAATAAGGGGGAGGAAATCAATCCTTTCCTCTTCATGTTTCAAACGATATGAGATCAGATGATTGCCATGGGGGTTAAAGTGGAGGATGATTTCATGGAGAGGACTGCTCTAAATGTAGTCTCATATGAATGAGAAACATTTTTCCAAAGCATTTTTGACAGACAAGACCTTCCAAGCTGGGACGACATGTGGGCTATCCTCCGACAAGAGGAAATACGTCAGATGAATAAGAGACAAAACAACACTGGATCTAGCAAAGTAAAGAAGGAGGAAGAGGGATATGCAGCCCTTGCATCCAAGAAGAAACAAGGGAAGAAGAAGAGGTATCTATCAAAGATCTGATGCTTCGCCACCACTTGTCCTCTAAGGAAGAAGGACAAGGAAGTTGACTCGAAGGTTGTGTCAGCTAAAGAAGACGATGGCTCTAGTGATGATGTAGCCATGAGTGCTGATGAACCTCGAGAGAATAGGTGGGGTGAATTTGATCTGTAGATCAGTTACATATAGTGTGAAGCAGGATCATTGAGGTGCCCAGACTCTTGGATCACATACAAGCTATGAGAGCCTTAAGACACTAGTAGGATGACTGGATTCAGTGGGTGCATAAGATCACAAAGAAGCAAAGAAGTGCTGGGTTTCTGAAGAGATGAGTAGCGTAGTACAGTTGCAACATCAACGTGGAAGAAGCAGTGTAGAGGGGCAGTGCTTAGGCAGTGCATAGTAGCAGCAATGCAGTGGCTTAGAGAGATAGTGCAGAGCAGCAACAAAGGGTGCTTCAGTGATGAGATGCAGCCCAAATGACTTGTCTGTCAGTGATTGGGCATGGGTCCTTTAGTTGCTTACTTCTCAACAACTGAGTTGCAGTGCAACAGTTGGTAGCACAATGTCACAATTTGAGAGTGAGTTGCAGTACATATGTGGCAGTGACTGTGGTAAAGTCATGGGCAATAGTACAGAGAGCAGCAGCAGCGCAGTGATGAAGGGCGCATGCCAAGCATCAACATGGATATTGATGCTAGAGATTAAGGCAATGCTTCAATGTGGAAGTATTGCTAGAGCACACTCCTTACTAAGACGAAGTATTGAGATTTTGGGGTAGCATTGGATGTGATCTAGCTTCAAAATTTTAAGGAGGAGCTGGAGTACATGATATCTCCAAGACCAAAAAATAATTTGGAGAAATTCCATCCGGTCTGATAGTATTCAAATAATTAATACTTTTAATTATGGACCCTAAGTCTAACTTAGGAAAATTAAAAGATTAAAGTGAATTAAATTAAACATGTGATGAGAATTTTCTAAGTGACGTGGATCAAGCAACTTCTAATATTAGCCATTTATTAGAGATTATATCATGGTCCTTGGTTTACCAATGAGAAAAGTATAAGAGAAGGGCTTGGGGTTAGTTGGAGAAGACACACGACAACGGATGCACTGAGCTAAGTTGAAATTCTAGGGCAGGGTTTGAGCGAGTTTGCAGTGTAGTGAGGGGCAGAGATTGGCAAGGGATGATTTGATCCAAGGACATGAATACAACAATGAAAAAGAGGCAGTGTACTAGGTAGTGCAAAGGACATCTAGAGATATGCAGTTTAGCCAGGGCCATGTAGAAGGCAACACCGAGGCAGCAACAACCCTTCAGGGGTGATACATGCCCAACCAGAGCCATGCAGAAGGCAACACAAAGGAAGCAACAACCCTTCAGGGGTGACACAGGCCCAACCAATGCAGCATAGGGGAAGTGTAAGCCCAGAGATGCTAACACAGGCCCATTTAGGGCAGCGCAGAGGTTGACGCAGTGGGATGAGGGACAACGCTAGGGTTTCCGGTGGGCTAGAAAGGGTTTGAGTTCTGTAAATTTCATTTGAGGATGTGAATCAACTATATTTTCTGTCTCCAAGTGAAAGGGGTACTATTGTTGTGTAATTTATCTATTGGGCGAGCCATTTTGGTGCCTGTATATTGTTGTATTCAGATTTTGCATAATAATAAAACCCTCTAGAGCTAGTTGCACTGATTTTCCCGTATTGGGTTTTTCTAGGGACATTTGTCCGAAAAATCTGTGTCACTTTGTCATGTGTGCGTATGTTCAGTAAATGATCTGTAAATGTGTAGGCTGTAGTTGTGTTTAATTTTTTGATTTTACAAAATAATTTAGAAAATTAACTTGCAATTTAAATCAAGTAGGAAAAGTAAATCAAGGCATTGCAATAAGATTTATGTTTAGAAATTTTCACATCTAAAAGCTGAACACATGATCACTTTTCCTTGATGTGAAATTTTGGAAACATAAAAATGGATTCTGGAATCTTCTATTGAAAGTCAACAAGAAATTGCGGCACACACACTAGTGTGGGACCACAGGTCCTAGTGATACATTAGTGTGAAAGCCAATTTATTTAATAAATTGGTGAAGTGTCTAATTTAATTATCCCTTAATTAAATTGGACAATAAAATGTAATTTTATCTCATAATCACTTGTAATAGTTAAATGAGTGTGATAAACTCAGTTAGCTCATGAATTTCGAGTTGAGGGTGGTTGGTGAGGCATGCAGAGTGATTCTATTAGTTATGGAGTTCGAGTTGCAAATAGTGCATTAGTTTAATGCATGAGTAATCAGTTAACTCAGTCAGGTGAGTTAAATTCAGTTGAACTAGTTGTAACTGTTTGTTGCATTAGTGAGAGATCAAGTGAATTAAATCAGATTTAATTCACAAGCAGTGATCTGCCATGAAACTAATGATTTACTATTAATATCTGCATGCATGTCAGTTCCAGTGGAGACCCAATTGAGACAAAGGTTAAAGGGATGTTAACTATCAGTTGTATCATTAGTAGGTTGTCCGCATGCATCCAGACATCCATTGGATTGCCCATGATGCTTGTGAAATTTTGGAAGGCTGAAATTCCTAAAGAATAGGGATTTCATTTCACATGAATTGCGCAAGCATGGCAGGCTAATTAGAGGCAGGAAATTGGCTAAGTGTTGGTCTATTTTGTCCAGGTCATTGTGAGACAGTTGTGAGAGTGCATTGTAATTTTTTCATGATTCCATGGTGAATATACAATAGAATATAGAGGGGTTTTGAGAAACAATCTTTCCCCGTGAAAATATCTGTGTTGGGGTTTGATTTTCTTCTTTCTTTACTTGTTTTGATTGGCGATTGTGTTTATTTTCCACAATTGATTTGTATAAGGATTCAATATCTATATTTAGTACATTAATTGATCGAATTGAATCCATTTATATACATATGTTTATATAATTCCTACATGGTATGAGAGCACAGGAAATCACTATAGTGGAGAAGAAATTGAGTTTATGACTGAATAGAATTTGAATTTGCAAAATTATTGTTGGTGCGATAGGCAGATCAAGGTCGAAATGGCTTTCAATGGCTTGATATTGGAGTATGCACTCGAGGGTAGTTCCAATTATATTGCGTGGAAAGACAGGATGGAGGCAGTATTGGAGGACAATGGGTTGAAATAATTCATTGATAATGACATTCCCAAACCCGCTGTAGTAGATGCCACAGATCTTGATGCTTGGCAAAAGAAGGTTGCAAAGGCAAGGAGGATCTTACTGGAGGGAGTACGAGACCACATTGTCTCAAGTCTCCATGGAAAATCGACTCCATATGCAGTGTGGAAGGCTTTGGTAGATCTGTTTCAGAGCACTACTGATAATAGAAAATTGGCACTAAAGGAAAAGCTTAGGAAAATCAAAATGGAGAAAGCCGAGACTATTTCGAAATATTTAACAAAGTTTGTCAAATGTCGGGATGAGCTTGGGAGCGTCAAAATTAATGTCACAAATGATGACTTGGTCATCCTAGCTCTTCCAGGCCTTCCCAAGAGTTGGCATAGTTATCAGGGCTCCGTCAATGGGAGGGAGAAGCTGCCAGATTGGGAACGACTTTGGTTGGATTTGGTGCAAGAAGAATTTAGGCATAATACCAGGGATGGATATTCATCTAAGACAGATGATAAATAAAATTGCGCTTTGGATGCTAAGGTGAAGAAGGGGAAAGGAAAGAAATCCTATTCCAAATCTGAGTCCAGAAAAGATGGAAAGAAGCGTGACATGTCCAAAGTGAAGTGTTTTCATTGTCACGAGCATGGAAATAACGCCACTAATTGTCCACAAAAGAAGAAGAAAAAGAAGGCTTCAGGATCTTTGGCTGGTGAGCCCTTGGCCTCGCAAGTTGAGCTTGAATTCTCGCTCATTGCATGCATGGTGTCAAGTGTAATGGGATCAGTGTGGTACTTGGATAGTGGTGCATCTTTTTGCATGACGAGAGACAAAGAAATTTTTAGTAGATTAGAGGAGAAGGACCTCTAGATGCATATCAAAATGGGTGATTACGGGTGGTGCAGTGCTATCGGGATTGGTATAGCTACCTTCCAGTGGTAGTCAGGTAAACCCTTCTTATTAAAATATGAAATTCATGTACCAGGCTTGAAGAAAAATTTAGTTTCATTCGAAATTTTGGAGGATAGAGGCTATGATGTGGTTTTGAGTGAAAGAAAAGCTTTCATTCGACAGAAAGCCACAGGTTAAGCCAAGAATATTGGAACTTGTGTGAAGAATCTCTATAAACTTGAAGTAGATGGCCGCGCAACATTGATGGGTAAGGCAAAAAAAGTGGTGAGTCGAGTTGGGGTGAGTTATGGCATAGGATATTGTGCAATCTACACCATGGAGCCTTGAAAGGTCATGCAACAGATTTATTTGGGTCTTCCCAAGGGTAATCTTGCGTAGTTAGACACATGCAAGGGATGTACTATGGGGAAGTATGCAAAGGGCACTTTTCACGAGAAGGAGAACCGAGCTGCAGAAATCCTTGAGAGAGTTCACTCAAACGTGTGTGGACCATTCTCTACTACTTCGATAGAAAAGCACAGGTACTATGTAATCTTTGTTGATGATTTTTCTAGAAAGTGTTGGATCTACTTGATGTAGAAGAAAGATTAGATGTTCTCAAAATTTCTTGTGTTCAAAGTACCGGTGGAGAAAGATACGTGGAAGCATGTGAAGGATCTTAGGAGCGAAAATGGTGGTGAGTATGTCTCCAATGAATTCAAGAACTTCTGCAGCGAAAAAGGAATTCAAAGAGAGTTGATTGCGCCTCATAACCCATAACAGGATGGGGTTGCAGAAAGAAATAATAGAAAAATTGTGGGTGTAGCATGAGCGATGTTGCATGATCAGGGCCTATCGTTGAATCTGTGGGTGGAGACATGCAATACAATGGCATTTGTGCAAAACCGTAGTCCTCATTGGATACTTGGCATGAGTACACCAGAGGAGGATTTTTTTGGTAAGAAACCTGATGTTTCATATTTTAAAAATTTTGGCTCATATGTATATGTGCATTTGACCAAATATTCTAGGAAGAAGCTCGAACCTACAACTGAGATTGGGATATTTGTGGGGTACACTGATACTCCCCACAATTATCGGGTGTATTTTCCAAACAGAAGGATGACTATTGTGAGACGGGATATAAAATTTGATGAGGAGAAAACCATGTGATTGTACCTTGAGAGGGAACTGGATTTGCATGCAGATGAAGAACTCTTGGTTCCAAATAATGAACCTTAAGAAGTGGAGCAGCCACATGCGGAGGATCATGGAGTGTCAGAAAACACTCATGCAAGGCCATCCACCAGAAATGGTAGAAGGTGCACCACGTAATCTGATAGATTGAGACTTGATGCGGCAGAGCATGTAGGAGCACCTACTTCACTGCGCAAAAAGAGACAGTCTTCAAACAGGTTTACTAGATACATGGCTCTTATGAGCAAGTGTTTGATGACATAACCATCCTCCTTTGAGGAAGCAGTGTAGCAACCAATTTTGGTTGACGCTATGGTTGAGGAGTATGATTCCATCGTCAAGAACAATGCATGGGAAGTTGTCACAAGATTGGTCGGAAAATCAATGGTTAGTTCTATATGGATCTATAAGGTGAAGAAAGCGGCAGATGCAAGTGTGGAGAAGTACAAGGTTAGATTTTTAGCCCATGTATTCTCAAAAGTTGAAGGGATTTACTATGAGGAGACTTTCACACCGGCTGCGAAATACTCATTGATTAGATCTATCCTTGTACTCTTAGCGCAGATGGGGTGGTAGATACATCAGATGGATGTGAAAATTGCGTTTCTCAATGGAGTTATTGAGGAAGAAGTGTACATAGAGAAACTAGAAGGTTTTGAGATCTTTGATAGTGAGTCGCATGTGTGCCGACTCAAGAGAGCACTATATGGGCTGGAGCAAGCACCTCATGCTTGGTACACTGGGATTGATAGCTATTTCACCAGGTTGGGCCTCACCAAAAGTGAAGCGGATGTGAACTTGTACTAGATTGTGGTTGATGGTAAGCTCTTAATTATCATACTTTATGTTGATGATCTAATTTTGACATGTGATGAGAAACTGATAACTTCTTGCAAGGAGGATCTTGAAACGGAGTTCAAAATGAAGGACATGGGACTCCTTCACTATTTCCTTGGTTTGGAAATATGGCAGCGGGATGGTGAGCTATTTTTTTCTCAAGGAAAGTATGCAAAAGAGATTTTGAGTAAGTTTCACATGGAGAGATGTAAACCCATGGAGACTCCTCTTCCAAGAAATTGGAGGAAAGAGGATTCTACTTCAGGATAAGTAGTGGAAATTACTGTTTATAGGCAGCTAGTGGGTTCACTGATGTACTTGGTGAACAATAGACCAGACATTTGCTACACAGTTAACCAGCTGAGTCAAGCTATGGTTAAGCTGACCAAGCTCTTTTGGAAGGCGGGAAAGCATCTATTGATATATGTTAGGGGCACTACAAATTATGGATTATGGTATAGACAGACAGAGGGAGTGAAGCTTCAAGGCTTCATGGATGCAGATTGGGCAGGCAGTCCATCAGACAGAAAGAGCACATCAGGAGGGATCTTCAACATAGGATCGACAATGGTTTCTTTGTACAATAGGAATCAGTGATCTGTGGCACTCAGTTCAGCCGAGGCAGAGTACATGGCAGCAAGTTAGGCTGCATGTGAGGCCATCTAGATGAGAAAGAGCTTGGTTGGTTTGTTTGGTTCTCAGAAGGATCCAACGTTGATACATTGTGATAACCAGAGTTGCATTAAACTCTCGGTTAATATGGTATACCATGATAGGTCCAAGCACATAGACATCCAGTACCACCAACTCAGAGATTGTCTTAAGAGGCGCATTATGTTACTTCAGTAGATTCCCACGGAGGATCAGAATGTAAATATTCTGATGAAGGCGCTTGCGAGGAGAAAATTCAAATAACATAGAGGCAAGATCGGGGTGGAAGATAATCCATTTCTTGTTGAGAGGGAGTGTTGAAACTCAATAAGAAATTGCAGCACACACACTAGTGTGGGACCATAGGTCCTAAAGATACATTAGTATGAAAGCCAATTTATTTAATAAATTGGTGCAGTGTCTAATTTAATTATTCCTTAATTAAAGTGTAATCTTATCTCATAATCACTTGTAATAGTTAACTGAGTGTGATAAACTAAATTTCGAGTTGAGGGTGGTTGGTGAGGCATGTAGAGTTATTCTCTTAGTTATGGAGTTTGAGTTGCAGTTAGTGCATTAGTTTAATGCATGAGTAATCAATTAACTCAGTTAGGTGAGTTAAAGTTAGTGGAACTAGTTGTAACTATTTGTTGCACTAGTGAGAGATCAAGTGAATTAAATCAAATTTAATTCACAATCAGTGATTTTCCATGCAATTGATGATTTAATATTAATAACTGCATGCATGTCACTTCCAGTGGAGACCTAGTTGAGACAAAGTTAAAGGGATGTTAACTATCATTTGTATCATTAGTAGGTTGTCTGCATGCAGCCAGACATCCATTGGATTTCCCATGATGCTTGCACAGTTTTGGAAGGCTGAAATTCCTAAAGAATAGGGATTTCATTCCACATGAATTGTGCAAGCAAGGCAAGCTGATTAGAGGCAGGAAATTGGCTAAGTGTTGGTCGATTTTGTCCAAGTCAGTGTGAGACAGTTGTGAGAGTGTAGGAGACTCTTGTGAGAAGAGTTCATTGTAATTGTTTAATGATTCCATGGTGAATATATAATAGAAGATAGAGGGGTTTTGAGCATCAAGCTTTCCCCGGGAAAATATCTGTGTTGTGGTTTGATTTTCTTCTTTCTTTAGTTGTTGTGATTGGCGATCGTGTTTATTTTCTGCAATTTATTTGTATAAGGATTCAATATCCAGCTTTAGCACATTTCTTGATCAGATTTAATCCATTGATATACATATGTTTGTATAATTTCTACATCTTCATAGAACTCCCTCATGACAACAAAAATTATAATTTTACTATCCCACAATTATCAAAATTTATATATGAAAAGTGCAGCAAGCCTCTTTCTGCATTTTTTGCAATTTTCATCCAAATTTACCTTTTATGATCTCTTGAGCCAAAAAACAAAGTTTCATAGCTGGGTTGAGGTTTCCTATTGGAGATTCACCTTTGTACTAGACTCTGCAAGTAAGTCCAACTTACCTGTATTCTTCTTCCTTCCAACTTCTTTGACTTTAGTTAGCTTCTTCTTAACCAACCTTAGTCTTCTTTTTAGGACCAAGTTTTGAACATTTAATTTTTTCACTTGCCTATGCAGAGGCAAGTTCCACTTCATTTTATACTTAGCTCTGTCAAGGACTGGCATAAAATCCTGTACCTCTTTAAATAAGGTCAACTTATCCCTATGACATTTCTCTGCAAGTTGGTCTACTTGATGCTATATTCCTTCAAGTTGTTCCAATAGCTTCTCGAATTCCTTCTGCTCATAAAAAACCATAGGTTGAGCAATCTCCTTTTCTTGCATATGCACCTTGGTAGCAGACCTAGTCCTAGGTCTCCTTGAATACTCAGTTGGCACTTTCATCTCTTCGACATCAATTACCATTTTACCTTTTCCTTTGGAAACATGTGCCAATGTTTCCTTTTATGGATCTTATCTTCTAGGTTGGATAGTTTCTTGAGACACTTTATGCCTAAGCTCCCTATTCTCCTACTGCAAGTAAGCTATTGTCACATGGGCCTTGTCCAAATGATCTTGTAACTCCCCAATTTTCTGGTCCTTTTCATCAATTTCTACTTATCTTTGTGTGTTCTCTGATTCCATAACTTGAATAGGCGATGATGGAGGAACCACATGAAATCTCTTGGCTGCAACTCTTGTTCTTGGCACCCTTACCACCTTTTCAACCTCAGGGGAAAAGTGTCGCTTTTTAGCACTTTCTTACCAACCAATTTTATTTTAGTCAAAGGTCTGTTGGCTGAGCTTATTGCTGCAGGTGAATCTTTCTCAACCACAACCGAAGGAGCGTCTTTATTAGTCTTTTGATTGTTTGAAGATTGTGCTGCCCAACCTAAAGAAACCAAGAACACCCACCATGTATGTTCCTTCTTCTCAAGCTCCTTCATTACCAACAATTTAGTTAATGAAAAATGAAATAAATTAGCCTCAACTTGACTTGCTTTTGTCTGAACTTGGTCAACCATCTTACATAAACTCTTAAATAGATAATAGGGAAGATTCAAAGTTTTCTTGCCAGTAAAATGAATTAAGAGCCTAATGTGATAGTGATACACCCTACTGAATCTCCCCTCACATGTGAAGTACCTTTGGATGACCTCCAATAGTTTGCTATGATGATCTTGTAAATAACTCCTTGGAAAATATGAACCATACTATTTCCTGTGTTTTGGATTGATAAAGTCCTTGAAAGAAACAAAATCAAAATCCATTCCTCTCCACTCAAAGGTATCTCAGTGGCCTGAACTATTGATTGAGTTGAGACTAGAAAAGTCATACTTCCCTCCTTTTCTTGTACACCATCAAAACCCCTAGCAAATTCCTTTGTCAACTGTAATGATGTCCCTGAATTCTCTCACAAAATCTCATACACCCTACTTGTTCAAAAGCCATCATGATGGCTAGATCTGCATTGATGGTTGTGATGTCATGTGGTTAAAAATTTATAATGGCTCCCCCTTTGTGTTTTTTGTCCTCTTGTGTTGACATAGTTTCACTTTTATCGCAATTCATATTTTAAGGTTATGAATAAATTGCTTAGGGAACAATAGAGGTGTTTCAAATCTTGTGACAATGTCTTAAGATACAACCCAAAAATCACACCAAGACTGACAACTGCAAACTTCTCAGGCAAACCCTAAAGATCTCAAAATTTTGCAACTGTTGGCAAGAAATTAAACTAGGGACAGTCGCAGCGTAGAGGAAAATTGACTTTTAAAACACCTATGGGAATAAATTTTGAGAAAAGAGCATTGTTACAATCTTTAGACCAAGGCAACAATTGCATGCAAGGGCTTACACAATGAAATAAAAGGAAACTTGACAAATATAAAGAGGGAAATATCCCACTGTGTGGATTCGCAATGGGTCGAGATGAAAATGCAGCACCGAGAAAAAAAAAAAAACACAACAAAATAGGATAAAACGAAGTGAATTACAGAAACACAACAATGATAATTTTATCTCTTTTGAAAGCTCTAAATGGTTTATGCTAGCTTCTAAATGAAATTTCAAATTTCTTTCAAGACAAAAGGATGAAGATTAATATGAATTTTCATTTGTGAGGGAATTTTAATCGTCGACATGCGAGAAATTGAACACTGGGTGGAATTGCAATGCCCCTGCCTCCCTTTTGCAGCTAATGAAATGAAACACCCGAGCTATCTAATGCAAATGATGAAGGGCTGAGTGATCAAGGATAAAGAGGCAGGTTCAAATGACCACCTGGCATGGTCTGGAGTGGGAGTGAATGTGTTGATTGTGATTTGGAAATAACATCATGAATGTGCAGCGCATTTTTGAATTCACAAAATATTTGGAAAAGATAGGACTTTCCTTTTGACTCCTATCCCCTGTTGAGCTCATAAATTGTCCTTTTGAAATGACATCTCAATTGATATAAAAGAGCCTCCAAATCCGTGTCAAGACCATTTCATGATCCCATTTGATGTAGAAATTAGCTCTCGAATTAGGTGGCCTACTAAATATGACTTGGAATGGGACAAACCAACTCATAGTTACCAAGGACTTGCAACATGATTTTTGTACCCTTTTCAAGTGACCAAAGACATTCCATGATTGCCCTTTGTAAGGAAAAACATGACTTTAGACATTGGACTCTTAACAAAATGGAAAGCTTTACATGATACTTGTTATGAATATAATTCATAACAAATATAATAAATATAGTTAAATAGGGATTATGTAAGTAGTCATTAGGTTAGTGAAAGGGCATGTCTAAAAGACATACCCATTCATGAAAGGTCACTTACCTAGGTATATAAGAAGGGCCTCATTGTAACATTCTATCATCTATCTATCTATCTCATATCTTTTATAATATAATATTTGTATCCTCATGGATATCTTTGTATTCCAAGTGTTCTGGAGTATTTTAACTTGAGAAGGAACATTGTTCGCTTCAATTGGTATCAAAGCAGTCAATCTTCTGGCCACTCATCGCTGCAAAGAGCTACGCTCCTTGATCCAGGTCTTTGATTGTAAAAATCGTCAACCTTGTTGCCGTCGTGACTGAAGCATTTCGCTATCAATCTTGGAGTTTCTCCATTTTCGCCATTAGGCATTTGGCCATAATAAAAAATTAAAAAAGAATAAGGAAGAAATATATATAAAATATATATTAATAAAACAAATAAAAGAGAAAAGGAAAGTTAACATAAAGTGGGAAATAAATTAAAGGAAAAAAAAAATATTTAAAAGAAAATAGTTCCAAAAGAAAAAAAGAAAAGAAAAGAAAAAAGGAGATATATATAAACAAGTACATATACGTACATACTGTTATGGCCTAAATCTACCTCAGGCTGAGAAAGGCAGAATCTAGGGTAACATCAAACCACGCTTAACCTGGTAGCTAGCCCTACCAGATCGGGAGAGGGCTCTCATTAGGGGAATTTTGAGGTCTAAAATGGGCCTCCTAAAAAAAATGTACAACAAAAATAAACTTTATAACAACCAATAGGATTCAAGATGATGATGTCAACCATGGGGGATGAGTCACCATTTTTAAAATAAAAGGGTAAAAATATTAAAAAATAATAAAATAATAAAACTACTTTTTCAACTCGTATTTTCAACTTATCTCCCAAAATTTTTACTCAAATTTCGAGCAGGAGTACTCGTTGGATGCGAAATTTAATTCCTCATCCAAGGAGTACCCATGTTGCATACTTTCGATGAAATCTACTACGCGAAAAATGAGAAATACATAAAAAACGTGATTGTAATCACGTTTTTTTATGTATTTCTCATTTTTCGTGTAGTAGGACCCATCGAAAGTATGCAACATGGGTACTCCTTGGATGGGGAAATAAATTTCGCATCCAACGAGTACTCCCGCTTGAAATTTGAGTAAAAAATTTGGGAGATAAGTTGAAAATATGAGTTGAAAAAGTAGTTTTTCCATTTTTCCCTCTAAAATTTGATGATGTCATCAAATCTTATTTGATTTTTTCCACTATTATTTTATAATTTCCTTAGGAGGCCCATTTTAGACCTCAAAATTCCCCTAATGCTCCTTGTCAATATCAGCAAAAAATGATTAGTGAGGCTTGAGATGACGTAAATGAAAACTGATTTTAGGCTAGGTATATATGTAAAAGAGTCTTGATTTGAATTTGAGGGTGTTTTTTGGATCAAGGGAAAGGCAGATTTTGGGTCTGGGGAATGAGGCCTAGTTTTTGCAGAGATTTGAATGGGGCAAGGTAGGCAATTGTTCCGACACTTCAAATTTGAATGAAATGGATAGCTCAGATCGATGAGGAGTTGAAGAGGGAAAGAAAATTTCAGGAATCCTCTTCAAACAGTTGAAAACATAGAAAATTAAAAAACCCTAGGTAGAGCACTACAAATCTAATGAATTCCACCTTTATCCTTGTTTGTTTAACTTAAGAAGAAATAAGAGGGAAGATGATACATATAAAGCACCAGTAAACTTACATTAACAGAGAGAAACACATCATCAAAACAAAGAGCCACATGAATCCCAAGGAGTGCTGCAAACCCTGGTCTATTCCTTTGCCAAACTGCAGAGATGAATGTACAATGATGCTCAAAGCAATCCCAAGTGTCCAACCATGCTAATGACTAAAAAAATACAAGATATAGACGAACAATAACTCATCCCCAACCTCTAGGGGTCGAGCTCACAATTTTAGGAGCTGTTTCAACAAGATATAAACTGAGAAATAGAAAATATGCAGTGGAACAACTTGCCTCTATAAGATAGGAAACTGATTCATTCAGTTGCAATTCACCTTTTGATGGATGAATCTACCTCCATGAGTAAAAATTTAACAAAATTACATCAAGATCCATAAAATACCTCAAATTACATCATGAGTTTAAAATTTGGAAGCAAGAAAGTCAAAATGTCAAAAACTAGTTGAAAAACAGAGTTACTGAGTCGAAAATGAGCAAAAATCCCCAATGCGCCGCGCCTGATTTCTCTATGCATCACACCAGTTTGGAGCTGATTTTGAAGGCCCTCCCGGTGTCCAAATTTTCTCCAAGTGGGCTTGTTGGAAAGGTCTTCCTGTCTACTTTCCAACACAAGTGGAATTTTTGAATTTGGCTTCCATTTTCCCCTCCAAAAATGAGTTCTCCCAACACTTCTTCCTGTGTGTCCAAAAAGGGGTAGAAAGGTCATTTTTAGGGTGTTTTTGACCCTTATGGAAGCCCAAAACCTGTCAAAATCTCTTGGAAATAAGTATGCATGCATAATTTTCCATGAAAAATCCAAAAATGTAAAATTTTCCGCAAGAGGAGTCCCCCATCAAAAGCGCGCGCCAAGTGGCGCAGCGCATAGAGCTGAAAAATCTGTTTTAAGGCCAAAAAGTTCAAAATTTGCAAAAAGTGTCCCAAATTTCTTGAAATTTGGGCTGAGTGTCCTCCATAATGTACTATGTTGGGCCAAGGAAGCCTCGGCCAAAATATGAAGTCTATCTTTCCTTTTCCAACGCTTTGAGGGCTTCTTTAACTTGGCCTTCAAGATTTTGATTCGTGCCCTGCAAACATGATTTCTTGCCCAATAATGATTAGCCATGTGCCTCAACATGTTATTTTCCTTTTTGGCCTTCTCCAATAGCTTTTCCAAATGAATATTTACCCTTTCAAACCAAGTTTCATGATCAACCTCAATCTCTTGCTCAATGGATGTCATCTCAATTTTGCTCCTTTTGGCAGCCTGCCGGTTCTCACGTATGTTTTGTAGCTCCATGATAGTTTTCTGATCTTCTAGCTGTTTGTTTCTTTGCTCAAGGTAGTTGATTATCCACTGGGATCTTTGCAACTTGACGGACAAAGTGTTTATCTCCGCCTTCTGCTCTTGAACAATCTCTCTTAGCTTTGAGCTTGGTGAGCCCAAATCATCATCAATGAGTATGAAGTCTGTATCCTGGCCTCTTGAAGGCCCCTCATCATGTATTGGCCTCTTACCCTTGTCCTGTACCTGTACTGTTGATGAAGGAAGGGAGACCCCTTCCACCCCGGGTGGAGATAATACTCGCTTGGCTGCTGCAAACAACCCTCTCATGCCCCTCTGATAGGTGACAAACACCGGCACACTAGCGGTCTATGTCTCATGACCTTCCTGCTGATATGAAGGTTCACCTGCCTCATGAAAAGCCTCCGAAGGTACCTGAGGAGCTGTGAAGAAATCATTAGAAATGAAATCCTCCCATGAAATATCCTGCAAACCGAGCTGATGCATAACCACAATTTTGATGAGTGAAAAGTGATAGATACTGCTATACTGCTGCTCAGGAGTTTTCCTTTGCACAAGAGTGGTCATCTTTTCAATATTCCGGGACATGAAATAAGGGAGGTTCATCAT
This sequence comes from Pinus albicaulis, assembly GCA_034641835.2. Taxonomy (NCBI): domain Eukaryota; kingdom Viridiplantae; phylum Streptophyta; class Pinopsida; order Pinales; family Pinaceae; genus Pinus; species Pinus albicaulis. Next base: position 306,778,879 of record CM076583.1, read on the forward strand.
TCTCACCCTGGTAAAATGCATCAGCAGCCTGATATGATAGGCATAGAGACGTGAAAACCGGCCCTCACAACTGAAATATTTGATAATAAGTTTCATCAAGGGAGCATATGAATCTTTTAGAAACCGAAAGGGAAAAAATCTACTGAGTTGTCTCAAAAAACTAGGCTTGATATATGGCTCATAGTGTTCCCTGTCAACCTGTTGTCTTTTATTCCATTGCTCTCCAACATTTGGAATTCCGATCGCTTGAGAGATAGTTTCAGGTGTTAAAGTGAATGTCACACCTGCAAGAGTGACTTGGCCATTATGTAAATTCAACACAAACAATCATGCCAGCTCATGATGGTGGTGAAATCTAGCAACCACCAACCATCTCAAAAAGCGATCATTCAGCTGACACAGCCGAAAGCAGCAGAAATAGCGAAGGGGCAGGGCACTGTGCTCGGCCCGGTGGTAGGCTCCCACATGTCTGCCACTCTTGTGAGGTCTCCTAGGTGCAAGAAATTTAGTTGTAGAGTCACTGTCTCGGTCATAAGAGGAATCTGTCTCCATGTTTGCCAAAGTCTGTGTTGTCTTAGATGAGAATGAGGAGTTTTGGTGTCTTTGGTTTTCGTTGCCAAATGTATGACAATATGTGAGGGGCTATGGAGGGAGAGGGTAGGGGGAATGTTGGGAATATTACCAATTGAAATTTGCCAAAGAGTTTTAGGGGTAGTCACTAGGCTTTTTGGGATAGGATTTGGGGTTTGGGAAATTTATAACTTGGATTTGGGATAATGGGAATATGGAATAGGGTAAATGAATTTTAGGGATATGGGGAATAGGGAAATGGGCTGATGGAACTAGAATAACAGTGATGAGGGAATAACAAGGTGGGGAAGTGGAAGTGATAGGCACAAAACCAAAATATAAACCCTAAGGAAGCATTTCTTGAACAAGAAAATAGGGCTTGAATTTTTGTTTATTAAATCCTCATAGACACCATAAGATTCACGTTCATTGGCAGTGGAGGGGTTACTTGAATTACTTGGACCGGAGGTGACCGAGCAGATTCGAAGTTTTGAGAGAAATCATAGTGAAAATGCTCTGTGGCCCTACGCGCCATGCCACCAACCCAACACGCCACGCCACTCCTATGCGCATGGACAGTTTCAGTGGAGACCAATGCAGAGATAGGTGAAAGAGCAGGTTAACTATCAGTTGTGACTATACTGTTGCATATTTGCAACAACCAGTGATTGGAGTAGCCCATGAGGATTGCGCAGTACAAGCCAGGTGGTTCAAGTTATTTAATGAGCCATCCTACAACATTGATTACGCAATAAAGGCTGGCTATCAGGTGGCAGAGATTGGAGCATGTGCTTTTCTAGATCTAGCTTGATTAGTGTGTAGAAATTGGAGGTTGTAATGAGAGCTTGTGAGGAGCTTTGTACAATTATTGTTACATGATCTCTATGACATATAATATACAGATAGTTGGGGTTTTCAGCTTTAAGCTTTCCCATGAAATACTGTGTTCATATGTGTGATTGTTTATGGTTTTAATGTGCGCATGCAATTGATTTTATTTCTGCATGTAATGATCAATGGTAGAAGAGATTCTGTATTGTGCATGAAGATAAAATAGTGTGTGATCAAGAGAATCTTGGTGAATAATATATCAATTATTCAAATTTTCTACAACCGTCAGGTGATCCATGCTCCTAATGGAATGCAGCTGACTGAGTGAGACACCTAATATGCAATGCAACAAGAGGATTTTGATCACTGACGGAGGGATGAAGATACCGATACTAACATTGGATCCAATGGGGATGGTAGCTCCTTGGAGGTGAGAAGAACTACAGATCTCTGGGAAAGTAGGCAGTGCCTTCGTCCATTGGGCTATGGAGTCAATAACTTCGACAAACCAAAACAAGACTCTTGACTCATTTTCAGAATTGAAAACTGACTCAAAACCGACTCAATTTTGAAACCAAAAATGACTGAAAGACTTGACTCAACAAACCAAACCAAAACTTAAATCAACCTTCACTTTTATAGCCTTCACCTTGGGCCCCAAACTGAAAGAATGATGACAGCACACACTTGCAATGAAGCTTAAACAAACCGGTATGTATAGTGATATGTATGACAGCAGAAAACATTTCAAAAATAGTACCGTTTGAGTAGCCAACCATTGACCGGCCCTCCTGGACAATTTTCTCCATTCATTTCTTTCAAAAGGAAAGCATTTTGGCCTCGATATGCAACAATTCTGAAAGGTCCTTTCCAAAGATTCTCGAACTTGCCATGCTTACCTTTATCTTCGTTTCTTGCATCCCATTTTAGCACCACTTCTTCTATTTGAAACTTGTCTGCCTTTGCCTTTCGATCATATATCTTCTTGATTCTCTCTTGCAGCTTGAAAGTATTCTGAAAAACCTTGTCTCTAGTCTGCTGTAAATGGATCATTTGATTTATTCTCTGTTGCATATGATCATCTTCGCTGCCAGCTTCCTGCAGAATTTTAACCACTGGAACTGCGAGAGAGGTCGGGAATACAGTATCAACACCATACATGAGCTCAAAAGGAGACTTGCCTATAGATTTCTTTTGACTCACTCTATCTGCCCAAAGTGCATTAACCAATTTCTTATGCCAACTTTTCTTGTTTATTTCCAGTAGCTTTTTGATAATATTGACCAAGGATTTATTTGAGGATTCGGCCAATCCATTGCCTTGTGGATGATATGCGGTTGAGTGCCCCAAAGTAATTTGATACTTATCACAAAAGTCAATCATTATTTTAGATTTAAATGCTGCTGCATTATTAGTGATCAGCTTGTTTGGACAACCAAAATGAGACAAAATATTGTTTTCAAGAAATGAAATGATTACCAAATCTGTGGCCTGCCTAGTGGGAACCACCTCAATCCATTTAGTAAAATAGTCCGTCGCTGTAAGGATCCACTTATGCTACGCTGAAGAAGCAGGATGGATCTCGCCAATGAAATCCAAACCCCACTGCTGAAAAGGAGCACTTACTTCAATGGGCTTGAGCGGCAAAGGTTGCAATTTTTTCCTCCCTTCAAAAATCTGACATTCATGGCAACTTTTAACAGTTTTGTACACATCAGCAAAGAGATTCGGCCAATAATATCCTACTCTGAAAATTTTGTTGGCCGTTTTTTTCCAGAAAAGGTGACCTCCGCAATCTCCCTTATGAAAATCTTCCATAACCTGTTTTGCCTCCTCTTCAACCAAACAATTTAGCAAGACACCACCGAGATCTTTCCAATAGAGTTCATTATTCATGATACAAAACTTGGCAGCCTTTAATTTAAGTGTCCTACTTTTGTTTTTAGCCATTCTTGGCGGTGGTGACAGATTTTGGAGCACATAAACAATGTTTGAGTACCAAGGAGAAAGAACAAAGATTTCTGATACCTGAGTCAACGAACTTTCTTCATTTTCCTCAGACATAGCAGCAATGAGATTAATGTCCAAGGCATGCAAATTTGACTCAGTCATTAGCTTAGCCAACCCCTGTCCTTTGATAAGCATTGTAGGTTTTATCTCCACGTCATATTCCAACAAGGAAGCAATCCATTTTCCTCGTCTTCCTTCTGGATCTGTTTGCACTAAGACATCCTTAACAGCAACATTAGGAACATAAGCAAGACTGTGAGAATGAAGAATATATACTCGAAAATCTTTCAATGCTTTTACTAAGGCAAGAGCTTGCTTTTCAATAATATTATACTTTAAGGCTGCATCTCTTATGGTTCGGCTGAAAAAAGCAATTGGTTTCTCAAGCTGATCTCTTTTCTGCATCAAGACTGCTGCCATAGTATGATCCGAGGCAAATGAAAACAAAATAAAATCCTGAGTTTAATCCGGGCTAATCAAAACCAAAGCTGAAGAAAGGGCCAATTTTACTAAATTGAAAGACTTTACTGCTTCCTCACTCCACTTCACTACACTATCTTTCTTGAGCATGTTTGTGATTTCTCTTAAATGTTCTGCAAGATTGGGCACAAAGCGACGTAAGAAATTCATCTTACCGTTGAATGATTGGATCTCCTTTTTGTTTCGGGGAAGATCAATTTTCTGAATGGCTTCTAATCGAGTTGGATCAATGCGGATGCCATATTTTGATATAATATGACCAAGAAGCTTGCCCTCATCCATGGAAAACAAACTCTTCTTTGGATTGAGAGACACACCATATTTTCTACACCGCTGAAATACAATTTTCAAATGATAAAGGTGCTCTTCATCTGAATTAGAAAAAACTGTCAAATCATCAAGATACACAACCAGAAAGACATCTTTCTCATTTTCAAATGCCATATCCATTGCTCGCTAAAAGGTCGCACCAACATTCTTCAAACCGAAAGGCATTTTAGCATAATGAAAAGTTCCCCACGGAGTGGTGAACGCTGTTTTATCTTTATCATCTTCATGGACCAGAATTTGGTTATAATCAAAATAACCATTGAGTAGCGACATGCGGGATGCTCCAACTACTCGGTGAAGTATGTGATCCATTTTGGGCAATGGATAGTTTTCTTTCAAAGATACTTTATTCAGATTCCTAAAATCAATGCATAAGCGAATCTTAGCTGTTTTCTTGCGCATAGGCACCAAATTAGAAATCCAATCTAAAAATATTATGGGGACGATGATACCAGCTTTGTACAACCGATTCACTTCCTTCTCTATTGAGGGCAACAACTTTGGATTTATTCTTCTCAATTTTTGCCGAAAGGGCTTTTGATTTGGCTTGATCGGAATGGTATGCTGAATTATGTTTGTGTCATATGTCTTCAAATCTGAATAGTCCCAAGAAAATACATCAACAAAGGAAGATAATAAACTGACAGAATTTGCTTTTACTTGTGGGGGCAATGCTTTGGACAATTTCACCATTTTAGGATTTTCTGCTGATCCAATGTTCACATCCTCAACTCCTTTCTCGATTGGCAGCAAGCTCGGTTTCCGAGCTACATAATCTTGGTCGAAAAGCTCCTCTAAAGGTATTAGACCTTTAGGAATGACATTATCCTTCAGCTGCAAAACTTCCATCTGATTGACTTCTACCTCTGCCTCGCCATCATCATGCTCCCCATCAATAGAAGTGTCTTTGAATTTACCTTCATTTTGCAGAAATTTATCAATTTCTTTGTCATCTTGAAACACTTGCCAATACCTTTGATTATCAGGGATAGTCAGATGATGCTTCAAATGGATTTCAAATTTGTTGCTTGAATTCATCGGAATTTTCAAATTACTTACTGCTATTGCAAGTGCATCTGCAATACCATTCTGAATACGAGGGACACATGTCAAAGTATAATCTGAAAACAAATCTCAAGATATCTAGTACCGCATTGCGGTAGGCCCGCATTCGAGGATGCTTAGCTTGATATTCACCTTTCACTTGCTTGATAACTAACTCGGAGTCGCCATACACTGCAATTCTTTTGGCATTTAACTTTCTAAGAATTTTCAGACCATCAATTAAAGCTTTGTATTCAGCCTCATTATTTGAACAATCGAAAGCCAATTTATAAGAACAGACCCTTACATTACTTGGCACTTTGTTTGGGGAGGAAACAGGGCTGCGTACCCAAATGCCAATTCCAGCACCATCCCTTCCTACCGCACCATCAAAATCCATGGTCCACAAACCATCTTCGTCCTCTTCCAAATGTTGAAGTTCTGTTTGCTTTTTTTCTTTGTCTTGCTGTCCATCAACATTTTGCTGCTGTCGGAAGGCTGATTGCTCATCGGTACTATCAAGTATCTGTCTCTCTTTCTTTAAGACCTCTATGAAAATTTCAGTGATTTCTAGAATGTCCTCTACTTCAATTAATTGGCTATTTACATCATTAAAGCTATCCGAGTACAAAACAAATGATTCTAAATCAATATGTACATAATTGTTTGGATGATTTACCGGTTTCTCCTTGCTAGTAATCATATACTTCATCTTTTGCTCCCGGTATAATTTCCTCATCTGACCAAACACGGGAATAGTAGCATAGGAGAAATCAAGCTGCAATGTCCCTTTATGTTTCGCTCCCCAATATCTGGAAAGAAGCATGCCAAATCTAGGAGGAATATCCACCACAACCACATCCATCAAAACATTTTTAGTTGGAATCTGATCCAAACTGACCACCAAATCTTTGATAAGCCCAATGCATCTTACTCTACTAGAATCGAAAGAATAAAGGTCATGATACTTTCTAGTGATATCCAATCCCAATTTCTCCATGATTTCCCTAGGCATGATATTATGAGAGGCTCCGGAATCGAACATAGCATTGTGTAATACATAGTCATGCAATCTAAGGTTGATGTAAAAAGGAGCTACATCACTATCTGGAGACTCACCATCCAATGCTGCACCAAAAATCAACTCAGGTTGATCATCTTCCACGTTTACCATGTCAGACAGTGGATCTAAACTCAAAATATTAGACACCTGACCCTTATAGCTACTATTCTTCATCAATTCAGTCAAAGTTATGGACACTTTTAACTTAGCAATTTCATTTCCTAAGTTAAAGACTGAAGTTTTCTCTACCTCTTTAGCGGGAACATCCTTCTTTTCAGTTTTCTCCCTTGATATATTTGGCTGATTGGATCTTTAATTTGCTGATGGTGATTTGCTAGTATTGGGATCAGCTGTCTCTTTTCCATTTTTCTGCACAATGAGTGGATCATTCTTTGGTGCTGTAGCTTCCTTTCTTTTTTGAATTGGATTAATGGGAACATCTCTACTTCTGAGTGAATATTGTCGCTGCTGGGCGGTCAAGGCATTCATGTAGCCCCTCTGATATTCATCAGATTCTTCTTCAAGAGCTGTCTCATTTGCCAAGATGAAATTCTCATCCTTTTGTACAGCTGAGTTCTCAGAATACTCCTCATCTTCAGTGATAAAAATTGGCATATCATCAGGTGTAAAGAAATGATTCTCTTCTCCGATTACATTCTCCTCATCATCTGATTCCAGACCATGTAGAAAATTCTGCTGTAAGGGTGTCTTCACTTGCTGTTGTACTGCTTGTTCTTGTACTCGCTGCTCTCTTTGCTTGATTCTAAATTGTGGTTGCTGCTGGCCACGAAAGTTAGGATTTCTAATCTGCGGTTAAGACTTATCAATTGTTAATCTTTCAAACATCTTTTCCATCTTACGGAGCACTTGATATGAAGTGGAAACCTCTTCCTTTATTGCTACTTTCTTTTCAGCTTTTGTTCTAGCTCTCCTGGCAAGCAAATTGGCTTCAACGCTGATTGCAATTTTCTGCATGTCTTCTAAAGTGCCCGGATCTCTTTCTCTTAATTGATAGGCCATGTCAGGATCGAAGCCATCCGGAAACTTAATCAAAGCCGACCCCCCAGGTGGCTTTATATCAACAGGAATTGCATTGTAAACAAAATTGAATCTAATACAATAATCTTGAATAGACTCACCAACGTTCCGCTTGATATTGTCATATTCAGAAAGGATCTGAAGAGGATCTTTCTTCACTTCCCATCGATCCAAGAATTGTCTCTGAAGATTAGGCAATGTAGTAATACTTCTAGCCGGAAAAGCTCTGAACCACTTTCTTACTTCACCTCCAAAGGTTTGTACAAACAGTCTCATTGTCACATTTTCCGCATCAATATCATGAAGGTCAAATAAATCTGCCATCCTATCCACATGTTGCTGAGTAGTAACACTTTAAGAAGTGCCATCAAACAATGGAATTTTGCTTTGATAATCAGCGGGCATGTCATCCAAGTTTTGAGGCAACGCAAGGGGTGCAAATTGGGCAGCCATTGCTCTGGGTGGATTTACAACCGGGTTTGGGGATATAGGAGGAGTTGGAGCAGTTGATGTATGAGGTGTATCTGGTGTGAAGGGAGGTGATACTACTGCAGATTGTTGATCAGAGATAGAAGGTTGCACGGGAATGGTGGGAATTAAAGGAGGCTTGGTAGGAATTTGTGAACTAGATGTAATTGTGGATGACCCAAGAGTTGCAGATGCAGACTCTATGAATTCGGGAATGTTTGTTGCCACAATGGAATTCTGAATATTCAAGATGTAACTATCAATGGATCTATTAGCTTTTTCAATTTCAAGATCTTTGACAAACTCTGGATTTAGGACAGTATAATCAATAGCACTTTCAGACTTGGTCTCAAACAACGATAGCAAAAATTGTTCATCAAACTCAAGATCTTCAAGATACTAAAAAACAACAGGACATGAATGAGATTTGAACACAGGAATCACAGGAATTTCTCGATGAAGGATTCTCGAAATAATATTTGGATTTTCATACATAGGAGGTGGATTGGGATCCAAATTAGCTTTGGTGTGTCGTCTGGAAGCCAGTGTGTTGAATTATTCCTAAAAATCAAACGGACAAAATCAACTTGTTCAGCCTATCAAATTCTAGACTCATCACCCAAAAGTCCATAATTATCTGATGTACTGGGGCAATTTACAAGTTAAATATTACGTTTATAAGACTCAACCGGAGATTGACTGAAGCAACGTTTATCTACTTATGCACTTGCAAAGCAATGTGCAGTTCGAAGGCTACCTAACATAACTTCAGGCTCTGTCTGTAGTTTATAAAATGAATAACACTAACAAGCAAACATTTTTGTGCTCCCCAGTATGGTCGCCACTATGTTATGGCCTAAATCAACCTCAGGCTGAGAAAGGAAAAATCTAGGGTAACATCAAACCACACTTAACCTGGTAGCTAGCCCTACCAGATCGGGAGAGGGCTCTCTCCTTGTCAATCTCAGCAAAAAATGATCAGTGAGGCTTGAGATGATGTAAATGAAAACTGATTTTAGGCTAGGTATATATGTAAAAGAGTCTTGATTTGAATTTGAGGGTGTTTTTTGGATCAAGGGAAAGGCAGATTTTGGGTCTGGGGAATGAGGCCTAGTTTTTGTAGAGATATGAATGGGGTAAGGTAGGCAATTGTTCTGAAACTTCAAATTTGAATGAAATGGATAGCTCAGATTGATGAGGAGTTGAAGAGGGCAAGAAAATTTCAGGAATCCTCTTTAAACAATTTAAAACATAGAAAATTAAACAAACCCTAGGCAGAGCACTACAAATCTAATGAATTCCACCTTTATCCTTGTTCGTTTAACTTAAGAAGAAATAAGAGGGAAGATGATACATATAAAGCACCAGTAAAATTACATTAACAGAGAGAAACACATCATCAAAACAAAGAGCCACATGAATCCCAAGGAGTGCTGCAAACCCTGGTCTATTCCTTTGCCAAACTGCAGAGATGAATGTACAATGATGCTCAAAGCAATCCCAAGTGTCCAACCATGCTAATGACTAAAAAACTACAAGATATAGACGAACAATAACTCATCCCCAGCCTCTAGGGGTCGAGCTCACAATTTTAGGAGCTGTTTCAACAAGATCTAAACTGAGAACTAGAAAATAGGTAGTGGAACAACTCGCCTCTATAAGATAGGAAACTGATTCATTCAGTTGCAATTCACCTTTTGATGGATGAATCTACCTCCATGAGTAAAAATTTAACAAAATTACATCAAGATCCATAAAATTACCTCAAATTACATCATGAGTTTAAAATTTGGAAGCAAGAAAGTCAAAATGTCAAAAACTAGGCGAAAAACAGAGCTACTGAGACCAAAATGAGCAAAAATCCCCAATGCGCCGCGCCTGATTTCTCTATGCGTTGCCAGTTTGGAGCTGATTTTGAAGGCCCTCCTGGTGTAAAAATTTGCTCCAAGTGGGCTTGTTGGAAATTTCTGCCTGTCTACTTTCCAACACAAGTGGAATTTCTGAATTTGGCTTCCATTTGCCCCTCCAAAAATGAGTTCTCCCAACACTGCTTCCTGTGTGTCCAAAAAGGGGCAGAAAGGTCATTTTTAGGGTGTTTTTGACCCTTATGGAAGCCCAAAACCTGTCAAAATATCTTGGCCATAAGTATGCATGCATAATTTTCCATGACAAATCCAAAAATGTAAAGTTTTCCCCAAGAGGAGTCTCCCATCAAAAGCGCGCGCCAAGTGGCGCGACGCATAGAGCTGAAAAATCTGTTTTAAGGCCAAAAAGTTCAAAATTTGCAAAAAGTGTCCCAAATTTCTTTAAATTTGGGTTGAGTGTCCTCCATCATGTACTATGCTTGGCCAAGTAAGACTTGGCCAAAATCTGAAGTCTATCTTGCCTTTTCCGACGCTTTGAGGCCTTCTTTAACTTGGCCTTCAGGATTTTGATTCGTGCCCTGCAAACATGATTTCTTGCCCAATAATGATTAGCCATGTGCCTCAACATGTTATTTTCCTTGTTGGCCTTCTCCAACAGCTTTTCCAAATGAATATTTACCCTTTCAAACCAAGTTTCACGATCAGCCTCAATCTCTTGCTCAATGGATGTCATCTCGGTTTTGCTCCTTTTGGCAGCCTGCCGGTTCTCACGTATGTTTTGTAGCTCCATGATAGTTTGCTGATCTTCTAGCTATTTTTTTCTCTGCTCAAGGTAGTTGATTATCCACTGGGCTCTTTGCAACTTGACGGACAAAGTTTTTATCTCCGCCTTCTGCTCCTGAACAATCTCTCTCAGCTTTGAGCTTGGTGAGCCCAAATCATCATCAATGAGTATGAAGTTTGTATCCTGGCATCCTGAAGGCCCCTCATCATGTATTGGCCTCTTACCCTTGTCCTATACCTATACTGCTGATGAAGGAAGCAAGACCCCTTCCACCCCGGGTGGAGATAATACTCGCTTGGCTGCTACAAACAACCCTCTAGTGCCCCTCTGATAGGTGACAAACACCGTCACACTAGCGGTCTGTGTCTCATGACCTTCCTGCTGATATGAAGGTTCACCTGCCTCATGAAAAGCCTCCGAAGGTACCTGAGGAGCTGTGAAGAAATCATTAGAAATGAAATCCTCCCATGAAATATCTTGCAAACCGAGCTGATGCATAACCACAATTTTGATGAGTGCAAAGTGATAGATACTGTTATGCTACTGCTCAGGAGTTTTCCTTTGCACTAGGGTGGTCATCTTCTCAATATTCTGGCACATGAAGTAAGGGAGGTTCATCATTCTCACCCTGGTAAAATGCATCAACAACTTGATATGATAGGCATAGAGGCGAGAAAACCGGCCCTCACAACTGAAATATTTGATGATGAGTTTCATCAAAGGAGCGTATGAATCTTTCAGGAACCGAAAGGGAAAAACTCTGCTGAGTTGTCTAAAAAAACCAGGCTTGATATATGGTTCATAGTGTTCCCTGTCAACTTGCTACCTTTTGTTCCATTGCTCTCCAACATTTGGAATACCGGTTGCTAGAGAGATAGATTCAGGTGTCAAAGTGAATGTCACACCTGCAAGAGTGACTTGGCCATTATGTAAATGTAGCACAAAAAATCTGGCTAGCTCATGATGGCGGTGGACTCTAGCAACCATCTCATAAAACTGATAACAAGACTGCCGTTGAAAACATGAAATAACAAGAGGACAGGCCTGCAGCTTAGCCAGTGAAGTAGGCTCCTCCCTCACATGTCTGCCACTCTTGTGAGGTCTCCTAGGTGCAAGAAATTCAGTTGTAGAGTCACTGTCTCGGTCATAAGAGGAATCTGTCTCCATGTTTGCCAAAGTCTGTGTTGTCTTAGATGAGAATGAGGAGTTTTGGTGTCTTTGGTTTTCATTTCCAAATGTATGAAAATATGTGAGGGGCTATGGAGGGAGAGGGTAGGGGGAATGTTGGGAATATTACCAATTGAAATTTGCCAAAGAGTTTTAGGGGTAGTCACTAGGCTTTTTGGGATAGGATTTGGGGTTTGGGAAATTTATAACTTGGATTTGGGATAATGGGAATATGGAATAGGGTAAATGAATTTTAGGGATATGGGGAATAGGGAAATGGGCTGATGGAACTAGAATAATAGTGATGAGGGAATAACAAGGTGGGGAAGTGGAAGTGATAGGCACAAAACCAAACTATAAACCCTAAGGAAGCATTTCTTGAACAAGAAAATAGGGTTTGAATTTTTGTTTATTAAATCCTCATAGACACCATAAGATTCACGTTCATTGGCAGTGGAGGGGTTACTTGACTTACTTGGATCGGAGGTGACCGAGCAGATTCAAAGTTTTGAGAGAAATTGTAGTGAAAATGCTCTGCGGCCCTACGCGCCACGCCACCAACCCAACGCGCCGCGCCACTCCTATGCACCGCGCAGGTGTATTCTTAACACAGTGGAGGCCGACCCAATGCGTCATGCCTGTCTTGTGCGTCGCGCCACCCAACCAATGCGCCGCGCCCACAAACTTGCATAATTTTCCCTTCAATTTTCTCCCTTCGTTCTACACGGTTTCTCCTTGGCTCACTCTCTCCTCTTGGCATACAAATGAGCTTTTGAAACATGAAGATGAGTTATATACCAAGGATCTTTAATTCTCCATTTCAAAAAAACCCACTTTGTAATGTTTCAGATTTTGACACTTTTTAAAACTCTGTTTTAAACATCTTGCTTCATTTTGGCTTTTTGACTGAATGATGTGCTTTGTGTTTGCCTTGCAGGGAATGAATTTGCTGGAGCTTGACAAAGGTGACCAGGGTTGCCAGTGAAATTATTTTCACAACTGAGAAAACTTGAGATTACATTACATTTATACATAAAAGATAAAATACCCTATTTTTCTTCAAAACAGAGTTTTGAAGAAACATACATTATTAAGCATATGATGATGAAGTTCTTAGTACTGAAACATTATTTCAAACTCCTCATGTGTCTGCTGACCTTTATTGGGCATTTTGAAGACCTTATTAATGAAACCCTAGACCTAATGACACTAAAACCCTAAAAATGACTCTTTGCAAACTATGAGACAAAAAGTGACTGCAAATGATCTTAATGAACAGAAATGGGCTAGCAGGTAAAGGACATGAGGGACATGAGCAACAAGCCACTACCGTCATATGATCCATGCTCCTAATGGAATGCAGCTGACTGAGTGAGACACCTAATATGCAATGCAACAAGAGGATTTTGATCACTGATGGAGGGATGAAGATACCGATACTAACACATACCAAGACAATTTAAAATTAAAAAGGAAAAATAAATAAGGAAGAGTAAGTAAGGTTATTTTGATTATTCTTTCAGTGGCTTACAAACTCCTGGTTTTGGAAGCCCATGGTAATTTCCCATGGTATTTGTAAGGTAAAATAAGAAGTAAAGGAATAAAAAATATCTGCGTGAATGGTAAGTTTACTTTTACGTGGAGAACATTAACCAAGTCTAGGTGAATATATGTGAATAGCCACGTTTCACTAGGGTTGTAACCTTTCAACAAAAAAAAGAGTTAAAAAAAATCAATTGGTAAAAGAATATATATATATTAATTTAATTCATTAAATTATTAAAAGAAAAATTTGAAGGAATAATAAACTCATTAAAAAGAAGAAGAGAAAGTTAGGAAGGGTTACGTTAAAAACCCTAAAATCTCAATTCAACAGAAAAAATGAAATCAATCATTGATGAAAAAGAAATTAAATCCAATTTAGAAAGGAAAGAAGGAAGATTTCCTGAAAATTATAGTATTTTAACAAATACAAGATGAAGAAATTATTATCCATAAAACTTTGAGGACAAAGTTTTGAAGGAAGGGCCAATTCATAACAAATAAATAAATAAAAGTTGATATATTAAATTGTGACGAAAGCAAATGAAGAAAACGGTGCGTGATTGAACTGAAGAAAAGTGTCAACTATAAGCTTTGAGGACAAAGGTTTTGAAGGAAGGGGCAATGTTATGAATATAATTCATAACGAATATAACAAATATAATTATTAAATAGTCAATTAAGGATTATGTAAGTAGTCATTAAGTTAGTGAAAGGGCATGTCTAAGAGACATGCCCAGTCATGAAAGGTCACCTGCGTAGGTATATAAGCAGGGCCTCATTGTAACATTTTATCATCTATTTATCTATCTCATATATTTTATAATATAATATTTTCATCCTCATGGATATCTTTGTATTCCATGTGTTCTGGAGTATTTTAACTTGAGAAGGAACTTTGTTCGCAAAACATTTGGAAAATATAGGACTTTCCTTTTGACTCCTATCCCCTGTTGAGCTCATAAATTGTCCTTTTGAAATGACATCTCAATTGATATAAAATAGCCTCCAAATCTTTGTCAAGACCATTTCATGATCCCATTTGATGTAGAAATTAGCTCTCGACTTAGGTGGCCTACTAACTATGACTTAGAATGGGACCAACCAACTCATAGTTACCAAGGACTTGCAACATGATTTTTGTACCCTTTTCAAGTGACCAAAGACATTCCATGATTGCCCTTTGTAAGGAAAAACATGACTTTAGACATTGGACTCTTAACAAAATGAAAAGCTTTACATGATACCCAATCTAGACCTAGACCTCTTGAAACAATAATAGTCAAGTGATTATGACTAATATTTACAATTTGAAATTATATACATAGCAAGACTAACATGACCAAGATCCCTAGACATAGGACACTAACATAATCTCTAATGGGGATGGCATCCTCCCTGTGAGGTGCCAATAACACCATAGACTAGTAGGCTTATCCATTGGGCACTTTATTTGACTCTTAACCAACTAAGACTAACTTGAATAATCATGACTTGAATGACTAAGACTTTATTACATATGGTAGTGTTGTAGTACTCAAAAACCCCCCCATTTAATTTTATTAATAATAAAATTAATAATGGGGACCCTTCTATTCATGCTAATAAATCACTTAGAATACAATATAACGAGATATTTTTAAGGTTTGTTGCTAAATCTCTAAAGTTTTTTATTTTTCAGAAAATTTACTATTGAAGATTCAATCTCTGTGGAATTTAAGAGAAATTTAAATCCCGATATGATTTTTTGATAAGAAATCAATGTATTATCGAAAAATCCTTATCAGAGTTAGAAAACATCATAAATTTAGTTTAGAGTATGTTACAATTAAAGAAAATCCCGTGGAGTATTTCTCGATGATTTCTTTTAATAAAGGCATAATCCAAAGTAAACATGAAATAAAAAGAATATGATGGGAAAATCGATGGCCCCACAAATTCCACTTGTCATATCGAACCTTCAAAACATCATAACTTTTATAAGTACGCCTTAACAAATCTTCTAATATCTGTTGGTCGTGAAAGCTCCATCATTGATATTCCATACCTTCCTTCTCCAATAGTTTCACTTCCAATATCTGCTTATCTCATCAGAACACCATATCTGGTGTTAGGAATCTGTAATTTATTAGCAAGATTGGCAGAGTCCAATTACAGAAACAACATCGTTTCAACCAACTTTGGGATTCTAGGATCTAGCCCTCCTGAATCTGGAGAGGGATCTCTCCAATAAGTACAAAGATAGATATGGCTTTGAAGTTTGGGGTAATAATATTAGGCTAGTTATGAAGTCCAAAGGTTTTGTTTGTTTTTGGATGGTTGAACATGATTGCTGTTAAAGGTGATAAGTCCCAAATGCAAAAAGGCTCAAAGGTGAGAAGTTGCAAGCAAAAGAGGAGGCTTTGATCAAGAAGGAAGATGATGGCAGGGTTTCAGTCCATTGGGCTATGGAGTCATAAGAGGATTTAATTGAAACAATCAGGTTCAAGAGTGGTTTATGGGGCAAGTCATCTATGCATAGGGATCTCTTTAAAGTTTGATTTATGGAATGGAATGATACAATAAGAAAGGGGAAATAACAGATGTAGAACAAAGAGCAGACCAGGATCTGGTAAGTACTTTGAAACTAGCCAGCCTTTGACCAAGCACTTGAGAAAAACATGAAAGCAAACTAGGATCTGGTAAGTACTTTGAAACTAGCCAGCCTTTGATACACTTCCAATAGAAAACATATAAAAACTAAGGGAAACTTGAAGGCAACCTTTGGAGTAGAGATTAGCGGGCCGGGCTCACCACAAATCCTCTCCTAGCTCTTCTTTACTTGGCTACTTCCAAGACAATCACAACGATAACACAAAATGGCCTAAGATTTGGTAAGTACTTTGAAACTATCCAACTTTTAACACATTCTAAGGGAAACAATCAAACATCTATGCAAACAAGACTAGGACCAGGGCTCACCATATCTTCCTCAGTTCATCTTCACACAACATATACTGAAAGTAACATTCAAAAATAATATTCAGCTAAGACAATAAGACGAGGGAACGCCAGCATTCCTATGCTTAAACTGAATTAAATCATTTCCAAATAACACAGTTGAAAGAAAACATTTAAATAAAGATTTATCAGCCAGAAAAGGTTACTGATACACAGTAGGTCCTAACACTGTTTAAACTATTCTTTACAGTGGAATGTGAAACATAATGAAAATGGAAACAAAATCACAAGTTACGATAATAAATAACATCACCGTCAACATAGACCAGGATCCCATAAATCAGCTTGTATTGATGCTCCAAACCAGTTACAATCTTCACATCCAATGTGTTAATTCATCTTTCTTTCACAACCTAACTTATCTGTTACAAGCAGAGCTCCAAGAGCCAGTGAATCACTATTTACAATCAGGAGTCTTCAGCTCAGTTACATACAATGCTTCAGCAATTACATCAACAACCAACCCCTCACTCATCTTCTACTGAAGTATTTATAGAAGGATGAGGAGGTGAGATCTGATAAAAGATCTAAAATACAATTAATACAGAGTTGATGTCATTTTGGCCTTTGGGAGGCTTAATGAAGAAACTGTACAGGTGTTTCACTGCATTAACTAATTTACACTCATGATTTAAGCTCGGTGGGAGCTTTGTTGACCTTTGAGGCTCTGTGTGATGCTAGAGTTACTCTGCAAACATTCTTTCATTAAATCCCTGGCAGAAGTAACTCTTCAGCTGCGTCGAGGTAAAATATCCGATCCCGATCAATAATTTATGTTCCTGATTGAATACTTTGAGGCACAGGTGGCACTTTGGTCGCTGGGAGGAATCAATTCACCTCCATTTGTGGCGGTGGAGAGTTTTCCTGATAAAACACTTTAGGTTTTTCTTTAAATTGTGTTTTATATTGGGGATTAGGCTTTTGATAATTGTCTTAGCCGTAATCCTCATTAATCTGTCCATCAATTCTCTGCTCTAGTTCATCCTGGTCTTCGATACTGATAATCTTTGACTGTGCCTGTTTCATGGTTTTCTTTCTGTCGTGCTGGGCTGCGCAGGGTTTGTAAGGCATCAATGCCTAAGAAAACATGGATGAAACGTGCGTTTGAACCCTGTGGGTGATTTCCTCGGATGAATCGAAGACGGGAGGGTCGTCACCCTCCTTCCCCGAATCTTCTTTGAAAACCACGAACAAATGATTTAAACCCTGCAAAATGTGGAAAATCGTTAAATAATCCTACTTTTATAGGTTTAACTGCATTGGAAGGCAAGGAGGAAGCGTGGCCGTTGGATGGCATCATCCAACGGTCAAGATTGATCGGGGGAGATTATAGAATAGGTGGAAGAGGATCAAATCTGAGCTGTCGATCACGCATGATCGACGGTCGGGAGCGGGCAATGGAAAGTCAGCGACGGGGAATCGTTGACTGGGCAACGGAATCAGGCGATGCGATATGGGCTGTCGATCTGCAGATCAGATCAACGACAGAGATTGATTTGCTGCTGTACGAGGGCTTGTTTATCGCGCAAGCACTTTTGTTAACCATCGGACACTTTCGAAGAGCGATAGCCATTGGATGAGTGGGCCCAGATCGGACGACGGAGATCAATTTCGCTGGGCATCCTGGTACGAACTATAACGCGCGATGGACGACGGTTGCATGGCGGTTTTCAAATCGTACAAGGGACACGCGTCACACAGCGTATGGAATCGCTGGCCAATGGAAGAAAACAGCTTTTGGCCCGAAGGCGGTGCGAAGGATACCGCCGGTTTTGGGCAAACAGTGCACGAGAGGTGGGGACCACGGGAAGACGCGCTCCGCACCGTCCGATTTGTGGGGAAAATCAACGGTCGAGATCGCTCCATAATTCATACGGGCGAAAAACTTTGAAAATAAATTAAAACCCAAAAAACACAATTTACAAAGGCTTTAATGTTTTTGGGCAGAGGAGAAATTTGAAAGGATAAGCGCCCGATGGGTTTAGAAGCTGGTTCTGGCACTCGGGCGTATGGAAGAAAAAGGGTTAGAGGCTTAGCCCGAGGGGGCTTAAGTCCAGAACATAGAAAATATATATTTTCTATGGTTTTTTAATGTTTTTTCAAAGGAAATGAAGGTTTCGATAAGGCTAAGAAGGGGTCTTAGACCTTATAGTATGGATTTTGATGAGGGGAAATAGCAGAAACATGGAAATGAGGGATTTTCATGGGGAATGGAGGGATAGAAGAGGAGGTTAGTTTTGAGGAGAAGGAAGGGGAAAGGGATGTTTGCAGCAGTATTTGACTTTGGATTTTTGTAGGATTTCAGAGGTTTTTAGGATGTAAAATAGCAGTGTGGGAAACTGGACAGAGGCATGAGGCTTTTAAGAGTCTTCAAGAGCCAACAGTTTTTAAATAGGGAAAAATTGTTCCTTGAAGGCTCAAAACATATTTAGCCACCTTTGGTATAATCAAATTTTACAGGTGGCTAACAGTGGCTCCACTTGGGGATGGTGCCTTCTTGAAGGCATCAAGAATTCAGACTTGATTTCTCTGGGAGGCTGACTTGTGCCTAATCCTTTGGATTGCTCTTATTTTGCTGGATGATCTTGCTTTACTCTGAAAAAATAGTATCAGTCATGAAAGAATAATGGAATTCATCAATACAAGCTTCTACCTACCCAATCCTACTGATCTAACATTTTATCTTCATCAGAGTGCACTTGGATTGGCAAAATATTTTTCACAACATTTTATTCTTTCGAAAGCATAAAACTAATCTATTTCTACTGCTTATTCCTCCCTGAACTCAGATTAAACAGTTGAGCTCAGATACTTCTCTACCTAATCTACTATCTGTTGGGATTAGACTGTCCAACAGACTTTCATTCTCTAAATTCTACAACAGAAATTTAAAAACAGCCAAGTCAAGCTTAAGCTGTTTGACTTGCTGTGATCTATGGCATAAAAACAAGCTGCGCATAGATTATTATTTGCAGAAAATTAAAATTAAAATGGAAGGCTTAAGATCTGAAAGTCTCTCATCATGGCTTTCACTTTTCTTCACAGCTCTGTTTTTGCTTTTGTTTGAGCTATCTCTTCCTTGTTCTCTGATTCAGATTTTGGGCAAATTAGAACCAGTTTTTCTCTTTTTTGACTCAGAAGCTAAAGCAATTTTGAGTCATCTCTCTTTTGGGAACTTTGGTTCAGATTTTGAGTTTGTTTGAACCTTCAATTTCTAACCTAATCTATCTACTAATAAGCCAAGATTGAACAGTTTGGAAAATCGAATTCACTATCCTATCAGCAGAAAAATTTAAAGCTAATTAGTCAAGATTAACTAGTTTGACTAACTAGAAGTGTGTTTTTGAGGAGTGGCATTTGAGCTTGCACACTTTCAGATTTATTTTTTCCTTTTTTGGCATGGGGCTCTGCCTTTCTTGTTTTCATTTCGGCCCTCTTTTCTTTCTTTTCTTTGTTTTTGTATTTTTTGATTTTTCATAACTTTGAATGAAATGATGGATGGAATATTCATAATGGAAAAAAGATAAAAAGGCTTCAAAACACAAAATGGATCAAGAGAAGTAATGCTTAAGCATCTTGCCATTGACAGGACCCCCAAACAATTCTGTTCCATCCAGTTCCTGTAAGAAAAAAAAATTATTACCAGCAACTGAATGAATAGAGTAAGGGCCAAGCCATAGATTGTCAAATTTTCCATGCTGGCCCTTTTCTTCCCTTCTTGAGTCCCACTTTAAAACTTTGTCCCCAATCTTGAAATTGCTGGCCTTCGTTCTTCTGTCAAACAACTTTTTGATGCTGTCCTGTTTCTGCAATGCTTTGTTATACACTTCCTCCCTGGTTTGCTGAAGATGAATGGTCTGATTTATTCTTCTGATCATGTCATTATCTTCAGTCTGTAATTCTTGGATCAACTTCATAATTGGTACACCAAGGCTATTAGGAAAAATTACATCTGTACCATACACAAGCTGGAAAGGTGACATACCAATAGATTTCTTCAAAGTTAATCTGTCAGCCCAAAGAGCATGGACCAGCTTTGTGTGCCAAGACTTTTTGTTGTCCTCCAACAGTTTCTTGATTATGTTCACTAAGATTTTGTTGGAAGATTCTGCAAGTCCATTACCTTGAGGGTAATAGGCTGTGGAATGTCCCAATGTTATCTGATACTTGTGACAGAATTCAACCATTCTCTTTGATCCAAATGCTGCTACATTATCAGTGATAATTTTGGTAGGACAGCCAAATCTGGAGAGAATGTTAGTCTCCATAAATTTTATGATAACTGAATCATTGGCTTGCCTACAAGGAATGGCTTCTATCCACTTAGTGAAGTAGTCTGTGGCAGTAAGAATCCACCTATGCTGGGCAGAAGGTGGTGGATGGATTTCTCCTATGAAGTCAAGTCCCCACTGTTGAAAAGGAGCTTCAACAGTGATTGGATGCAGAGGGAGGGGTAGCAGTTTTCTTTTACCCTCAAATAGTTGGCATTTATGACAGGAAATGATCATCTTGTGTATATCAGAAAAAAGAGTAGGCCAATAGTAACCAGCCCTCAAAATTTTGTTGGCTGTCGACTTCCAGTACAAATGACCCCCACACTCTCCTCCATGGAATTCCTGCTTAACCTTCTCTGCATCAAACTCAGGCAAACATTTAAGCAATAGACCACTTGCATTTTTCCAATAAAGACATCTATCTATAATGAAATAGTTTACTGCTTTCAGCTTCAAGAACCTTGCCTTTGTTTTTGTCAAACCAGGAGGTGTATTTAAATTGAGAAAAACATAAACAATATTAGCATACCAAGGAGAATTCATAAAATGGTCTTCAACAATGGGAGTTGAGAATTCTTCTTGGTCATCTAAAGCATTAATCATATGAATATCAAGAACTTCAAAATTTGACTCAGCCATTAATCTAGCTAGACCTTGGCCTTTGATGAGCTTAGTGGGTTTTATCTCTAAATCATATTCAAGAATAACAACAATCCACTTACCTCTCTTACCATCTGGGTCCTGTGTTAGAATGTCTTTAACAACTGAATTTGGGACAAAGGCAATGATGTACGAATGAAGAATGTAAACCCTGAAGTCTTTTAAAGCCCTAACCAAAGAAAAATCTTGCTTCTCCATAATGTTATACTTCAATGAGGCATCCCTCAATGCCTTGCTAAAGAATGCAATAGGCTGCTCTTGTCCTTGTGGATTTTTCTGTAAAAGGACAGCAGTTATGGTATGTTCTGATGCGAATGAGAAGATATAAAAATCCTTTGAAAAATCAGGACTTATCAGAACCGGTGTTTTGGTTAACGCTTGTTTCACCAGCCCAAAGGATGTCTTTGCTTCCAAGGTCCATTTTACCCCTTGCTTCTTCTTCAACATGTTTGTGATATTCCTAAGGAGCTCAGCTAAGTTAGGGATGAACCTTCTCAAAAAGTTAATCTTTCCAAAGAAAGACTGCAACTCTTTTATGTTTCGAGGATGGGAGATTTGCAATATGGCTTCAATCCTCTCTGGATCTATCTTTATACCCTCCTCAGAAATAATGTGCCCAAGAAGTTTACTTTCTTGGAGACCGAACAATGTTTTCTTAGGGTTTAAAGATATCCAAAAATTTCTGCATTTCTCGAAAACTTTTCTTAAATGTTCTAAATGCTCTTCATCTGTTTTTGAAAACACAGTTACATCATCAAGATAGATAATGATGAAGAAGCCCAATTCTTCTGAGAATGCTATGTCCATGGATCTCTGAAAGGTTGTTCCAGCGTTCATTAGACCAAAAGGCATTTTCACATACATGAAAGTGCCCCATGGTGTAGTAAAGGTTGTCTTTAATTGATCAGCAGGGTGAACTAAGATCTGATTATACCCTGAATAGCCATCAAGCAAAGAAATTCTTCTAGACCCTACCACCCTTTGTAAAATATGATCCATTTTTGGTAAAGGGTAGTTGTCTTTTAATGAAGCTTTGTTTAAATCTCTAAAGTATATACAAAGCCTGATTTCTCCATTTTTCTTCCTAACAGACACCAGATTAGATACCCACTCGGAATATCTTATAGGGACAATAATACCAGCTTCATACATCTTCATGATTTCCTTCTTAACCAAAGGCAGCTGTAGAGGGTTTATTCTGCGCAGTTTTTGTTTGAATGGTTTTTGGTTTTCTTTAAGAGGGATTTTGTGCTGTATTATTTCAGTGTCATAGGACTTAAGATCTTCATAACTCCATGCAAAAACATCAGAAAATTCTTTGAACAACTCTATGTATTTGAGTTTAATGTGAGCTGGCAAAGTTTTGGACAGTTTGATCATTTTCGATTTTTCCTCACTGCCTATGTTGTACTCTTCCACTTCAGTCTCTACAGGTTCCAGTTTAGGTTTTTTGGCCACATCATTAAGATCAAACAACTCTTCTAAAGGTGCTAGACCACTTGGAAAACTTTCATCTTTAGAATGCAGAGTTTCTAATTCTTCTGTTTCTGATTCTGCACTCAATTCTGTTTGGTTTCTAAGTTTTCTAGTCTGAAGGTTAATATTGGCAAGTTCAGGAGAAGGTTCTTCTTCACCAAGAAAATTTTCTTCACTGCAGTCTGTATCGTAGTCTGAATCTGAGCTGTGCAGTTCAAATTCATTTCTGAATTGCATGAAGTCTTCTATTTGTTTATCTCCATCAAACACCTGCCAATATTTTTTATTATCAGGCACGACTGGTCTAAATTTTATCTGAGTTGAGCAATCCTCGGTTTCGTATGGCGTTAGACATGTCCTAGCTGCAAAGGATAAATTTTGGGCTATAAGATTTCTTTTTCTTGGAACAAAAATTAGCTTGGATTCTTCAAATGTTTTCAAAAGATCCATGACATCATTCCGATAGGCCCTAAGTCTGGGATGATTTGCATCATATTCCCCATTGACTTGCCTAATGATTAACTCAGAATCCCCATACACATTTATTTTCTTGGCTCCTAACTTTTTCAAGAGATGTAAGCCTAAGAGAAGGGACTCATATTCCGCTATGTTGTTGGAACATTGAAAGTTTAATTTGCATGAAATGCATTCTGTGTGTTGACTTTCAGTGTTAGTAATCCAGACCCCTGCACCAGCATTAGTTTTAGTGCATGACCCATCAAAATACATACTCTAGAGAGGACCATTTTCAGTTTTATTAGTTTGGTGAATGTCCTCTGTATGATTTGATTCCTCAAGTTTTTCAATATGTTGAGGGATGTTTTATTTGCTGTCAGAATTTAACAGCAACGGACCGATGACTTGTAAATCAAGACCTGTATTTTTCTTACCAATGTTTTCAAGTGTAGCAAACTGTTTTGACACTTCAGTGTTGTGCTCATCCTCCTCCTTATCAGCCATTAATCCTGTTAAAGTGATTTGTTCAGTAAGTGTTTCATCATTAAACATGATAAAAGAATCAAGGCTTGTACTTACATAATACAGAGGAGAGTTTTGAGGCCTGTCTTGACTTGTAACTGTGTATTGCATATGGGACTCCCTGTAAAGTCTCCTAGTCTGATTGAAAACAGGGATAGTCGCATAGGTCATGTCCATTTGCATAGTTCCCTGTAACTTAGCCCCCCAAGACCTTGATAAAAGCATTCCATACTTTGGGGGCACATCAGCCACAACAATATCCATAACTAAAGACTTGGTTGGAATCTGGGCTAAGTTAACACAGAGGTCTTTGATCAACCCTAGACATTTTACTCTGCTTGAATCAAAGGAGTATAGGTCTTTGTAAGGTCTGGTGATTTCAAGACCCAGGCTCTCCATTACAACTTTTGGCATTAAATTATGAGAAGCCCCTGAGTCATGCATAGCGTTGTGTAGAATATTGTCATGAACATTTAAACTCACATAGAAGGGAGGAACCGGTCCCTCTTGATATCCTCCTTCAATCTTTGGACCAAAAATGAGCTCTGGTTGGTCATCATTGAGATTGAGAGTGTCCTCATTTTCTTCTATATTTAGAGCCTTCAAAATTTGGGTTTTATATACATGATGGGCAACTAACTCAGTCAAGGGAACATAAATTTTGATCTTTGAGATTTCCTGTTCCAGGCTGAAAGGAATTTGATTCTTTAAAGCACTTGTTTCAGCCTTATTAGCTGTCACTTTGTCAGCAACAATAGCTTGCTGATTGGTATTATCTACACTTGACGCAACGGTTGTAATAGGAGTACTAGCTGAAGTGTTAGTACTACTGATGTTTGCAATCTGTTTTTCAAGATTTTGAGTGTTTTTCTCTTTACATTTACCAGAATTATCAGTCACTGTTTTATCCTTTTCTTTGACTGTTTTAGGCTTGGTTGTAGTGCTGTTTTGAGAAGGTTTGTCAGAGGTTTTGGTGTTGGGGGTTTGTTGACTCGATCTACTTCTGAGTTCATGTTCCTTTGAAGGTTCTGTGATGGCATTTTCCATGTCTTGACAACAATTTTCATTATCATGTCCTTTGTCATCATAAGGTGTGTAAAGACCCTCTTTTCTATCATAATGAACCTCGAAGTTATCATCATCTACCCCAAATAGGTTCATATCATCCTCCTCTGCTATTTGATCCGCTTCCTCAACCTCACTTACATAGTTTTGATGAAATGGAGGAGTGATCTGCTGATCATCTTCCCTAGGTCTGTTAGGAGGCTGGTTCCTTCTAGCATTCTGATTCTGGTTTTGGTTTTTGTTTTGAGGAGCAGTTTGGTTTTGACTTTCTTGTGCTCTCTCAAGAATGCTCATCTTCTTCATCATTTCTTCCATCATTCTTTCCATCTTTGAGTTTGAGGTAGTAGGTGTGGATTCCTCTCTAAAAGATACTCTCTTTTCAGCTTTCATCCTTGCTCTCTTCTCCATTAGGTTGAGTTCCACAGAAAGAGCACCTCTTTGCATGTCTTCAAGAGTTGAAAAATCTCTTTCTCTCAGTGAATAGGTCATATCAGAGTCAAATCCTTCCGGAAATTTGTTTAAGGCTGAGCCCTGTGGGGGTTTTAGTTATGGGGAAAGTGCATTATACACACTGTTAAATCTGGTACAATAAGCTTGTACACTTTCCCCTGGGTTCCTATGGAGATTATTGTAGTCAGCGAGGACTTGGAGAGGATTCTTCCTCACTTCCCATTTGTTTAAGAATGTTTGATGGAAACCTTGGAGATCATTAATACTGCGGGGGGTTAAGCCTTTAAACCATTTTCTTACTTCTCCCCCCAAAATTTGAGCAAACAGTCTAATCTTGACAGAATCATCATCAATTTCATTCCTGTCAAAGTATTCATTCATCTTATCCACATGTTGTGATGCTGTTATCGCGTTGTTAGCATCATAAAATGGGATTTTGGACTGATAGTCCTGGGGAAGGTTGACTAGTGGTATAGGAAGGGCTAAGGGAGCATACCATGCTGCCATGATATGTGGTGGGGGTGGGTTTACAAGAGGAGGTGTGGGATGAAGTGGAGTGGTTTGAACAGTGGATGAAGGATGAACAGAAGTGGATGGAACAACAGTAGATTGCTGAGCTGATCTTGGATGAGAGACACCTAAGTTAAGAAGAAAATGTAAATCAGGAGGTGTTGTTTCTCTTCCACCAAAATGTTCACTTGTTTCAGGAGATGAAAGTGAAGACTCAGAACCTAGCTGATCTAAATCACCAAATGACCTAGTCCTAAAGGGATTAACTAAGTCAGCTTGTGATTGTTGTAGAGCTGAAAGATTTTCAGGGACTGAATTAGCTCTTAGGGGTGATCTGAAAATAGTTGAAGATTCTATCTTAGGAGACTTCCTAAGGATTCTTTGTGGGTTATCAAATATCTCAGGAGGATCAGGGTCAGGATGAGCTCTAGTGTGAATCTTTCTAGAAGCCACTATGTTGTGTTTTTAGACCCAAAAAATCAAGAAAAGTTCAACCAGGTATGATAGTCTTTAAGAGATTAACTAATCTGTTTTCACAATTTTAATCCCATAGTCCTCTAACTAGATTTGAATGATATTATAATGATAAGGGTTCTTCCCAGTGGAGTCTTAAGCTCTGTTCAGGATTGTGGAGTCGCCAGGTGGAGAGTTTAGAATGTTTTCTAAGAGGTACACTGTCCACCACAGTGCTTGTGAAACATCCCTTTCAAGGATATCCCGAAACACCACAAACTCTAACCAGAGATTGACTGGGAGGGCATTCACCAGATATGTCACCTCTAAAAGAGGATGAGATCCGGAGGCTACCTGGCCCTTTCCAAACTCTGTCTAAGAGTATGAGGTAAAACATATTCAAAGATAAGTGAAATGTAAGAGTAAGTGTTTTACTACCAATCTGAAATGTTTTTGGTATTTTCTGAGTTATTTTTTATTTGTGGTTTCTAAGAATGTCCTAACTTTGTTTCAAAACTTAGCTACGGTTATGAGACAAAGACAGTCTACTCTTATGGCTAGGCTAGCTAATTTTTGAAGGTTAGATAAAGCTTATGAGAATCCTAGGGCTGACCTATATTGTCACTGATTTAAACAAGTTTCATCATGATTACCATTTCTTGGTAGTGCTTGAAAAGGCTGCTTTTTACTCACAAGGTGTTATGAAGATTCTGGGTTCGGGTCCCTAGTATGGTCGCCAAAAATGTTAGGAATCTGTAATTTATTAGCAAGATTGGCAGAGTCCAATTACAGAAACAACATCGTTTCAACCAACTTTGGGATTCTAGGATCTAGCCCTCCTGAATCCGGAGAGGGATCTCTCCAATAAGTACAAAGATAGATATGTATTTGAAGTTTTGGGTAATAATATTAGGCTAGTTATGAAGTCCAAAGGTTTTGTTTGTTTTTGGATGGTTGAACATGATTGCTGTTAGAGGTGAAAAGTCCCAAATGCAAAAAGGTTCAAAGGTGAGAAGTTGCAAGCAAAGGAGGAGGCTCTGATCAAGAAGGAAGACGATGGCAAGGTTTCAGTCCATTGGGCTATGGAGTCATAAGAAGATTTAATTGAAACAATCAGGTTCAAGAGTGGTTTATGGGGCAAGTCATCTATGCATAAGGATCTCTTTAAAGTTTGATTTATGGAATGGAATGATACAATAATAAAGGGGAAATAACAGATGTAGAACAAAGAGCAGCCCAGGATCTGGTAAGTACTTTGAAACTAGCTAGCCTTTGACCAAGCACTTGAGAAAAACATGAAAGCAAACTAGGATCTGGTAAGTACTTTGAAACTAGCCAGCCTTTGATACACTTCCAATAGAAAACATATAAAAACTAAGGGAAACTTGAAGGCAACCTTTGGAGTAGAGACTAGCGGGCCGGGCTCACCACAAATCCTCTCCTAGCTCTTCTTTACTTAGCTACTTCCAAGACAATCACAAAGATAACATAGAATGGCCTAAGATCTGGTAAGTACTTTGAAACTATCCAGATTTTAACACATTCTAAGGGAAACAATCAGACAGCTATGCAAACAAGACTGGGACCAGGGCTCACCATATCTTCCTCAGTTCATCTTCACACAACATATACTGAAAGTAACATTCAAAAATAATGTTCAGCCAAGACAATAAGACAAGGGAACGCACACATTCCTATGCTTAAACTGAATTAAATCATTTTCAAATAACACAGTTGAAAGAAAACATTTAAATAATGTTCTTAGCTGAGAAAGTTCTTGTTCACACAATGAAGTCCTAACCACAGTTTAAAGCTGTTCTTTACGGTGGAATGTGAAACAACAACATAATGAAAACGGAAAAATACAAAAAATGAAGTTACGATAGTAACATCTATGATCAACATAGACCGGGATCCATAAATCAGCCATCAGCTTGTGTGATGCTCCAAACCGATTTACAATCTTCACATCCCGATGTGTTAATTCATCTTTCTTTCACAACCTAACTTATACGGCTAGCTGAGCTCAAGAGCAGGTGAATCATGTTACAATCGGGAGTCTTGACTCGATTTACATACGATACTTTAGAATTACATCAAAAACCAACCCCTCACTCATCTTCTACTGGAGTATTTATAGAAAGATGAGGAGGTGAGATCTTATAAAAGATCTCAAATACAATTAATACAGAGTTAATGTTTTCTTGGCCCTTGGGGGCTCAATGAAGAAACTGTATAGGTGTTTCACTGTATTAATTGGTTTACACTTATGAATTAAGCTCGGTGGGAGGTTTTGTTGACCTTTGAGGCTCTGTGTGATGCTAGGGTTACTCTGTGGACATTCTTTCATCAAATTCCTGGAAAAAGTAACTCATCGGCTGCGTCGAGGCAAAATATCTGACCCTGCTCAATAAATTTTATTCCTGATTGAATACTTTTAGGCACAGGCGGCACTTTGGTTGCTGGGAGGAATCAATTCGCCTCAATTTGTGGCGGTGGAGGGTTTTATTGATAAAACACTTTAGGTTTTTCTTTAAACTGTGTTTTAGATTGGGGATTAGGCTTTTGATAACTGTCTTAGCCATAATCCCCGCTGATCTGTCCATTAATTCTCTTTTCTGGTTCATCCTGGTCTTCGACACTGATAATCTTCAACTATGCTTGTTTCATGGTTTTTCTTGCTGTTGTGTGGGGATGTGCAGAGTTTATAAGGCATCAATGCCTGAGAAAACATCGACGAAACATGTATTTTAACCCTGCTGATTATTTCTCTGATGTATTCGAAGGCCGACAGATCGTCATCCTCGGCCTACAAAAATTCTTCATGTAAGCGGAAAAACATTAAATCCTGCAAAAACAAACAAATGTTACAAAATACTGTGTCTATAGGTCAATCTACATCGGAGGATGTGTGGAAGAAGTAGGGCCGTTGGATGGCATCTTCCAATGGTTGGGATTTAATCTCACAATGGTCGAAAAAGCATGGGGGAAGGAGGATTAGATTAGAGCCGCTGATCGCGCATGATTGACGGTCAGGAGTGGGCAATGGAAAGTCAGCGGTGGGGAATCGTTGATTGGGCAACGAAATCGGGCGACGTAATATGGGCCGTCGATCTGCAGATCAGATCGACGGTGGGAATTAATTTGCTGCTCGAGCTCGCGCTGTGTGCGGGCCGCCCCCGATTGGCTGTCGGTGCTTCCGTGATCAACCGTTGGATGAGTGGGCCCAGATCGAACGACGGAGATCGATTTCGCTGGGCATCCTGGTCCGGGCTATAACGCGTGATGGACGACGGTTTTCAACTCGTACAAGGGACACACGTCACACAGCGTATGGATTCACTGGCCAATGGAAGAAAATAGCTTTTGGCCCGAAGGCAGTAAGAAGGATACCGCCGGTTTTGGGCAAACAACACATGGGAGGTGGGGACCACGGGAAGACGCGCTCCGCACCGTTCAATCTGCGGGGCAAATCGACGGTCGAGATCGCTCCATAATTCATATGGGCGAAAAACTTTGAAAATAAATTAAAACCCAAAAAACACGAATTTATAAAGGTTTTCAATGTTTTGGGCGGAGAAATATTATTGGGAAGGATAGGCGCCCGCGAGGTTTAGCAGTTGGTTCTGGCGCTCGGGCACATGGACGAAAAAGGGTTAGAGGCTTAGCCCGAGGGGGCTTAAGCCAAAAACATAGAAAATATGCGTTTTCTATGGTTTTTTAATGTTTTTTCAAAGGAAAAGAAGGTTATGGTAAGGTTTAAAAAAGTGGGTTTTTTAACCTTATGAAATGAATTTTGATGAGGGGAAATAACATAAATGTGGAACTGAGGGATTTTAATGGGGAATGGAGGGATAGAAAAGAAGTTAGTTTTGAGGAGAAGGAAGGGGAAAAGGATGTTTGCAACAGTATTTGACTTTGGATTTTTTGTAGGTTTTCAGAGGTTTTTAGGATGTAAGCAGCAGAATGGGACCTGGACAGAGGCATGAGGCCTTCAAGAGTCTTCAAGAGCCAACAGTTTTTGAAAGGGAAAAATTGTTCCTTGAAGGCTCAAAAACAAATTTAGCCACCTTTGGTATAATCAAATTTTACAGGTGGCTAACATCTGGAATCCATCTTTAAAACCCCCGATGAACCCATCACCGATGGAAAACCTCTGATATCAGTTCCCACCTTCCTCCTATGACCATTATAATAGGGACTTTTCCTCATCGAAACTTCGGTTATCGTAAGTTTTAAAGAGTGCTCCAATGGATTTCTCCGATATTTTTTCCTTCGATACGCTGAGCTGGAAAGCCTATGTGAACTCACAAATTCACATTTAACAATAAAAAACGGTTAATTTATGGTTTTTTTATAGCGTAATCATTTTATATCATTATGACTTGGTTATATTAAAATATTCATTAAATTTATTTAAAGCAATTATCATCAAAGATATCTTTCTCGCTTGATTGTGTGAATTGAGGATTATCACTTACCTTGCGCTCTCTATTTTTTCAGGCTTATTTCGACTGTCAAAACAGTGAATAGATGTCTAAATCTGCTGAAGGGAAAGAAGAAAATTGCAACACAACAACCACCTCTTGCTCCTACGCTAGAATCTGTTTAAGAAAAGAGTGAGATGCCGAGTTTGTTTTCTGATATAGTTTGTGCCAAAGATGCAGGGCATTCCTCATGGGAAGCCATGTATAAATACTTAGAAGAGGAAAATCCCATTATTGTTCCTGGAATAGTCACAATAGACAACTTCATTTCTAATTCTTACGCTACTTACAAATATTTGGCTAATTCCTTCCTTCATCGAATAACAACCAGGCCAAAGATTCTACCCTACACAGATATGATTCGATGGGTCGTTCAAGATTTAAGCACTATTGATAGACTGATAATTAATACAAACAACACAATAATTGGTTCATTCTTGGGGCAGGACCTCAATAGAATTTCCAAGTTACCCGACCCACAGACCAAATATAAGAAAGAATTTGTTGAAAATTTTATGAAAGAGCACGACCATGCATCAGAGCCAATAAGACAATGGAGGAGATATGCAAACAAGCGTAAGTGAGAAGATACAAGTGAGTACTCTATTGATTCTCTCGCTGACCCTTTCTGTCAAGCAACTGCTATGATTTGTAGACCTTTTGGTGTCCCTAATACCCAAAAGTTTAGTGACCAGTGGACTCCATTGATTGATGCGGCTTCAGAAGGTTTTATTATGGATTGGGGAACTATCCTTTCCGAAAACCTAGCTACAAATATTCTTTCTTTTAGAAGTAAACATAATATTTATGAGAATGTGGTTCCTCCTTTTCATATGAGTGCATATATAATGGATGCCCTATGCTTTACCATGCATTTTCCCTCTATGGGTTGGAAATGGACCATAGAAGACCCAAACCCAATCCATATTTATCATGATTTACTATGGGATACAAAATACCAGCCTCATCTTTACAAAATTTGTCACAGAGTCATTCTTCCCATTCATTTGTAATCTTTGGTATAAATTGCCCTCAAATTTCCTCATAAGCTGAAACTAATTTGAATTGAATAGGAAAACCGTTCAGGGAAGAATTGTTTACCTACATTCGGGTATATGGAAGTCTAGCTAATCCTCATGTTTATCCCTTGTTTGCACCCGACAAGCTCTTAGCCTGGGAAATCACATATCACAAGGTAGGAAGTGGTATTTCCAAAGTCTTCACGGATTCCAATAAAAATATGTGGCCTACTTTCCCTATCTAGTGTGGTATTTTTTTCCTTGATAATTACAAATATGCTCTTCTAGAAATCAAAGAAATTCAGGAGCTTGGTTTTCCTACCATTCCTAATAGACAATATGATCCTGATCAAGTTGTCGAAAAGGTAACAAAAACAATGAATATTAAATAATTCATTCATGAGGTAGATATATTGGATGATCTATTTGAAAAACTTCCTACATATTCAATGGTTTTAAAGAAAGCAACACAAAAACTTTCTCTAGAAAAAATTTCCCAATTTACACAATACTGAGCCTCGATATTGCAGAAAGTGCCTTTTGATTCATTAAGAATTTCCCTAGAGAAAAAAATTATTGTGAAGAAGGAAACAATTGTTCTTACAAAATCTTTGTTGGATCCTCAGTCAATAGAAGCAATTACCCTTTCTTCTGCCCAAGCAACAGACACTGAGCCTGATACAAGGCTGGAAGAAATATGGGGAGAGTTTAATCAAGCATTAAAGACTTGAGAGCACTAAACAGTGAGTACTTTAGTACAGGGAAAAAATCATGATATTGTTCATAGTTCTACGCAAATACCAATTGGGGTAAAAGATTATGAAAATCTTCATGAAGAAAAGGAGATTGAAATAATCCCAGTTTTCCAACATCGGAAGTTGTTTTGAAAGTTGAAGAAATCCCTCCACTAGATATATTTTACAGTCCTGAACACAAATTTGTAGTGAAGAGGTGCAGAAAGAAAAGAAAGCTATATCAATCCCAAGCTCTAATACCCGAAGATGCATCTTTTCAAGTGCTATGGAAAGGATCCAAGATCACCCCTACAAAATAATTGGATAGGCTAACCCAATTCATAGGTGCTTATGCCTAATCTACATTTGATAAAGCTACAGAGGTTCAAAAAATTTTAGGAAAAGGAAGACAAGATTCTATACTTAGAACAAAATCCTGACATCGAAAAGAAAAGTATTGCCGATCAATGACAAAAGAGAATTTATCAAATGCATAGCACCTTTGATGCTCTAAAGGTCCAATATGAAACTGATATGCAAGCTTGAGATGTTAAGATCTAAGAACTTCAAAGTAGGATTGAACAATTACATATGAATCCTGAATTAAGTGAATTTAAGAAAGAAGCAAAATAGATAAACACTATTTTTTCTCAGCAACAAGTTATTTTCTGTCAGAGATTGGGAAGTATCAATGACCTATGCAATGCAGCTAATTCCCTTATTGATCAGCTAAATTATTACAAGACTTATTTTGATGATGTGGAAGATAAAATTGCCAACTTTCTAGTTTGGAAAGACAATGCAGAAGTTATATTATCCAATCTTCCTCGAATTGAAGAATCACACAAAGAAATTGTATCCAGAGAATGGGAAATTCATATCAAATAGGTGAAAGCAATAATTTTCCAAGCAAGGGACATTTCAAATAACCTTATTCAATCAATTACTGATAACTTATTACAAGCTAACCTTATCTCCAGCTGACCCGAAGGAAAAATTCCTGAGATCAAACCACTCACTGGAATGTGGTAGGATGCATCCAAGAAATGGGTAGAAATCATAGAGAAAATTACTAAAATTAATCTAGAAAGTCACTGGAAGTTTTGGGTCAAACCACACAGTCAGTGGTCAATGATCTGCTGCCTCTCTAGCACTACCACTGAGATGCTCGCAACATTAAGGGATGCTATATTCACCAGTTAGATGTGGATTCGACCAAGGGCTCCATGAGAATTAAAGAATATGATAGATGTATGTGAAATGTAAGAGCGAATGGAGAAACAATCTAGAGATATTTGTTGGAACCACTTTTAAGTTGTTATTGTATTTAATTTATTTTCATTTTATTTAAAACTATAAATCCCCTTCACTAGAAAGGAGAAAGGATTCTGAATTTTGGAGAGAAAGCTTTTGTTTTGACTATTGTAACTTAAGTATCTTAATAGAAGGTTGAACCACTGTATTTTCTCATGAGCAGAGTTACAGTATATCAGGTACTATTATCTGTCTGTTTTTCATTTTCTAAAGAGTTAAATGGTTATTTGATTTAAGTTTATCATATATGTGTTGCAAGCAGTCATACATCTTTCATTATTGTTATGTGTGATTGAAATCATATGGTATATGTATAAACAATGAAATCGTATATATGTGATAAGTTTTATCAAAAAATTTAATTAACTATTTAATTAAATATAGCTATCATTTTTTGTTTTAACTTCATAACTGTTTGATAATCTACATTGTCATATTGTTTATGAAATCATTTTTAAGATCACATATGTATATATAAGCTTTCCCGGGATAGATATTAATTTTAAGTATTCATTGTTTTCCAAGTCTTATTCACAATAAAACATCATATATACATCTCATCCTTTTATAATTTGTTTAAACGGGAAACTAGACCCATAATCCTAATAACAACCACCAATACAAACGGAAAAGGATCTGCTCTAAGGTCCCGACCGGGTGGTTTTTCCTGATGTTGAGCCAGATATTTCGAGAAATCCACAAGTAGCAACTCATTAAAAACTCAGGGCCTTCACTTCAGGCTTCAATCTCTGATGGCAACCACCCACACCTGCAGTACTGAAAATACATATGGTATGTAAAATGATGTGTTTAGACCAGCTGGACTTAGGTGAAGTAATGATTGATTAGCCTGCCATTAACAAGCCCTCCAACAATTGATTCCCCTATTAAATCTTTTAACAAATATGCATTGGTTCCACGGAGAGCTTCATTTTTATAAGGCCCCTTCCACAAACTGTCAAATTTCCCATGTTTTCCTTTTTCTTCATTCTTAGCATCCCATTTCAACACAAGGTCATCAATATGAAAATCATCAGCCTTTATCCCCTTATCAAGAATATTTTTGATCTTTTCCCGGATCAACTAAGTGCTATTATAAACCTCCTCTATAGTCTACTGCAATTGTATCATTTGATTGATCCTCCTTTGCATATCATTTGGTTCTACTTATGTTTCTTGCAATAATTTCAATACTGCAACCCCTAGGGAAGTATGAAAAAAACATCAACTCCATAAACCAATTCGAAAGGAGACATCGCAATTTATTTTTTGGTACTTACCCTATCAGCCCATAAAGCATTGATTAAATTTTTATGCCAAGACTTTTTGTTCTCTTGTAACAACTTCTTTAAGATATTGGATAAGCTCTTGTTAGAAGAATCTACCAAGCCATTGCCTTGTGGATGATAGGGAGTAGAATGTACAAGCACTATATGATGTCTATTGCGGAAATCAATCATCTTTCTAGATTTAAATGCAACAACATTATCGATAATGATATTATGAGCATAGCTAAATCTAGAAAGAATGTTACCTTCCATGAATTGGATAATAACTGAATCTGTGGCCTGTATAGTCAGAATTGCTTCTATCTACTTAGTGAAATAATCTATGGTTGTTAAAATCCATTTGGGTTGAGCTGATGAAATTGGATGAATCTCCCCAATGAAGTCCAATCCCCACTATTGAAAAGGCACGTCCACTGAAATAGGCTTCAGAGGTAAAGGTAAGAGTTTCTTCTTCCCTTGAAATATCTGACACTCATTACAGCTAGAGACCCTTTTTTGTACATCATGAAATAATGTAGGCCAGTAGAAACCATTTGTAAAGATTTTATTTGTTTTGGTCTTCCATAAAATATGCCCTCCACAGTCACCTTTATGAAACTCTTCCATTATCCTATCTACCTCATCTTCTAACAAACAATTCAACAATATTTCTCCTGAATCTTTCCAATATAAATACTGATCAATAATGCAGATTTAATAAATTTTAATTTAAGAAACCTCGCCTTTTTATTTTTCAAACTAGGTGGAGCTTGTAAATGTTGCAAAACATAAATGATATTTGTATGCCACGGGGAAGAAATGAACCTTTTTGATACCTTTTGGATCACTTCTTCATCATTGTCTTGAGCAACAATGAAATTGATGTCCAATGCATGCAAATTTTATTCAGTCATCATTTTAGCTACTCCCTGACCCTTTATAAGTTTAGTGGGATTAATTTCAATATCATACTCCAAAATGACAACCATCCACTTAACTATTTTTCCTTTTGGGTCAGTTTGAGTGAGGATGTCCTTCACTACAACACTAGGAACAAAAGCAATTATGTGAGAACGCAATATGTACACTTTGAAATCCTTCAAAGCCTTCACCAAGGAAAAAGCTTGCTTTTCCATGATGTTATATTTTAGAGAAACATATCTTAAACCCCTACTAAAAAATGGTATAGGCTGCTCATGTTCCTCTTGATTTTTCTGCATCAATACTGCTGCAATAGTGTGCTCTGAGGAAAAGGAGAAAATAATGATATCTTTCATGTTGTCAAGACTAGCCAAAACAAGAGCATGAGTTAAGTCTGAATTTACCTCATTGAATGATCTCTTTGCTCCAACAATCCACTTGATCTCACTGTATTTCCTCAACACATGGGTGATGGCCCTTAAAATTTCAGTAAGATTTGGAATCAAACGCCTCAGAAAATTAATCATGCCGATAAAAGACTACTCTTCTTTTTTATTTCATGGGGTATCAATATTCTGGATTGCTTCAATTCTGATGTCATTTCTGGAGATTATGTGTCCAAGTAGCTTACCTTATTTCAACTCGAAAAAGGGACTTATTTGGGTTCACATAGATACCATACTTCTTGCACTTCTCAAATACAATCTTCAAATGTTGCAAATGATCTTCATCAAATTTAGAAAACACAGTAATGTCATCAATATAACAAATAATAAACCTATCCTTCTCATTTGCAAAATAAATGTCCACAACCCTCTAAAATGATGCCCCTTCGATCATAAGCCTAAAAGGAATTTTCACATAAATGAATTTCCTCCATGGTGTTGTGAAGGTTGTTTTGTCCCGATCATCCAAATGTACCAAAATTTGGTTGCACCTGGAGAAGCCATCAAGCAATGAAATCCTACTAGAACCAACTACCCACTGCAATATCTGATCCATCTTTGGCAAGGGGTAATTGCCTTTGAGGGGGACATTATTTAGGTTCCGAAAGTCCACACATAGTCTTATCTATATTCTCTTTTTCCTCACTGGGACTAAGTTTGACAACCACTTAGAAAACCTCAAAGGGACAATAATCTTTGCATCAAAAGTTTTCTTACCTCTTTCTCAATTAAGGGCTAGTTCTTCTTAGTTTTTTCTTGAAAGGTCTTTGATCATCCTTGATAGGAATGGTGTGCTAAATAATACTTTTGTCATAGGCTTTCAAATCCTCATACCCCTATGCAAAGACATCAAAATACTTCCTCACTAGATCAATGTATTTCTTCTTCTCTTTTGGAGCTAAAGGCTTAGTAATTTTTACAATTTTTTGTTTGTCTCCAGTCCCTATATTACTGTCCTCCACCTTAGACTTGGTACGTTATATTTTAGGGTTATGAGCCACATCATTGAAAACAACCAATTCCTCTATTGGGACTAAATCTCTCGGAATCACATTATTTTTCAGCTGTAAAATTTCAGGGTTTGATTCATGCTTATTGGAACTCTCCCTGATTTAATTCAAGTAAATTTCATCTACATAATTATCAAAACTACTTCCCCCATAAATATGCAAATTTACAAATTCTTCTTTCAAATGCAGAAAATTGTCTAGTTGTTTGTCATTATCAAAAAATTGCCAATACCTTATATTATCTAGGACAATAGGCCCATGTTTAACCTCAATTTCATACTTCCTGTTTGAATGAAAAGACATCTAACATGCACCTTTCAAGGTGGCTAATGCATCAACAATTAAATTTTGATCTCTAGGAATCACAGACAAATTGTATTCTAGAAAACATTGTCGAAAATCTAAAACAACATTTATATATGCCCTCATTCTAGGGTATTTAGCTGAATACTCACCTTTAATTTGCTTAATGATTAGTTTTGAATCTCCATGGATTAAAATCCTTTTGGCTCCCGAAATTTTCAAGAGTTGCAGCCCCAAAATCGGTGCCTCGTATTCAACAACATTATTCGTACATTCGAAAGCAAGTTTGTAAGAATAGGTATTTGACTTGCCTAATTTTGGAATCAGAATCCACACACCAGCCCATGTTCCTTCCTTGCTGACTGCCCCATCAAAATCCATATTCCACATGCCTTCTTCATCATCGTCATTTTATGTTTTAGCCTCCAACATTACACCTTTATTTTCTGATTTGATGTCCCTATTTTGAGCTTCATCTTCCAAATATATATCATTGCACAATATGAATGAATCCATGTCTGAATGTATAGAATAAACATGATAATTATTGGGCTTGTCTTGAATTCTTACCATGTACTTCATGATAATTTCCCTATACAACTTCCTTGGTTGTCTAAACACCAGGATAGTGGCATATAACATGTCCATTTGCCTCGACCCCTTCAATTCTGCACCCCAAGATCTTGATAACAACATACCATACTTTGGTGGGATGTCAGCAACAACAACATCCAAAATACACTCTTGGCTGGAAGTTGTGTGAGAGTGACA
Organism: Pinus albicaulis; assembly: GCA_034641835.2. NCBI lineage: Eukaryota > Viridiplantae > Streptophyta > Pinopsida > Pinales > Pinaceae > Pinus > Pinus albicaulis. The sequence continues at coordinate 306,817,210 of CM076583.1, forward strand.
CATAAATATTTGATCAAACCAAGACACTTTAGCTTGCTTGAGTTAAAAGAAAATAGGTCTCTATATGGTCTAGTTATATCCAAACCAATCTTGTTCATGATTACTTTAGGAATTAAGTTGTGTGAAGCTCCCGATTCAACTTCTGGACCAAAAAAGTGATTCCGGGTGATCATCATTTAAATTGATTGTGTCTGACACTTCTCCCACAATTAATGCCTTCAAAATGTGACTCTTAAATGCAACATTCTTCATCAACTCAACTAATGGAACACAAATTTTAATCTTTGATATCTCATTCTCAAGACTAAAAGATGATTGAGTTATTTTTACCTCCTTAACAATTATATCTTGCTTTTGAGGAATTTATTTGGGAGGATCAACCTTTGTTTGACTAGTAGAAGGTATATCATTGATCCGAAAGGACCTTCACACATGAAAAGAGCTTGGCGCTATGTTGATTTGAAGTTGGTGACAAGTATTTAAGTGGGTGAAATTATGCTTATGCATTTAAATATGCATTTTACTAAAATCCATGCATTATTGATATAAATTAATAATTGTGAGAGAAATTTGTCTCACATTATTCATTAATGTAATTAGGGAAATTGGTTTTATGTGAGAAACCACCTCACACCAATTCTCTATTTTTTCTCAATTATACGTTGAGAGAATCAAGGGCATGGTTGGAAAGTCTTTAGGTGGTTTTGAGAATTTGCCCAATTATGGGCCTGAGATAGTTGGAGGTCCTACTTTCATGGAATTTATTTTTCCTTCCTTGTAGTTAGGCCCTACAATTGCAGGTCTTGTAATTAATGCTCTTTGTTGGAGAGTGGGTGAGGAAAACTATATATATGTTCCTTATATAAGCCATGGAAAGGGAGGAGAAGACATGAGAGAATACTTAGCCATTGAGAGCCATAGTGCTTGGCTAATTCTCGGACATAGAGCTTGAATGTAAGAAAGCTTACTTTGACGAAGGAATATAGAGGATCTGCATTCCAATTGAAGTGGATCCGGAGATGTAGCCCCAGAGAGATGGAGGGGTGAACTTCATTACCAATTGGTTGTCTCTCTCTTACATGCGTGTTTGTGCTACTTGATATGTTAAGTTTAGTTAGTTATGTTTACATGTTTGTGCACTCTAATCGATGGACTAACATGCTCATGTAAGCCTATGTAAGCCATAGTCAATTAAAAGATCTTAATACCGTACACGATGGTTAGGGTAGTACTCGACCCATGATCGGATCAAGTGGTATTAGAGCAGGTGACTGCTTTGTAGGATGGGTGGAGGAGCGAAGCACGCTAAAATATTGCAAGAGTTGCAAGAGATAAATGAAAGCCTTCAAGATGAAAATGAAAAATTTCAAAGAATATTTCTCGATAAGCAAGAGCTTCAAGAGATGCTACGAGCCAAAGAGGAGATATTGTATAAATTGTAGAAGGTTGAGATGACAGAGGCTACATCTCAAACCAAGGTATATGATGTTACTTCATGTTTTGTTCTCTCTCAATATGAAACTAATGTTGGCATGAAAATCCTCACGAAGATGGGGTATAGAGGAGGTGGACTTGGCATAAATGGCCAAGGAGTCACCCAACCATTGGAGGTTGTACGAAGTCAACCATTTGCAAGCTTGGGTCGTGGACAGGAAGAGAAAGGAGAATGCTCGAAGGTAGCTGAAGAAAAATCCATCTCTTCATCACTTGATTCCAAGAAGAAAATCAAGCCACCTAGTCCTCATCAGTTCAAGGACAAGTCAAGAATGTACGACAATCATTCAAATTCTTCTTTTACATATATGAGAAATGATTGCTTCCATAGATCTTGTAACCATGATGTGGTTAAGCGTCATACAAAGAAAGTGAGGGTTACAAAGACAGGTGTGTCCACGAGAAGAGAGACCAAGAAGAATGAAAACCTTATGAATCCTCCTATGACACAGTTGAACGGGAAACGACATAATTTCTGCAAGATAAGTGGCCATTTGGTGAAGAAGTGCTGGAAGCTGCACCCTGAAGTTCACCACAAAGCAAGCAGGCAGCTGGTAAAAGAGCCCATGAAGAAGGAGGCTCGATCCACCATTTGAAAATCATGCTTACAATAAGAAAGTGCTTGGTGCCGGTTTGGTAAGCAGTTCATGATGTTTCTGCAAGCTATATTTCTGCTCTTTTGCAAAATTTTGAGTTTTATGGGGGCAGGTGTCCGTATTTTGATGGAAAATGCTCAAAATTTTTCCAAATTGGAATAAAAAAATATAGCACCATCGCAAAGAGCTCGAAAAGAGGAATCCGACGGTGCTTGAATCATGCCAAACAACCTCCATATATAAAATTTATTGCGACCTGAAGATGTTGGGAGCCTAGATCATGAAGTCCGCCTCTAGAATGAAAATACTGCTGACTACATTGGGTCTCATGACTTCTACCGCCCGATTGCTTCTATTGCATTCCATGCCCAAGGAGACTTATTAGCTGTAGTTTCTGGCCACTAGAACTATGTACTAAACTAAAAGTAGTTTTATCTCCAGAGAGAAAAGTCCCCTTTTCCCCTGCCCCTCATATATGTAGAGAAATTAACAAGGAAAAACATCCTATTATAAGATGCTGTATCCCACATTGCATGGTGTCCACTCCTTCACCCTTGTTAACAAGGTTGGGAGGCAAACCTATGTGAAGTTTCATTGGAGGCCTACTTGTGGAGTTAAGTGTCTATTAGATGATGAAGTTGTTGTAGTTGGTGGGACAAACCGCAATCATACAACCAAGGATCTCTATGATTCTATAACAGTAGGCAACTATCTTGAATGGAAACTTTTTATCCAAACAATTGATCCTTGGGATGAGGATAAATATGAATTTGATCCTTTAGATGTTACCAAAACTTGGCCCAAGGATCTCTTTCCTCTTCAACCTGTAGGATACATGGTCTTAGACAAGAATATTGACAATTTCTTTGCTAAAAACTAGCAGCTTGCATTTTGTCCCGCTATTGTTGTTTTTGGTGTCTATTACACTGAAGATAAGCTGCTCCAAACAAAGGTATTCTCATACAAAGATACACACAGGCATCGACTTGGACCCAACTATTTGATGCTGCCAGCCAATGCACCCAAGTGTGCACATCACAATAATCATCATGAGGGATTCATGAACTTCATGCATAGGGATGAAGAGGTCAACTAATTTCCATCAAGGTTTGATCCAGTTCGTCATGCTGAGAGATTCCTCATTCCTGGAGAAGTGCGTGATAGAGAAGGAGAATAATTTAAAACAACCTGGAGAGAAATATCGTTCATTTGCACCAGATAGGCAAGAGCGCTTTGTGAAGCAATGGGATATGCGCATTCACGTAGGTGGATGCTTCTTTTGAACAGGTTGAGCTCGTAAAGAATGTTGGGAAGTGGCACTGAATATGTGCAAAGCAACGACATGGGATTGAAGAAAGAGTAAATGTGTGCTTGCATTATTTGTGCTCAAGAATTCTCTACAGGAATCAATCGCGGGGTAAACACGACGTTGAGTGGAGTTTTGTCGTTGAAGCCTGTTGACTACCAAGTGTGTGGCACAGATCGTGGATCTGCTGCGAATTTGGTGCCACAACATCGATATTCTGGTGTTGTGCAACCATTTTTACTGGTTCTATTGCTATACGCGACGTCCTCATAGGTCCTTATCACCCCGTGGCTACGAGCACGACGAGAAGATCCCGCACCTTGTTTCCACTAAAACGACCGTGAGACTTCGTTGGGCGCTTCAACGTGCCTCACCTTTAAAGGTCTGCAGAGCTGGCTGGATAAGTTTTCCATCGACAAAGGAGGAATCACCGAGCAATCTTAACCGGATCGTTCGTTGTTACCTCTGTTCGTTGTTAACCTAACGTTTGTCCATTGGAACTAGAATGGAGTTGAGGCTGAGATGCTGGCAGTTGATATGTTGAAACGATGCTGCATGAGAGAATTCTACATGTTGTATTTGTCCAAGCTTTATCTGGCACTGGTGCTTGCTGTTGTTTTGCAGAGTTTTGGTCCTCTCCAAGCTCCTATTTCTATTCATTTGACAACACTTTCCGACAAGAAAAGGGTCACTGCAAATAAAGTTATTCCTAAGAATTGGCAACCCAATGCTGATTACAATTCAAAATATCAAATCGTTGCAGTTGATATAACATTCAAATTTTCCGAATCGTTGGAGTTATGAGAAACTATTGTATAATCTCTCCCATATCTAATCAATTGACCAGTTGTATGGGCAAAACCCAGTGTATGGCGTGGTTGCATCTTCAAGATAAGTTCAGATTGGTTCTGGCTGCGTGGTGTGGCTCCAATATAGAGAGACAAGGAGCATGTCACTGAAGCAGCTTGCAGGATGATAGTCTACAAATGGATGCATCCTATGTAGCCTCTCTCCTTATGGTGGACAGACATAAATGGGTAATTAAAAGGGATTTTTCTTTGATTTTTTTTTCCCCTATGCCTAGAAAATGAAGAGGGCACTTTCATATTGCACATTTTGTAAAAGGGTGGAACTTTTATTTTTTTCACCATTTGTGCTCCTTGTTATGTACACATTATGTAGAGGGGATCTAAAACTTTGTAATTTTCCCTTTGTGCACATATTTGGCACATTAAATTGCTTATAATTGCCATGTAAATGGGCCATAGTTTCCATCATATTTTGGCATCGAAAATTTGGCATGTAAATTATTGAATGCCATGTAGAAGGCCATAGCTGCCATGAAAGTCATGATGTAAAGCTAATTATGAAGCATTGTAGAGGCTTATGTTAGCCACTGTTATATGAGGGAGAGTGAGAGGTGTATTTTTGCATATTAAGCCTTGTTAGCTTCTTTGTAATCAAGATGAATGAGGCAATTGCCTAAAACATTTTGGCATGTAAACTTGACGAATGAACTCCTAGAAAGTGTTCCCAAAAGATGTAAACAGGTATGATCAACTACAGGTTGCAAATTTCGGCAGATGTGGGATTTTGCATTTCGATTCTGAAGGACCGCGGTGAAGGAATATTGAAGAGATGTGCCTTTTCAGGCATATGCGTTGCAACAGTTGCAGGTGTTGGCATTATGTTCCGATTCCGAGGTACATCAGGTGAAGGAGTCATGATGGAGTGTGCCTTTCAGAGAAATTTTCATACAGTTGAGTTGATTGAAGCTAATACTTTTGGAGACCAAAAGTTTCTATGTGGGGAGGTGTGATCCGAAAGGACCTTCGCACATGAAAATATCTTGGCGCCATGTTTATTTGAAATTGGTAACAAGTATTTAAGTGGGTGAAATTATGCTTATGCATTTTTATTAAAACCCATGCATTATTGATATAAATTAATAATTGTGAGAGAAATTTGTCTCACACTATTCATTAATGTGATTAGGGAAATTGGTTTTATGTGAGAAACCACCTCACACCAATTCTCTATTTTTTCTCAATTATAGGTTGAGAGAATCAAGGGCATGGTTGGAAAGTCTTTAGGTGGTTTTGAGACTTTTCCCAATTATGGGCCTGAGATAGTTGGAGGTCCTACTTTCATGGAATTTGTTTTTCCTTCCTTGTAGTCAGGCCCTACAATTGTGGGTATTGTAATTAATGCTCTTTGTTGGAGAGTGGGTGAGGAAAACTATATATATGTTCATTATGTAAGCCATGGAAAGGGAGGAGAAGACATGAGAGAATACTTAGCCATTGAGAACCATAGTGCTTGGCTAATGCTTGGCCAGAGAGCTTGAATGTAAGAAAGCTTACTTTGACGAAGGAATATAGAGGATCTGCATTCCAATTGAAGCGGATCCGGAGATGTAGCCCTCAAGAGATGGATGGGTGAACTCCGTTAACAAATGGTTGTCTCTCTCTTACGTGCGTGTTTGTGCTGCTTGATAATTTAAGTTAATTTAGTTATGTTTACATGTTTATGCACTCTAATCGATGGAATAACATGCTCATTTAAGCCTGTGTAAGCCATAGTCAATTAAAAGATCTTAATATCGTACACGATGGTTGGAGTAGTACTAGACCCGTGATCGGATAAATCATCTTGGACCTTTTTAGAAGGATTTCTTGGGACTTTCCTATTCCTCAAATTATACTGTTTGTGGACTTCCATAATGGAATTCTGATAACCCTTTTTATATTCTTCTGATTATGTAGGTGTGACATCTTGTTGTGATTGTAGAAACAAATATTGTTCTTCTTTTCTCAAGAAAATATTATCTACTTCTTCCTCACCAAATAAATTAATATGATCTTGTTCTTGTTCATCTACTGCCTCTTGCTCTTCTTCTACATAGTTATCCTAAAAAGGAGGTGTGATTTGTTGCTAATCTGCTGGATTTCTTGGGTCTCTTTGCTTAATTTGGATCTGCTGTCTTCTAAAATCTGGATTTCTGATTCGAGGACCTCCCTGTTGTTCTCTTGCAACAACTTTGTCTGATAGAGTCATTTTTTCCATAATATTCTCCATAGTTTTTACCAAAGTATCCAACTTAATGTTAGATGATGTAGAGGTTTCCTCCTTGATGGTCACCCTCTTTTCAGTCTTCATTTTGGCTTTCTTGGTGAACTAATTTTCTTCTACATTGACTGCAATATTCTGCATATCTTCCAAGGTAGTTGGGCTTCTTTCTGTTAGTTGGTAGGCCATGTCAGCATCGAATCCATCTGGATGGCGAAGCAAGCCCAAACCTAGTTGAGGTTTTATTTTTGCAGGGATAGGATTGTAAACATTATTGAATGTGTTTGAATAATCTTGGACTGACTCTCATGGAGCTCTCTTCAAGCTTTCATATTCTGCAAGAATTTGAAGTGGATTCATTTTGACCTCCCACTGAGAAAGGAAAATTTGATGAAATTGTTGAAGATCAACAATACTGCCTGCTGCCAACCCCCTATGCCATTTCCTCACTTCTCCTGCCAAGATTTGAGGAAATAACCTTACCTTAACATCATCATCGTCAGGTTCTTCAAGATCTGCAAAATAATTCATTTTGTCTATGTGTTTTTGTGTTGTAGTAGGCCCAGTGCCATCAAATAGAGGTATGCACTGCCCATAATTCACTGGCATAACATTTAATGGTGCTTGAAAAAACAACAGGGCATAGCAAGCTGCCATGATTGTGGTATGAGAGGCAAATGTACTTACTTTTGTGCTTGATGATGAGGGAGGAAGAAGTGGTGAAACTGTAAGTTGCTGAGTTTTTGTAAAGGGAGGAGTATAAAAAACAGATGAAATAGGAGTAGAGAAATGTGAAGGGATCAAAGGAAAAGTAAATGAGGGAGCATAAGAAGTAGTGACAATTTTCTGAAATATGGATGATTTTTCAGCAGCCTTGTGCAGCTGATTGACCAAGTGCTCAAGTTTGTGAAACTATTGTAAAATGTCTTTATCAAACTTTGAAATGCCAAGTTTCTGTTCTAGGATATATGGTATTAACTTAGATTCATCGATGTCTATTTCAAAAAAAAAAGTTTCAAATTTAGATCTAAAAAGGCTATGCTCAAATGGCAAATCAAATTCGATTTCCTTGTTAGCGCTCGAATCTACCTTAGGCTGAAATAAGGTAAAACTCAAGGCAACATCAAACCAAGCTTAGCCTTGTAGCTAGCCCTACGAGGACAGGAGAGGGCTCTCTCCAGTCAATCTCGATAAAATGAGCAATAGGGTGCGAGATGACTTAAAATGGATACTGATCTTAGGCTAGTAAATAGATAGGAAAGGGGTTTTTGATAAATGACTAGGTTTTCTGGGCAGTATGGGGACAAAGGACAACATGAGCAGGGAAATTAAATGAAAAACGCAGATTATCTCATGAGGCAAGATAGGCAAGAGCTTAAGCATCCAAATTGAAATTACATGGAATGAAAGGACTGTTAAGAAGCTGAAAAGGGCATTAATGTATGAATCCTTTTCAGACAGAGGAAGAAACACAAAACATGAACACTTCTCCAGGGCAGAGCAGTAAGCTGAATTCTACCCTTCTCACTCAGAAACATTCAAATTGGAAATGATTATGAAATGAAAAGTAAAACATAACAAGCTATATGAAACAAAAGAAAAGACAAATGCTAAATTCACACCACAAGAATCTCAGGAGTCAGAGCTGTATCTTTTCATTAAATCCCTGTCAAAAACTGTACAGTGAAGTTTTCCTTCACACCTCTCCCACTGTTTTCCAGAACTCTCCAACCCTTTACAAATGTTTTACAATACAATAAATAAACTTCTCCATGAGAAAACCAATCGACCAAAAATGAGGGAGCTGTTTCAAACTAAAATCATGAAGATAGCAAAGGAGCTGTCCATCTGTTCTAAAAAGGGGCAGCGCTACATGTGAAATCTGTTGATAACCACAAGGAGGCGACACCTGTAGCATAGATCTCGTAACTAAAGACAAACATAGGCAATCCCACCTATCTTCCTGCTGTTGGTTGATGTCTCCGTTTAAATTTGGCTTTTGACTTTGACTGCCACTTTCCCTTTTGCTATTCGGATAAAAACCAATTTTTATAATTAGCATCCCTCGCAACATTTGGGGCGCTTTCGTTTTGATGTAGACATGTTTCTCCGCTCATATATAATGGAACATCGTGAAAATCCACTCAGCAAGCCTTTTCACTTGCCTCTCGAAACTTACATTCAAACTGCCTTTGCAAGAATTCTCTCGTTCTTTCAGAGAAATGACCATACCAAGTTAAAAAGCAGTACTGTAAAACTCTATATCTGGCCCACAGATACTTTAAACCTCTATTTGAAAGAAAAACATTAACATCACAGTCGATTTTCCGTTTGGTTGAACTCCATGTTTCCCGCATAAGGAGTTGTGACCAGGCTAAGCGTTGTCGTTCCCAGCAGCAAGAGATACAATTTTCCCTCAATCAGATGAAGATTTGGATGCACGACTCAAGAGAACAAAATCAGATTCTCCAATCTGAGCCAGGGACATACCAACAAAGAAAGTCATCCTAATGCTGTAACCAAAGCCCTTCACAACGATAGTAACCACAATGGTCTTTGCAATAATCACCAGAATCACAGATGCTAGCAGAATATCTACATGGTTCGACAGAAACTAGACATGAATAAGCACTTCAATGCTAGAAAGGAAGAGTGTTGCAAACAGATTACGTATGAGTTCAACTTGCTCGAGTGTATGATGAGCGAAATCTGTGGTTGATATCATAACTCTTGCTGCAAATGAACCCATTTCAAGGGTTAAACCTAACTTGTCGCTGCACCAAGCCACTAGCGGGCAGAAGGCAACCGAGGCTAGCTGGAAACAAATTGAAATTTTGTGGAACGGATGTGAATTGCAGCCTTAGGGGTCTATGCGCCGCGCGCACTACCAGTGCGCCGCGGCCCTTGGGTTCGCCGCACCAGACCAATTTTACACTGAGAAAACGCGCCTAATGCACCGCGCACAGTGGGTGCGCCGCGCCTTCTCCCAACGTGTCGCGCAGCCTTCAACGCACAATCTGAGCTTCCAAAACACACAGTCTTGGCCTTTCAAAACTGAAGTCGATTTCTCTTGGCAAACCAATGGACAATTTTAAGACGTGGTAATTTATCAACAAATGGTTTTAATATAGTATCAATGAAGACCTTTTCACGATCAAAGACATCAACATTATGATCAGATACCTCTCCATGAACCAGCAAAGGTAGTCCATATTCCATCATTTCTTGAAGGACAGGCATGCATTTTCCAAATAGATCTGTCACACCGTCCTCCAAATTTGTAGTAGCTCCTGTTGGATACAACATCACACCAAAAATTGCTCCACTTTCCTTAGCAAGCTTTATTTCATCGGGGCTCATGTTATCTGTCAGGTGGAGAGTCATCAGAGGAGTAAAATTGTTGTTTGGTGGTAAAGAATTATGATATGCAATGGCAGCAGCAACAATGGTGATTGGAGGTTTCAAATTTGGCATTATAATAGCCTGCCCAAATGTTGTTGCAATTCCACCATCTTTCATTTCATAAATTAATTTTGGATCTAATAATATATCACTGTCTCCATAACTGTTAGGAAAAAGTTCACTTCTGCCATAAACCTGAGGAATTTTACTCCTATCATCTACCAGAGTATTTCTCAACTGATCTTTGTTATCCAAAGAAGCTGCTACAAGAACCATTTGAGCCTTTGTTTCTGTCTGATGAACTGTTCTGAATCCAAGTGCACCAGTAATAGAAAGTTTCAGTCCACATGCTGCAAGTTGCCTTTGATCAAAGGCTTTCATCTTCATATAAGTTTTCTCTGAGATTTGAGCATCCTTTTGGCACTTTGACATTGAAACTCTGTTTTGTTTGATTTTTCTTTGTCTCCTTGTGCTGATGATGTTCTTCCTGTTTGTGCTTTTGCAGGGATAGGAGATGCTAAAGCTGCTACTATTGAAGAGCTGTACAACTTGAAACACTTTGAAAAATTACATATTTATTACAAAAACACATTTGATGATTTCTTCTTCAAAACAGGGTTTTGAAGAAGAATCAATCTCGCATTATTGACGATGACATTCCTGAAATAAAAAATTACTGAACCTTCCTCTAGCCTGCAGACATTATTTGACATGTTTGAAGACCAACCACTAGACCTTGACCAAAGTAGCATTAATAGCTGTAACTTGACAATAAACTTTGGTGAATTTTGACTGCATGAAGGATTGACAAAGGCCGTTAATATTCCTCCATTGTTATAATTATTTCCAAGAAGGAGTGTGAGATCTACGCAAGAGTAGCCATAATAAGCAGAGAACTTCTCCAAACTTTTTATTTCTAATCATTTTCCCAGGATCACTCACAACTTCATGAGGATCAAGAACTGGATGTGATCTTGTGTGGATCTTTCTAGAAGCCATATTTACAAGAAAAATTATCACAAATAGGATTAAACAAAATTTTTAGGTGAATATTCCAGCCTAATGATTGCTAACTCACTCTCACCAACAAGAGCTAGGTTTAAGATTTTCAAATCAAGGTTGTACTAGGGAATATTTAGCTTTCGATTCCGCAGTATGGTCGCCAGAATGTTAGCACTCTATGATTTCCCTAGGTTGAAAAAGGAATTTCAAAGGTAACCACAAACCACTTTAGGCCAGAATCCAACCCTTCTAGCCCGGAGAGGGATCTCTCACTTAGGTTACTCAAAAAATATGATATTAGGCTAGGTAATAAGCTCAACAAGGTTTGTTTTTTTAAAGGTATGTTGATAAGAAAAGAGACAGATCCATTGGGCGTGGAGTCATGTCAAATCAGATTTTTGTCCAGTGAGATGATGGAAAAATAGAGGTTTTCTTCACATGGGAAAGGTAGGCAACTTTGGTGGTGGATTTAGATCAAATTGTTGTAGGAGGTGAATGTATAAAGGGTGAAATACAAACACATTAGAGCATCAAACCACAGATGAATTCTAAAGTGTTGCTTTAAGTTGAAAACATTGATAACTTAGCAAACTAAAAAAAAGCATCATTAAAGATGAATTCTAAATCAAACATTTGTTTTTTTCCAAGCAAGAAGATGCACTTTAAAGAGATGTAAACACAAAAATAAATTACAAGATCAAAGGAGCACAAACCACAAATTTTTTTGCATAGGAACCCCTGTAAATCACCTTCTATTTCATTCATTCAATGGCAAAGTGTTTAAAAAATACAGTGCACAAAAGTGTTTCTTCTCTAGTCTCAACCAACATAACCACTTACAATGCTTTTGATATCTTTATACATCATGAAAGATTCAATCTCCAACCCTAGGTGTTCGAATTCATTGACCAAAACCAAATTTTAACTAAATACATCCAAAAAATAGTGCATATACTGAAAAATAGGAACAATTTTCCTTATAACCAATCCAAGTCTAAAACATCACTAACTTAGAATAATCACCAATGAACATTAAACATAACCCCTAAGATAATTTTCCATCTATTTACACATTCTAAAACACTACAAGAAGTAAAAAAATTCGAATTTTGAAACGAAATGGAGCTGATTGTCCAGACTCGCAGCGCATTAGGCAGGTACAGAGCAAAACAAAGTGGATTCCATGCTTTATATGGTTGCGGCCCCTGTCTGTCAAAATGAAGCAAATGGGTATGCTTCAAATAACCATGTGATGGCGTTGGACCTCCTAAACTAGATTCAAAACGTCTGTAGGCATCCATTTGATCTGTTCCTCACTTTTGGAGCGCATTGTCTCTTTTTGCAACGCTTTCAAAAACTGAACACATGGTGACTTTTCCTTAATATGAAATGTTGGAAGCATCAAAATTAATGCTGGAATCTTCATAGAACTCCCTCATGACAACAAAAATTCCAACTTCAATTCCCACAATTATCAAAATTTGTATATGAAGAGGCTTGATGCGTTTTTTTCAATTTTCATCAAAATTTACCTTTTTTGATCTTTTGAGCCAAAAACAAAGTTTCAGAGCTGGGTTGAGGTTTGTAATATTCCCAATTTTCCATCAGTTAATTGGAATATTAGAGTTATTACTTTTCTTGCTTAGTTAAGTCAATAAAAGGGTGGAGGGACCCATAAAACCCATAGATGAATAAAATCCATTTTTGTTGTGCAAATGTAGGTTAGTTAGACAATGGATCAACATTATGGAGTAGTGGAGCAACTTATTAATGGAGGAAGAATGGAGATGATGGAGAATAATGAGGAATATTATGGATATAATGAAGGATTAAAAGTAAAATCATAGAGCATTAATGATGCAGTGATGGAGGAAGTGGTGCATTAAATGCACACATGATGGAGAGAGTGGAGAATAATTGCAGAGATCATGGAGATCATGGAGAGACAACGCAGTCTTCATGGAGACTAGTGGCCACACGTGCAACGCAGTTATGAGGTGGGCCAAGGCTAGCGAAGGCTCACGACCATTTAAGGAAGATGAGGGCAGTAAAGAAAATTAGTCTGGAATTTGATATTGTTTTGTCGTTTGACATTTCTTTGCATGCTTTAGCTATTTAGCTAAGTCTGCTGTGCTGTTTAGCACACTAGTGTTCTCGAGCAGGAATCCCACCCTTACCCACGAGGGAATTCGAGTGCCTACTCTGGGAAGGTTATTTTGAGAAACTATTCATCATCCGACATTTGTGCCACTTTCAACCCCTCTCTTCTGCATATACATCTTCAAGAATTACACATTCCTGTCTTAGGGTTGAGAGGAGGAAGGTAGTTTCTAGCACTTCAGCTAGGAAATCGGTGGAGGATTCATCCTTTCACCTTGTGCTTCCATTTCAGTCTTCCAGGAGAAACATTGTGATATCTGGAAACAGGCCATCATATTACACCTCCATGCAGCAGTAGTTCCTTCAGGAATTGCGCAGTCCAGTCAGGCAGATCTAAGGGAGGAAGGAAGTTCTAAGTATTCCAGCTTGGAATCCTGTGAGGGGTCTTTCCCTCACCTTGGAGAGATTATTTCCATCAGCTGTGAGCTAAATCCATCACCTAGCAGTAGGCTACAACTTCAACCCTGTTGACAGCGCAGTCCATTCCAGAAGTTGTGCAGTGTGCAACTGCAACTTGAGGAGAGGAAGGAGGAGTTAGATCTCAAGCTTCTATCTTGGAGATCAAGAGAAGGGACCAAACCTTCATGTATTGAACTGATTGGGTGATATTACAGTAGTTAGATCATCAGTTCAGCCCCATCTCAATAGTGACCCAGGAGGAGTGTGTAAGTTAGCTAGCAGGGGTGTAGTTGGCAACCCAAAAAGGGCCAAAAATCCAAAGTTAAAATCTGGCCAAACCATTTTTGGGTTTTTCTGGGTTTTTTGAGTAGAATTCGTGGTTAAAAACTCGAATCATTTTGAGCACTTTAGAAGCCTCCAACACATGGTTCTTCTTCCTAGTAGCAGTAGTTTCGTGTAGCAACAGTAGTAACAACACAAGATTCCCAGTGCTAGTTTTCATTACTGTATTTCAACCACTTCTTGTTGGCTTGAGTGCATCTTCTTTGGAGCACTGTGTAGTTTATATTTGCTGCTTTTTATAATGATATGACTCAATTGTTTCTGATCATGGTTATAATGTCTTGATGTAATTTCCAGTTGCAATATATTTCCGGCATTTTCCAGATTTTAGTGTTATATTCCTGTTTTGCTTATTTGGAATGCTGTAGATGTTCTGTATTCCTGTCTTTTCCATTTTGGAATATTACAAGGTTTCTTGCTGGAGATTCACCTTTGTACTAGCCTCTATAAGCAAGTCCAACTTACCTCTCTTCCTCTTCCTTCCAGCTTCTTTGACTTTAGTAAGCTTCTTCTTCACCAACCCGAGTCTTCATTTTAGGACCAAGTTTTGTACATATAAAATTTTCACTTGCCTATGCAAAGGCAAGTTCCACTTCAGTTTATACTTAGCTATGTCAAGGACTAGCATACCAACCTCTACCTCTTTAAACAAGGTCAACTTATCCCTATGACATTTCTCTGCAATTTGGTCTACTTGATGTTGTATTCCTTCAATTTTCTCCAGTAGCTTCTCAAATTCCTTCTGCTCATTAAAAACCATAGGCTGAACAGTCTCCTTTTCTTGCATATGCACCTTGGCAGCAGACCTAGGTCTCCTTTATTACTCAACTAGCTCTTTGATCTCTTCAACATCAATTACCATTTTACCTTTGCCTTTGGAAACATGTGCCAATGTTTCCTTTGATGGCTCTTCTCTTCTAGGCTGGATAGTTTCTTGAGACACTTTATGCCTAAGCTCCCTATTCTCGTGCTGCAAGTAAGCTATTGTCATATGGGACTTGTCCAACTGATCTTGTAACTTCCCAATTTTCTAGTCCTTTTCATTATTTTCAACTTCTCTTTGTGTGCTCTCTGATTCCATAACTTGAATAGGTGATGATGGAGAAACCACAGGTAGTCTCTTGGCTGTAGCTCTTGTTCTTGGCACCCTTACCACCTTTTCTACCTCAGGGGAAAATTGTAGCTTCTTAGCACTTTTCTTACGAACCATTTTTCTTTTAGTCAAATATTTCTTGACTGAGCTTGCTGCTGCAGGTGAAGCTTTCTCAACCACAATTGAAGGAGTGTATTTCTTAGTCTTTTGAGTATTTGAATATTGTGCTGCCCAACCTGAAGAAACCAAGAAATCCTACCATGTTTTCTCCTTCTTCTCAAGCACCTTAATTACCAACAATTTAGTTAATGAAAAATGAAATAAACTGACGTCAAGTTGACTTCCTTTTGTTTGAACTCGGTCAACCATCTTACATAGACTCCTAAACAAATAATAGGGACGATTCAAAGTTTTCTTGCTAGTAAAATGCATTAAGAGTCTAATGTGATAGTGATACACCCTACTGAATCTCCCCTCACATGTGAAGTACCTTTGGATGACCTCCAACAATTTGCTGTGATGATCTTGTAAATAACTCCTTGCAATAGATGAACAATACTCTTTCCTGTGTTTTGGCTTGAGAAACTCCTTGAAAGTAACCAAATCAAAATCTATTTGATGCAGGGGCATTAGACACTGGCCAACAATGTAGGAAGTTTTGTCCACATGTTGTGGCTAGGATGGTTCGAAAACATTCGAATTATTACAGCTAGGTGTCAATACCTTAGCTAATTGTAATTATTTAGATTAATTAGAGTCAGAGGAAGTCGAATAGCTCAGTTTTTCTAGCTGTCAGTTCAGTTATTGAATAAATTGTAATTAGGCTTTTGGTTTTCTGAAACGGTCCTCATAGAGGAACCGAAGAGTCACACTATAATGTATATAAATTGAATCCTCAGATGCAGAGAGAGAGAGAGAGAGAGAGAGAGAGAGAGAGAGAGAGAGAGCAGGGAGAAGAGAGATTCTGCAATAAAATTTGTTCACAGTTGCTTCCAATTAGATAGTTTCTGTGTGCATTCACCGTAGGGTAGTTCGAATCCTCAAGAGTGAAGAGATTGTTTAATTGCGAAGTAACGAACTCTGTGTATGAAAAAAATTGAACTCCTGTGAGATTTCCCCTATCTTTGTCGATGGTTTACCTTGATTTCTTCGAATAATCCTTGCGCAGTTAACCCCACTCGTAGGCGTGGTTTGTATAGAGGATCCTGGATAATATTGTGAACTTTCCTTATAAGGAGATAACCTGGGTCTACTGTTAGTTGAAGTCGGAACCGGGACTAAGCCTGGAGTTAAGACACACAAAGGAGATTAACCCGACGAGAACCACAGTCAGTTACTGTAGTGAAACCACAAGCTGTTTCCGGGTTCTCCCGCACCACTTTTGCGGCATGAGTGGTATTTTCCGAAACGGAGCGATTCCATACAGGAATCGACACGTGGCTAGGCCACTATTCCAAAACCATTGTTTAAACTGCGATTTTGCGCGTTATCCATCGTACCAGGACGACGAGCGGAATGAACGAGATCCGTTGATTTGGGATAGGCGCATCGGACGGCGGGCGCTTCACAAAGATGCGCGGGGTTTAATAAAGGAGCACACGGTTTATTGCAAGCGATTTACATAAGGCACGTGGAAGTGGGTCCCAGGAGCGCTAGACTATTGATATAAGGTTCAAATGCTATATTATAAAGTTTTGTATCCAAAGTGCGGGTTATAACTATAAAGACTGAAGATTAAATATTTGTTATAAGGTCGGCGGAGTAATATAAACCGAGAATTGCCTAATGTTATTGTAAAATTTTATTTAAAAAGGCGTGGTGTATCAATATACAAATTATAAGGGTTGAATAGTTATTATATGAGCCGGAATTACAATATAACATTCTAAAGCTGCCAATTATATTTATTTATCAATTTTTCTAAAATTGATAAATAACATTGCCGAGTAAAGAAAAGACCACGTAGGAGAAACGAAAGAGAATGGGGTTACAAAAATTAAATTGTTGACAAAGCCGCATCATCGTTGACCATCCACCCATTGGGCTGACTTTCAGTTGTTGCTGTGTCATTTGTGGTATCGGAGAAGTTGTGGAGTTGTTTTGCTGACATGGCAGTCCGAGTTGGAAGAGGTGCTGGCAGAAGGAGACCTGTAGCCAACGCAGAGGTGTTGGGAATGTTGCAGAGGGTCGAGGCCAAACTAGATGCCATGGAACAAAGACAACCCAGAGATCTTGAAGACATCAGCGAACCTGAAACAGAAGAAGCAGAAGAGAATGTTGAGATTCCTCCTGACCTGAGGCTCCTGAGAACTGTTCTAGGATCTGCAGTTAAGAACAGAATTGAAGTGTCGAGCTATGTAGGGGGACTGAATCCAGAAGAGCTGGTAGACTGGATAAATGAATTGAATAAGTGCTTCGATTATGAAGAAATAAGTGAGGACAAGAAGGTCAAGTTTGCAGTAACAAAGCTGAAGGGACATGCTGCACTTTGGTGGGATGGAGTGCAGGCAGAAAGGAGGAGAGTTGGCAAGCAACCTATCAAGAGATGGACCAGAATGATGGCTAAACTAAAACGTAAATTCTTACCCAGTGATTATCAGCTGACATTGTATAGACAAATGCAGAACCTGAGACAGAGGTTTATGACAGTAAAAGAATACACAGAAGAATTCTACAGAGTGCGCATAAGAGCTGGGCAATTCCAAGACACACCAGAGAAGACTGCCAGATATGTGAATGGTCTCAAGCTGGAGATCCAAGATGAGATTGGTCTCTTGTCTCCTAAGACAGTGGAAGAGGCATACCAGATGGCCTTGAAAGCAGAGGAGAAACTCCTGAGAAAACAGTCTGCCAAGAAGAGAGGTACTTTCCGTGGGAAGGGAAGTCAGGGTGGTAGAGGAAAGCCTACACCCAAGGATGGAGCTAACAGTAGCTCACCTCAGAATGCATCTACAGAGGAGGATGCAAATGGCAGAAGGGGTCCTTACAGAGGAAAAGGAAGAGGAGGCAGAGACAGAGGCAGAGGTAGAGAGTTGAGGTGTTATAGATGTCAGGGAGTGGGACATAAGCACTATGAGTGTCCAGAGAATGTGGGTGCTGGTCCAAGAAATGCTGTTGTTGCCCAGGTTGAAGAAGAAGCAGAAATTGAAGAAAAAGTTCTTCCAGAGAGGGGAGAGTCCTTGGTGGTTAATAAGGTCCTGTTGAAACAAACCAAAGAAGTCACCGAACCTGCACAAAGGAAGACTTTGTTTAGGAGCAAATGCAAAGTCCAAGGGAAATGCTGCCAGCTAATCATTGATAGTGGCAGCACAAACAATTTGGTTTCCACTGAGGTGATAGAAAAACTGAAGCTGAAGACTAGGGAGCACCCCACTCCCTACAGGGTGTCCTGGATTCATAAAGGACACCAGCTGGTTGTGAAAGAACAGTGTGAAATAGAGCTGCAAATGGGCAAATACAAGGACAAGGTTTTGTGTGATGTAATGCCCATGGATGTGTGTCATATACTGCTGGGTAGACCTTGGCAGTTTGACAGAGCAGCAGTGCATGATGGCAAGAAGAACACTTACAAATTCTTCAAAGATGGGGTACATCATATATTGATTCCCATGGAAGAAGGAGAGCCATCCAGCAGAGTGATTGATCCAAAGACCTTGTTGCTGAGCGGGAAGGAATATCTGCAGCAGATAGAAGAAGAAGAGGTAAGCTTTGCTTTAGCTTGCAAACCAAAAGTAGTTCTTACTTCTACAAACATTTATGATTTTTCAATAGAAATCCAAGAGATGTTAGATGATTACTGTGACATTCTTGTGGATCATTTACCTGATGAGCTGCCACTTGTGAGAAATATCAGCCATCAGATAGATTTTATCCCTGTTTCAAATCTGCCAAATAAGGCAGCTTACAGAATGACCCCCAAGGAAAATGAAGAGATTAGGAGACAAGTACAGGAACTGGTGGACAAAGGACTGATAAGAGAAAGTTTGAGTCCAAGTGCAGTACCAGCAGTATTGAGCCCAAAGAAAGATGGAGGCTGGAGGATGTGTACTGATTCCAGAGCAATCAATAAGATCACAATCAGGTACAGATTCCCTTTGCCTAGAGTTGAGGATTTAATGGACTGTTTGAGTGGTGCTAAATATTTTTCAAAGATAGATTTGAAAAGTGGATATCATCATATTAGAATAAGAGAGGGTGATGAGTGGAAAACTGCCTTTAAAACAAATGAAGGACTGTATGAATGGATGGTAATGCCTTTTGGGTTGTCAAATGCACCTAGCACTTTTATGAGACTTATGAATGAAGTATTGAAAGAGTTCATTGGTAAATTTGTGATAGTATATCTGGATGATATATTAGTTTTCAGCAGAACTAAAGAGGAACATTTAAGGAATCTTAATCATGTTTTGAAGAAGCTGCACCAAGAGAAACTGCTGATAAATTTGAAGAAATGCTCATTCATGAAGGAACAATTGGTGTATTTGGGTTTTGTTGTTTCTGCAGAAGGACTGAAGATGGACCCAGAAAAGGTTAAGGAAATTTTGGAGTGGCCTTCACCCAGGAATGTTTTTGAGGTAAGAAGTTTCCATGGACTTGCTAGTTTTTACAGAAAGTTTATAAGAAACTTCAGTAAGATTAATGCACCCATAATTGAGACCATAAAGAAGAGCAAACAGCCATTTAAGTGGACTGCTGAAGCAGAGAGAAATTTTAAAGTTTTGAAGCAAAAGATAACAGAGAAGCCTGTTTTAATTCTGCCTGATTTCACCAAACCATTTCAAGTAAAATGTGATGCCAGTGGGGAGGCCATTGGAGCTGTTTTGAGTCAGGATGATAGGCTTGCAGCCTATTTCAGTGAGAAGTTGAATGACACCAGGAGAAAGTATTCCTCTTATGAGAAGGAGTTCTATGCAATTGTTCAAGCACTGAAGAAGTGGAGACATTATTTGATGTCCAGGGAATTTGTATTATATTCTGACAATCATGCTTTGCAGTATATTGTACAATAGCCCAAGTTGAAACATAAGCATGCTAAATGGGTTGAGTATCTCCAATGTTTTAATTTTGTTTTGAAACATATAAGTGGCCAAGCCAATAAAGTAGCTGATGCTTTGAGTAGGAGACATTTGCTTGTTCAAGAGACTAATTTTGAAGTTGCAGGATTCGATTTCCTCAAAGAATTGTATAAAACAGATCCTGATTTTAAAGAAGCATTTGAAGCATGTAGTAACCCTGTTCTAACAGATAGAAGTCAGTGGCTAGATTTTTTTCTGCAGGAAGACTTTTTATTCAGAAAGAATCAACTGTGTATACCAAAATGTTCCATGAGAGAAAATTTGATCAAAGAAAAACATAGTGGAGGACTTGCTGGACACTTTGGTACTGACAAGACTTATGAGCAGCTGAGTCACTTTTATTTTTGGCCCAAGATGAGAACAGAAGTGGACAAGTTTGTGAAGAATTGCAAGATTTGTCAATATGCCAAAGGAAGGAGCCAGAATACAGGATTGTACACTCCCTTGCCTATTCCAGACAGGCCTTGGGACATGGTGAGTATGGATTTTGTTCTAGGATTGCCCAAGACTCAGAGAGGGAATGATGCAGTCTTTGTTGTGGTGGACAGATTCTCCAAAATGGCACATTTCATTCCATGCTATAAAACTAGTGATGCCACCCATGTTGCTAACTTGTTTTTCAAAGTTGTTAGATTGCAAGGGTTGCCCAGGAGTATTGTTTCAGATAGAGACACCAGATTTGTGGGTCACTTTTGGAGGACACTGTGGAAGAAATTTGGTACCCAACTAAGTTTCAGCTCAGCTTATCATCCTCAGACTGATGGACAAACTGAAGTAGTGAATAAAAGTCTGGGAAATTTGTTGAGAAGTCTTGCAGGAGAGCATCCCAAGCAGTGGGACCATATTCTGCCCCAAGCATAATATGCATATAATGATTCACCAAACAGGAGCACATGGCAGAGTCCATTTCATATTGTTTATGGAATGCACCCCAGAGGAATATCAGAGTTAAGAAATCTGGGAAGAGCAGAGTTAAGAAGTGCAGATGGCGAGGAATTTGCTTCAGAGATCCAGGCCATACATGAACAAGTGAAACAACAACTACAAGGCAGCAACATCAAATACAAAAGCAGAGCAGACTTGAGTAGAAAAGAAGTTCACTTTGAAGTAGGAGACTTGGTTTTGGCACACTTGAGAAAGGAGAGGTTTCCAAAGAAGCAGTACAACAAATTGAAGTTTAAAAAGATTGGGCCATGCAAGATACTTAGGAAGTTTTCTGCAAATGCTTATGAGATTGAATTTCCACCTGATGTTGGAATATCTCCCATTTTTAATGTTGCGGATTTATACAAGTATGAAGATGATGGTGCAGAGGCAGATCAGAAGACAAGGAACAGATTGAGTGGAAAGAACAGCTACCTACAGCACAACCATCGCAACCAGAGAAGATATTGGACAAAAGAGTATTCAGGAAGACCAGAGGACAAGAGTACTTCCAGTACTTGATCAAATGGAAGGATAAGCCAGAGGAGGATGCCACTTTAATGATTGAAGGAATGTTGCAGAAGATAGGCAGATCAGTGGAAGAGCTCATGGACAGGAGCCCATGAAGAATATTGCCCTCAGGAGTCTGATGCAGGGGCATTAGACACTGGCCAGCAATGTAGGAAGTTTTGTCCACATGTTGTGGCTAGGAGGGTTTGGAAACATTCGAATTATTACAGCCAGGTGTCAATACCTTAGCTGATTGTAATTATTTAGATTAATTACAGTCAGAGGAAGTCGAATAGCTCAGTTTGTCTAGCTGTCAGTTCGATTATTAAATAAATTGTAATTAGGCTTTTGGTTTCCGAAATGGTCCTCATAGAGGAACCGAAGAGTCACACTCTGTAATGTATATAATTGTACCCTTCAGATGTACAGGAGAGGAGAAGAGAAGGGAGATTCTGCAATAAAATTTTGTCCATAATTGCTTCCAATTAGATAGTTTCTGTGTGCATTCACCATAGGGTAGTTCGAATCCTCAAGAGTGAAGAGATTATTTAATTGCGAAGTAACGAACTCTGTTTATGAAAAAAATTGAACTCCTGTGAGATTTCCCCTATCTCTGTCGATGGTTTACCTTGATTTCTTCGAATAATCCTTGCGCAGTTAACCCCACTCGTAGGCGTGGTTTGTATAGAGGATCCTGGATAATATTGTGAAATTTCCGTATAAGGAGATAACCTGGGTCTATTGTTAGTTGAAGTCGGAACCAGGACTAAGCCTGGAGTTAAGACACACAAAGGAGATTAACCCGACGAGAACCGCAGTCAGTTACTGTAGCGAAACCACAAGCTGTTTCCGGGTTCTCCCGCACCACTTCTGCGGCGTGAGTGGTATTTTCCGAAACGGAGCGATTCCATACAGGAATCGACACGTGGCTAGGCCACTGTTCCAAAACCACTGTTTAAACTGCGATTTCGCGCGTTATCCATCGTACCAGGACGGCGAGCGGAATGAACGAGATCCGTTGATTTGGGATAGGCGCATCGGACGGCGGGCGCTTCACAAAGATGCGCGGGGTTTAATAAAGGAGCACACGGTTTATTGCAAGCGATTTACATAAGGCACGTGGAAGTGGGTCCCAGGAGCGCTAGACTATTGATACAAGGTTCGAAGGCTATATTATAAATTTTTGTATCCAAAGTGCGGGTTATAACTATAAAGATCGAAGATTAAATATTTGTTATAAGGTTGGCGGAGTAATATAAACCGAGAATTGCCTAATGTTATTGTAAAAGTTTATTTAAAAAGGCGTGGTGTATCAATATACAAATTATAAGGGTTGAATAGTTATTATATGAGCCGGAATTACAATATAACATTCTAAAGCTGCCAATTATATTTATTTATCAATTTTTCTAAAATTGATAAATAACATTGCCGAGTAAAGAAAAGACCACGTAGGAGAAACGAAAGAGAATGGGGTTACAAAAATTAAATTGTTGACAAAGCCACATCATCGTTGACCATCCACCCATTGGGCTGAATTTCAGTTGTTGCTGCGTCACTATTCCTTCAAACCATTCCTCTCCACTAAAGGTATCTAAGTGGCTGCAACTATTGATTTAGCAGAGTCTGGAAAAGTAATACTTCCCACCTTTTCTTGTACACCATCAAAACCCCTAGCAAATTCCTTTGTCAACTGCAAATGCTATCCTTGAATTATCTCATAGAATCTCATACACCCTACTTGTTCAAAAGCCACCCCGATGGCTGCATCTGCATTGATGGCTGTGATATCTTGTGGTTCAAAACGCACAATGGCTCCCCCTTTGTGTTTTTTGTCCTCTGGTGTTGGCCACATAGTTTCACTTTTGCAACAATGGATATTTTAAGGTTATGAACAACTTTCTTAGGAAACAATAGAGGTGTTTAAAATCTTGTGACAATGTCTTAAGATACAACCCAACAATCACACTGAGATTGACAACTGCAAACTTCTAAGGAGAACCCTAAAGATCTTAGATTTTTGTAACTATTGGCAAGAAATTAAACTAGGGACAGTCGCAGTGCACAAGCCAGAAAATTAGCGCAGAGGAAAATTGACTTTTAAAACACCTTTGGGCATAAATTTTGAGGAAAAATCTTTGTTACAATATTTAGACCAAGGTAACAATTTCATGCAAGGACTTACACAACGAAAAAAAGGAAATTTGACAACGAGAAAAGAGGGAAATATCCCACTGTGTGGATTTGCAATGGGTTGGGATGAGTACGTGGTTCCTAGAAAGAAAAAAATGCAGCGAATTAGGATAAAACACAATGAATTACAAAAACACAACGATGGTAATTTTATCTCTTTTGCAAGCTCTAAATGGTTTATGGTAGCAGCTAAATGCAATTTCAAAATTCCTTCAAGACTGAAGGACGAATATTACATTGAATTTGCACCTGTGAGGGAATTTTGATCATCAACATGCGAGAAATTGACCACTGTGTGTACTTGCAGTGCCCATGTCTTCCTTTCGCAGCGAATGAAACAAACCACTCGAGCTATCTGATGCAAATGATGAAGGGCTGAATAATCGGGGATAAAGAGGCAGGTTCAAATGATCCCCTGGAATGGTCTGAAGCGAGAGTGAACGTGTTGATCGTGATTTGGAAATAACATCATGAATTTGTAGCGTGTTTCTGAATTCACAACGCATTTGGAAATGACATGACTATCCTTCTGATCGTTATCCCTTGCTAAGCTCATAAATTGTCCTTTTGAAATGACATCTCAACTGATATCGAAGAGCTTCCAAATCTGTGTCAAGACTATTTCATGATTCCCTTTGATGTAGACACTAGCTCTAGACTTAGGTGGCCTACTAACTATGACTTAGAATGGGACCAACCAACTCATAGTAACCAAGGACTTGTAACATGAATTTTGTACCCTTTTCAAATGACCAAAAGCTTTCCATGATTCCCCTTTGTTGGGAAAAACATGGCTTTAGACATTGGACTCTTAACAAAATGAAAAGCTTTACATGATACCCAATATAGAACTAGACCTCTTGAAACAATAATAGTTGAGTGATTATGATTAATATTTACAATTTGACTTTATATACATAGCAAGACTAACATGACCAAGATCCCTAGACATAAGACACTAACACCAGGCACAAAGTTGGGAAATTGGGACTGCAGTCGTTCCCTTGCAGGCTTATGCATGCGACTGGAGGCCTATAGTCACATCGATGCAGGCTTGTACATGCGACTGAGAGTTCATGTGATTGAAAAAGCAATCCGACTCAGGGTTTGGGCACCTAGAGGGGTGGTTTAGCTCTTGGGGGCCCTGTAGCTCCTGAGGAATGTCATTGAAATTTCAGTTTGTCAATTCCACTTCCTTAACTGTACTTAGGAGTTTGAGTCATGCTATAGTAGCCCTCAGCTCATGTTTACATTGGGAGACCAGTTAAAGTGGGTAAATATGAGAGGAGGTATTACATAGCTTGGACAACACTTTTAATTTTGCAAAATAAATGCACTTTTGCACAATTTTACTTTTGTACAATGAGTTAGTTATACAATTTTATGAGAAATCAAATAAGGGACTAGATTTGGCAAATGTGTGCAATTGATTCCATTGGAATCATTAAATCATTCTTTTGCAACATGATCAACCTCCCCATATATCAACACAATAATTTCTTGGAGCGTTACATTGCAGCACGTGTGTGGAATATCTTCGTCTATACCTCGTTTCAAAGGCCCAAGCTACTTCAACCTCACCCACAAAGAGACTATTTGTGGCTCCATTGTAGCTTTGTTGTGTGTTTGCATATTTGCATCGCCATTATTGTCTATCTCATTGCTATTTGAAATTACCAATTGCAAGGAGTAACTCGTAATTTCAGCGGGTAATAGATAAATCATATGTTCTTCTCTCGATGATCTTATAGAATGGACTTTGTTGAGAACCTAATATATAATATATCTGTATTTAAATTGGCAAGGACAAATATGTCAAGCATGGAGAGTAGGTAAGCTTAACGGTGAGAGAGCGAGGCCCATAAAAGTCATCATGCCCAACTTGCGTGATAAAGATATCATTCTAAGCAAGAAGCAACTCTTAAGGGGTTCTCGGTTTTTTCTAGAAGAAGATTTAACTGTAAAACAACAAGAGGAAAGGAGGGATGAAATGACAAAAGTTAGGGCAGCAAGAGATGAGGGAAAAAGAGCATGGATTTATAAAGGTAAAGCCGTGATTGCGCAATTTGGACCTCCTTCCAAAACAAGGCAACAAAATGATAACAAAGAAGAGGCAGCAAACTCTTTAGCAAGAAATGAGGAAGCAAGGTCATTATGGGCAAACAGGGACAAAGACTCCACTGTGAGTCTTGCATGTCAAAACAAATAGCAATCAAGTCTTACCCAGGTTTCCTTAAGATTAGTTTGTTGGAACTGCAGGGGTTACCCATGGAGACGAGGACCTAGGTTAGGGCCTATTGCGGAAGGTAGAGACATAATTTGCCTCATAGAAACACATGAGCATGAAGGGTGTAAGACACCTTTGTTTGAAGGGTACTGGAAGATAGCAGTGTGGAACAGGGCAGCAGGGAATGGCAAAGGGCATGGGGGTATCATGGTATTAGTAAGAGAAAAAGAAGGTCGTTTCATTCAGCTGGAAAAAGAAGACCCAAATAAGCAATTTGTTTGGCTTAAAATATCAGAAAATGGAAATCACATTAGAATTGCAGCATGCTATTTTGCGCCGCAAGTTTCAAAAATCTACAAAAGTAGAGGGCTTGACCACAAAGATCCCTTTGCAGCCCTAAAAACAAATATTGCAATATATTCTCAGCTAGGTGAAGTCCTTATAGTGGGGGATTTCAATGCTAGAACTGCAAGTGAACAAGCTAGCATTCTTTGTTGTAAAGAAGACAGTGACCCTATCTGGCTTACAGAAGAGAGTAATCATCAGTGGAAACGAATTTCAGAGGATAAACGCTGCAATATCTTTGGAGAACAACTGCTTATGCTATGTGGGGCTTTCGATTTAGTCATTTGTAATGGGTTGACTAAATGGGAAAAGTCCGGTAATTTCACTTGCAATACTTGCAATGGAGCAAGTGTAGTAGATTATGTAATTTGCTCGCATAGTTTGTGTGAGAAAATGGAGGAAGTGTTGATTGGAGATCAAATTTGGGACTTAAAATCAGATCACAAGCCAATCTATTTAAGTTTCTCTTGGACCAGAAAAAAGCAATTAGGGTCGAAAAATCAATGTGTTCAACAAAATCCCCCAAAGGGCAGAATTCTTTTGAATCGAGAGAATTGTAATACCTTCA
The DNA here is from genome assembly GCA_034641835.2 of Pinus albicaulis. Classification (NCBI taxonomy): domain Eukaryota; kingdom Viridiplantae; phylum Streptophyta; class Pinopsida; order Pinales; family Pinaceae; genus Pinus; species Pinus albicaulis. The sequence continues at coordinate 306,843,915 of CM076583.1, forward strand.
AAATAATGCTAGAGAGGCTCTTCAAGAAGGAGGAAATCCCATCTCATGGCCTTCATAGTCACAGATTAACACATTTAATTCAAAGCGCACTTGCGGAGTGCAAAAGAGCAAAAATTAAGAAGTCTGAAACAAATTGCTTTCCAGTTAATGCTTGGTTTGACGAGGAATGCAAAAAGGCAAGGAGAAGGTGGAAGGAATCAAACATGGATAGCATAAAGCTCAAAGCTTACAAGCAGACAGTAAAAAAGAAAAAAGCTGATTTCATGGTTTCAAGGAGAGAAGAACTAATCTTCCTCGGGAAAAATAACCCCAAATTATTTTGGAAGGAGCTCCAGTCGAAAAAGGTGCAAACTCAACATTACAGCTTCTAAATGGTTTGACTATGCAAGACAAATTTATGAGCAGGATCCCAAGGTTGACCCTCCTCCCTTGGTCAACACAGACACAAAACTCTTCACGATGCAAGAAGTAGAGATGGGTATCAAGAAGTTGAGCGCTGGAAAAACAAAAGACTTAGATGAACTCCAAGTAGAGTATCTAAAATGGGGCTTAAAAATTCTTTCACCTCACATCACAAAAATTTTCAACAGCATCTTACAGCAGGGGTTCCCCATAGATTGGACAACTAGTATGGCAATACCTCTTTTCAAGAGCGGTGACGTCAATAATCCCTCCAACTATAGAACCATAATGATAAACCCCTTGTTTGCAAAGTTATTTGGAAGCATGTTAGAAAAGAAAATCAGCAAGTGGGCAGAAGAAAGAGATAAACGTGCTAAAGGGAAAGCAGGTTTTAGACCTAAACATTCCACAGTTGATCATTGTATAACTTTAAGGCACATCATTGAAAAAGGTTGGGAAAAAAAGGAAGAAGTTTTTTGTTGCTTTGTTGATTTCAGAAAAGCCTTTGACACGGTTCCTAGGGATAAGCTTTGGGGCATAATGGAGGAACTCGGGGTTCCCAAGCATTTGAGAGCAGCTGTGCATAGGTTGTATGAAGAGGTGAAAGTCAAAATCAGAACTTCAGCTGGCATTTCTGAAAGTTTTAGAAGCGATATCGAGGTCAAGCAAGGTTGCCCATTGTCTCCTACCCTTTTTGGGTTATATATTGACAAGCTTGAAGAGTGGCTAAATTCGCAAGGGGGTGACGGTATCCATTTGGGCAAGTTCGTTATCAGGCTTCTTTTGTATGTAGATGACCTTATATTGATTGCTAAATCGGCTCTTGGTTTGCAAGAGCATTTACGTTCCCTTGAGCATTTTTGTAGAAGGGTTGGGATGCAAGTCAATATTAGCAAAACGAAAGTAGTGGTTTTCTCTAACAAAAGCAAGCATAACCAACATAAGTTCTATTTTGAAGGCAGCATTCTGGAAGAAGTTGCAGAATACAAATACCTCGGAATTGACTTCAACAGAAATTTAAGTTGGGATGGTTGTAGAAAGAAAAAAACTTTAGGGGGTTGGAAAGCATTTTATGCTCTTCAAAACAGGTGTAGAGAGGCAGAGCTGTGGGACTGGAAAACCACTCTAACTCTTTTTGGGCTTTTAGTGATTCCGGTGATTCTCTACGGTTGTGAACTGTGGGCTAGCAGCACGACCAAGATGTAGTGGAAACAAATTGAGAAAATTCAGAAACATTTGATTACAAACAAATTCAAAATTAAAAGTGCCGTTCCTTATGCTATCCTGCTAAGTGAAACAGGGGCTGCTCTTATTGAAGCAATTGCTATGGTGCGAGTCATAAGGTATCTGAAAAAAATTGAGCAAATGGAAGAGGGTAGATGGCCTAAGGTTGTGATTAGTGATAGATTGTGCAAAAGACAGAAGACTTGGATGCGGCAAAATAACAAATGGTTTAGTAAATGGGGTATTTGCTTGAGCATGTGTCCTACAAGCAGTAAAGATATAAAAACTTTTGTTATGGATAAATTCCACAAACATACTTGGATGAAAGAGCTAGAGAGAAAGAAGAAGTACTACATTGAAGAGTTTAACCCCACGCATAACCATCAACAAAAGGCATACATAGGGGCTAATATTTCTTGGAGATCTAAAATTCTTATTGCTCAATTAAGGACTAATTCTCATCAACTCCGTTGTGAAACAGGGCGCTGGAAAAGGCCAAAAGAAATTTGGGAAGAAAGAGTATGTATTTTTTGCTCCTCCAGAAAAGTGGAAACAGAAAAACATTTCATTCTAGAATGTGAGGCCTTCAAAGACATCAGGGAAAACTATGCAGGTATTCTGGCAGCTAATTCTTGGGATAATTTATTCAGCGAAGAGTTGGTCGATAAGCTGGGAGTGGTCATTGTAAAACTTCACAGGAAAAGGGCCGAATACAAGAGTCAGATAGAGAAGCAATCTGTCCCATAGGCTATTTTTAGCCTCGTGGACTTTAAAAATTCTTTCTTTCTCTCTATTGGTATATGTTCTGATGAAATGGTTTGAAAAGCATTTGCAACGCCCACTTTCATTAATCAATTTACCAGGCGGCCCCGTGTGCTCGCCATCATTCTGCGTAACTTGCACCCCCCACGTTCATGAAGACTCGAGACTTTGGCGGTCATCTCTTACTCATGAACGATTCCCTTCATGGCACAACCTTCATATGGGCTCTAGATCAAGGCTCTCTTTGTCTCGTGCATTGTTATTTTTCCCAGTTCCAATGCCAATCGTCAAGACTGGTGGAACAAAAATCCATTTCCAACAAACTTCTGGTCCACAGGATGGAAGTTCACCAAGACTGAGAGGATCTTCATCATGTAGCCATCTTGCAAAGGAAAATTCCAGAGATTCCATGCCCACGGATGTTCACCTGACCTTGCAACGAACAAATGGGCTGGGCAACTTATCTTTGTCTGAAATAGATGTTATAATGCCCCCAAATCTCTCGACGTCGTAGTCTCTTTCTCCACTACGCGGTTCCATGGAAGAAGTGCCCACGTTCCTGCACAAAGTCCTCTTACCTTTGCGCGTTTTCTTCCCACAGTGTGGTTATTATGCCCTAGTGCGCTCCTACCTCCCTATTCGTCGCAACTTCTCCCCACTGCGTAACATCGAACACTCTCTCTGTCACTCTCTGCCACTGCACATCCCTTCTTGGCACTACACACTCCTTTCCTACCACACAATGGCCATTTCCTACCACGAGCTCTCTTCCATCCTGTTGACTCCACGAATTTTGATACACTGCGATACCCTTCTTGATGTACTCCTAGCGTGTTGCATGCAGCCTCTTGTCACTGCTCCGTTGGGATCCACCTGAGTTGCTTTAGAACGACTCCATTGTCATTGTATTTCTTCAACATCGAACTTGCAAATGGGAATGACCACGTCTATACCACAGACCTCTATATATGTCCTGCTAGCATGACCAAAGCACATTCCTCTGTGTGCAGATACGATAGCTCAGTCAACCTTCCTTTGCTCCAGATTTGAGGAAAGAATCTGAGTTCCTCGTCCATTCTCTTTGTTTTCATGTTTGAAACCTCGGTGCTCCTGCGACTTATAAACGCCACTCTTCTTTCCAGCACACATAACTTGCAATCCTATGTTCTTCTGCAAGTCAAAATAGTTACCAGAGATGCACAAGATTATATGACTTGTATATTGATTCCGATAGCACGGCCTTCTCCCTTATCCATAAAAATAGAACACTAGAAAATCGAGCAATTATTACAGCAAAGTTTAGCGCATAGTGTTAGAAGGAACTTAGAAAACAAAATAAAGAGGCACTCCTGTCTAGACTCTCGTGAGAATGAAAACCCACAAAGCTAAGTGCATAGTGTTAGAAGAACTTGGAAAACAAAATAAAGAGACGCTTCCGTCTAGACTCTCGTGATAATGAAAACCCACAGTATAAGGTAGAAATGGATGTATCAAGCACGCTTTGGAGTGTTTACTTCATTGAATAAAATGCCATTAAGAGTTCATGCATTAGTCTTTGTAACAACATTAAGAACCCGGAAAACCTAGAAAACTTCCGGCCATGAAGTCATTGATTTTGTGCTCTTCTTTGAAGTTAGAGGTTGGTCAAGCCCACAACCCTCTTTTCACCACATATTCGTTCACTTGGGATTCTCTCCACTATTGTTGCCACTCGGCTAGAGAGGGGAACCAAGCTTTCACTTAGGCTTCTCTCTACCGTGGTTGCCACTAGGCTGTAGAGGGGAACCAAGCTTTCACTTGGGCTTTTCTCCACCATTGTTTCCACTTAGCTGGAAAGAGGAACTAAGCTTTCACTTGGGATTCTATCCACCATTGTTGCTACTCGCCTAGAGAGGGGAACCAAGCTCTTCTCGACTGGTGCAAATTGCTACACACATTTTTCTCACCCTCTAGCTAGGAGAGCCAACAAGAGAGAAACAAAAATAGAAACTAGTTGCATAATTGAAAACTCAACTAGTGGCATCAACCACACCTTATGAACAACAAACAAAACCCGTAACTTAAATCACTCATTAAAGTGATACAAATAAAACATAAGAAAAGCAAACCAACAACAAAATATAGCATCACATTACACCACATTTCATAACTAATATGATGTACATGAATTAATGCAACATAAAACACATAAAAACCAAAACTGCAAATGAGCACACACAACACTGAATCGAGATTTATTTCATTAACAAAGCCATAATTTACACAATAGGCAGCCCTCCCCGCCATGGTAGCAAGGAGGCTGCACAACCTCCCTCTGCTCACACATTCCTGGAAAACCCTATACAGGTCTCTCACCAACAAGACAGATCCCAACTCTTGCTCAATTCCCAATACAAAACCCCCAACCCTAAACCTAGGAGGAAATTATTTAACATTTTCCTAAAATATCCCCTAACAACACTTCCCTCCATGGAAAATGCACCTTACATGGAATTAAATTTCATTACATGTGCACTTCATTACATTTACCTGTATTTCACATTTAAACTTAGAATTTACATTTACATTAACTTTCTTAATCAATCCAAATTTATGCTTAGGCTCAAACAATTGCCATAGGAAACAAATTGGGCTCCTTTGTTGGAGCGAAGGATAAATAGTAGGTCAAATAGGATTGTTGGATGGCATGGATCCAAGTATATTTAAACCTGCAAGTATGGCTATTAGCAGAGGTGGAGCTTTTTATGGATGGGGGGGGTGTGGTCTCAGAGGGTTGATTACTGGATATTGCGATTCAGGTGCCACCGATGTCGAGAAATAGGGCATCTAATCAAGGACTGGACTAGTAAAGGTCCCTGGGGATCATAAAAGTTAGGTCTGGGTCATAGAGGAAACTGAGTGACACAGTTGTTTGAGGATTTCGGCTGGAGGTCCATCCAGAGAAGCGTGTAGAGACTCCCCTAACTGTAGGGGTTAAATGAGTAACTCCTCCTATTGGTAAGTTCTCTCCTCCTCACTATCTTTCAGGTTTTCGTCCAATGTCCCCTTCTTCGAACTTTTGTCCCCCCTAGTGAGCCTCCCCTATTTTCTTCACAATCTACCCCTGCTTCCCAAGCGAAGTTGGGGCCTGTCTCCCATAACCCTAATCCACCCCCCTATTGATCAGGTGATCAATTTTTGGCTAAAAAATGAAAGTGCCTAGAAAGTCTTGAAACCAACACAAAATAAAAGTGCTCGTCGTTCTAATTCCAACGATGTTCGTTTCACATCAATCCGACATGATATGCTAAAGTTATCACGTGCTGACCGTTTGGCCAAACAACTAAAATTTGAGCTGGGCAGTTGACTAGGTTGACCATACTACTGAGTCAGCAATGGTGACCGTGCAGGGTATGGACCAACCAAAAGTTGACAAGTGGCATCCTCCAGTTTCGGCACATGGGCGCATCTGATTGGTTGATTGGTTTTTTTGTGGCCAAGGGAATGGTGCCACGTGGCACCCTAACAGTGTGTAAAATTTTATCAAGGGCCAAATGGGCCTCCAAGGGATTCAAACCTACAACCTCATGTCCCCAAATCAAGCACCTTACCAATAGGCCAATGATGGTCCTTATTAATAATGGTGTTGAAATTACTATTTAAAGTTGTTATATGGCGCGTTTAGGGGTTAGTGGCAGAATTAACTATTCGATAGAATACACTGGCAGATAGCGAATTTGTAGCTCCGTTATCAATTTCTGGGGCGGATTTGTAGGACAGTTTGATAAAAGGTCAAATTTGTAGGATGGTTAACAATCAAGTTCATGAGAGAGCTTTGGAGCTCATATCTTTTTGAGATTTTTACCAAATTAAGCTCAAAAAGAGTCCACTTAGGGATTTTTGGATGTTCTGAATCCAATGGTGACCTCTAATATCTTATTTGAGTAGATCTAAGGAGCCTTTTTGTAGGTTGAATACCAAGGGTGTATGGATCAATCAGGATTTTGAGCATATATTTTTGAGTTTTTGACCAAATTGAGCTCAGAAAGAGTCCACTTAGAGGTTTTTGGATGTTATGAATTCAATGATGACCTCTAATTTCTGATTTGATCACTTCTATTTTTTTTAAATTTTAAATTTTATTTTTATTTTCAGGTTTGAGACCAAAGGTGTATGGATCAATTAGGGTTTGGAAGTAGTTCTGGAAGGTGTTTGGGCATGGAGAAGACCTTGTAGGGGTATTCTCACCTTTAGAAGTCTACTACAACAATTGTAACTTGTAGGGTTAAGCTCAAGTTCACTTTTCTCATTATATTATGTTGAGAGAATTTTTGTTTATGTGCTTCATTGTGGAATTGAAGGGTTCACATGCTCATTTTAGATCATGTCAGTTGGAGTATGTCATCTTTGTAGGAGATGCTTTGTGTTGTTGTTGTTTGTGAAAGTTATTTGTAGGATAAAATTACCTTGTAGGGGTAATAGCCACATATTTACCATCAACAAACTTTATGTACTTCATTTTTATAATGAATATATAAGTGGTCTAGTCATGTCAACATACTCGAAAATGTAGCCGAGGAGGGGTGAAATCCGTCAACAAATATTTTGTTATGCTCTTCATTATGCCTGCATGAGTTATGTGCTTTATGTTTCTTATGTCAATTTTACATGTGAAGACTAATTCATGACTTGAAGAAACATTGAAAAACTTGTTTGTTTCAAGACCCATTTCTACCTTGCAAAGCGTCATAATGATCCTTTATTTGTTTTATGTAGAGATTCTGATGAAGAGGAAAGAGAACACCTCCTCCATTATTAGATTAGGTGGTATCATAGCTCTATTTGATCAAGTAGCAAGAATGGAAAACAAAAAGAGTTTCCAAGAATTAGAGGAGCAAAATTTTACTTTTTGTATGGAAAACATTGAGTTGAGAAGGATGTTGGAAATGGCTAAAGAGGAGAAGAGGCACATGCACTTTGTATTGCAGCAAGTGTTTGACGAACAAGTTGCAAAAATTTCTACTCCTGTACCAGCAAGAGAAACCTCAAGAATGAAGCCAATATGTGGCCATGGTTCAAATAGTGGTTTTGGACCATATGTGGAAGATGATGCATGTGAATTTTGCAAGCATCTTCAAGAAGCACACCATATGCCAGTTGATAAGAGTGGGTGGCTAGAGTCATCTACGAGTTAGCCATCATTATCATCATCATCTTTAGAAGCTGAAAATATGAAAGACAAATTTAAGGAGGTAATTAGCATTTCAAGCACCATTCCCTAACAACTCTTTTGCAAGGTTTGAGAAACATACCAAAGGCATAGGTATGAAGTTTCTATCCAAGATGGGTTATGAAGGTGGAGGCCTCGACATAAATGGTCAAGGTATCACCAATAAAATCATGGTTGAGGAGAGACCGAATTGTTTGGGATTGGGATATGGTCCAAAGGAGTTTGGAGAGTGCCCTAAATGGCTTGAGGCACATTAAGCATTCGAGGAAGAAATGTCACCACCTTGTGACAATGTTCATTCATCTCCCAAGTAGGATGAACACTTGAAGGGACCTTGGATGTCATTGTCCACTCCACTATCAAAGCTGCAACCCTAGAGACAAGTTTAATTCTCATGGGTGTTTTCCAATGCATGGTAATTTTGACTACTTGTGGAATAATTACCCTTGTACTTTTTGTGAAGCATTTGAACATTGTGTGGGAAATGTATGATAATGGTTAAAGGAATGGAGCATATTCTAGGCATCAAGTATAATGATTATCTTTCGCATGAGATAAATTCTTTGTTGGAAAACAAGAGAAATTTCTTTTTCACTCATTGCAAGATGCATGGGCATGGAAATGAATGAGGTTGGAAGTTGCATCTAAAGCTCCGTTTAAATAAAGGAAGAGAGATTATGCAGCTGAATGAAAGGGAAGCAAGAGGTGGCCTTTGGGTATGTGTTAATTCTTTCCACGATTAGTTTCACATGCGATGGCAATAGCCCCCCCTGTTCGTTGCATCGGGCACAACAGGGGGGTCACAGGGGGTGGGTAGGCCCCTGTGCGGGGTCTAGGGCAGTGCCCTGGGAAATTTTTTTTCCCTTATTTTTCGGTCGGAGGACCTGCCTATGGTTTTGTGCATGGGTTTGCACATGGTTTTGGGGCATGATGGTTTTCGGCCCCTGGTATTTTGTAGATCCTGTTAAGGGAACTACGATTATGTTCTAGTCCAAGGTTAATGGATTGGAGTTTATGAATGCTTCGGCATGTATATATATGTGCTGTAACACTAAAATGAATATAATGAAAAATCAAGCTGGTAGTCCTGATTTGGGATCTAGGGAAAAAATATCTGTGTATATTTATTTTATGTTTTATGCTCTCACTATTGTTTATTTTATATCTTTAAGAATTCATTTGCAGATAATTTATATACAGGGTTAAAACCTACATTTGGTATTAGAGTTGTTTCGTCTTCAAGGGGACGCCTTTAGTGCTAAGGGGTTTTTTGCTCGGGCCTGTGGTAGACCCTGTTCAGTGGGAAATCTGCAGGATCGATTCTTGTGGTGAAAGAAGATGGCGAACAATGGAAATATAGAGATTGAGAAGTTTAATGGTCAGAGTTTTGAGTTGTGGAAGCTTAAGATGGAGGATCTGCTGGTGGATAAAGATGAGTGGATTGCGGTAGATCCGGGTACTAAACCAACGACAATGTCAGATGAAGACTTGGCTAAGTTGGATCGGAAGGAAAAGAGCACAATACGATTGTGTATCTCAGATTCGATATTGTTGAATGTATCTGGGGAGGATACGATGAAGAATTTGTGGGTCAAGTTAGGGACTTTGTACCAATCTAAGTCTCTGGTGAATAAATTGTTCCTGCAGAAAAAGCTATATAACCTAAGGATGAAGGATGAAGACTCGGTGACAAAGCATCTAAACGCCTTCAATACTGTGGTAAGTCAGTTGTCATCTGTCGATATTAAAATCTCATATGAAGATAAGTGCATCAGTTTGTTGTGTTCTCTACTAGATTCGTGGGACAGTCTGGTTATTGCAATAGGTAGAAATACAACTACCTTGAATTTTGTTGAAATTGTCTCAACCTTGTTGTCGGAGGAAATGAGATGGAGAAATATGGAGGGCCAGAATGGAGATGCCTTATCTATACGAGGAAGGTCCCAGAATAGAAACAAAAATAAGTTTTCTAGTGGGAGATCTAAATCTAGAGGGAGATCTAAATCTCCAGGAAAGCATGTAAAGGTGTGCTGGAAATGTGGAAAGGAAGGGCACTACAAAACGGATTGCAGATCTAAAGCTCCTGAGAAAGGAAATGGATCTGATGATGCTCATTATACAGAGGAAAAAACCACCTTAGATGAAGGTGGGGATGTTTATTTCAATTTTTCTTCAGATACACATGTAGATCATGAGGCGTGGTTGATTGACTAAGGTGCATCCTTTCACTTCACTCCCCATAGGGAGTGGTTTTCCGAGTATGATAAGTGTGATGGTGGTGATGTATTCTTAGGAGATGATAGGAAGGACAAAATCATCAGATATGGAAAAGTCAACCTGAAGTTGCAAGGTGGAAGGATTAGAACACTTCCTGGTGTTTTTCATATTGTTGCATTGGATAGAAATCTGATTTCTGTAAGCAAGATGAATGATGTAGGTGTAAAAACAATGTTTGAGAAAGATACCTGCAAGCTGGTTCGGGGAGCACTGGTATTAATGTGGGGAGTTCGGATTGGAACTCTGTACAAGCTTTAGGGTAGCACTATTATTCATGGGTGAAACAGTTATGTGGTTTCTGAAAGTGGAGCGGAAAACCTAGTGATCTCTGGAGAAAAGACCATGCTATGGCATCAAAGGCTTAGACATATTGGAGAGTAGGGCCTTAGGATACTACATGGTAATGGTATGGTAGAAGGTATGTCTAATTTCTCTCTGGATTTCTATTTCTGTGAACATTGTGTATATGGGAAGAAAAATCGGGTGAGTTTTCCTTCTGGTGCTAAGAGGGCAAACAAGATATTAGAGCTTGTGCATAGTGATCTGTTTGGACCTATGTCGGTTCCATCACTGGGAAAGTCTATGTACTATGTTTCATTTATAGATGAATTCTCAAGGAATACATGCATATATTTGTTGAGGAATAAATCTGAAGTCTTTGACAAATTTAAATAATTTAAGGCTCTGGTGGAAAACCAGACAGAGAAGAAGATAAAGGTGTTGAGGACATATAATGGTGGAGAGTTATGCAAGAAGGAATTTGAAAAGTTTTATAAGAAGTGTGGTATAGCATGACAAAAGAATAATCCATACACACCTCAGAAAAGTGGAGTTGCAGAAAGAATGAATAGAATGCTGATGGAAAAGGCAAGAAGCATGCTCAGTGGTACCGGGTTAGGACAAGAATTCTGGGCAGATGCAGTGGAGACTGCATGTTACCTAGTTAACAGATCACCTTCATCAACGTTGGAGGATATGACTCCACATGAGGTATGGACTGGTAAGAAACCTTCTCTTTCACATCTAAGGGTATTTGGATGTGATGCATATGTACATGTTCCAAAGGAGAAAAGGACCAAGTTGGATAATAAATCTGAAATGTGCATCTTTATTGGGTATAAGGATGGTTTAAAAGGTTACAAACTTTGGAACCCAGAAATAAGGAGGGTTGTGTACAGTCGAGATGTGGTTTTTAGAGAGGTGAAATATGTTGTTAAACATGAATTCCTACCAAAGGAACTTGAGAAGATAGAGTTTGAGCTAAAGGAGGATGAATTAGACTCTACAACAGAACAAGATTCAGAAGAGGAAGAGCCACAAACTCCAACTGTGAGAAGATCATTTCGAGAAAGAAGGCATCTAGAAAGGTATAATCCATCTGCTTTCTGTTCAAATTTTTCTTTAACTATCACTGATGATGATCCCAGAACTGTCAGGGAGGCAGTGGATTCAGACGATGGAAAACTCTGGAAGGAGGCCATGGTTGATGAAATGGCATCCTTGCACAAAAATGAGGCATGGGATCTGGTGGAGTTGCCGGCTCGAAGGAATCCCATCCGGAGAAACTGGGTGTTTTAGAAGAAGATGAATGTAGCAGGCAAGGTGGAGAAATACAAAGCTCAGTTGGTAGCAAAAGGTTATTTCCAAGTGCCGGTAATTGATTTTGGTGATATTTTTCTCCTGTTTCCAAGGTTAATTCTATTAGATTACTTTAATCTGTTGTTGCTACATTTGATTTTGAGGTAGAACAGATGGATGTGAAGGCATCATTTCTTCACGTGGATCTGGAAGAGGAGATCTACATGAAGCAACATGATGGATTTACGGTGAAGGGTAAGAAAGAACTGGTATGTAGGTTAAAAAAGTCTCTGTATGGGTTAAAAAGTCACCAAGGATGTGGTATCAAAAATTTGATACCTATATACGAGGACTTGGCTTCACTAGAAGCAAGGAGGATCACTGTGTGTATTTTAAATTAATAGGTGACCGCGTTATTTATTTGGAAGTTGTTCTACAAATTCGACATGAAGGATCTTGGTGTTGCAAACTATATTTTAGGCATGGAAATTAAGAGAGATCAGGCAAAGAGGAAGATTTGGTTAAACTAGAGGAAGTATGTCAAGACAATATTGCAGAGGTTTAATATGCAGGATATTAAACCGGTGAAGGTTCCTATTCCTGTAGGTGTACAAATATCTGTTGAACAATGTCCCAACACACAACAAGAAGAGGAGGATATGTATTATGTTCCATATGCAAGTGCAGTGGGTAGCTTGATGTATGAAATGGTCTGTACTAGACCAGACATTGCACATGCAGTGGGAGTATTGAGTAGGTTTATGTCAAAACCAGGGAAAGAGAATTGGATAGCAGTGAAGTGGGTTTTCAAATATTTGTGTGGCACTAGTCATTATGGTTTGTGCTACCAGGGAAGACCAGGATTAGACAGAGTTTTAGACATCCATGGTTTTGTTGATGCAGACTGGGCTGGAGATCTGGACCAAAGAAGATTTACAAGTGGGTATGTGTTTAGCCTATTTGGAGGTGCAATTAGTTGGATGAGTAAAAGACAGTCTGTAGTGGCTCTTTCAACTACAGAGGTAGAATACATGGCAGCCACTCATGCAAGCAAGGAAGTCGTTTGGCTGCAGAGATTGTGTTCACGTATGGGGTTGGTGCAACAAGTTATAAGGATAGACTGATAGGCAAAGTGAAATTTTCTTAGCTAAGAACCCTACTTATCATTCAAAGACAAAGCACATTGATGTTCAATATCACTTTGTGAGAGATAGGTTGAGGATAAAAAGGTGTTGCTGGTAAAGGTGGACACTTTGAAGAATGTTGCAAATGAATTGACGAAGTCTGTGAGCACTCAAAAGTTCTCTTGGTGTAGAGAAACAATGGGTGTTGCAAGGTTGGAATAATGACTAAGCTCTCCTGTGGCCCCCTGTAGAAAGAAAACAACAAGTGGGAGAATGTTAGGTACATGTTATATTCTTTCCATGATTAGTCGAATGCGTGGGGGGGTCACAAGGGGGACAATAGCCCTCCTTGTTCGTTGCACTTTTGGGGGGGGGGTGGCAGCCCCCCTATCCAGGGGTAGGGCAGTGCCTCGGGAAAATTTATTTTTTCCTTATTTTTTAGTGGGCGGACCTGCCTATGGTTTTGTGCATGATTTTGCACATGGTTTTGGGGCATAATGGTTTTCGACCCTAGTATTTTGTTGATCCGGTTAAGGGAACTACGGTTATGTTCTAATCCAGGGTTAATGCATTGGGGTTTATGAATGCTTCTACATGTATATATATGTGTTGTAACACTAAAAGGAATATAATGAAAATTCAAGCTAGTAGTCGTGATTTGGGATCCAAGGGAAAAATCTCAGTGTGTATCTATTTATGTTTTATGCTCTCGCTATTGTTTATTTTCTATCTTTAAGAATTCTTTTGCAGATAATTTCTATACATGGTTAAAACCTATAGTGGTAAAGAGGACTTGCAACAATCCTAAGCGACCTTCAAGGCAAAGAAGATGCAAAAATAGAACCCATAGGCGTAAGATAGTCAAAGTTTGGGTAGAATTATTGTAAAGTTGCTTTGTAAATATTGTAATTACATGTTGTCATTACCTGTTTAGGTACTTTTGTAAAGTGAACATTTATTGTCACTATGTTCAACAAGTAGATGTTTTTCATTGATGTATGTATTGGCTTGTTATAATACACATGTTCAAGGACTTTTGTGAATGTACAAGATTGTTGTTCAAGTTGTCTACAAGTTTTTCATATGTTCACCAATACAAGTATTCGATTTGAAACTTGTGTGAATAAATTATTGTTGTTAAGATTTTATAAGACGAATATGCTTTGTAGATGAGGCCAATAATATCATGAAACGTTTTGCATCAGTTTACTTTTCATGTACAAATTCAGCTTGAAGATGTTAAAACAAATTTATGGTCGTTTCTGATTTCCAAGATGGAGTCAGGTTTGTATTCAACATTTTAAAATTCAAGATGAAGTGTTTTTAGAGCCATGCAAAGATGAGAGTAAAGAGAATGTTCAGATTCCACTCATAAGTATTTTGTTATGTAGTAACAATATTAATGTTGGCTCAATTCTTAACAGGACAATAGGTCTTCATGAAGATGATAAGTGAAATGCCTTGATTGAGGCCTGAAGGGCACCAATTGAAAATTTTGCATTTTGGATTGAGTTTTTAGGTATTTTTGAGTTTCAATATTTTTATATTGGCTAAGGAAGTAAAATTTTGGAGTCCAAAAATTCCTAGTGGGGAGGTGTCATCAGGTGATTAATTTTTAGCTAAAAAATTAAAATGCCCATAAAGTCTTGAAACTAATGCCAAATCAAAGTTCTTTTCGTTCTGAATCCAACGACATTTGTTTCACCTCAATCCGACACCGTATGCTCGAGTTATCGTATGCTGACCTTTTGGCCAAACAACTAAAATTTGAGCATGTCAGTTGACTGGGTTGACCGTACTGCTCAGTCAGGAATGCTGACTGTGCAAGGTACGAACCAACCAAAAGTTGACAAGTGGCATTCTCCAATTTTGACACATGGGTGCATTTGATTGGTTTTTTTTGTGGCCAATTGAAAGGTGCCACACGGCCTAGTTATGAGCTGCCACGTGGCACCGTGGCAGTGCATTAAATTTTGTTAAGGGCCAAATGGGGCTTCAAGGGATTTGAGTTGACTGGGCCACGTGGCACCCTGGTAGTATGTAAAATTTTATTAAGGGCCAAACAGGCCTCCAAGGGATTCAAACCTACAACCTCATGTCCACAAATCAAACGCCTTACCAATAGACTAACAATGGTCCTTATTAATGATGGTGCCGAAATTACTATTTAAAGTTGTTATATGGTGCGTTTAGGGGTTAGTGGTAGGATTAAGTATCCTACAGAATACACCGACTGTTAGAAAATTTGTAGCTTCATTAGCGATTTTCGGGGCGGATTTGTAGGACAGTTTAACAGAAGGTCGAATATGTAGGACAGTTTGACAGAAGGTCAAATTTGTAGGATGGTCAACAATCAAGTTCATGGGAGAGCTTTGGAGCTCATATCTTTTTGAGTTTTTGACCAAATTGAGAATAGAAAGAGTCCACTTATGGGTATTTGGATGTTTCGAATCCAATGTAGACCTCTAATTTCTTATTTGATGACATCTAAGGAATATTTTTGCAAGTTTAAGACCAAGGGTGTATGGATCAATCATACTTTTAAGCATGTTTTTTGGACTTTTTAACTAAATTGAGCTCAGAAAGAGTCCACTTAGAGGTTTTTGGATGTTCTAAATCCAATGGTGACCTATAATTTATTATTTGAGCACATCTAAGGAGTATGTTTTTTAGGTTTGAGATAAAATGTGTATGGATCAATCAGGGTTTGGAAGTAGTTCTGGAAGGTGTTTGGGCATGGATAAGACCTTGTAGGGGTATACTCACCTTCAAAAGTCTACTAAATCAGCTTTAACTTGTAGGGTTCAAATTAGGTTCAATTTTATCATTATATTATGTTGAGAGAAGTTTTGTTTATTTTCTTCAATGTGGAATTGAAGGGTTCACATGCTCATTTTAACTCATGTCAATTGGAGTATGTCATATTTGTAGGAGATGCTTTGTGTTGTTGCTGTTTGTGAGAGTTTTTTTTTAGGAGAACATTACCTTGTAGGGGTAATAGCCACATATTTACCATCATCAAACTTTATGTACTTCATTTCGATACTGAATATATGAGTGGTCTAGTCATGTTGACAGACCCAAAGATGTAGCCCAGGAGCGTTGAACTCTGTCAACAAATATTTTGTTATGCTCTTCATTATGGCTGCATTAGTTATGTGATTTATGTTTCTTATGTCAAGTTTACACATGAAGACTAATTCATGACTTGAAGAGACATTGAAAAAATTGTTTGTTTCAAGACCCATTTCTACCTTGCAAAGCATCGGGACGATCCTTTATTTGTTTTATGAGATTCTCAGGAAGAGGAAAGAGAACACCTCCTCCATTTTCAGATCACCTATGTTAAGCCTCCCTCTCCCTCGTGGTCCCTACCTATGGCTTGAGTGGAATCAAAAGGTTATGCTCTAAGACCTCAGAAATGCACGCCTGAAATCCCTTTGTGTTCTAGTGGACTCACCTTAAACACTTCTATGTCAATCTAGGCGGGTAGGAAGTCGAACCTTCATAAGGCTTAAGAAAAAGAAAGATTGGAAATCGAGAAAGGTGAGGAAGCCTCAATAAATAAGGTCCTTAGTGTAATTGATGCCTTCCATAAGGGTGCCTCATGATAATCCTCTCCTTCAATGCGAGGAGATTAGGGACAGCCCCCAAAAATATTTCCCTCAAGAAATTGTTGGAAGTTCATTGCTCAGATGTCATTTTGATCCAAGATACTATGTGTGCAGGCTCCAAAGCTTGTAAAATCTTGGAAATCCTTCAAAATGGTTGGATTGACTGCCACTTGGATTCTTATGTTTTTTCATGAGGGTTAATTAATAGATGGAATAGGGACTGTAAATCCCTTTCCTCATCTCTTCCCTTTTTTTCTATTCTAGTAAAATTGTCATTTAAAGGTCAGGTAAAGTATTTTTCATTACTTAATGTATATGGGTCATACACTGATAGAGAATCGTATTGGGAAGGCTTGGTTGATGCAGAAGCCTTTGAGGATCAATTCACAATTATAGGGGGAGACTTAAATTTCACATTAGGATTTTGGGAAGTGTGGGGACCGAGCTCATGGATGTAACCAACATATCATTTTTTCTCTTACTTCATCATCAACCACTTCTTCACCCCTGTGAGCATCACCTGATGCAATGAGTGCTAAGTGGACTATTCAAAAATCATGAGAAATTAGTCAATTACGACTACCAGAGGAGTTTTGGGATGGGAACTTCTTCACCCCTGTGAGCATCACCTGATGCAATGAGTGCTAAGTGGACTATTCAAAAATCATGAGAAATTAGTCAGTTACGACTACCTCCCATGGAAATGGTCATAGATGAATGACTAAATTAACGCAGTTGAATCCCAAAAATGATATCTAATATAATGCACTACGGAAACCCCTCGTACTTAAAATACTAAGAGTAAAGGGATCTCTTCTTGAATGGTTCATGAGGCACAATAGTTGCTAAGTTTTTGCAAATGGGGTAGCAAGCTAAGTGGGCTTGATTGTGGGGAAAACTCCACAGTTAAGCGCGCTTGAGCCAGAGGAGTTCTTGGATGGGTGACCTCCTGGGAAGTCATGGTTACTGGTTGCAAGCCCCAGAAGTGATGATAGACGCTATGTGATTCATTTCACTAGTTTCAATCCCACTTCTTCACCCCTGTGAGCATCACCTAATGCAATGAGTGCTAAGTGGACTATTCAAAAATCATGAGAAATTAGTCAATTACGACTACCTCTCATGGAAATGGTCATAGATGAATGACTAAATTAACGCAGTTGAATCCCAAAAATGATATCTAATATAATGCACTGTGTAAACCCCTCATACTTAAAATACTAAGGTTTGTTTCATTTTTACACAAGTTTGAAATAGAGAAAAAATCATGCTTGAGATAGGTTTGTTTCATTTTTACACAAGCTTGAAACAAAGGAAAAATCATGCTTGAGATAGGTTTCATTTTTTAGACAAGCTTGAAACATAGGAAAAATTATGCTTGAGAGTGGTTTCATTTTTACACAAGCTTGAAACATAGGAAAATTGTGCTTGAGAGTGGTTTCATTTTTACACAAGATTGAAACATAGAAAACTGTGCTTGAGATAAGTTTTAATGCCCCCCAAGCATAACTTGCTAGAGCGCATGCCCCACAAGATTAATTTCATTTAACTAAGTAGACTACTGGTTACTAATAGCTGGATGGAATGAAGGTCCATTTACGAGATCAGATGAAAGACTCAACTTTGACAAGGAGAGGATTTGTTTCATTTTTTAATGAGCTTGACACAGGAAAATAACTATGCTCATCAGGGACCGGTTTCATTTTTTAACGAGGTTGACACAGTAAAAGGAACTATCCTCATAGACATGTTTCATTTTTTAACGAGGTTGACATAGTAAAAGGAACTCTCCTCATGGGTTTGTTTCATTTTTTAACGAGGTTGACACAGTAAAAGAACTGTCCTCATATCTGATTCATTTTTTAACAAGGTTGAATCAGTAACAGGAACTATCCTCTAACCAACTTATTCATTTTTTAACGAGGTTGACACAGTAGAAGGAACTATCCTCATGAACCATTGATTCATTTTTTAACGAGGTTGATACAGTAAAAGGAACTTTCCTCTTTAATCACTATTTCATTTTTTAACGAGGTTGACACAATAAAAGAACCATCTTCATTCCCACTAATTCATTTTTTAACGAGGTTGACACAGTAAAAGGAACTTTCCTCTTGGTGACCTTGTCATGGCTTCCAACTAGAAGAAAGACATATCAAGGGACACTCCTCGATCATGGCTTCCAAAAGGTCTTCATCAGATGGAAGAACAATTCTCTGGAAGGAACACATGTCAAGGGACTCA
Source organism: Pinus albicaulis (assembly GCA_034641835.2). NCBI lineage: Eukaryota > Viridiplantae > Streptophyta > Pinopsida > Pinales > Pinaceae > Pinus > Pinus albicaulis. The sequence goes on from CM076583.1 coordinate 306,862,349, forward strand.
AAAGGGATAGGAACATCGCGTTCAAATAATCCCATAGATTTTTCCATGTCAATTACCACATCTAAGTCAAAGGAAGTCAAGCAAACAATGAGAGGCTCTCTTGCATTGGTAACTGAAAACATGGGACTAGTTGCCACATAATTAACCCGTGGTGGGGTAGATACCACTTTAGTATAAGGAACATTTAGGGGTGTCAGATTATTGGTAGTCGAATCAAGACTAGCGAATGAAAGTTGGTAAATAGTCACAATGTTTCCATTGTGAGGGAAAGACATCACACGAAAGAGTGTCGATATGACAACTTTCATTGCATAGACATAGTCTCACCCAAGGTGTAAATTGAAATCTAAGGGGCCTCAGACTACCATAAGATCAATACAGACAGTTTTACCTTCCAAGGTAATAGGAAACTTAGGAAGGATTCCTACAGGTTCACTAATGGTTCTGTTAAAAGCTGACAGATTCTGCGTAACAGGCACAAGCTGAGGGGAACCCAAAGCTTTCCAAGCAGTTGAGGATAAAATACTAATAGAAGCAGCTTCATCTACATGTGTGCGGCATACATTCTTACCAAAAGCCTTCACAATGATTTGGGAAGGGATGGAAAAAGGAAGACGAGGTTCTGTCAGTCTATTCCAATCAAAGGAAAAGACCTCAGTACTTGGAGGGGGATCTGTAGGAACATGTGTAATGCCCCCTGGTGTAGAAGAATCTGATGTAACTAGAAGAACTTGAGTGGTATGAAGTTCAATCTCTACAAGGAGAATGGGATCGACTGAATGTGAAAGTGAGTCGACCACTTGATCAACAAATGGATCATCAACCTGAGTAATATCATTTTCGCTCTCCAATGGAAGAGTGGGATTGAATGTACTTGGAATTAGATCAATCACTTCATCTGTTGATGGTAGGTTGGGAGAAAGTTGATGGTAACCTGTTGGAAGCTTTTGCTATGGAACAGTAAGGTTTTCAAACAATTTTGAGGCTTCATCCATTTGAGGGAAAATGTGAGTTTGATGACTCCCTTTGCATAACCTACAAGGAAACCTAACTTTAACCTTTTTCTAGGAACCTGACTATCACTAGTTGATGGATCAATGATAAGCTAATGAGAATTTTCTGACCATACTTCCAAGATCGTAGGAATACTAGGAAAATTGATAAGCAAGTGGTCACCCTTACAAAGCTTGCAAGGGAATTTGGGTTTACGATGCATGTTGGAGGTTTCCTCAACACTACTAACGCTTGCAGCCATGGTTGGTTGGTTGACTTCTTTCTTATCTTGCTTCTTCTTCTTCTTCCCTTTCTTCTTCTTCTTAGCCACCTGGTTACTAACGTCAAGGCTTTTACCAAGCGAAGAGGAAGAAAGGGAGGAAGACATATTGGGCAAAGAAGGTAAAGGGTCAACATGAGGTTGGTGATGTTGAGATGGTGAAATATGTTGAGGTGAAGCATCCGGTTGAGGTGGAATAATTGGAGTATTCAGGGCCAATGAAGTTGAAAATAACCATACCGGTAAACCTATTGTAAATCTAGGTAATGACAATGTAGCCATATAAGGAGGACCAACATTTCCAAAGCAAGGAAAATTACTAGGATTCTCGTTAAGAGGGGTTCCTTGGTTGGTAAATTCTGGAACAATTGCCATTAGATTCAACTTCAGTGAATTTTATTAACAATTTAAAACTAAAATTAACAATTCACAATTCACACCTAAACAATTAAAATTCACAATTCACACCTATGGTATCTAAAATTAAAAACAAACAAATGACAGGCGATACCAAACCTAGGAGTCAAACCACACACAAACAGTGGATTCTCGCACTAAAAACACTAGTTGGTGATGAAATCCAACATTGTAGAATTTTAATGAAGAAATGGTGGTTGGAATAGTTACCCCAACAACCTGCTTAATGAAACATACCGGTGCAAGTTTCTCTACGTAAACCATCTCGAGTGAAGATAACCCTTCGGAGAGTCCAAGTGAGTCTAGTCGACGTCTGCTCCAGGTACAGTGGGACCTTCCCTCCACCGTCACCTTGGGAAAGAATCCTAAAGTTTATGGCCACTAAGGTCACCAACAGGAACAAATATATATGGAGGAACAGTCTACGATCTGATACACATGCAAGGGCAGAGTGACAAAGCTCAATCCCCTTGAAGGCTCCTTGACATAATCCAAGGTTTATCGACAAGTGACCCCAGGCTCCTCGACAATGGTCAATCCAAGGTTTACCCTTGTTAATATGTGTATATCTTCTATCGTTCCCAATGAGGAAGGATTGATTACCTCACTGGTTCGGATATGATCTCGTGCTTGACTCCTTTAGGAGGAGCTTCCCAGGGCATACATGCTACTATTGGAATTTTTCCTACTGCAAGATGCTACTGTTTGTTTAGTTGCTTTGGAAAGTTAACTACAACCTATTCCAAAGCACTAATCTTGAGCTAGATTGGTGGAAAGAGCCCTAAAAGTGTAAAAATTACTAGATGAATTTTATTAAGCGCTATGTTATTTAGGCTGTTATTACTCAAAGGGTAAATGGATACGAAACCAATGGTGTTATGACCCAACCCAAAACTGAATGCAATCGAATATGATAATGTAATATTTTCAATTCGATGAATCCTAGCTAAAGTAAGGAAAGAGTTTCCATTCACTTCCAACAATGCAAAAAATTGATCAATAAGAGAAAATATAACAAATTCTTTAATGCACTAATTTCATTAAGAAAAACTAATGCTTATCAATTCAAAACAATTTTTTATTTTTATGTTTTAAAACAAGCATAAAAACATGTAAATTCAAATCAAAGAAACTGATCTAAATCTACGATTGATTTTTCCAAAATGTAAACTATGCAGTTGTAATCTATGCACAATTCATGTGAAAAGTATGCAAATGTAATCTATGCACATTTTTCATTCATATTCTGAAAATGAGAATTCTAATTATGCAAATGTGATCTATGTAAGAGAATTTTGAAACACAAGATGATTCTAATGTAATCTAAGAACCAATCAAGTGTAAGTAAAGAAAATTGGGTGAGAGTTCCAAAGATCAAAAAATAAAAACACTCAAAGGTGATTAACATTCATACACAATTTTTTTGCAAAAACAAAATAAAAAAGATGCACATTTGTTAAGACACTGAGGCAAACCTCGAAGTAATGACCAAAGGAAATAAAATTAAGAATTTCTCCAAAAAAGAAACTTAAAACACCCAATTAAATTAACGGAGACTAATGAGATGGTAAAATTGCTGAAAATAAATTCACACAAGGCTTGTGACAGAAAATACAAGTCTGGGTATATACTAAGAATCTTGCAAGTTGATCCTAGAAAAGAGAATTTTGAGTTTTTCAAAAATTTTCTCAGGGTCCGCAGGTTTTAGTGTAAACAGGTGCGGTGCCACACTATGGATACAAGAAAACAGCGGAGCTGACCGCACTGTGCCTAAAGACAAAGTGTGGAGCCCAAAAAACTTAAAGAAAAATAAAAAATTCTAAAGCACTTTTCAGGGATTCTACAGGAATAAATTACCCAAGCTAGTATCAATCAATCAAAATCAGAAAACTAATTCCACAAGTCAAAAAATAAAAGAAGACAAAGTTCAAGATCCATTCCCCAGTTGAGTCGCCATTTTGTTGGATGGATAAATCGTTCTTGCGCACAAGACATATCTCCCTAGCATCCTACGATAACTAGCAACAAACAGACAAATGTAAACTACTTTCTCTAGATTATATTTGATCTAGAATTATCTATAATGAAGGATTTAGGTGATCTGAAATTGACCGAATAAAGTGCTGAGGTAGTTTGATTAGTTTGTCCTTTAGATTGACTGTTAACTGAAGTATGCTTTAATGGAACATAACATAAACCAGCAACATAAATGAATTAAATAACAACAATAATCAGAGAGAAGAAGAGGCAAACAATTTGATGACGGAGTTCGTCCTGCCTGGACTACATCTCCGGGTCCGCTTTTAAGTGGGCGTCCGTTTTTATTAGGATTGATCTTGAAGAATAGTTACACTGAAATGGATCAGAAATACTGTGCTCGCAGGCACTTCTAAACCCTATGAACAGAAATTATTCTTCGCTGCCTTTCCGATGCCTGTCTCCATGCTCAATTCCGACCACCGACAACTGAGCAATGCTGCAAACAAAATCGCCTCTATCCTCTTGAAACTGCACTCAAAAACTCAATGTCTTCACAGAAAAACAAAGATCCCCCAAGCTGAATTCATAAGCCAATTTCCTAGTTTAAATAGCTACATTCGAACCTCTGAATACCAAATTTAGCTTGATGCTGAGTGAAATTTGTTATAAGGGATCTCGAATACATGGGCCTAGGGATAAAATCCCAAACCATAGGCACAAAATTATATTCGAAAACCCATATTTAAACATTATAATATAAATACTAGCCCGACGGTTAGGCTAACTGGGCGGAGGCACTAACTGTCGGCATGTGATCAACAATTTCAATCGGTGGTTACGGCTTCTTCCCGACGGTTCGACTTTATCCAACGGTTAAGCCTGTTCTCATGTGTACACACATTACTCCGATGCGGTTTATATGCTTGGTGGTTAGCGCTTTAAACAATTCCGCTGTGGTTTAATAATTAACTCTGTGGGTTTTATTTTAAAGGTTTTAATACAATGTTTTAAAACATGACCCGAACCCTTTTTATAAAGTTTTATGCCATATTTTTAAACCCCCACTATGATCCCAATTTTAATACATAGTCCGAACCTGGAATAAGATTTTTGGAAAAGGTTTTAATGACAACTTTTTGAACCTTTGTTAAAAAGGTTTTTGGAAATGTTTTGTAATATGGTTTTGCATTTGCACTAGGGAATTTAGACTTAGGATAAGGTCTTTTTCATATGGTTTAGATTTTTAGGAATAGGACTTAGGTATAAGGATTGGACATAATGCTTAGGTCCTTAGAAATAGGATTAGACCTTAGGATTAGGTCTTAGTACATAGGATATTACATCATCTTTTTAGCCCAAAAATTCACCTTTTTCATCCAATTTCAAAACACATGACGACCATTAATATTTGAAGAACGTTTCACTGGCGATTTGACAATTCTGAAGACTGAACTGGACATCGAACTGCTGGAGTTAACTTGGAACTCTGCCGATATTGTACTGATCAAGATCCTCCTGGATCAATCCTCTCCACTTAAAAAGCTTTTGGACCACCAAAGCTTGATTTTAAACTGACAATTAGTGAGAATACAACTCTCTCACTTTCATCTTGACTTTGATGATGTACCAATACATTGGATCAATAAACTACAAGTGATGACCCTGATGCTGACCATGGCACCTTTTGAACTGGTGACTTGTTCCCCATTTCTGCAGTATGTACAACTTGCGATGATGGTGAAACAACCTGTTATAAACATGGCAATTGACTTCTTTCCACATGATACCATGAGTTAGTGATTCACAATCTTTGAAAACAGTCTCTATAGAATATTGTTCAATACCATTGACTTGTATTAACAATCTATTTTGTGGAATGAAAGAGACAATTAAAGACATTTTTGACATCACTATTTGATGTTTCCATTGATTAGCACTTTCCCTTGGTGCATAAGCTGAATACTTTGACAATGCTTTTAGAAAGGCTTTGATATGAAAACAAAAATGCTCCCTCTCCACTTGAAAAGAGGCTTCTAATGGCGATACAATACAAGAGAAATCAAACACTGACTTTCCCCAATACTGACCTGTATCCCTGCATCTGCTAAGTTTCAAACTTAAATTGATTTGATTCATTCTGACATTAGGAAGAAAATATCTAGGCATCATCTGTAATACATGTTGTATTCCCTGCTTATGAGTAAGATGTTTGTTTCCTTCAATAAAACTATCTTTAAATTGGGACTCATAACTTGAACTAACGTATGGTTGACTCTTATGTTGTTCCTTTACATGCATGATTACAAATCTTTGAAATTTCTTTATTTCTTTATGCTCTACAACTGACTTGTGACACATTCCTTTATTAGAGGCATCAGGCATCAACTGCATCTCATGTGATATTTCCTTATTATGAAGTAGATGTTTTGGTTCCTTAACTAGATCTTGTAATGAATCTAATTTTTTAACCAAATTACCTTCATTCTGAAATTCACAACCTGAAGAAGTATCCTTAAGATACTTATGCTGCTCTTTTATCGACATGAGTATGTACCTCTTACTTGAACTAATTAAGCACTTCATCTGATTACCATTAATTAAATTAAGTGATCTTGAGTTTTATGTGCCCGAACGATGTACTTAATCCCATCTTTTATGAGATGATACATATGTTCCTTTCTATAAAATATTGCATCACGGTCATAGAGATAAGGGCTACCTAAGAGAATTCCACAAATTTCTAACGGTATCACATCCAAATGTAATTCATCGATATAGTTATATTTGATTGCAAATTTTAACCGACACTGTTTGGTAACATGAATTTGAGATTTTTCCTTTAACCACCCTAAAGGATATGGCCTTGGATGATTAATTGTTTTCAAACCCAATTGTTTAACCAATGACTCAAAAATCAAATTTGCCTGTGATCCCGTATCGAAAAATGTATCTATCTTAGTATGCTTTGAAGTTACCCTTATATGAAATAACTCGATCCTTTTTCCTTCATTCAACTATGTAATATTAGGAGAAGCAGAAGTACTAGCTTCAGAAACCTTACCTGTTGTAACCATAACATTGATTTTACCTTCATCAGTTGAATCAGATCCCAAATCCAAGCGTTGCTGGATTGCTGTTTCAACCTTCTTTTCACCTTTTCTTGTTTGGAACTTCTTTGGCTTCAGTTCCGGATGAAGTTTCCAACACCTTCCTTCATCATGGCCGATCCTTTAGCAATGTATACAAGTAGGTTTATCATTTCCCTTCTGAGCTGTGGCAATCTTCTTTCCCTTTGACTTGCCCTTCTTTTTACTATCTTCAGTTTCCATCTGTGTGGATGTCTTTGATGTAAACTTGAAAGGTCTACCACCTGACTCAACATGAATAGCTTGAACACAAACTTCATCAAAATCATCAGGATTGAAAATTAATAATGTATGCTGCAAATATGAATGAAAACTTCCTATATACTTCAACAAAGTTTCTTTTGTGTCCAAAGAAATACCAAGTGCTAATGTCTTCTTTCTGAATTCCTGTGTGAACTCTTGAACACTCTGTCCCTTACCTTGTCGCAAATGCTGCCAATCCATTACAGCTTGCTGTGTGTGACCCAAGGGATAGAATTGTTTCTTTAGAGCCCTTATAGACTTAGTCCATGAGGTGATAACTTTTCCTTTACACTTTAAATCTATCTGTGTCTTAATCTCCCACCAGATTAAGGCAGTACCCCCCATTCTAAGAGTAGCTAATTGGATCTTTGTCTTATCATCAGTAATATTTTGACTATGACAATAGACTTCCAATTGTTTTACCCAATTATCTAATTTCTCAGGGTTCATTTCTCCGTCATACACAGGTAATTCGAACTTAACATCAAGTTTCAAAAGTGGAATCTTAAGTTTCTTTTCTTTATCTGACTCAGAACTAGATGTAGAAGAAGAAGAAGAAGATGATGGAGATGAAGGAGGAGATTTATCTGCCTTGCCTTTACCCTTATTTGATTCCTTTAATGTTGAGGCTTCATATCTCTTCTTTTTGTCTTCATATAATTCTGCCAACATTTGCTGCATGTTCATAAACATCTGCTGGATTTGAGTCTCATCCATGGGCTTCGTTTCAATAGCTTCAGGAGTCCCAAAGTTCTCAGTCCCTGTCATTGTTGATTGATGAATGACTTTCTGTTTTCCGATCTCTAGATCGAATTCCTCAAGCTCGCCTTTTCCACGTTGCAATCCCAACCTAGCTAACATCCACTGACAAACAAACTACAAGCACAACCTGCTCTGATACCAATATGATCTTAAATTGACCGAATATAGTGCTGAGGTAGTTTGATTAGTTTTTCCTTTAGATTTACTGTTAACTGAAGTATGATTTAATGAAACATAACATAAAATAGTAGCATAAATGAATTAAATAACAACAATAATTAGAGAGAAGAAGAGGCAAACAATTTGATGATGGAGTTCGTCCCGCCTGGACTACATCTCCGGGTCCGCTTTTAAGTGGGCATCCGTTTTTATTAGGATTGATCTTGAAGAATATTTACAATGAAATCGATCAGAAAGACTGTGCTCACAGGCACTTCTAAACCTTGTAAACAGAAAGTACTCTTTGCTGCCTTTCCGATGCCTGTCTCCGTGCTCAATTCCGACCACCGATGGCTGAGCAATGCTGCAAACAAAATCGCCTCTATCCTCTTGAAACTGCACTAAAAAACTCAATGTCTTCACACAAAAACAAATATCCCCCAAGCTGAATTCATAAGCCAATTCCCTGGTTTAAATAGTTGCATTCAAACCTATGAATACCAAATTTAGTTTGCTATTGAGTGAAATTTGTGATGAGGGATCTCGAATACATGGACCTAGGGATAAAATCCCAAACCATAGGCACAAAATTATATTCGAAAACCCATATTTAAACATTATAATATAAATAACAGCCCGACGGTTAGGCTAACCAGGCGGAGGCACTAACTATCGGTATGTGATCAGCAATTTCAACCGGTGGTTACGGCTTCTTCCCGACGGTTCAACTTTTTCCGATGGTTAAGCCTGTTCTCATGTGTAAACACATAACTCCGATGCGGTTTATATGCTTGGCGGTTAGCGCTTTAAACAATTCCGCTGCGGTTTAATAATTAACTCTGTGGGTTTTATTTTAAAGGTTTTAATACAATGTTTTAAAACATGACCACAACCCTTTTTATAAAGTTTTATGCCATATTTTTAAACCCCCACTATGATTCCAATTTTAATACATAGTCCAAACCTTAAATAAGGTTTTTGGAAAAGGTTTTAATGACAACTTTCCGAACCTTTGTTAAAAAGGTTTTTGGCAATGTTTTGTAATATGGTTTTGCATTTGCGCTAGGGATTTTAGACTTAGGATATGTAACTTAGGATAAGGTCTTTGTCATATGGTTTAGAGTTTTAGGAATAAGACTTAGGTATAAGGGTTGGACATAATGCGTAGGTCCTTAGAACTAGGATTAGACCTTAGGATTAGGTCTTAGTACATAGGATATTACATCATATTTTTAGCCCAAACATTCACCTTTTTCATCCAAATTCGAAACACATGACGACCATTAATATTTGAAGAACGTTTCACTGACGATTTGACAATTATGAAGACTAAACTGGACATCGAACTACTGGAGTTAAATTGGAACTCTGTCGATCTTGTACTGATCAAGATCCTCCTGGATCATTAGGACTTACCTATAGTCCAACGCCGATCGTAGTCTTCTTTCCTATCACTTTGAATACGTTTCCTTTTGGGATCTGCAATAAAAAACATGAAAGAATCATAAGCACCTGCATAATATAGATTAATTCATAAACCATAAATCTATCTTGATGATCAAGGAATTCAAGAAATAAGTCATTTAGATAAACAACTCATTGAGAAAACAATATCCATTTGTATTATCTTTGATGAAAGAAGGAGCCTTACAACCGTGTTCGCCTTGATGTCGTACAGGTCCTTCCAGGGTCTGGAACAAGCGTTTCCTCTACTTTGACAAGCCTTTGAACTCTCTCGACTAACATACACATGAGTGTGTAATCATTCCCATATGGTAATCAGTTAAGAGAGTCTGAGTTTCACCAACAATTCTCCTCAAAAAATCTCAAAGCCTAACTCCCCTTGAGGCTGAACTATGGCCTCAATTTATAGCAAAAGAGAAGAGGTTGCAGCTCCAAATAAGAGGGGATAGAATCCTCTTTCAAAGGGATTAAGTTCCACATACCAAGGGGTAGGCTCCTTTAATGGAGGGATGAATGTACATGAAAGGAGCGAACTTTCCACCGAATAATTGCTTCCATAAGCTTCCAGATTCAACCAGCTGGGCTTCCAAATTTTACTTCCACCTTCACTTTACCTTTTATAGGAATCCGCACCTTTAATGAAGAAAAAGTGCGGCCGATTCTGCATGTTTTAGAACAAATAGATGCGGCACCGCAGGTAATACTAAGAGAAAGTGTGGTACACGTATTTTTATGACTTTTATAAGATTTTCTCTCAATTTCAAGGCTTGGTTTTAGGAACTTGATGTTTGTAGACTTCTAAGGGAGTATTTTATGAGTAATGATGAACCCATACAGACAGTAAAACGTCATGATGACAATTTTTACTGTAACATGGACAACCAACCAATTATTTTACAAGTCTTAATAAAGGAAAGCCCTACAAATATTTCATTTCATTTTCTCTCTTTATGTCTCAAGGAGTATTATCCTTCACTAGTGGTAGGCACTTGGAGACACTTGAGGCCCTCAACCTCATTATCTTATATGGAACAATTTTCTAGAAATCTAGATTATGTCAAGAAATATTCAAAGGAATAGAAAAGAGGATAAAATAAAACTTCTCTTCAATGGACCCAAATTCTATAAGGAAGGATTAGCAAGAGATGATGAAATCAACCAATACTCATGTGATGTATTCAGAAACAAATTCTACAAAAAATAATAATCGAATAAGTATAAATTCTAAAATGATGAAATCCCTTAAGGCAGAGAGGCATGCCTTGTTGGTAGAAGAAGAGGAAAGATGGCGACTTAAAAGATGAGTAATTTGGCTATCCTCAGGAGACAACAACACTATTTTCTTCCATCATTATGAAAATGGAGGGAATCATACCAATACCATTTGTAGCATTGCAAGCCCATTAGGTGCACCATTGGTATCCTTCAAGGACAATGCATATGAAGGCATTAGATATTTCCAGAAGCTATTTTCAGCTCCTCCGAGGTGTCCTATTGAGGATATTTTGCAGGCCGTCTCAAAATTTTCCCATGTTGTTAATGATAATATGAGGGATTTACTATCTAAGGAAGTATATGAGTAGGAAATATGGATGACATTCTCTTCAATGCTGATAGGTGAGAGTCCCAGCCCCAATAGATTCCCATTGGAATTTTATCTGGATTTTTTTGATTTATTATAGGAGGACTTGGCTAGGTTGTGAGGGAATCTCAATCCTCAGGAAAATTGCTTGCCTCATTCAACTCATCCTTTCTTTGCCTCATTTTGAAGTACTAGAAGTCTCCTCCTTCATAGAATATATGCATATTTATTATTGCAACTTGATTTATAAAACTCATCTCCAAAATTATAGCAAGTTGAATCAAACTTATTCTCAACTCTTTTATTTTAGAGAAATAGTTTGGCTTTCTTCATCATAGAAACATCCATGACATGGTTGCTGTCACATAGGAAGTCTTACACTTAGTGAATAAGGCCAAATTAAGTGAATTTATTATGAAACTCGTTTTGTCTAAAGTGTATGACAAGGTAAAATTAAGTTTTCTATAGCTGGTTCTTTTTTTTTTTATGTGGTACACAATCCCCGAAGATAGGTGATCGCTACATCCACGAAATATTTGTATGAGGCAGATCTACCTTGAAGGATCACTTCCTGTTGACTCAACCATGAAGCTTGACCCCAATGGTGTCAAGAGAATTGAACCTGTGACCTCTCAATGAAAGGTGCTTTAATGATGTGGATTCGACCAACTAAGATAAACCTCTAGGCTAGTGTGGCTGGTTTTTATTATGTTAGGTTTTGAAAATAAATTTGTCAATTGGAACATGGGGTGCATGCAAAATTCCTCCTATGTTATTATAATCAAGGGCTCTCCATCCTCCTTTTTCTCTATGTCAGGAGTCATATGTCAAGGATGCCCCCTTTTGTCCCTTATTTTTCTCATTGTGGTAGACACATTTAACCGATTGATGGTCAAGTCCCGAGCAAGGGGATTTTTCGAAGGAGTGAAAATTTATGAATCTATTGCAATTTCCTACCTTGTATTTGTGGATGATCTTCCGTCATGTTCAACTGGAAATCCTAGGGAACTTTATTCTTTGAAAAGTAACCTTGATCTATTCTAAAAAATAATAGGTAGGAAGGTTTATGGGCTCAAATCATGCATAATTATTATTGGCATGTCTGAGGAGGCTATGGCACATATTCAAGAAATCTTCTCATTCCCTATCAAAGTCTTGGACGAGGGCATAAAATACCTGGGGTTTTATTTGAAGCTAAATAGTTATCACAAATTTGATTGGATGAGGATGATTAGAAAAGTAAAAGGGCACACCCAGTGGTGTCGAATTGATTCTTGTTAAGAGGTGGATGTTTGATTTTGGTAAAGGTAGTCTTGGAACACATTCCAGTGTATTATAACTCTACTATAGTTATCCATAAAGGAATCCGTAACCAAATTCAGAATGCATGCCTAAGATTCCTCTAGACAATCTCTGTTAATAAAAAAGGCTTCATCCTTGTCAAGGGTCCGAATCTTGGCTCCAAAGGAACTTGGAGGCTCTAGGCTTAAGGGGATTAATCTATTTTCTAAAATTTAGGCAAGCAAGAATTTGTGGAGCATAACTAGGGAGTATTCCCTTTGGTGCAAATTCATGCATGCTAAGTACTTCTTAGGAATATCGATAGTAAGCTGATTTAAAGCTCCTGACAAGTTCTCTACAAGTTTGATAGTATGGAAAGCCCTGGTAAAGGATTTTATTTTGGTTTTTCAGTAGTTGGATTAGAAATTTGGTAATGATAGATCCATTAGGCTTGGTTGTGACCCTTGGTATTGTGAAGGAAACAACTACATGCTCTATGATCCCCTTGTGTAGGAATTGCAGTAGATGATTTTTCTGATGTTGGTTGATGCCATTGCTCAACACCCGCAAGTCAGAGGCTGGGATAGGTGAAAGTTAACTAGATATTTGGTGTTATTAGATGTAGAAATTATATACAATAAGCATGCATATATCCAGACTCTCCTGATCTAACAATATTTATCTTCTTGCTAAATACAGAATCCTTCCACTATAATTCTTGCGGAAATTTAATCAACAATTGCAAAACACATGAAGCAATAAAAACACACATAACACAGTTTTTTAATGGGAAAGCCTGAAGCTGAAAACACCAACTATCATATTATGTATATCATGGAGATCATATGACAATCTCATACAAACATACAAAGCTTATCACAAGCTCTTTGTACAGTAAAATTGTCATACACTAATCAGGATCAATCTTGCAAATCCATGCATCGATCTTGCCCTCCTGTTAGCCTGCCTCCACTGCGCAATCCAAGCTGATTACAAAGACCAATTCAATGTAATCCCACTCTCATTGACTGTATTATTATCATTGGAAAATCCAATGTATATATAGATGCAATCCATGCATCACTAGTAGTCACAACGGATAGTCCATCTTGCCCTTTCACCTATCTCTCCACTGGTCTCCACTGAAACTGTCCATGCACTGTAGTTAACTGATGTATTCTTCAGTTGATTAATGAGTTAATATTTAGTGAATTAATTATTAATTAATTCACACCAATCTCACTAGTGTATCAATCAGTTAGACTAGATACAACTAGCTCAACTGTGTCTAACTGAGTTAAACTGAACACAACTCCACCAACTACTTCTACAACTCCACCAAACTCTGTCACATGAGTTCTAACTGAAGTCTCCATGCAATAGCTCCACTTAACCCTCGGGAATAGCGTAATTCCTTCTGTCAGCTCCTGTGCCACATCTGTGCACTTAACTGAAGTGCTCCAAGAGAATAAGATAATGTTTAGAGTCCAAATATTATTAAGAGCTAATAATATTCGACATATCTATTTTTAGACTTGCAATCTAAAAATAGATTCCACCCAATATGTCTAAAATAAGAAATCCATCTATTTTTCCAACTTGACCAACCATCCACAAATAGCATCCTGCAACTCATAGAATATGATCGACATGTCTAAAAATAGACTTTGTGACAAAAATCACCTGTGTGGGCCCCACCTAGTTTAGGTGATCATTTTCCAACTAGGATCAGGAATGATGTTTCAGGATGCCTCCTTCACTGTTTCTTGTTGAAATCTTCAACATTAGATAATATGGAAACATAATGGGATAGATTCGTTGATATCCTTGTTGAATCTCAAGTTTTTCTCTATAAATATATAGACGATTTGATATGTTGGACGAAGAACCCCCTATAAAGTGAGTTTACAATGAATTTGGGTTACAATTTTTGGTTTGAAGAACACTTTATAGATGCTAGATCCTAGTGCTAGAAGGTTCTATGGATGATCAAGGCATTGGCAAAATAAAAAACATGTTCATGGTTAGCATTCAATTCAAAACTCCTCACGTGTGACAAGATGCAAGAACGAGATGGTGCAGGCCAATTCGATGCCCCCTACATAAGGCCCAAGAGGAGACACGTGAACACCTCTTTTTGCGATGTAGTTACATCAAGTAGATTTTTAATTAGATATGGGATGAATTGAATCCAAACTATAGATGGACAAGTCCTTCACTATCAGAAGCATGTAAAATATGGTGGCAGGACAAAGTAGTTTTGGCCTTATTTCCTTGTATAATAATATCGCATGTATGATGGGAACACAACCAAAGTTTATTCCAAGATAAATTAATTCATGGAGAGTTATGTGTAGAAAATATAGCGACAATAGCATAGTAACACAAATCATATCCTAAACAACCTTGGCCTAAGAATCAAATTATGCCAATGATAGACTTCGGTTACCCATGGGGTTTTTTTGACAGAGCTAGCTAAGGACACATGTCTCGTTGCAGGGTGGGTGTGGTCCTCTATCTCATTCAATCTCATTGAATTTGTTGTAGATATGCATTGGGAAGAGGATTGAACAACAAATAAGAATTTATAGCCTTGTGGATATTTCTAGAGTTAGCCAAGGAAAAAGGGGTTTTGCACCTTCAGGTGCTAGGAGACTTGAAGATGGTGATAAGTTAGGAAAATAAAAAGGCTAAGGTGAGAATTATTGGCATGGATTCCATGCTCTCCAATATTCATGAAGCATCTAACTCCTTTGACTTCATTCCCTTCTATCATATTATTCATGAGCTAAATTCTAAAGTTGAGTCTTTGTCAAAAGAAGCTCTTGAAATTCTTATTGAGTTTGTTAATTATCACGTTTTTATGGATGGGGAGGAGGTTGAGTCCATGGGGAAAAACCTATCTTACTAGGATTTATAGTTACTTTTATTAGATTTTAGTATGATCCCTTCTTCAAGGAAGGTTTTTCCAATAAGTTAATTCAACAATCATATGTGTCTAGGAGACACAACCATGATGAAGACATTGAAGTTTTTAAAGGTTGGTATAGGCAGTGCAAACATCAAATTATATTTTTTTTCTTCATAAATATATACAATTTTGGTTTTGGGGTAGTGATAGTCTCTTCATGCAACCCTACTCTCCCTATTTTGATATAGTTATGCTGTTAATCTCTTCAAATCCAGTTTAGGTAAGGCTTCTGAATATTCCCCTGCATCTTTGGAATCTCTCTTCGTTAAATTTTATTGGAAATGAAATAGGGAAATTTTACTGCTATAAATAAAAAACTTAGAATTGTCTTATGCCCACATATTCTCAAATATGATTGGAAATGGATTTTAATAAAGGTTTTCCTATTGAAATAAACTTAACAACTCCAGATTATGCATGGATCGAGAAGCTTGATTATGAAAATGTTTCATTCTGTTGCCAAACATATTATGAAATAAAGCATGTACTAAAAATTTCCCCAAGAGAGTATCGAACAATAGAGATTGTAAAAGTAGCCAAAGGCCCAAATGGTGGGAAGGTGCTCAAAGAGGTCAACATACTATATAAAAGGAAGAATATACCTACGTTAAGGAGGAAGCAAATGTCAACTTGAAATAAGTGCATGTCAAAGAGAGTCCAACAGAGGAAGAAAAAGACATGTAAGAAGTGCATGTCAAAAAGAGTCCAATGGAGGAGGCAAAAGACAGTAAAGAAGGAGTTCATGCCAAAGAGGATCCATCATATTCATAGGTAAAGGCAATGTTCACCAAATCCTTGTGAATACTGGATCTGTTATCACATACAAAGTTTGGTGGACAGTTGAGTTAGGGCACAAAGACCAGGAAAAGAAAGTGGGTAAAAAAAGCTCCAACAAAGAATGTGGACCTTTGGCTAGAAGCAACAAAAACACTAAAATAAATATTTCAAGACAATGTTGCCAAATTTTTTTGTTAGCGACAATTTTTCTCTGTTTTGAAAAAAAATTGTTAGTCAATTTGTTAGCGCCATAATCTGCCATGTTTTTGGCGAGCATTGACATATTATTTATCAGCCTTTTTGTAGTTTTCATCTCCACATTGTATTCCCAGTTGATATGTCAACACTGGAATAGTATGCATATTTTGAGGCGATGATAAAGAGATTGGTTAGGATAAAGCTCTTTGGAGTTCATTTTTACAAAGTAAATATCACTTTTTGTTAACTCAAGTTAGGGACCCGAGGAAGAGTTGTTATGACGAGTACGTCAAACAAAAAACATGGAATTTACACAGTTTCAACAAACTTTCTAGTTACAATTCCACCTTTTTTATACAATAGTTCGCCATGAATAATCATTCAATGTTAACACATCAATTGTTTTCTTATGAATATGTTTTTAGATTTAGTTTAAAACTCCGTTTTAGTTATTTTATTGAGATGGAGTTTTTGAACAATTGGAACTAAATTTTTGAAAAACAAAAGAGGTTTTTGGCGGAAGCGAACCCATTAAAAAAAACCTCTCTCGTTTTTTGCACAAATATCATGGTTTGGAAAATTCAAAGGAATATTTGTAGCCCATTTTTCCAAATTTAAATATTAAATAATTTCTTGTTTTAGTCATCAACTTTGGACGCAGTTTTCGAGAAGTTGAAAATGAATTTTCCAAATATGAAAGAATATTTTTCTCAAAAACATGCTTATTTACAAAAACCTCTTTGAGTTGTTACACAACTATCATAGTTTGAGAGATACAAAGGCATATTTGAACCCTATTTTTCAGACATTCGCCCCAAAAATCTCATAAACAGTTGCTGATGAGCCACCTCATCAATTTGATTTGGGAATCATATGTTACCATCTACTTGATTGTTTCAAACAACAAACTAAATATGGATGAGGAGGTTTGTAGATCCATTTCTTTTGGATTTTGATTTCTTTTTGATATTTTGCCAAATTTTGTAATTAAAATTTTGAGATATTATGGATCTAAAAACTAATTTAATTTTTGTATAAATTAGATGGAAACGTAGAGAGAAGGCTTGGACTTTGAGAGAAGAAAAAATTTATTGTAATTTTTTTTGGAAATTAATGAAAATTCTATTGGACAATAAGTACAAGGGGTTTTGTTTCAGAGATTATTTTTTTAAAGAATTGTGCTCTGTATCATAGTATCATATTTCCTTTTTTGTTTATCATTATATTGTATCTTCTTATGTGAATTGCAAAGCATATGTGAAATTCATGTGATAGTGCTCTATATCTAATATTCATATATTCACCTTTCAACTGATGAGTTTATACATAATTCCTCATATTTTTTCTCTGCTTTAAACTATGAATGTACTCCTCTTCATCTTTCCATATGAATGAAATGATATCTAGAAATTGTTGATTGTGGCCTTTGAAGGCGATTACTCTTTTTCACCAAGATTTGAAGATATTGAGGCAATTTCTAATATGACTCCCTGCCCAATGGTCCTTTCCTTAAGCCCCAAACAAATATATCATTTTTATAGTTTTAAATCTGGCCACCGAGCATATTAAAGACCTATTGCTATTATGACCTAGAGTAGCAGAGTTGATGAGAGATCCCTCTCTAGATTAAGGGGATAGATTTAAATACCAAAGTGGTTAGAGGTTACCTCAAGGTTTTTCACGATCACATCCTAGTGAAATTCTGAGTGATGTCATCTTAGCATCGTTTTCAGGGAAACAAAGGCTTCAAGTAAATTACCTCGAAGAATGACAATGTTTCAAATATGATTTTTTATAGGCCATTTTGTCACATCCATTCATTAGGCCTCATAATGGGATCAATCAACATCCTATTCCCCCTTATCAAAATCATTGCACAAGGCCCTAAGAATGCCTCCTTCGTTTCCTACAATTTCTTCCTAAAACCATCTCTTCTGAGTAGTTTTAGTACCAAAGGTCCCTAGAATTCTTCTGGACAACATTCACCTACAGGTTACTCCACTGTGGCCAACATTGATCACCTATAGGTTTTTCCTCTTTGCACCTACGTTAGTTCTGTAAATTCAAGAAAAAGAGAGAATTCCCGGAAGCTTCCAAAATTTTTTACAACCATTTACCTCAAATTATCCTTTGATCCCATCCTCCCATCAAAGATGGATCTAAAACCTTAGATTGGTAATTGGATAAGAACTCCCAACCCCCACTCCTCTATATATTTACAACCTTCCATATACAAGAGGTTGGATTTTGGGGAGTGATTCTACCCTTTTACTGCTACGGTGAGACGTTAAAATTCCATGCATTTATGGTGATTGGAGGTGCATGTTGTGCCAAGGAAAGGACAAGACAACTTGGAGGAGCTCTTGTACAAGATCAACACCTATTTGTGGTTGTAATCTCCTTCCATTTATATTAATGAAAATAATTCTCTATCTTCCTATATGTGATGTTGTTATTTCATATATTTAAATACCATGTTGATATATTGAATAGAGTACTTATATGATACTACATAGATATCATAGTTTCTTGGATTGTGTTATCTGACTGTGCAGGTTCTAATTTTGGAAATTATAGCTGGAATTGGAGCATTTAAGTCGAAGAAGGAAAGAAGCGTGCAACAAATTCCAAGTAGGCTTCATTTCTTCATCAATTTACTTTAAGGAAAGCATTGGGTTCCTTGTTTCTCTGTTGTTATAGGTTCGCCATCGAACCTAGGGGAGACACTTTTATCCGCAATCATAAATCCCACATAAAAAATTAGTGACTCCACTAGGAATAAATGTATTTCCTTGGTGGTTTTACTTGTCCATTGTGTTTGATTACCTCTTTCATATACCTTTGCTACTTTGATTAGTCAATAACAGACCTAGGAAGTGATTTCATTGAGCCTTTTTAAAATTTTTTGTTTATGAATCTTCCATCCCTAGACCAATGCTCCCAAATTCCTCTGACAGAAGGTTGCACCTCAATTAGGCCCATAGTGTCCCAACGCTGTCTCTTTTGCACCAACTCTGGCCCTTGTTTTTGCAAAAAAATTGCCTCTGTTTCTAAGTGTCTCTTTGATTAGCCTACTTCCAACTAACCTTCCTTGAGTCTTGAGTGTCTTGTGGTTTACCTTAAGCCTCCATTTGGTTTTCATTTGTGTTTGATTCCCTTTGGTAAGAATCATTTTTTATTTTTGTTTGTTCTTATCATTTGGTCATCTGCAAACTAATTTTATTTGGTCATTGATTTCTTAGATGAATTGTTGTTCTAGTCCTCATTCTGAAAAGTGCATTTGAATCAATGATTAAAAATTTGCATCTTATTTTTCTTCATTTTGAAATTAAGTGTGTTGAAAAGAAAAAAATTGCATTTGGAATTTAGGGTTTTGTATGTGCATTGGTATAGGACCAGCCACATTGAAAGGGAAATTGCATCTTGCATCTTGTTTGCTACATGTTGTATGCTGCATACTGATTGTTTCTTACCTCCCTTAGCTATATTTTCATTGAAAGAGAAAGATTTCGATTTTCTCATGCTAGATTTTCATTTTAGTATATTTAGGTGACATTCGTGGTGAACCCAAAACTCAAAATTAATCAAAGATAAATAGTAAAATTTATTGAATCAACCTGAGGAGCATTCTTAACATTAACACAAACACATATAGGTCTAGGCTAGAGACGTGTTTTGACGTCGTTAAATGTAGGAGTTGTCATTGATTTCTAGCGTTGCATTCTTGGGGTGATATCCCGTTCCACGTATGCGAGTGTATAAGATTATTCTCCACGTAGCTTTGGGTATATTGGATGATGCTCCACACATGTAAAGTATAAGGGAACGCTCTCACAGAATGATTACGCATTAGACAATACTACGATGGATTTCACTCCAACGTACCATCGAGTATATTTTGGGTTCCCCTATAGGTTGCTATCCATCCATAGCTAATTGAGTCTTCCTCCTTGTATACCGTGATACACCAAACACAACATTTAGGGAGATTGGCTACCGTACATTAAGTCCTTAGTTTTCCAAGGTGTATATTCTAGTTCACGATTTCTTGGTAATCTTTTATGCCTAGATTACCCTCTTATTGATTTATTTATTTTTTTGTTAATAAAATTTATTGTCTAACGTGGAAGGACAAGATCCTGCACTTCATCGTTCACGTAGAATGGAAAATAAGCCTCCTCTTCCACCAGAGGCTACTCCTGGCTGTCGTCAGAAGGATACGAAGACGCAAACTACTGAATCAGGAACATCGAGAGCCACTACTGTCCCTCCTCTTGATGTTGATCCGCCATAATCATCTGTCCCTTTGAGTTCCAAGCCCAATATTACATCTACTCTTGATGGTGACACTGAAACAATCGAAACATAAGTCCTTGAAACTTTGTTGCCTGAGGTTATTGAACCTAAATTTCCTGAGTCAGAAACTTTGATTCCTAAGGTTGTTGAACTTGAGGAGCCTCAACCATCTTTACCTGTCACTTCAGGACCTTCCTCTTATCTTCCTTTGTCTCAGAGATAACCTATATATCTTGGAATCGAAGGTGAATGTCTTCCACTCGGACTTGTGAGTATTGAAGATATCACACAAGAAGAGCCTATTCCTTATACTCCTGTTCATTTTGGAAGGAATTTATTTTTACCAAACCAACCCTCTTCCTCTTCAAACCTTGACACAAAATCCTTTTTCTGATTCTTTGGACTTACTTGTGGATCTGTCCCAAATTTTTTCATTGGGATCATTAACCATGACTAGAACTGATCCAACCTCTCAGGCAGTGTCCACCACTATGGTAAAAACATCAAATTTTTCTTCCACATCTATGTTTGCAACATTGCCAAAAACACATATGTATGGTGGTCTGTCTGTCCCACCAGACTATCATTCTTTATCTAGTACCTTTTCTGGTGCGGCTTCTGGTCCTTGGACCTCTCCCATGTCATCCAATATGGGAATATCATCTGGTACTTCTATTATGAGTGCCACACAATATTCTTCTCCTCCTCCTCCACTTACACCTATGGTTGAGCAACATGTTGGACCTTATGTTAGTGGTAAAGGTTACCTTCAACAAATTAAATCTCCTTATGTTGGGTAACCTCTATCTGGATCGTAGTTTCCTCCATAATCCCATCCTAATTTTGCAGGGGGAAAATATGTTTTTGGTATACCTCAAATTTGTAATCAACCTCATTATAGTCCTCCTTATCATGGAGTCCTCCTTATCCTGGAATGGCTAGCAGTGTTTGGCAACCTACTTTTCCCGTTCAACTTGGTTCATATTGGAACCGATTGTTGAATCCTCAACATGCACCATCTTCTCAAATTCCTATTTTTCCATCAACACCCCAACAAGCTCAACTACATGCGAGCCAACCTTTATAGGCTCTCGTCGCATCAGAATATTTTCAAACAGTATCTAGTACTTCCCAAGTCCCACTTACCCAGCTAGTACAAGGTACCTCACACTCTCAACTGCTTGGACAAGGTACTCCTCAAGTTTTGATAGGATAAGCTATTCATAGTACGGTACAATCCCAATTGAACCCACCTTATTATGGGACAATGCAAACTCCCATCAGGCAAAAATATGGTCCATTTCAAGGTATTCCTTAAGCGCCTTTGCAAGGCCAACAAATCTAAACCCAACCGTTCCATTATATTTGTCATCATCCCGGGGCTGGGCAACAAGGTCACTTATAAACTGGTTATCATAATCCTCCTTACATTGGTTCCCAAGTTCCTTAGTATAATAACCCCCCTTATCCGAAAATGCAAGTGCCTGGTGCTCAAACTATTCATTCATATCTAGGTCATCCTCCTTTGGACTTTAATCGATAGTTGCATTTTGTGGCTACTCTCGAATTTCCAGACTTAACTTGGCTCACTAATGATCCCATCACTCATTTACCAAGGTGGCCAATTATTCCCAATAAATTGCCTTTCGATATCCACAAATTCAATGGGAATCTAGGAGAAGACCCATCGATGCATGTTATGACTTATCATCTATGGTGTTCTTCGAACTCCCTTAACGATGATTCCATTCGACTTTGTATTTTGCAACGAACGCTTACATGTACCACAAATAAATGGTATATTGAGTTACCTAGAGCTTCATTCCATGATTTCAACACTTTAGCCACTACCTTCCTCACATATTTCTAGTTACCCATCATATATGAAACTGGAACGAAACTATTTACCAATTTCAAACAGTCAGATTCCACTCACATCTTAGATCACATTCATCAATCGAGGCATCACCGCTGATTGGTCAAGACTTATGTTCCTGATAAATTGTTAGCAGAATGGTTCACCAAATATCTATTGTCACCCATAACAAAAGATGTGGCTAAAGGTGGAGTCGTGACCGAAGAGCAAGTTATTGATCGTGCAAAATTTTTTAACCTTGTTTATACCTGATCATGCATGCTTTATGATAAGATACCGAACACTCTGAGACCTTCAAATATTTTTCCTCCTCCACCTGGTAAAAAATATCATGCTGCTAATGGCATGATTGGTTCTTCCAGTTTGCAGTCGGTGAGTAAACCATCTAGTATTGCTCTTACCGCATCTGCTCAAAACCCTCAATCCCATCCTCCTACACCTTCTGCTTCCTAGATAAATTCCTTCTCATATGATAAAGGAAAGTCTCCATAGCAACCTGGAAACAAGAAGAAAGGAAAAGGTAAGAAGAATAAATATCCTTCACTGCAGGATTAAAAAAAAAATTAATATTTCGATGAGAAGAAAAAGCCTCGTTAGCCATGCTTGGTTTTCAATGAGGATCACTTTACATCTGATTGTTCGCAACACGCTGAAGTGAATCCGTTCCTTAAATCTTCCACTTCTCCTATTGTGCTAACCGACCCGTTTCCAAATTAGGAGACCCACATGGTGTCCTGGGAACCTTCTTCCTCTAACACGATTTTGATGCTTTCATCGTCAATGCTGAAATATGATGTTATGGTGGCCACTCAGAATAAGGACTATGGTAATGTGAATCCACCAAATGGTTAGGTTACTGATCAACCTGCCAGTTCAACATCACTTTCATAAGATCCTACTCCACCTTCGATTACTATAGAATTGACTATCGAACCTCCAAAGGGAATTATTCATAAGTTTTATTTCAACCCTTGTTCAAGAGATGCCCAAAATTATAACGTGGTTGAAGACTTGGCTCAGTATCTCATGAAAACTATACCCCTCGACTTCCATCTCAATTAGCATTTATAACTAAGGTCAATATTCATGGTAAGCATGTTCATATTTATATTATGGACAAGGGAGCCTAGACCTGAATTATGTCCATGTCTTGCTAGAAGGCGATTGGTTCGCCTCAAATGAGTCAATCGAATACCACATTTAAAGCTTTTGATGGAAGAACATACAAATATTGTGGGATTTTGAATTCCCTTCAAGTAGAATTAGGGGAAAAAACTGTATCTATAGAAGTGGAAGCTATTGATGGATCTCTCAATTATAATATTCTGCTGGGACGTACATGGGTTTATGCCTTGGTTGTCGTCATTTCAACCTACTTCCCTATGATCAACTTTCCTCATAAAGGCAGGATTGTATCCATAGATAAACTCACATTTTTCACCTTTGATTCTCATGTCATTGGAAGTGTCCCTGTTGTAGGGAAAACCCTGCATTATTATCAACATTTCAGAGTCATATTGTTGAAGGATTCATTACTTATGGGAACGTTTTCGCTCCCTCCTCTCCTTCCTGACATCTCATATTCGATTTCTTATATGAAAATGATATCATCATCTAATATCCTGATTGTTCTATGGATTGTACTTGATGAAACCAAAATCCAAGTTTTTGGTGACCGAATGACGCTTAGCCCTGTTGAGCTAGATTAAGAAGGCATATAATCAGATTGTGTGGCTTATACCTTCTCTTTGATCAATTTGGTAGATTGATCACTAGATTATGGCACACCTTCTGATACTTTTTCTCGCGTATTCTCTGTCGATGGAAACATCATGGAGATCATGATGCCAGATGATGGGCCCTGGGATGAATATCACTACTGTTCCCCCTTACCCGATTCTATCGAGGATAATCTCAGTGATGTATATTTTCCCAATTTTGTTGAACATTTTATGAATTTCGTCTCTATTCATGAAGTTGACTCTGACAAGAACCTTTTGAATATGAAGGAGACGATACCTCTCGATATCTCTATAAAACTAGGTGTTGTCGAAAATCTGTACATTGGAGAACCTTGTCCTCCATCTGAGATCAAGATTTATGGAGCCCTTTTTCATGAGTTTCAAGATGTATTTTCATGGACTTATGAAGAAATGACAGGCGTTAACCCCGACATAGTAGTGCATGATATTCTGGCGTATCCTAATGCCAAACCCGTCTGGCAGCGCCTTCGTCCGATCTATCCCATGAAGCCTGTTAGGATTAAGGCTGAAGTTGAAAAACTTCTTTGGGATGGTTTCATATACCCTGTTCCTTTAACTGATTGGGTATCGAACATTGTATCTGTCATGAGGAAACAGGTCACGATCCAAGTATGTGTCAATTATTGGGATGTGAATCATGCTTGTCCCAAGGACAACTATTCAACCCTGTTTATTGACTAGATTGTTGATGACTGTGCTAGTTGCGAGAATTATTCATTGATGGATGGATTCTTGGGCTATAATCAAATCAATATTCTCCTGGTAGACCAACCTAAGACTACATTTATTTTTCCTTGAGGTACTTTTACTTATCGTAATCTCTGAATTGACTTGAAGAAATCCCGGGCCACATTTCCACATGCAATGGATTACGCTTTTCACAATATTAAACACATCATGAAACCCTATTTTGATGATCTCCCTACTGATTCTAAACATTAGGCTGATCACCTGATGCATCTTCCAGCTATTTTTCTCTGTTGTAGACTATAACATTCGACTCAACCCACACAAATTTGTTTTCTACGTTGGCTTTGGTCGACTCTTGGGTTTTTTTCATTTCAAAGAGAGGAATTTATATCGATCTTCTAAAAGTGTAGGCAATTATCGACTTACCTGCACCTTTTTCTCTCGTTAAGTTATAAAGAATCCAAGGGAAGCTAACTTCCTGCAAAGGTTTGTCCCTAATTACGCTGAGCTGACCAAAGGATTCACTTGCTTCCTAAAGAAAGGGGTACAATCCATTGGGATGATGCTGATCAGAAAGTGTTTGATGCCATGAAAGATGTACTGGTTCGAGAATCTCTTCTATATCCCTCAGATTATCAACGGGACTATTTCGTGTACCTAGATGCTACCATTCCTACTATGATAGTGGTATTGGTCCAAGAAGATGATATTGGGACTTAACATCCCATTTATTATCTGAGATGGAACCTCAATGATACCAAAATCAGATATACTCACGTAGAAAAGTTCGACTTGGTAGTTGTTCAAGGCATCCAAAGGTTTCTCCATTACATATTTCTTCTGAAAACTACGATTGTTTCTGATTGAAACCCTCTGACATATATATTTTCATGTCAATTGGAGGGGTGAAAGTACTCTAAGTGGATCGTTATTCTCCAAGAGTTCAACTTGAAATTCATTAAATCCAAGTCAAAGTAATCCCTTGTTTTCCCCAAGCTTATGTGTGACCTTCCTTCGCTTGATTCTGAATCTACATCTAAAGATTCTATCCTTGACAAGTCATTGTTTCTGATTTCATCATCTAACCCATTGTATGAATATTTTTTAAAATATCTCCAAACCCATAATTTCCAGCCTAATACCTCTCGTTCCTAGCAGTGACGCATTCGATACTTATGCCGAAACTACATCATTATCGACGACACCCTTCATCGTCGTGGTATTAATATGATTTTACGGAGGTGTCTCACCCTTGAGGATGCCGTGAAAGTCCTTAACAAATGCCATTCGGGGGCATGTGGCAGACATATATTTGGTTATGCTACTGCAAAAAATATCTTGCGCGCTGGTTACTTTTAGCCCACTATATTCTGCGACTACATCCTTGCTATCCAAGAGTGTTATGCTGATGGTGCTAGTCGTAGTACTCATAACCTATCTTCCGCATCATGGGTTATCTTTGCTCCGAATGGCGAACTAGCGAATATGCAAGGGATTTGCATTGGTCCCTCTACTAACAACATCACTAAGTATAACACAGTGGCTGAGCCAATATCTTATGCTATTTCACATGGTATCTACCATTTAGTCATCATACTCGACTCACGACTCGTAGTACTACAACTCGCTAATGTCTATTCAGTTAGGAAGCCCACCATCTTTCGCATGGTTTCGAGAGTACATCTTCTAGAAATACATTTCAATTTCATACAATATGAACATATTTATAGAAATATAAACACATTAGCAGATGATCTAGCTAATCATATTTTAGATAGAAATTTGCAACGAATGTAAATAAGTTTAAATTCACATCACATCATATTGAAAACATAATAGGAACTAAGAAACACTGAAAACATGTATATATATATATATATATATATATTGGTTTTACAAAAATCATTCCTGAGACACATATGGCTACATCACCCATATGAAAAACTACATGTAGATACCTAAGTAGACTAATCAATGGTGCTCATGATAAAATGACACTATGCGAGCTAACTTGTGCAGTAATCAACCAATACGGCTAGGCACTCCGATAATGTGTCAGTGAAGTCGTATGGGAACCTGATTAACCACGGTCTCATCAATATCATGTGTCAATCCTTCCATGTGGCGCTCCACCTCTGGTAGGATCTCAGTTACTTCAATATTCCGTAGCGCATCCCGTCCTACTGCTGTGGATTGTACTGGTACCACTGCATCCTCATGTGGTTTTTCTAGTGTACGACAGAGATATGAAGCACCCACTGGTTGAACTGGTCCAATATAAGCATGAAACATAAATAGTTTGGTCTCAGAAACATCGAAAACAAAAAACAAAAATGTAAAAATTTAAAAAACTTAATGGTCAAAATATTTTTACCTGAAGCATCCTACTACTCACCCTCAGGAAGCACGAGCTCAAGATCATCACAAAAATCCATCCCTGTGTAAGGATAATCATTGGTCATGATGAACAGTCTAAGAAACCATCCAAATAAGGCTGGTGAGAAACTAATTATCGACGAACCCACATGTCAGGCCATATGGTCTATCCACCTCCTCATCCGTGGGACCCTCAGATCGATAGCTTGAGTATAACATGCTGAGGCTGAAGTAGTGGCACCCGCTCTAGAGAAAAATAGAATAATATCAAACCATAGACGAAGTTCTTTAACTTCCCCTGTTTCTCTTTAATCAATTTTTCTTTAATTTTGAAAAAGACACCCTCACTCTAGTTGGAAACTGTTGGCTCTAGACATTCTATCGCATACTGCATGTGCGATCATCTCGCTACATGGAGTGTCGAGGTACCTGCCAATATCACGATGATAAATAGGATCGTTCTCAAAGGAAACTGGCACACCTCTGATATTGATCTTTCCATCCCTAGTAGGTTGGGCTCGAGGTATGAAATAGGTATATATATAGTCTTTCATGGTCTCCTCACCACTCCTCCCACCTAGGAGAGAGATGGGGGCACCCCTCTTGGATAAACCTATTAGAAAGTAGATATCATCTACCTTTATCATGAGAATATGTTCCCAAAACCTGCATGATTGTACCTGAACATCCCATGAACGAACAAGATATTTCAATAACTCCATATGTTGCCTCATACCAGGTAGCCAGAATAATTTCAACAATCCACAATTTTTCAGTGCCTGTGTAGTGGCAAGATCATTTTCTGCAGTTAAATCATGTTATTCATGTTCTCTTCTCGCCAAATTAAATCCATTTTGTGCTAATGAACACCTAAAACATCAAAAAAGGATTAATTAGGTTCCTTTTCATGCAAAAAATCTGAGAAAATTTGAGGGAAATTGATAAACCATTAAGCATTTTGCACCCAACGTACCCCAGTAGTGCATGACAGAGCATTTCACCTCTCCCAGCAGTGATAATATGCCTAGGTGAAATATATATTTCAACACATGGGGGGTGTAATTATCCTAGTGCATGTTTTTGGAACCCCAGGGCCCTCAAAACCTCAAACAATTGCCATGAAATCACAAAAATGGACCATCAAAAGAGAGAGAAGGGGTTTAGTAGCATAGTTGATGAGATGTCCCTCTCTAGATTAAAGGGATAAATTTAAATCCAAAAGTGGTTATAGGTTACCTCGGGGTTTTTAACCATCACATCCTGGTGAAATTCTGAGTGATATCATCTTGGCGTCGTTGTCGGGGAAACAAAGGCTTCAAGTAAATTACCCTGGAGAGTGACAATGTTTCAAATATGATTTATTATAGGCCATTTTTTCACATATAGTCATTAAGCCTCTTAATGGGATAAGTCAACATCCTATTCCCCCTTGTCAACATCATTGCATAAAGCCCTAATAATTCCTCCTTCATTTCCCAGAATTTATGCTTGACACCACCTCATTTGAGCTAGTTTTAGTACCAATTCTCCCTGGACTTCCTCTGGACTGTTAGACTGCTGTATTTCACAATATCACAAGGTGACTGATCATTTATTATGTTTTTGATACTGAAAATAATATTCTATGGCTATCATTTATTTTCAAAGAAAGAAGGGGAGATCCTGACTGTCAAGAGCATCAAATGGATCTATGTTCCTTTTAATTCAGTTGAAAGAGGAAACTGTTACTGATTAAGGGTGATGGTGAGAAAAATCCATACTCTCCCCCATTCATGTCATCTACCCTCTTCTTACCTTTCATTTTCCCAAATTCTGAACTCCAATGCTTTGAATCCCATTTAAACCCTAAGATCCACATACATAACCTTTGGGACTTATTAAATTATACTAAATTCCTAAATTCTATTGTTATAAGCTCTACCCACCCACTAGCAGCAGTGCTATACAACATTATACCATGAGCCTTACGTCTTTCCTGCACTTCGCTACCTGGAAATTTTAATGTTTTCTTCTTAACCCATTCGCACGCCACACTTCCTTTTCATTTCATTTCCCTTAAAAATAATTAAACCTTACCTTTTCCGCCTTTTCCATTATATCCTTCTACTTTACCTTTTCGCCGCTATATCATTGTTTTTCTTCCGCTTTCCCATTTCCCCGATTGCGATTGAAGTGGGGCCATCCTCCCTGACACGTAACCCTTTCCCCCACCATCCATCACATTTCACAGATTATAACTTTTCGCATTGCAACAAAACCTTAACACTTCCGATCACCGATTTGTGATATGTCACATCACACATTTTTTAAATTACCGTTTGAAGTGCCTGCAATGAATTTTGTTTAAATTGTGATGCGGTTGGCCCCACCATAGCAGCTATGGCCCCCACTTCAGGCTGCTTGAATCATAAACCTTACCTTACCGTAGAAGCTTTCTGACTTGCAATTGCGGTTTCAATGTGGGTGGGTCCCTGTCCCTGCACTTCGCAAGTTTTAGAATTTAACCTCCACGCTTATAAATAAACTTTAAGATTTTCGATCTGCAGGCTGCGGTCTGGTCCCACCTTACCCGCCACGTCATATCCCTCTCCTCGCAGTTCACAAGTTTAAGAATTTAACCTCCGCCACTTATAGCTAAAATTTAAATTGTGCGATTTGCGATGCGATCAGTCCCACCTTACCTGTCACGTCACTCCCCACACTTCGCACTTCACAAGATTTAGAGTTTACCTCCATCGCTTATAGCTAAACTTTAAAATGTGCAATTTGCAAAATAGTCGGTGCCACCTTTCCTCCACGTCACCTTCCTCTTCACATCGAATTTCCAATTCCATTTCAAATAACATAAACTGTAAAGCATGCGATGTGTGATTTTCTATGGATGCGATAAAGTTCATAACTAAAGTCTACAGAATTTCAAGTCCGGATATATGTGTTTTTTACACTGTTTTGTTTAAAAAGTGTCAAGTCAGGCATATGAGGTTTGAACATCATTTTATGAAGAAATAGGGTTAAACACGACAGAAAGGACTCGGGTAAAAAATAAGAAATCACGGGTCAAGACAGGCACAACACTCAGTTCATCTGCCAACATAATGGCCAGTTCATCTGCCATCACAACTACCGATCCAAGCACCCCATCAATTTAATAACAGTTTTCTGAAAATGAAGAGCCAAGGTGTCAAATCTTTCCTTGCCTCTTCGGGAACACACCAGCCAGATCCTGATCATTGTGAAATTAATAACATACTGCTAAAAACCACTGTTATGGCCAGAATTATCTTATCACTGCTGCATGGTTCCACTTGTCAAGTTCTACTTGAATGTAATCACTGTAGTAGACAGATTAACCAACTTAAGTTCTGTATAAATACTGCATGCATTAGCAGTATGAAAGGGGGGCTCGGAAGGGAAAAACCATTGCAATAGACTCATTCGGTTGTAAGCACTCTCTTGTGGATGAATGAAGGATTATGCTGTTTTCCAGATTCTTGTGTTATGTTCTGTGGTGAGGTGTTTCTCCCATGTAATTTGTGATTCTTCTATTTTACATACTGTTTTCTTTTCCTTAATGCAGATAGAAATGTTTGTGTAGGATTTACCATGGGGTACCCTGCTCAGACTTGAAACAATACATTATATTTTCCTCTGAGACCGGAATGTAGAATTCAGAGACAGTCTGATTTGCATTCCTATTGAACCTTAATCTCCTCCTCTTTTCTATTTCATAAGCTGTTAAGATTCATTCACATGGCTAGCTTGCTTGGTTGCACCTGAGCTCAGTTATTCATCCATTTGAATATGTTGCACCTGTTTGACTCCATAGTCCAACGGCCCCTTTATGCTGCCTTAATCAAATCTTCAAACAAACCCTTATGCACTAATAGCTAGCATAAAATGCCCCTATAAACAAAATCTATATCAAACAGAGAGAGCCCTCTATGAGTCCAGGAAGGCTAGGTGCTAGATTCCAAAGTGGTTTGATGTTTCCCTCCGTGGTTCTGTCTTCAGCCTTCGGAATTACGGGTTGATAACATAATGGTGACCATACTGGGGAAGAAATTTATCTTCCTCATAAAGTACATCAAAGTTTAGATCTGATTACTGATGGTGGACAGTGACCAGACACAAGAAGGCTGCATTATTCACCTGGCGACTCCATGATTCAAAGAACCCGACTTTTAAGCATTCATGGCAACTCCACAACATGCTGACCAAAGTTCATGCTGAACAAAATAACAAGGTTTGTGGCATACCTTCTATCTAATGAAATTTTAAATACATTCAGGAATCAATTATCAGAATTCCAGCTTGATGAAGATTTTCTAGAAGTTGTTTTTCTCATTTTGAAGTCAAGAAAATTTAGTCTTGAAGCTAAATTTTTTTTTCTAGAGATAGTTGTTGAACGATATGAAAATAGTATTGAACTTTTGAATTCTCAAATTCAGTCCTATAATTTCCGAGATCCTCAAGAATTCTTAGAAAATCTTCCTTTCCCTAATGAAAAGGAAATTGTACTACCTCTTGACATACATAGTGAGGATGATTGTGCTTACAAGTACCAAACTAAAGGCATGGGTTCAAGGTTTAATATTGAGGACACAACTACTCAACTAGTCATTGAAGGCCTAGAAGCAAATATCATACATCATGGTTTTTTTTGATCCTGTAGCAGAGTATATGGAGGTTCTTCTTAGCTCAAACTTTCAAACATGTATTCTCTATAAGGATCAAATGCATCAACAGTTTCCATTACATATTATAACTTTGGATGTGAGGAAACATAATCAAGTTATACTGCTGATTTTCCTTTCCTGACAAGTAGTCAAGTTGTCCATCTATTTCCACTGCTGCTTGATTAGCTGCATTGGCATTATTGTATCATTTAGAACAACAACAATTTCAGTAGAGTAGGGTAAGTAGGAGTGAAAATAAGCTTAGTACTCTGAGAATTTTTCCAGTTGTAGTTTTAGAATGCTGCTTTGTTTTCAGTTCAAGTGTGTTCCGGACTTTAGTTTTGCAGAGAGTGTTGATTTCAACTTGAAGATTGTCAGCCACAGAGGTTTTGTAGCAGATTAAGTTGCAGATTTGGGATCAGCCTAAAGGATCAGGCCACTAGTCTACGATGTTCTTGACACATCTTTAAGGAGCTCCCATCCCCAACTGGAGCCATTGTTAGACTACTGTATTCACAGTATCACAAGGTGACTGATCATTGATTAGATTTTTCATACTGAAAATAATATTCTATGGCTATCATTTATTTTCAGAGAAAGAAGGGGAGACCCTTACTATCAAGAGAATCAAATGAATCTATCTGCCTTTTAATTTAGTTGAAAGAGGAAAGTGTTGCGGATTAAGGGTGACGGTAAGCAAAATCCATACTGCCCCCATTCATGTCATCTTCCCTCTTCTTACCTTTCATTTTCCCAAATTTTGAACTCCAATGCTCTAAATCCCATTTAAACCCCAAGATCCACATACATAACCTTTGGGACTTATTACTTTATATTAAAGTCCTAAATTATATTGTTATAAGCTCTGCCCACCCACTAGCAGCCATGTTATACAACATTATACCATGAACCTTACGTCTTGCTCGCACATCACTGCCTGCAAATTGTAACGTTTTCTTATCAACCCATTTGCACGCCACACTCCCTTTTCGTTTCATTTCCATTAAAAATCATTAAACCTTACCTTTTCTGCCTTTTCCGCTATATCCTTATACATTACCTTTTCGCATCTATATCATTGTTTTTCTTTCGCTTTCCCATTTCCCCGATTGCGATTGAAGTGGGGCCATCCTCCTTGACATGTAACCCTTTCCCCACCATCCATTGCATTTTGCAGATTATAACTTTTCACATTGCAACAAAACCTTAACACTTGTGATCGTCGATTTGTGATATATAGCATCACACATTTTTTAACGTATCATTTGAAGCACTCGCAATGTATTTTGTTTAACTTGCAATGTGGTTGACCCCACCACAACAGCTCCTCCCCCCACTTCGGGTCACTTGAATCATAAACCTGACCTTACCGCAGAAGATTTCCGACTTGCTTTTGTGATTGCGATGTGGGTGGGTCCCTCTCCCCGCACTTCGCAAGGTTTAGAATTTAACCTCTGCGCTTATAACCAAACTTTAAGATTTGCGATCTGCGGGCTGCGGTCCGGTCCCACCTTACGTGCCACGTCGTCTTCCTCTCCCCACACTTCGTAAGTTTTAGAATTTAACCTCCACCGCTTATAGCTAAACTTTAAAATGTGCGATTTGCGATGCGATCGGTCCCACCTTACCTGCCACGTCACTCCCCGCACTTTGCACTTCGCAGAATTTAGAGTTTACCTCCGTCGCTTATAACTAAAATTTAAAATGTGTGATTTGCGATGCGATCGGTCCCACCTTTCCTCCATGTCACCTTCCTCTTCGCATCGCATCACCGATTCCATTTCACATATCATAAAATGTAAAGTGTACGATGTGCAATTTTCCGTGGATGTGACAAAGTTCATAACCACAGAATTTCAAGTCCGGATATATGGGTTTTTTAGGCTGTTTTATTTAATAAGGGTCAAGTCGGGCATATGAGGTCTGAACATATTTTTATGAAGAAATAGGGTTAAAAGAGGCAGAAAGGATTCAGATAACAAATAAGAAATCACTGGTAAAGATAGGCACAATGCTTAGTTCATCTGTCAGCATAGCACTTAGTTCATCTACGGGCATAACTACCGATCCAAGCACCCCATCAATTTAATAACGATTTTTAGAAAATGAAGAGCCAAGGTCTCTGAGATTTCCTCACCTCTTCGACATCACACCAACTTAATCCCAATCATTGCATAATTAATAAGAGACTGCTAAAAGCCACTGTTATGGCCAAACTTATCTTATCACCGCTGCATGGTTCCAGTTGTCAAGTTCTTCTTGAATGTATTCATTGCAGTAGACATATTAACCGACTTAAGTTCTGTATAAATACTGCATGCATTAGCAGTATGAAAGGGGGGGACCGGAAGGGAAAAACCATTGTAATAGACTCATTCGGTTATAAGAAATCTCTTGTAGATGAATGAAGGATTATGCTGTTTTCTAAATTATTGTGTTATGTTCTGTGGTGAAGTGTTTCTCTCATGTAATTTGTGATTCTTCTATTTTACATACTGTTTTCTTTTCTTTACTGTGGATATAAATTTTTGTGTAGGATTTACCATGGGGTACCCTGCTCAGTCTTGAAACAATACATTATGTTTCCCTCTGAGACCAGAATGTAGAATTCAGACATGGTCTGCTCTGCATTCCCCTCGAACCTTAATCTCCTCCTCTTTTCCATTTCATAAGCTGTTAAGATCCATTGACATGGCTAGCTTGCCTGGTTGCACTTGACCTCAGTTATTCATCTATTTTAATCTGTTGCACCTATTTGACTCCATAGCCCAATGGCCCCTTTCTGATGCCTCGCTCAAATCTTCAAAAAAACCCCTATGCACTAATAGCTAGCCTAAAATGCCCCTATAAAAAAATTTATATCTAACAGAGAGAGCCCTCTCTAAGTCCAGGAACGCTAGGTCCTGGATTCCAAAGTGTTTTGATGTTTCCCTTCATGGTTCTGCCTTTAGCCTTCAGAATTACGGGGTGATAACATGGACAACATTCACCTACAGGTTTCTCCACTATGGCCAATGTTGATCACCTATAGGTTGCTCGCCTTTTCTCCTGTGTTGGTTATGTAAATTCAAGAAAAAGAGAGAATTTTCAGAAGCTTCCTCTTCAATAAGCTTCTAGAATTTGTTACAACCATTTAACTTAGATTAAAATTTTGGGTCCTATCTCATCCTTATTTGGAGTTTCCATCCCTTATCCTTTGATCCCATCCTCTCATCAAAGGTGGACCTAAAAACTTACATTTGTAATTGGATAAGAACTCTCAACTTAACTGAATCCTTTATATATTTACAACCTTCCATATGCAAGAGGTTGGATTTTGGAGAGTGATTCTACCTTTATATGCTGAGGTGAGAGGTTAACATTCCATGCATTTAGGGTGATTGGAGGTGAATGTTGTGATAAGGAAAGGACAAGACAACTTGGAGGAGATCTTCTACAAGATCAAACCTGTTTGTGGTTGTAATCTCATTCCATTTATATTAATGCAAAGAGTTCTCTATTTTCATATATGTGATGTCATTATTTCATATATTTCAATACCATGTTGATCTATTGAATATAGTACTTAGATTATACTGCATAGATATTTTAGTTTCTTGGGTTGTATTATCTGACTGTGTAGGTTCTAATTTTGGCAATCCGAGCTGGAATTGGAGCATTCAAGCTGAAGAAGGAACAAAGCGTGTGGCGGATTCCAGGTAGGCTTCATTCAGTCATCTATTTACTTTAAGGAAACCATTGGGTCCATTTTTTCTCTATTTTTCTAGGTTTTCCATCGAACGTAGGGGAGATACTTTTGTTCGCAATCATAAATCACACATAAGATGATTGCCGAAGGTGAACAAAATTCAGACACATGATAATGGCTGTGCATCTTTAACCCGGGGACTCCATTGTCAACGAGATCCACAGATCAAAGTACTAACGACGACTCCATTCTTCGAATGATCGGTAGCCTAAATAGTACCACTGGCGACTCCATGAGCTGAAGATGGATTCCATAGAATCTTGCAGATCTATAAGGTATTCTCCTATGAATCGTTCACACATTCCCGATTTTTCAAATCATCTACCTCGTATAATTTGACAAACATACCTGCTAATATTAAAAGACACAGAAGATGATGTTGCTACTCTTA
This sequence comes from Pinus albicaulis, assembly GCA_034641835.2. Taxonomy (NCBI): domain Eukaryota; kingdom Viridiplantae; phylum Streptophyta; class Pinopsida; order Pinales; family Pinaceae; genus Pinus; species Pinus albicaulis. Next base: position 306,898,418 of record CM076583.1, read on the forward strand.
ATTTGGTTAAGTTTCACATGCATGTACGTAAGCTAATGATTTATCATGAAGACTGCTTAGTGAAAATGTTGACGGAAACCTTAGAAGAAAAGGAAAGATCCTGGTATGAAGCATCGCCACATGATAATCTTTATTCTCTTAAATATTTCCATGAAATTTTCTATGAGCATTATGAAAACTCCTACCCATCATTATTGCTAGTTGAAAATTTTTGTGAGCATGTTGAAAGTTTCATTCAACACCTTGAAAGTTTTTATGGCGATGATGAGTTTACGAATGAAGAAATCATAGAAGCCTTGCATGAAACCCCATTTCAAGATCAAGGTGAGGTGTTAGAGGCTATTTGTCATGATATTCAGGAAAAATTCCAACAAAGAATAAATTCTCCCTTAGCTAAAAGTGAAATAGATCAGCATCTTGATGTAGAAATTTATGTTTCTTCTCGCAAAGATGTTCAGATTTTATGTGAACAAGATACAAGTGAGAAAACCAATCAAATGGTTTTTCAGGGCATTCATTTTTTGAGTTTTTGTTTCATGAAAATAATTATGAAAATCAGGTTCATGGAATTTTATATGTGAAAAATCTAGGCAATGAAGCCATTTATGATGATAAATATCTAGAGTTGCAAGAAAATAGTGAAGAAATTGTTCAAGATTTTACGTCTTTTTAGAAGTTAAATTTTGAGAGTTTAGAGAATCAATATGATATAATTGTTGAATTACATGAACGGTTTTTGCTAGACATTCTTGTTATACATAATGAGGCTCTTCCTTTTGAGGCCTTCCAAAAATATTCAAATTCTTTCCTTGTAGATGAGGAAAATGATAAGTAGACTATTTCTTTCTCATTTGGGAATGATCACGAAGTTTATAATGAAAATCTTGATGAAATGGAACAAGGAGTAACATATACATATCATGGTTATTCTTTCCTTATTGATAATAAACACATGCTATTTTTTCATGCTCTAAAGGAATCTTTTGCATTTTTGTTCGAATCATCAGAGGAAATGAGTATTACAATTTTCGTGATCAACGGAGACAATTTCAAATGGTATGATGGGTCGTTGTTTTTAAAGTATTTCCTTTTGCTTGAGAATAGTGAAAGCATAAACCATTTAAGTAGCCATCTAATGTCATGTTTACATTAGAATTTTGGTATCACTTAATTCAATAGTTTTTGTTTCATTTTAGTAGGTAGGTGTGACGAATAAGATCACTTTTTGAGCATCCTTTTAGAAATTTTCAGTTTTGAGTTTTTAGCAGTAATATTTTCAACGTTCAATTTTCATTTTGGGTTTTGTTCAGTTGCATAATGAGTTGGTTGTAGGCCAGGTCACAAGTTTCAGATTTTGAAAATGAATTGATTTTCAGAGTTTGGGAGCAGCCCAATGACTAAGCACTTGATCTATGGGGTCCTTTGCTGCTTCTCAAGGTGAAAAAATCCCCATTGGAGCCAGATGTTATCACATCCAAAGTTTTACGGTGTTGTTGTTGCAAAAAAAACTTTCCAATTTTTTTTGCTAGGTCAATTTTGGAGCCTACATGAATCATCATTTCAAGCCCCTTAGTGTCATCATTTTGTTTGATTTGTTATTTGTGTGTTTTATCCTAGTGTCACATCCTCCTAAGTCAATGTTTCATGAGTGTTTTCACTTAACCCTTAGAAGTGCTTGAGTTATCTTTTTCATGGTTATGTGAACTCATGACTTTTCTTGACTTAAAAACTAGCCTTTTCACCATGAACATACTAGAAAATCACTCAAAAGCCCAAAAAAAGAAAAGAAAAGCAATAAACCACCCTTTACGGAAATAACACACTCCAAGTTGATGAAGACATGCACTTGTGTTGAGTGCACTCCTTCGGGATGAAGAAGTGCGCCCTTCTTGAGTGCACTCCTTCATGCTGAGCAAGTGCGCCCTCCTTGAGCGCACTCCTTGAGCACACTCCTTCATGCTGAAGACATGCACTCTTCCTAGATGCATGCATGAGCCTGTTGGTTGCATGTGGGCACACTCCTAAAAAATAGGATCCCACTTAACTTCCCTTAACTAATCCTTTCGCTTGTCGACAAGTGACGATCATGCATGAAACACTTTTACTTGTAAACTCTTTTAAATTGACCCATTTAATCATTCATTTACATAATAATTCTCATCTGGGTTGGGCACACAACTATGGATCAATAAAATTCTCATCAACCATAATTATAAGTGATTTTTTCATGTCAAATATATTCATTTCCTTTCATGATTTTATTATCGATATTGATTTTATTGTTGGAATTTATTTGTTTTTCATTTTATTTACTGGTGTTTCTGTTCAATCTTGATTATGCAAGTGTTAATTTTCTATCTCATGCTGAAACTATTCACATTCCACAATCCTCACATTCCACCATGATTTCAACATGATTCATATAAGCTTGCAGATCCTTTTCTTCTCATTCTTATCATGAAATCTTGCTTTCAAACTTATTCTTGAGCCTTCCTTGGGAAAAACACACTTCTAGAACTCGAAGATCGGTCAACCTTTAAAACTGTGCCCAGAATGGCCAAGTCTCCCTCTTGAGTGCACTTCTTCATCATGAATAACTGCGCCCTCCTTTGAGCACACCACGAAGACTCAATTTTTTTTCCTTCGTCCCTTCGGCATGCAACAATGCACCCTCCTTGCCTTTGAGCACATAAGCGTGCCTCGAAGGCCTGAAGGCTTGAATACATGTTCCTTCATCTCTTTTAAGTGTGCTAGTGCACCCTCTTTTTCTCCTCTGGCGCATAAGCACACTATTAAATCCTAAAGGCCCAACACCCCACTCCTTTGTCCCTTTGGAGTGCACTAGTGTGCCCTTGATGAATTTATTTTCTTGCTTGAGTGGATGAGCACACTACAAAGCCATGAATGATCCTTAACTCACATTTATGCTTTGAAAGTGTGCACTCCTATTTTGAATGCCTATTTTATCATGCATACAAGTGATTTTGTACTGTCCTTGATAGATTTTCATTTTTAGTTACATTTCATGGCACTTTGTACATGATTTATGAGATATTTCTACATAGTTAGGTTGCATTAAGATAATATTTTCATTACAAGTGTGTTGCCAAAAACAGGTGTTTGTGCTACAAATAATATCACCATTTCATGATCTGTTGGAGTCATGCCTCCCTCTACACACATAGTGGCCTCCAAAGAAACTTCAAAGGCAAGAACTCAGGAAGCAGTTGAAATAACAAATACGACCATTCCCATTTATGCAGACACACAATGCTTCATTGATAAGTCCATTGAGGTCACATGGGACATTATAAATGACACATTCATGAAAAACGTGCATGAATGGGGCAAGTTTGTTGAGAAATTGGAATTCTAGGATACATAGGATGACATGGAGATTCCTGGTCATCACATGTGCAAAGGTGATTGAGTGGATTATCACACACATGGATGACTCTCACTTGGTGCTACATAGTGAAAGTGGCGGTGAGATTACCACCTATTATAGAGAAGATATGCAGACATACTACAATATGATCATGCCCATAGAATATGCAAACACTGACTTTTACACCAGATTGGCCGACCTCGACACAAGGGACATCATAAAATCATGGTGTCGAGAGCCTGCTAAGTTTCGCCATTGCCCATTTTCACTCTATATAACTAAGATTTTGAGAGATGTATATCAATATTAGATAGCCATGTGTTGTCGGTTGAATGGGTGTAAGATCGCTGAGGTGTTTGAGGTGAATTGGATATATATTCTCAATATGGTGGTAACCCATGGTAAAGTCTTCAATTGGGGAGATATATTGTCATTTGCGTTGAAATGTTATGTGGGGTAGGAAAAATAATATTTGAAGGTAAACCAAGCACCACAATTCTGCATGTCTGATTTTATTTTGGATGGAATCTGTGCACAATATGCTTTCCCAGTTTTTTACTGGAACTGGACCCCTGAGAACAAGTTTCCATTTTACTTCCACTGCAAAGTGTTATCAGAATCAAGCTTCAAAGGTGTATATGAAAAATTGGCTAAGCACTTATTTGTAGTTATATTTCATATGATATTCAAGATCAATCCTCCTTGCATGACCGATCATGTGAAGGAGTCACTATGGGATATAACATATTGGTTTGCAACTCCCGAGGGTACATAAATTAGATGTTTTGGTTGTCTGATATCCCCTCATCTCATGCTATGTTATGTGACCAATAAGGTGGTCATGGAGGAAGTATAAAATCAATTGGAAAAAGTATTTCCAAGAGTTCTTCACAAGAGGAAGAAAACCCCTTGGCCCACCTTACCATTGAGGATCAACTTTTATGAGTTAAAGAGACACAAGTTGACAACAACAAAAATACAAGAGCTAGATTTCGTCCACTTCACAATTAAGTACTTTCACAAATATGAATCCAAGAGAGTGTGCAGGCAGCATTGTGAAAGGATTGATTTTAATTGGGGTTATTCATCGACATATACAACATAAGATGCAAAGGTAAATAATTGGTACAATGCAAACACAAAGGCACATCCTAGGATGGAAACTAGTTCACCCTAAGATGAACCAGCTTAGTACATGCATGTGTAAGAGGAAAAAAAAATAACCCCTGAAGTAAAGAGTGCTCCTAGGAAGAGGATCAGGTATGATTCGATAGGAGAAAGCAATAAGAAATGGAAATTTGATCCTTTACAGACATGAGATATTGGAGAAAAATAATAGAGGAGAGAGGTAAAAGATGAATAGAAGATGAACAAATATGAGTTACTGGAGAAGCAAGAAGAAGAATAAGAGGAGAGGAGAAGAATATAATAGGAACAAGAGAGGCAGTCCCAGGAGGAAGAAGCAACACATAGACTAGAATAAGAACAATTTACTCAACAAATAGAAGAGGAAGACTTGGAGGAAGAAGATGCCAACAACCCATGGAAGATGAACCAGGTTCTCCAGAGGAACCTCCCCTCACAGGTGGTCATATTCCATCCAGAGAAATGGGAATCACACCTTCACCCGTAGATAGATTCATGGATGTGTGCAGTGTAACATTTGATCAAATTAAGAAGAGGATCATGTAGCAAAGGCATATATACTTCCTTAATGATCCTCAAAATAGAATATCAGTTTCTACAGAGAAGGTGATAACTTCCGACACCATAACAAATCTTAGTGCAACCATGGTGGCAAATGTTGCTTTTTCTACAATGGCACAAGATAATTTTGAATACTTGCTGAATGAGAATGCTATATTGAGGAGAGAACTTGTTGCAGTGAAGCAACATGCATAACATCTTGTAGTGGATAATTAATGGTTATCATCATAGAGCTTCAATACCGCAAAATGACAGTCAATCATGCAGGAGGAACTGGGATCAATGGTGGACACCATGGTGCGATTATGTGATGAGATGATACTTCTACAAAAACTGGTGGTTCCTCTCGTTGGCATTCAGAAGAAAGCACTGGCAGTGGTAAAAGTCCTGAAAGTAGCGAACAAAATAGTCGACGATCTTCAGAAGTGAGATGCCAAGTCTCAAAATTCTCCATAACATTTGGAAAAGAAAGACAGTAATACCACCGAGATAGATAGAGTTCAACTAAGACTCCACCATCAAAACTACATGAATTTTGGAGAACTGTCAATTAGTATTATTTCTACTTATAATATGCTGCAAAATGGTTTTGAGTCTCTAACAAAAAATCATGGGATTCCTTCATTAGGGACACTTGAAGCAATCAGGGGTAGATACATAATCTTCCAGTAGATCAGGAAATACTTTGAGCAAATCAAGCAAGAAAAAAAAACAAGAAGGTTTGAAGGTGACCAAAGACATTATTCTACAAGACGCCATTGCAGCAGTCAAAGCTCATTTGAAACTTTCATGGCTATGGAATACTGTTTAGTCAAACTCCAAGAACATATTGACAGAGGCGGAGAAGGTGAAGATGCGTTACATAGGGGACTTGCTAGTTCAAGTCAAAGCCATCTCAACGGAGTTAAGGAATGACACATTTACATTAAAAATGAGTTCCATGAGGAAGCCACTGATTTATCAATTTTATGAGGTTGAGTCCCATTATCAGTTTCGTATTATCTAGCCACCATCTCATGCGTAATTTTTCATATGTATTAAATGGTAGTTAATGAAATCCAAGGGACGTATGTGGAATATGAATAGTCACATATGGAATGCAATAAGTCATGAACAAAATATGAACATTCACAGGAGTTGAAGAGTCATGAGGAAGCTCGAAGGTCATTTTTATTTGTTATAAATAGTCCCCCAACTCAAGCAAGGGCTTGGATTATAGGAGTCTTGCCTTGGATTCTCTTGTAGTATATAGGAGATAGATCATTCTTTGGAGAAGCAAGTTGTGGCTTCATGTTCCACTACTGTATATAGTGTTTCATCTTTGTAACAATATGATTTGGATCTTTCATTCTTAATCAGAAGATTTATGAGTGGACACTTCTTCATACATGTATCATAGATATACTAGGACTATTCTTGTTATATTTATTGTATATTTTTCTTTAATTACATATTAAGTTAATTAACTAATTCGTTGCTTAGCTATGGTTGTTATTAAATGAGTGTTATGATGCTTTAATGATTGTTGTTTATTATGTGGAATAACCTGCAGGTAATCAACAAGCCTTTCTTTTCCTTCCCAGGCCCCCCTTTAGAATAGTACTATTATTTTTCTAACAAGAGGCTTGTTTTCTTTCCAGCCATGGAAGTCTCCCTTGTACACCTTACTTTTGGTGTCTCACAAAGCTTACATACTTGCTGCCCCAAAGGGGTATTGTGTTAATTTGTGTGTAATCGTAACCAAGACACATATTTGAAACCTTTCCAAATGGTGGCTAGACCGTATGATCAAATGGGACTCCTACACAAAACGGTGGGTGGTCTAATTGGGACTTCACATCAGGGAGATCCCCTTATAATGTTGGCGACATCCAACACTGTCAATATGTGGAAAGTTTAATTAGGGCCTCGAGACCAAGAAAAGGAAGAGGGTAAAATAAGCTCCAACAAAAAATATGGACATCTTGCTAGAGGAAGCATAAAAAATAATATAAATATTTCAAGACAATGCTGCCAAATGTTTTGTTAGCAGCTTTTTTGCTTTGTTTTAAAAAAAACGCTGCCGTTAATCTACCAACACCATAATTTTCCCTATTTTCAGAAAGCGTTGCCATATTATTTATCAGCGCTTTTACAATTTTCATCTCCATAATGTATGCCCAGTTGTTCTGTTAGCACCTAAATAGTATGCACATTTTGAGGCTACGATAAAGAGATTGGTTAGGATAAAGCTCTCTGGAGATCATTTTTACACAGTAAATATCATTTTTGGTTAAATCAAGTCAGGGACCCGAGAACGAGTTGTTATGATGAGAATTTCAAAAGAAAAATAGGGAATTTACACAGCTTCAACATAATTTCCAGCTACAACTCTTCCCTTTTTCTACAATAGTTCGCCATGGATCATCATTCGATGTGAACCCATCAGTTGTTTTCTTATGAATATATTTTTAGATTTAGTTTAAAAATCTGTTTTAGTTACTGTATTCAAGTGAAATTTCTGAACATTTGGAACTAAATTTATGAAAACAAAAAGGGATTTTTGGGTGGAACATACCCATTAACAAAAACCTCTCTCGATTTTTACATAGGTGTCATGGTTTGGAAAATTCTAAGGAATATTTGCAACCCATTTTTCCAAATTTAAATATTACATAAGTTATTGTTTTAGTCATCAATTTTAGGTGTGGTTTTTGAGAATTTGAAAAAGAATTTTCCAAATATGAAGGAGGCTTTTGTCGAGAATGGACTTAGTTACACAAACCTATTTCAATTTTTACACATCTATCATGGTTTAGGAGATGAAAAGGCATATTTGGACCCTATTTTTCAGAAATTCGCCAGAAAAAGCTCATATATAGTTGTTGATGAGCCACCTCATCAATTCGATTTGGGGATCATATCTTACCAATTACTTTATTGTTTCAAACAACAAACGAAATATGGTTGAGGAGGTTTTCAGATCCATTTCTTTTGGATATTGATTTCATTTTGATGTTTTGTTAAATTTTGTAATTAAACATTCTAGATATTATGAATCTCAAAACTGATGTATTTTTTGTATAAATTAGATGGCGAAGTAGAGAGAAGGGTTGGAATTTGATAGAAGAAAAACTTTGTTGTAACTATGTTCATTGTAAATTAATGAAAGATCTCTTGGACTAGAATTACAAGGGTTTTTGTTTCAGATATTATTTTTTTAAGAAATTTTGGTCTGTATCTTAGTGTTGTATTTCCTTCTTTCTTGATCATTATATGTGTATGTTCTTATCTGAATTGAAAAGCATATGTAAAATTCACGTGATAGTGATGTATATCTCATATAAATATATTTACCTTTCAATTGTTGAGTTACATAATTCCTCATATTTTTGTTTTGTTTTAAATTTTGAATGTACTACTCTTCATTTTTCCATGTTATGAATGAAATGACATCTAACAATTGCTGATTATGGGCCTTTGAAGGCAATTCATTTTTTTCACCAAGATATAAAGATATTGAGCCATTTTCTAATAAGACTCCATGCCTAATGGTCCTTTCCTTAATACCCAACCAAATCTATCATTTTTACAATTTTAAATATGGCCACTGAGCATATTAAAGACCCGTTGCTATTATGACCCATAATAGAAGAGTTGATGAGAGATCCCTCTCTAGATTGAAGGGATAAATTTCAATCCCAAAGTGGTTAGAGGTTACCTTAGGGATTTTCACCATCATTTCCTGGTGAAATTCTGAGTGATAACAAGATCCTCCTCTGAATTTTTAGGAAGTAAGACATGGAAAGCAATTTATTCAATGGAAGAAACTTTAGAAAGTGATAAAGATAATGTATATCACTTGCAGATGGATGACCCCTTGAAGTCAATTAAAAACATGGTTAGGATCCACATTTGGAAAAAGGGAAAAAACATCTTTCCAAGTAAAACAAGAATTTCGTCAAAGTCAAATCGACGAGAAGTAATAAATGGAATGTAAATGTGTTTGGATTTTGAGAGTATTTTGGAAAATACTTAGTTGGAAAGGACATATTTTTTTTGTAGTAGGGAGTACCCGCTTGAGGGTTTGGATTGAGATGATGTGCTCAATCTCAAACCCGCAAGGGATATTGACAACTCTAAATAAATGTAATGGTTCTGCACTGGATCCCATGGTTCCTAATATATATATATATATATATATATATATATATATATATATACTAGAATATCAAATGTCTCACTTAATATAATTTGTATTTTCTAAAGTTATATATGGTATATTAATTCATGATGAGAAAGAGATCAAGAATGGAAGATGAAACACCGTGATGGTTACACTTTCATATGTGATAATATGTTGAGATGTCTATTCACATTAGTGTGCTTTTGTTATTTTTTTATGTGGGTTTGTCATAAAAGTGTGGGTATTGAGGTTGAATGACAATGTTTTAAAGTAATCAAAATTCAAGACTACACATTTGAGTCATGTCATTTATTGGAAATGCGTTATATTATTTGCATGGGTAGTTTCATCAATTGTATATTGTACCAAGGGTTGCATGGGGGGTTGTCTAGGGCCCCCTTCTGAATGATCAGGGGGTGAAGCTCCGAAAAAAGTAAAAATTAGGTTATTTTTTGTCCATTTTTTACCTAATTTTTTTTTTTTTTCAATCCATTATAATCTAATTATGGTTAAGGAATTAAGATTGCAATCTAATCAAGGTCATTGGATTAGGGTTTTGGATGCTATACAAATTTGTTTGTTTTCCTTAATGTTTTCAAGGATAAATCACAATTTTTGTCTGCGCATGATGTATGTGTGTGTTTTGTTATTTTCTCTATGTGTTTGTGTTCATTTTACTAGTTTAAAACTTACAACCACTAAAACAATATGGCTAGAATATTAACATACCCATGATATAATGCACCAATTTCCCACTCTAATTTAGTATAAATGTGCCCACTACAATGTGCATCTATGTTGATGATTCTATGTACATTTTGATACACAAATTTTTGGAATAAATTCTGATACCAAGAACCAAGAATAGAAAATAGAAAATAGAATACAATCAAAGATTAAACGGAAGATAAAATAATTCTCCAAGATAGCAGGTGGTATCTAGAGACATCATTATATCATTAAATCACAACACATTATGGTCATAACATCACAATGCATAATGAAGAATATATTAATACAAATGTGTGATTCTCCTTGTTACATATACGACTCATATGGTCCTTTATTTATAAGTACCAAATCTAACTAGTCTTCATGAATTACAAAGGATTTGGTCAAATGAAGAGGCTTGGTTGTTACAATTGTTTTCACTAAATCCACACTATCTTGTCAATTATATTTGTGTTTATTTTTTGATAACTGAAGTCGATCCAACAATCTAATTGATTCCTTTGGCCATTTAATTGACAATCCCGCTAGTCGACCTCTGTCTTCTAGTCAGTTACTTGACCAACTCAATGAATACTCAATCAAGTACCTTGGAAGGTGATCATTCAATTCATTATCTATAATTATTTAAACCTTTGACTAATTTCCTCTATAAGCTCTTGAAATGTGATTAAATAGAATAACCTTAGGTTCCAACACCGCCCCACCAATACAATGCTCTAGAGGTTCAGGAGGTGAAATTACGTCTGTAGGAAACTCCCTCCAATTAATTGAAACTTCTTAAAGCATGATCTAACCATGTAGCTTGAAAAACTTGGCTCCAAATAATGACTTCGTAAAGATGTCAAGAATTTGATCATTAGTGCTACAATAGACAAGAGTGATGAATTAAAACTACCTTTGTCCCTACAATGATAACTCCACAATACTCTATTTTGGTAGTCGATATAGACAATACATGTTGTTTCTTTCACAACGAAATTAGTGATCCAGCATTGAAGAAAAACATATAGAAAGAAGTGGATTTTTTGTAATAATTTATGCCTGCCCAGTGAAAGTTAGTGAAACCAAAAAATGAATCTAAGCTTCAACAATATTTGATACCAAAGCGAGAGGTAGCCTTGAGGTAGAAAAAAAATATTTTTGCAACTTTTTAGTGAATTTATCGTAGATATTCTATAAACTAAGGAACCACACTAACAATAAAAAAAAAACAGGCCAAATATGATTCAAATATATAAGGCTACCATCTAGTTGTTGATAAAGGGTAACATCAATTTTTAGAGAGGGACACTCTTTAGTTAGCCTAACATAATTGAAAAGGTGCGGCACAGGGATTAAATTTGATCACGTTGAATCTTTTCAACTATTCCAATACATATTTAGATTGAGATATGAAGAGAACATCAGAGAAATGAAATATTTGAAGGCCAAGAAATAAATGCAAAAGACCAAGGTTATTTGTTTCAAAGGTATCAACAAGGAAAATCTTGAACCTAAGAATTGCATATGTATTAGTACCAGTGAGAAGTATGTCATCTATATACAAAACACAAATCAAAGTATCACCATAAATATTATGATCATATTCACAAATTTTGAACCCAATATTGAGAAAAAATGATTAGTATTCAAATACTAACACTGAGGAGCTCGCTTCAAACTGTATAACGACTTTTGGAGTTGGTGGCCAAGATTAGAATTTGTCACTAAACCAAGGGATTTCTTCATGTATATTTCTTTAAACAGGTGTCCATGAAGGATGGTACTTTTAACATCCATCTAATGAATTTTCCATCCAAAATGTGTAGAATCTAAAAGAATAAGTTGAATATAGGTAATATTTGCAACATAGAAAAATCTTTCAGTGTAGTTGATGCCTTCTTGTTGTGAGAAGTCTTTTTCAACCAAACAAGCCTTCTGATGGTCGACAACACCTTCAAAAGTGAATTTGTTCTTATATACCCATAGTTACTTCAAAACATTTTTTCCTAGCAGTCGAGGAACTAAATTCCATGTGTGATTCTTTAAAAGAGAATTAACTTTAGTCTACATAGCCTATTCCTATGGAGGTTTTCCTTGTGCATCTACAAAGAATTTGGGATCACAAGTTTCTTGAACATGAGCCATCAAGGAAAGAATAACATGTGCTTGTGACTCCAAGTTATTTGATCGACATAATCATCATTGACATCTAATCCAATGGCTTTAATAGTCTTAGCAGCCCACCAAGTGTCAGGGAATGAACTTGAGGTAAGAGAGTATAACTTAAGTTGAATATGTACAACTAGTAGTCGAATATGGAACAATAGTTGATATATGAAAGGAAGGTACAATCAAACATCAGTCATTAGCTATGTCAAATGGATCATCATGAATAATTAGAAGAAGAGTTCAACGACTTAATCCCAAAAGCATTCTCATTAAAGATGACATTTCTCCTCATAATGGTTTATTGTTTGAAAAAATCAAATATTCGGCATGCTTTTGACTGATCAAAATAATTCATCATGATGCAAGCATGACTCTTTGCATCCAATTTATTTCTATAATCATCAAGAATATGTGCCCAAATGATGCGTCCAAAAACTCCGAGTTGAATAACAAAGGGTTTTCAACCATGTTAGTGTCTGATTAGAATAATAAAACTGAAAAATATAGTTATAAAAACATTAAAAATATAGTTGGCATGATAAACTAATTTAGCCCAAAAATTAGTTGGAAACTCCTTTGCTTACAAAAGATAATGAGCTAGTTCAACTAGGGTGCAATTCTTCCACTTTACCGTGCCATTCTGTAGGGGAGTACAAGGAATTGACTACTGGCAGGAGATTCTCACATGAGTAATGTAATATTCAATGGGTTAGTTCATTTATTCTCCACCATTATCTGATCTCAAGCATTTAATTGAGTTATATTATTTCTTTTCGACCAAGGCATGAAATACTTGAATATTTCAAATATACGACTCTTATTTCTTAAGAAATATATCCAAGTAAACCTTGAAAAATCGTCAATAAAAGTCAAAATATATATGGAACCAACTAATGAAGGCATATGTATGCCTTAAAGGTCATTGTGAAAAATATATAGTGGGTTTTTCACATGCCACGCTTTCACAGAGTCGAAGGGTGCCTAATGATCTACTCCCAACACACTTTTCATAGGATCTTTCATGTGGACATATATTTGGTAGGAAAACAACAATATTATAAGTTTCCATAGTATATATGGTCATAAATTTCAAATGTTTGATTCTTTCATGTCTGAATTGATTTCATTCAATTATTTGTGTCAAAAGAGCAGTTGGTTTAGGAGTGGGTCAAGATAGATTGTGGAACATGTACAATCCATCGATTGAGTTAAGAATACCTTTGGTGACAACAAATTGATATTTCTTGAAATATTTAACAATGAATTGATTTAGCCAAAACTTAAAAATCTTTCTGGTATTTTTCAATTGTTAAAATGGCAACAACATGTTTGTGCTCAAACTAGGCACATGATAAACATTTAGGATTATACCATGTTGGCAAGGAAAATTGTCGTGACCAACAATGTCAAGATAAAATTTGTATGGCATGTATATATTTTGCTTAGATGCTTTATCTAGGGATTATAATAGAGAATCATCTTTTGACATATGGAAGGTACTACCAAAATCGAGGACCCACCCATTATGTGCAGTATGAGCATGCAAAGCTTGCATTCTGGATGAGAAAGTAAAGTTGTATGCAAATCGATTAGTTGATCGTTCAATTTCAAGTGATTAAATTTTTTGCTCCAAGACATATCTTTTATTGAAAACAAGTTTTCTCCACATGTCCAACCTTCCCATGGTATGCACATGTCTCCTTCTTATGATTCTTCTTGGTTGATTAAGTCCCATCACATTTTTGAGGTTTCTAGAGTAGACACTTTTGTCAATTTCAACTTTCTAACAAAGTGGGATTTCCCTTACCTTTCAGCATATGAGATTGAAATTTATTACCAAGCTTCCCTTTATCATGTAACCTCTATTGGTCTTTGTTCAAAAAATCATAATAGGAATCAAAATCATAATCCTTAGTGTCTTCCTTGTCATGTGGTCTCCAATTGGTGTAGAATAAGGAATATAACACATCATAAGATATTTGAATATTCATTAGGACGAGTTATATGAGTTGTCCATATTTCTTAGGATAGTTATTTCCACACTCACCCAATTTCAAATGTAGCTCTATGATGCGAGCCAAATATTCCTCAATTATTTTAAAGGAATGGGGATCAAGACATATCAACTTATTTTCTAATTGCATGACTTGAATTTTGTCGACTTTTCCAAACAACACCCTTAACTTCTTCAAAAATTCACGAGGGCAATCAATCCTACTCTTATGAATATTAATTTCTCAAGAAATATAGGTCATGATGACACTAATGGCCTCATATTTATTTACATTGATGATAAACTTTATTTGATCATATTTTGGATCTGAAACAACAATATTCATATACTACCTATTGAAGTACAAACTTGTCTTCTTTTTGACAAACCTTTTTCTTTCCTTTTCAACCTTTTTATTATAGTTTGCTACATTTCCAGTTGAAAGGTCACCTTATTTATTCTCAAACTTCATAAAAGGTATCAATCATTCATGGTTTATAATTTATTAATTATTTATGAAATTTAATTGAAACATTCCTATAGCTACCGAATTGCACTCATTCTATGGTTAACTGAATATTCTGCAACTACATTCATGGTTAGACAGGTTATGGTACATTGGAGAAGGAATAAAGGAAATAGGTAGATGGAAAATGATTGACACATGGACATCCACCTATCATAACGATTTGGAAAGTCATATGGTTCAAGAGATCAGAGGGTCAAACAAGAAGTGAAATCTTGTTTGAACACTCCAACGATGTGCTTGATTCGAAGGCGGTTCATAGTGATATCAAGAAAGCATGTAATTGGACGAGAAGAATTTGGAGCTAACATGTAAAATCAAAATCTTCTCATGATTTTCTCTTTCAGTAGAAAATCATGAGAAGAAAGACTCCAAATTTAATTTTATTTCTTAGTTATCAAAATAGAAACTTTCCTTTCAACTTATGGCTCTTAAAATAGTTTCTTAATGAAGGATTATAAAATCTCTTGAGGCAAAGCAATAAACACACTTACTCTTGTTAATTTTTCAATCATTTTGTTGTTAAAGACTTCAACATTTAATACAAATACTATGTTATTTGGTGACCAATACGTGGCTAAGTAATTTTACATTCAATTACATGCTTGCACTCAACATGAGGGCCCCTTGGAGAGCTTTAAGATTATATATTTTTTTCTTTTTCTTTTCTGGTTAAGTTAATTTTTATTCATTAAATGAATAACTCTTTCTTTATTGCAATTCATTGATGCTTTTGATAAGTATCTTGTCCATTGATTTCTAGCTTTATTTTCAATATTTTGAATAGGTCATGAACTCATTATTGGGTAATTTAATTGATCTTCAGTTACTTTATTAATTGTTAACCAAGGTTCTTGTACTTATGTAGTGTATGTGCACCATATATGCTAGGAATTCTATCTTCGAATGAAATTATTCTAAGTATGGACAAATGTTGAATGAGATTAGAGAGTAGTTATGCACAATTTCTTTCTATTTTAAGTTACATCAAAATTGAAATACTAACTAAATTGAAATCGATTGCTTGAAACTTATTTTAATTACAGAATTGAAAATATACTTCTAATTGCATAATTTAGAATCTATTTCTAGTTGCATAAAGGAAAGGCTAATGTTAGATTGCAGAAAGAGACTTTAATACTAATTGCATGATTGAAAATTTAACACTACTTTGTAGAAATTTAACACTAATTGCATAAAATGAATCCTAACTTCTATTTGTAGAAGAGAAAATTAACTATGATTGTGGAAAGAAATGCTAAATTATAAATACTTGTAGAAAGAAAATCAAACAAGAACTTGTAATTTGAAATGATTATTGATGTGCACAAATAACTCTAAAAAATACATTCCTTGTTCATCCACAAAATTAACTGAGTAAATAAGATTAAATTACTGGAAGGAAATGCATATGCGAAATAAATCTTTTTGGTGTTTTTCCTTTATGAGCACTCTAGAATCAAAACAACAGATGATTAAAACATACCTGTAATGCAACTAATTGAAAGAGAAATTCATGAAAATTCTATGCTATGAAAAAATTGCAATGAAGACAAAACTAAATATCCTTACTACTCTCTAGGGGGCCCTCCCGTGAGTGTAAGTTTTTCACCGTTCAATCAACAACTCAACCGCACATTGGAAAGGAAAAAAAAGTATTATATTAATTTGAAACAGAGTTTCAAAGTACTCAAAATAAAACCAAAACTTCTTAACTTAAATGAATTATCCTTTTGGTTTCGCCTTATGGATTTTATACGATTTTTCATCAAAATAAATTAATAATTTTATGCCTAGATACAATGAAACTTTTTTGCCATCTAAGCAGTAAATTTGAATTGAAACTTTATCTTCTCATGATTTTTTACTAGGAGAGAAAATCATGAGAGATTATTCTCAAATCATATCTCCATGATCGAACAAGTCTCTTGCACGCTTGCCTGATCTCGTTGTGATCTCCTACCAAACTTTGCTTAACCGCTACACCATCTAACCAGAGTTTGAATATTCGATCTTTCATTCTCTGTAACATACTAAGTCATGTTGATAGGTGGAAATTCATGTGGTGAACTTCTGTCATCTTCAGGTACCTTTCATTCCTTCATTGGTGCATTGCAACATGTCTAATCATGGATATGGCTGTAGGATTCAATATTAGCTGGAGAATGATCAAGATTCTGTAATTGTAGTGATGTTTTCATTATAATTCATAAAGAAACATAAATTATAAAACATGGATGATTAATACCTTTTATAACATGATATGACCTTGAGTATGTTGAGACTTCTATAGAAATGGCCACAAAAGATAAAGGAGAGGGAAAAAAAGGTAGTAAAAAAGGAAACAATTTCAGACTTCAACATTGCCCCACACCAAAGGTCTTCCATGTCCTCATGCATCAAAAATTCAAAATTGTTTTTTCCTTATTTTTCAATGTGTGATTTCAGAAGCCCGTGCAAGAACATCCAAAATAATACTTTTCTTTCTCTTTTTAATGCTAAAAGAGGCCCTTGGTATTTTCATAAAAGTTTTACTCTGCAATCCCCTGATTCCGTTCTTAAGGAATCTATTGTTTTGCTTGAGATTCTTGTTTTTATTGTACCAATGGAAAATATGCAAAAGCATATTATCATTATGAGTTCTTAATATTTCATTTTGTATCTTTGGTTCTTCTCATTCCCGTGTAAGATGTTTATTAAGAAATTCTAACTCATATATGTCTTGTTTCGGAGCGTCTTCAACTTTGTGTTCTTTTTCAGGGGTATTTTATGTCTAAGGGGTTTCAACAAATACATTTTCTTGATTCTGAGAGATATTTACCTTCTGTTGTGCTCTATGTTAAAGAGAATCCACATAATTATATATTTCCTGCTGAACTGGATCAATGATTGTTGTTTTTCTTGACAAGCTCATTATTTGAGGCGGTGTCCTATATCCTTCTTCTTCAAGATAAATCATTTCCGGAGACTATGTATTTGATAGTTTTGAAATTATTCTGCTTCTTCTAAATTTTATTCTTGATTCTTTAATGTTTTTATTTCTTTTCCTTTTTTCTAGTTTCTTGTTTCATTTTCTCTGATTTTTCACTTTCTTCAGGTAGCTTAGAATTTAGGCTGGCTTTCTTTCTTCTAATACTTTGTTTTTGATTTTTTTGTTTACATTTTTCGAAGTACCGAGAGAGAAGGGTCTAATCTTCAAATAAGTCTTCTAGTGCCTCTGTTTATTTTTGTTTGAAATTTCTTTCTCAATTTCCTCTTTTGGGTTGGGTTTGATACCGACCTTCGTTGACTTCTTTTAACCCTCCTACTTGTTTCTTCTTCCTGGATTTCTACAAAGTGGTTCCGAACTAGAAAATCTTGCAAATTGTCTCCCTTAGCCTCTAAATGTTCCTTTATGAAAATTTTGATAAGTCCATGATGGTAGAGGTCATTATCAATGGATTTAGACTCTCTTTGTATACAAGATGCCATCTTTCTGAGACTATAGAGCAAGAAGTAGGGAAAATTGATTTCATTTCCATTAGTAAAATGCATCAAGAGTCGAGCGTGATAAAAAAACATGGTTTCGAACCTTCCTTCACAAGTAAATTTTTTTTGAATAACAAACTATAATT
The DNA here is from genome assembly GCA_034641835.2 of Pinus albicaulis. Classification (NCBI taxonomy): domain Eukaryota; kingdom Viridiplantae; phylum Streptophyta; class Pinopsida; order Pinales; family Pinaceae; genus Pinus; species Pinus albicaulis. The sequence goes on from CM076583.1 coordinate 306,916,694, forward strand.
TTCTCCATTTTTCCTTTCAACGTTGTAATTGGAATTCCCTTTTTTAATATGGATATATCCATACCTGGTTCTCTAAGGAAGTTTACCCAATTATTCTCCTTGATTTTCTTGTTCTTAAACCAAATTTCTCTGTTTATGGGAAATTCCATAGCTTCTTCCATGATAGACTCTGTCAAGATAAGCTTGATGTCGCCAATTTATGTCTCAACCCCTAAAAAATCCCAAGCGAAAGATTTAGTGACCTCTGTCTCATGCCTGTTGAATTTTTCAAAGAACCTAAGCAAACCTACTTGTTGCAATTGTTCTTTGACTCTTGGGTATGCTTGAAAAAACTTGATTCCATTTCGTTCAGACCAGACGATGATACCCATGGCGGAGAGAAGTTTCAACCTTAAACTATTTCCTTTTGACATAGGTGATGAAGGGAGTGAGAAAAAATTGAATGGAAAGGGTTACATAATGGAATGAAATGGACTGGTATGGAGTGAAATGATAAAGAAGTAGGGTGCTTGCAAAGTATTTGTTTCATGATAGGACTAAGAATTTTCATATAATTACCCAGAATTTTAAATCCGATTTCATAGGATCAGTGGGATGTATACGATTTCAAGAGGATTTGATGTGAACGATTGCGTAATTATGATGGAATGGTGTATAACGGTTATGATAATGAGAATGATTTTTGGGCACTCTTATAAGGTCCAAGCCAGTGAGTTAGAAAATTTCCTTGAAAATATTAAAATTTGGAATAAAAAATAAGAGCCCAGTTACCTGGCTTGAAATTTTGGTTTTGATAAATCTGTCATGCCATCTTGTTCTTTGTTGCTCAACCATGGTGGTTCTTTGGATAACATCTTGTTGGATTCCATCTAGCTCATTCAATTGTGCTATTATTTTCTTTTGAGCTTATGATAGATCAAGGCCCAGTTTAGTAGCTGTTATGAAGGTCTCCACTTGGAACTCAATTGGAAGAAAAACTTGCTTCCCATAGACAAAATCATAAGGAGTATGTTCAATTGTGTTTCTCTATGTGGTTTGATATGCCCATAGTGCTTATGAAAGTTTTTCTGCCCAATATTTCCGATGCAAATGCACAACCTTGGTTAGAATTGCTTCAAGTACTTTTTTGGTGGATTCCACTTGTCCATTGGCTTGTGGATGATATGGAGTAGAATTCCGATGCTTGATTTTATATTGCTCCATGATATTTTTCACCAACTTGGATGCAAATTTAGTACCTTGATTTGTTACAATTTCTCTTCGAACACCAAAACGAAATATATCCTCAAAAAGGAATGTAACTACAACATTTTCAGTTGCAAATAAAAGAGGTTTAGCTTATACCAACAAAATCTAGAGCCCATTTTTCAAAATTCTCTACGAGTACCTATGGTTGTATAGGCATTTCATTTGATGGAACATGTTTTCCCATTGTTTGACAACTATCACATATTTTGACATCTTTAAAAATAGATGGACAATAATATCTAAAGAGAAGGATCTTGTAAGAAGTTCTTTTGTCAGAAAGGTGTCCTCCACATGGCTCATCATGACAAGATTTCAAAATTTTTGGTACTTCATCTTCTCGAACACATCTTCGGATAATCAAATTAGGTCCAATTTTGTACAATTCTCCATCTATCCAAGAATGACGTGCAGTGGTTTTGATAAATTTTTTCTTTTCCTTGGATGATAGTTGTGGTGTTGATTTTCCTATAGCTAAATAATTGAAAATATCTACAAACCAAGTTGTTTTAGTAAATACTGCAAAAATATACTTATCAGGAAAATTATCTTTTACAGGAACATCATCATTATTATTTTTCATTATAGAAAGAAAATCAACAACTGTATTTTCTTTTCCTGGTCTATCGAGAATAGTAATGTTGAATTCTCGTGATAATAACAACCATCTTGTACTTCTACCATTATTAATTAGTTTGTTCATTAGATATCTAATAAAAAAATGATATGTATGAATAAAATTTTCATAACCAATGATGTAATGACGAAACTTATTAATTGCATGCACATCAAATAATAACTCTTTTTCTGTTAAAATGTAATTTAACTCTGTTGGAGTCAAATTTTTGCTTGTATAATAAATATCATAAGGAGTTAAATCTTTTTGTCCTAATCAACTCCTAAAGTTGTGTCTGAAGCATCAATAGAAATATGGAAAGGGAGAGACCAGTTGGGTCCACTTAGAATTTGTGCTTCAAATGTTTCATAAGCAGATGAATGTTTTTGTAGCATCTTTATCAATTTATTCCTTTGAAACTCCTCCAAGTTATTATTAATATTCAATGTTTTTCCTCGAAAAAATTCTACTTGAGAATCGCCAAACTTTTCCATAGAATGTAAAGCCATTTGGTGAGATGATAAATATTCAATATTGCATTGTTCTTGAGAACTTTTATCTTTCTCACAGTATGAAGAAGGATCATTATTATTCTTTAAATTTATCAATTGATCTTCCTCGTCTAGTTGTGAAAGAGTAGATATTGATTAGATATTATCAAAGTCTTCATCATCATCATCTATTCAAATTTAAATTTCTCTTTCAGTTATTGTTTTTGCAGGAGGATACAATGTGAATTTCTTAGTGGAATTCCCATCAGAAATACACATATCAACATATCTACAACTTATGAATGCATCAGCTGTAGCTAGCCAAGGTCTACCAAGGATCAATGGATGGCCTCCTAAATTACTCTTGGGAGTTAAAATAATAAAATCTACAGGATATTCTCAAGAATATAGAGAAACAAACACATCTTCTAATACACCATCTGGTTTGATAATACATCTCTCTGCTAACTGTAATAATGTTGGAGTATATTGAAGATCAGGAAGCTTTAGTTGCTCCATTTTCTGTTTACTCATAATGTTAATGGATGTTCCTAGATTAATGGGGATACCTAGATCTAGATATTTTTGAACAATAGGTTTCCCCATCATAATATTAATAATTTTCCCTACCAATTAGATCTTTTTAACACATTTTTTTCTTCCTGGTTTTCTAATGCATAGCTCCTTAATAGTTTTTACAAATATTGGTATTTCCTTTATAGATTGGAGTAAAGGAATTTTGATGAAAATATTCTTAAGGTCATCTAGCATATAGTAGTCTGGTAAAATGATTTTCCTTTCTATTCCTTTATCTATTTTGAGCCTTTTAGGAAAAGGTGGGTCATGCAAAGAAATATAAGGTTTTTCTACTAGAGGAACCATAGGAGCTTGATTTATTTGCTCATACTTTGATTCTATAGGAACATATTCCTTTAGAGGATTACTTTCTTGATCAAGATTTGAATATTTTTCACGAACCTCATCCTCTTTAGATTTTTGGATGGAAATTGTTGCTGACTTCTTTTGCAAAACCCTACCAGATTTAAGTTGAACATCATTTATACCTAATGGAGTTATCATAAAAGCTTGAAATATTTTCCCTTCAACATTATAAACAACTTGTTGATTATTATTATTTAGATTTAGGAGCGGCTGAGCAGTTAATTGATTGGATTTTTGAGGAAATGGTAATGAAAGTTATTGATTTGGATTTTGGAATTGAGGGTGTTGGTTTGGCTGAGGAGGATAATATTGTGGTTGAAAACAAGGATAATGTTGTTATAATTAATGATATTGAGTATATTTTCCATAAGGATTTTTCAAACCTTGTGCCTATGAAGGATTTTGAGATTGTGGGGGCCAAGGTTGCCAATGGCATGGGTGTAGTCCAATTGTTCTGTGGTTGTGCATATGATTGGGTATTGAAACCTTGAGTCATATTTGGCTGTAGATTTTTCCATGGTCTTTTAACGACAAAACAAAGTGATTCAGCTTGGCTTGTTCCAACCTCATCTTGAAAACAAATTTAAGACCAGATATTGAGGGGAATTCATTTGTATTATGATTTTCAACACATATGACACAAATTTCTATACTATCAAGGGGACATTCTCTCAAGGCATGTTTCTTCCTACATCTAGGAAAAAAAATAGATAATGTAACATTCTTGACTTTTTGTTTGTTTTGTATCTTAAGAGTATCTAGTTGTTCACTAAGACCCCCAAGGGTATCTATTTTGAAATTGTCAATCAAATTGCCTATTTCACCTCTACTTACTATTCTAGTTGCAGATTTACTAATTCTGGACATAACAAGATCTCGTGGATTTTTACCAGTTCTAGCCTTACCCCTTGAAATATGTTTACACAAATCACATATTTTTCCAAATGAAAGTTGAGAAAAATCTCCTTTTCCCATTAAATTGAGAAGGTAAAATCCATTCATTTATGATGGATTTTAGAAAAAAATATTTTAATGTTTCATCATCTAAATTGTGCATCTTAGCCCTTTTAATATTGTAATAAAATATTTCAACTAGGTCTTCAAGGCTTTCATCCTCTTTTTGAATCATCTTAAAGAATTCATCCTTAAGGTTATGAGGATTTCAATAATCCTTATATTTTTATAAGAACACATTTTTCATTTTTTCCCATGTTCTAATAGTATGTGTTGCTAATCCCATGAACCATTTAAGTGCTCCATCCTTAAGAGTTGCAGGGAATAATTTCAATTTCCAAGGATTAAGTAAGTAGTCATAACAATTACATAGAACTTGAAACTCAAAAAGAAATGTTTCAAGGTCCTCATGTCTTAAACCATGGAAATTAGGGAGGATGGAGGGTGAGATATTTTTCATTGTGGTTGTGGTGTCTTCACCAAGGATTGGAAATCCATAAGGATCAGGCTCTCCTCTACCACCTCTACCACCTTGTCCTCCACCTCCTCTATTTTCTCCTATGCCTCTTCCACCTCCAATCATAAGTTAACCAGTTACATTATGTACTTCTCCTTCTAATTACCCTACCATTGTAGATTCTTCAGAGCTAATATAAGGTTCTATGATAGGATTATCTAGCTCTTCTTCTGGTTCCTCTACTAATGGTATATTAAAATAAGTTTCTTCTTCTTCTCCACTAGGGACTTCTAGTTCTTGTCCTATAAGTTGTTCTCTTGTAGAAGAGAGAAATATTAATCCTTCTGTTGGGGATGTAGGTTCTTAAATTACATCTTCAATATAAGAAGTTGGTGAATCTCTTGGTTGGATATCAAATCTATGCACCTCAGGGAGTCTATTGTTGGAAATATTGGGGGGGGGGGGGGGGTTGAACTAATATTTCTTATCAATTAGCACTTTTAAATCTTTTCAGAGAATTAGTTAATCTTCAATTATTCTTGAAATTTATCCAGTAACAACAGTAAACAATAGAACACAATAGGCACGTGAATTTTATGTGGAAAACCCGCTTCTGGGTCAAAAACCACCGAACACTTTTCTAATAAATTCTTTAATCTTTAGCCCCAACTAAAATGGAAGGTAAAAATTCCTATAATTATAGAAAATAATTCTTCTCCATCTCCCATTGGAAGGACGCCCCAACCCCCTCGTTTCTTCAATAGCTAACTGAATGGATGCCCCAACATTCTAGGCCAACCTACCACCCTGAAGTGTTCACAGGACCCAACCTGTAGGTGACTTCATGCGCCAACCTAGCACCTCCTTGCTACCCTATAATGAAAAAAAGAAGACAAGAGTGTGGAATCCCATACCAGGGACAATGATCCACGATACAATATGATTCACAATGATTTTATTGAACTAGACCAATCACCCAATCACACTATGACCTCCAACCCAACAATAACATTATCCAACAATGACACTTATACCTCCCAACAATGCCTCTCCAACTCTAGGAAGATTGACTCTTTTACAATAATGATTCTTTTAAAATTTTACAATGATGATTTTTATAATATTGAATTTTGACACGACCTGATACTTGACTTGACGTTGCTTCTTTGAACACTAGAAACTGCTAAGGTATTGTTGTGATTGCTTCAAGTAATGGTAATTTTGCATTGCATTGTCCTTCTAGTATGTGTCCGAGTTGTCCTATTGTATCCTCATTCCTGCACATGCATTAATGAACAATACCCAAACCAATATACAAACAAAATACTTACACTATCCTGCAAACCATATGTCAGAGAAATATTCAAAATTCAAATGTCAATACGTTCAACACTTATGAACAAAACCCAATCAAACATACATACAAAATACTTACACTGTCCTGCAAAAAAATATGTCAGAGATGATATTCAAATTAAAATTCAAACACTAATCATACATACCTTGTTGTAGCAAACTTACCCTTGATTGTTGATGTGTTGTCCTTACTGCAGTGATCCTGGAATGCATATTGTTTCTTGCCTTCTATAATCTCGATATTGAATCTGATGCATCTATGTAATTTTGGATCTCCAAGGTCTGAAATTTCACCTTGTGGTAGCCCTCTGAGTCCTCTTTCCAACCCCACAAGTCCGATCAATATTGGATTCTTCAAGAAATAGTTATGCCCAATCTCCTACGATGACTTGTTTATAGATTGGTTCAATAGAGAGAACTTGTATGAAGTGCCAAATGTCACTGCTTCAACCTTCAGTCCTAAAAATGATATCCAAAAAACTATAGCCTGTCCTCTTTCTGCAATTTTTATGAAATTTGAATCCAATGCTCAGAGAGAAAGTTATGACGATTTTCCCAAGGTCACCTGTTTGACATGAAATTCGGGAGCCTACAAAAACCCTAAATTCCTCAGATGATATATCCAAAAATATAGCGAACCAATATTTGAAATTAGATTCATAGAACAAACGTTATAGCGATATTGCCACGTTGACCTATTTTAAGTAGCGAAATCCTTGCATCAGGAGGATATGAGGGTCAGAATTTATATAAATTCTTAGGTTGAGAGGATCTTCAACAAGTGAACTTTGGATAATTTTAGGAGTTTAAAAAATTATTAATTATTGACTATTCAATGACTGTAACCAATTATTAGTGTCATGCCACAACCCCATGGGGTTTTAGCCATTCACTGGTGTTACTAACTTCAAAAACGAAAATCTCTCAAACCTTGAAGAATTACGTGGCATGCCATATATCAATGGAAACATCTCAAAAAGTACAAACCATCCAAAATATCCTTGACTCGGAATAGAGTAAATTTTCAAGTAAAAATTTCCATGTAAGATCGGGGTAGCCCTTGGTGTTGCTTGGGTTGACATCAATGACAACCACTGATCAACATCTATGTCTGCCTGCAAATGATGGAATGCTAGTTTTAGTGGATGGTGTGGCACTACGAGGTATAGTGGGAGTGAGTGGTCATGTTGGAATTTAAATTCTACTTCTACTTACAAATCTACCCCTAGAATCCCTTTCTCTATGCCTAAATGATTTTTATCATGCTTTATTTATGCATCTACAAAATCAAAATTGGATGCACCTAAAATTATATGAAAACCAAGAATGTAATCCTATATACACTTCCCCGAAAACGACGCCATAATGTTGGGTAATTTAATTGACCTTAAATTACTTCATTAATTGTCAATCAAGGTTCGTGTACTTATGAAGTGTATGTGCACCAAGGTTTGTGTACTTATACAGTTATGTGCATTGTATATGCTAGGAATTCTATCTCCGACTGAAATTATTATAGGTATGGAGAAATGTTGAATGAGATTAGAGAGTTGTTACACACAAATTCTTTCTATTTAAAGTTACATCAAAACTCAAAAGCTAACTCAATTGCAATCCATTGCTTGAAACTTATTTTAATTGCAGAATTGAAAATCTACTTCTAATTGCATAATTTAAAATCTATCTCTAGTTGCATAGTGGAAAGGATAATGCTAGATTATAGAAAGAGACTTTAATACTAATTGCAGGATTGGAAATTTAACACTGCTTTGTAGAAAGGAACCTTAACACTAATTGCATAAAAGGAATCTTAGCTTCTATTTTCAGAAGACGAAATTAACTATGATTGTGGAAATAAATACTATTATAAATACCTGCAGAAGTAAAATCAAACAAGAGCTTATAACTTCAAATGATTACTGATGTGCACAAATAACTCTAAAAATACATTCCTTGTTCATCCATGAAATTAATTGAGTAAATAAGATTAAATTACTAGAAGGAAATGCATATGAAAAATAAATATTTTTCGTGTATTTCCTTTATGAGCGCTCTGGAATCAGAACAACAGATGATTACAACATAATTGTAATGCAACTAATTGAAATAAAACTTCATGAAAATTCTATGTTATGAACAGATTGCAATGAAAGCAAAACTAAATATCCTTGCTACTCTCAAGGGGGCCCTGCCGTGAGTGTAAGTCTGTCACCGTTCAATCAACAACTCAACCATGCATTGGAAAGTTACATAATCTTATATTAATTTGAAATATAGTTTAAAAGTACTAGAAATAAATCCACAACTTCTTAAATTAACTGAACTATCCTTTTGGTTTTGTCTTATGGATTTTATACAATTTTTCATCAAATTAAATTAAGAGTTTTATGCCGAGAGACAATGAAACTGTTTTGATATCTAAGGAAGAAATTTGAATTGAAAGTTTATCTTCTCATGATTTTCTACTAGGACAAAAAATCATGAGAGATTCTTCTCGAATCATATCTCCACGATCGAGTAAGTCTTCTGCATGCTCTCCCGATCTCGTAGTGATCTCCTATCAAAATTTGCTTAACTGCTACATCGTCATAACCAAAGTTTGAATGTGGGTTTAAATATTAGATCTTTTGATCTCTGTAACCTGATAAGTCATGTTGATAGGTGGACATCCATGTGGTGAACATTTGTCACCTTCAAGTACCTTTCTTTCCTTCATTGGTGCATTGCAACCTATGTAATGATGGACATGGCTGCAAAATTCAATATTAGCCATGAAATGATCAATATTTTGTAATTGTAGATGTATTTTCATTATAATTCATAAAGAAACATAGATTATAAAACATGGAAACAATTTTAGACTTCAACGCTCATAAAAATACAAAAACATTTTCTTTTTGCAGTTCATTTCATTCAACATTTTTCATTCAATACTTTCAATGGTTTTATGATTGATGAGAAGAGAAATTATAAAATATAACAACACACATTAGTAATCCTTTTGAAGTTACAATTTAGCTTGTTATCTTTCTGCAAAAGTTTGATATAGATTTACTCTTATGTCAAGTAGAATATAATTTCAATTCTAAAAAACACGAAGGAGAATTTCAACTCTTCCATTAGAATAAAATTTTCAATTCAGTTCAATTATAATAAGTTTTGATTCTTACTGCAGTAGAGTAAATTTAGATTCATTTCAAATAGAGTAACTTTGAATTCATGTTGCAATAGATTAAATTTCCATTCATTTTGGTAATTGGAATCCTTTTTTTTTTTTGTAACTAAGGCTAAACTATATTGATTCGAAATAAAACATTACATATGATACAAGATGAGTTGGTAAGAAACACTTAAACAATCTCAACCTTTGTTGCTTTCATAGTTGCGTATGTATGGGGTTTCCTCCTTGGAGGAAACCAACCCTGAAATAACATCAAACAAAAAATTACAAAATGTTCCATGGAACCAGTGAAGGTAAAGGTTCTATGATAATAGTTGGAATAACAGGAAACTAGAAAAAATTGAGCAACCTCGCATTTATGGTGCATCTGCATCATCCTCTATGTCTAGAGTTTCTTCCTTGATACAACAGGCATACTCCTGCACTATGGCCTCCTCTTCAGTAGTAGGTCGGCGTGGAGGCCTAGAGGCAGGTGCACAAAAGATGGGAGCGACTGAGTACTCAACATCCGGTACCCACGTCCAAGAGCCCTCTGAGTCCATTATCCAAACATCAGTGTCTTCCCCCTCTACCTCCTGAACCGAAAGAGGCTCGGTTTTGTGGGCCTAGGGTGCTCTTGGTGCACGATGGTGGATTTCCTTGATCCGCTTCCGCCTCTCTGAGTTTCATGAATGGGGGCTTCCTCCTCTTGGTCATGCGCAGGGATTTGGGGGGAATCCCTGGCATGACTACCCGAAGAGGAGCCCTCAAAGGACTCCAAATGGTTATCGGGCCCTCATTGGTAGCGTCCGGGGAACGCATGTTGTTGGCCACCTCTGATTGTTATTTTTCGATGTCTTGAAGCCATGAGATGTTGAAGCGGAAGGTAGGTGGGGAAATGAGAGGTATAGTGAAGAGGTTCAGACCAGAGACAATGAGTGCGTAGGTGGAGTTTATGCAGCTGGGAGATCTTGGTGATGAGAACGCACAGTTTGGATAAAATAGCACAGAAAAAGGAGCTAAGGTGAGGCGCGCATTCAGGAAGGTGCGCGACCGGGAAGGATCTACACAGCGCGGCTCTGGGGAGGGAGCTGTGCAGCAGGCAAGGCGCGCGGGTGGGCTGAAATTGAAACATAAATGCTAGAAGGAGCAGACTTTGAGTAACACTACACATAAGGGCTTCTCCTTTTGTAGGCCTATGACACAAGCGGAGATCTTGAGCTTTATTATGACATGCTCACAGGTGCATTCTGCAACATTTTTCATGTGGGAGCCTGTACTTCGAGTTATGGTAGAGTGTCATATCCATCCGGGAGCTCATTCAAATGATTGCAGCTGAGAGGAACCACATAGGGTGGTTGCTAGCTTTGCGTATCTTTTGGATGCCTTGCCTTCATCACCTCATGTGAATCATTTCAGAAAGGTGAATCCGCTTCAAGTGAAGGCCTACATAGTAGATTTTCATCATCTCGAGCGTGGGAGGGGCCGTGTCCATACGTGTGTTCCATATCATCCTCATCAGGGGAATTGGAATCTTTTATTGATTTTTCCTTGAAGTTTGATTTTCTTTGAAAAGAGTAATCTCAATGGAAAGAACATGTGGTAGGAATATTTAGAGTTAATCTAACCTCATTCGTATCTAGTTCAATTTCATCCTTAAAAATAAAAAATATAACTCCTAGCACATATTGTGCACATGCACTTCATAAGTACACAAACCTTGGTTGAAAATGAATGAAGTAATTTAACCATTAATTAAATTACCAAAATTTTTGGCGCCATCGTCAGGGAAGTGTATATAGGAATTTATTTTTGGTTTGCATATTATTTTAGATACTGTTGTACATATCCCCTTTCCTTATTTAATTCTCGGCCACCACCTTCTCCAAAATCCATTTCTAACGTTTTTGAGAGTAAGAACCCCGGGGCCCCGTTTAATTCTATCATCCCCGCCCGAAAATCTGCTTTATAACGTTTAAAATGTATATTTTATATATCGGGCCGAAGCCCCTTAAGCCTTAGCCCCTCCCACTTTGATTTTCATATGACCCGAGCTACAGGACCATGGGCTGGGAGAAACGGGGGCTTATCACTTATATCCCGGGCGCACAGTGAAACCGGCGGTTTTCCCCCCGCACCGCTCTTGTCGGCTGGCGGTATTTACCGCGGGACCAACGATCCCATACGAGAGAGGCCACGTGTCCTTGGTACGAGCGGGAAACCGCTCTCTCCCCGCACGTTATTCTTCGGTCGATGTCCGTGCAGCGGGATCCACCCGCTCCGTCCGATCTGCCTACCTCCATCCGACGGCAGATGTGTCCCAGAGTTGATCGGTCATCGCTATGTCCCGCCACGTCCCACAGTCTGCCATCGTGTCACTGTTTCATGTCTCCGCCCATCAACGTACCCGCCACGTCGTCTCCTGCTTGTTCCCCGCTCGCCTATGTGTCTTTCCCCCCCGTACTCTCATATTATATCCTCGCGCCGATATATATATATATATATATGCGTGTGTTTTATATGTTTAATTCATAATCTATCACCATTTTTCTTCCACGACCATACTGTGTTACGTTTCGCCCATTCACAAAAACCTCCATTGTCTGCTCCCGCCACCCTGTATGTTCCCATTTTTGACCTGTGGTTGCGTCGTCTCATCCATTCCCACCTCCATCACCCCCCACCTTCACCCTAATCGGGTTTTTCTAACATTTTTAGGGTTTTTGCAGGTTTTCAAATTAAGCATAGGGGGGCATATCAATCTGTCGCCTCCATTTCAAAGGATCAAGAACATACCAGAAGACGATCTCCTGTGGGCGAAATTAAATGGAAAAAGCTGAAGCCGGTGCATGAAATGACTGCTATTAAAGAAAACACAGACAGAGAGTCTCAGAACCCTCCAGAGAAATTCGCCCCGCATTTAAGATTCAGAATCCAAATTCAGACTTCAAAGGCCAAGAGTACAGTACCAGAGTTGCAGGCCAGCTCAGGCCCCTCACGGCATCAGATTTTTCTTCAGCTAAAGGCATCCCGATGTATATATTTTATTATTTTCGTCTTGTACATAAGGAGATTTTTATCTCCCAGCATTAATTTCTGTATACAGGTTGTTAGGTATATTCATTTATAGCTAGTCATTCATGAAGAAGGCGTGATGATTCCCCGCCTTTCTTTTTCAATTAAGAGTAATAAGTGTGGATACCTACCTCTCCCTCCAGAAGTTTCTCTCCTCTCTATAAATATCAGAAGAGAAGACATTGTTAGGGTTCCAGATTTCTGTAAGCAAGCTGTGCAGTGAGAAGACTATAGTATTCATCTTGTGATATTTCTGTATGAAGTTTCAGAGCCCGTTGGGTCTCAGTGAGGAGGGGTTATGACTGTATTTAGGATTCTGGTCTTTGGTATATTGCAGTATGTAATTTCTCTCATGTGTTAATATATCATCCTTTTTCATGCACATTTTCTTCTTGTATCATGTTTTAGAATGCGAGTGGTTCACTAGTTTGCAGTAAGGATTCATCTTAAGTGGTGCCTTTTCTGGAATTAGTCAAGCACTTTAAATAGGCCTAGAAGTGATATGCTGTTCCATGTTCACTCCTTTCATAACTTCTGCTATATTAATCGCTTAAGGATTCGTAAATTGATGCGCCCTTTTGTCCATAATATCTTCATGTTTCCTTCCGCCCGCACTTTGATATCTCGATTTCGTAATATATTACTTGAATCGGCCCTCATTACAATAAAGCGGTCTCTTAGCTGTCTGATACTATCGTGCTGAAGTTTTACCTGATGTCTTTACTTTATTCCTATCCGTGTATCAGCCACTGAAAGAGAATTGGGACCAATTCAATCTATTTCAATTTCCTTGTTTAGAACAAGAGGTAGTAAGTGAGTTCCTTGGACTGACAACCCAAACTTTAAAGGGCTCCTTGCTATACTAAGATGTCCTAGGCACTGGTCTATGGCAACTCTAGGCTGTCTCTAGGAGGGTGACAAAATCATCCACAACATCTTTCTGGCGTCGTTGCCGGGGAGCGAATTCAAGAATATCAGTTTCCCTCGGTTTTTCGACTTTTTATTTCACTCTCTAATCAGGTGAGCACAGAGAGGTGAAGAGTTGCAAATTTCTCACCTTGGCGACTCCACTGGTCTTTATTTGATAAATCTTATTGGTAGTCCTGGCTCCTCGTAGGCCGCATTTGAGGTCAGATACCGCCAAACTGAAAACACCCTACGTGTCTGACCCAGAGAAAATTATTCATACAAAAGTCTGGAAGGAGAGGAAGTCACCACAAGGAAAATCCCGAGTGTTCTCGTAAAGGATTATCCGCCCTCTTCTTCTCAAGAAGTTAGAACTGAAAATCCCGAAGTTTATCTAGAAACCCCACGTAGGGGAAATACTTTATTTGGGGAAGAACCTTATCGTGTTTTCGAGGCTGAGGAAATTAAAGAGGTCACTGAAGTAGCTCCCGTCAACCGAGAACTATTCGTCCACACCTCAGACCTCGATCCAATATATTCCCATTGTCATTCACACTCCGCTGTCCCCTACCCCTCTCCCTTCTTTTGTTTCTCAAATTGCTGTGCAACCCCCACCGCCCCCAATGGCCAATGTTCCTGCTTTTCTCCTGAACAAATACGCTCCTCTGGCCTTACCCCAAGTGTTGAATGATATGCCACAGGATTATCTGAAGATTCTGCCAAGGTTCAATGGTGAAAATGATGTGATGCTCAGAAACATCTTGAGACCTTCTGCTCTTTTGCAGAAAACTTAAATGTGGAACATCTGGATGTGGTTTTGAGATTATTTGTGCAGTATTTGGAAGGAGAAGCCAGAAAATGGTTTAAGACGCTGGGGAATCGCTCAATAACCACCTGGGACCAAATGGAGAATGCTTTTCTCAGGAAGTGGGGAGAAAAGAAAGATTATGGAATGTGCCTTACTGAGTTTAATACTATCAAGAAGAAAGAGAATGAAGGGGTATCCGAATTCATCAAAAGATTCAACAAGTTATATCTAAGCTTGCCTCCAGAAATGAAGCCAAATGAAGCTGCTGCCAAGATAATTTTCATAGCAGCCTTCGATTCTGACTTTGGATTCTCCTTAAGAGAAAGAAAGCCTGCCAATTTAGATGATGCACAATCAGACGCTCTGGAACTAGAAGCAAACTTTGCCTCCACAGGGAGGTTAAAAGGAAAATCTGAGCAAGAAACCAGAAGGAGAGGCAAAGAAGAGGTTTCTACCTCTAATCAAGAAAAGGATTCAGATAAAATGGATGAAATAAGTAAGATGATAAAGAAGATGGTCAAGATGGAACTGGAAGCTAAAAATGCAGCTCCCAAGAACTACTACAATATTCCAAACAGAGGATATAATCCCCAGTACAGAAGGCCTCCTTTGCAGATATTACCAAGAGAAACGAAAGAACAACAAGATCAGGTACCTCATCCCTTGTACCTGGAAGGACCGACAGATGACTCCACTGGAGATGTAGCTTATAGATTAGAAGATTCAAATCTGGCTTTTTCACACAATGATGATATGGAGTGCCCCCTGCAAGATGAAGATGAAGAAGCTGAGATTGACCATTACTGTAAGCAATTTGCTGATTTCATGGAAGCCCAGTTCAACGTCAGATATGATCTCAGATCCTCAAGGAAGAGGACTAGTACCTCTAGGAAGACTATTCAACAAAAACGATGTTCCCATGCAGCCAAATAAAGCAGTTGAAGAAGATCAAATGAGTGATTTAAATCTGGGTACTACTACTGACCCCAAGATTGTCAGATTATCTAAAAGAATCTCAGAAGAATACAAGGAAAAGTATTTCAAATTATTTCAGTCTTATAAAGATGTTTTTTCCTGGTCCTATGAGGACCTAAAAACTTTTGATGTAAACGTTATACAGCACAAGATTCCACTCAGGGAAGATGCAAAGCCATACAAACAGAAGCTCAGGCAAATTAATCCCCTGCTTCTTCCCTCAATTGAGAAAGAAATTAAAAAATTGTTGAAGGCCAAAATAATTGTACCCTTGAGCTACTCGGAATGGATAGCGAATCTTGTCCCCGTCAGAAAGAAGAATGGAGAAATCAGGCTATGTGTCGACTTCAGAAATTTGAATAGAGCATCTCTCAAAGACAATTATCCACTGCCTAAAATGGATCATATCCTGCAGAAGGTGGTGGGAGCATCCAGAATGTCAATGATGGATGGATTTTCAGGCTATAATCAGGTAGCTGTTTTCCCAGAAGATCAGAAGAAGACTGCGTTCACCACGCCATGGGGAACCTTTATGTATGCAAGGATGCCATTTGGACTGATTAATGCAGGTGCTACTTTTCAAAGGGCGATGGACATAGCCTTTGTGGGAGAACAAGACAAGTTTCTGGTAGTGTACCTCGATGACATCACGGTGTTCTCAAAGAATGATGATGAGAATATTGTGCATCTAAGAAGGACTTTTGAAAAATGCAGAAGGTACGACCTTTCCCTTAATCCTCAAAAATCTCTGTTTGCCTTAGACGAAGGGAAACTCTTAGGAAATATTGTGACTAAGGATGGTGTGAAGATTGATCCTAGGAGAGTTGAAGTAATAAATAGCATTCCTCTGCCAAGAAATAAGAAAGAAGTACAGGTGTTTTTGGGCCGAATAAACTTTTTAAGGAGATTCATTCCTAACTATGCAGAGATAGTTAGGCACATTACTAATATGTTGAAAAAGGACAATGAAGTTAAGTGGTCCCAGGAGTCTAGGGATGCATTTACAAGAATTAAGCAAGCATTTGCCGAAGCTCCCGTGCTAGCAGGACCGGATTATAGTAAGCCGTTTATGGTATTTTCATTTGCTTCACCACATACAATTGCTGGAGTGTTATTGCAAAAAAATGAAGAAGGATATGAACAGCCCATAGCATTCTTCAGTCAGGTGTTGTATGATGCTGAACTAAAGTATAATATACTGGAGAAGCAGGCGTATGCCCTGGTAAAGTCCCTTAAAGCTTTCAGAGTTTATATTTTGCAATCCCATATTACTGCTTACGTTCCCACAGCAGTTGTAAAAGACATTCTAGTTCAGGGGGACAGTGAAGGCAGAAGGGGAAGATGGATTGCAAAAATCCAGGAATATGATCTAGACATAAAGCCTACTAAATTGATCAAAGGACAGGGACTTGCCAAGATGTTATCTGAATCTAATCATCAAGCTCTGGGCATTAATTTATCCATGATGGAAAATGAAGAATCAGGAAAAGAAGAGGAGCAACATGGACTAGAAATGGCCACACAAAAGGTGCATGTGAAGTATCTGACTAGTCCATGGTACAAGAAAATAGTTGAATACCTGTTGACACTTAGTTGTCCTCCAGGATGTGACAAGGCAAACTACAGAGCTGTAAGGATGAGATTCCAGAAGTATGTCATTGCCAATGGACAGCTCTATTGGAGAGACCCTTTGGGTATATTGCTGTTATGTCCCACAGAAAATGAAGTGCAGAATATAATGACAGAATTCCATGAAGGAATATGCGGAGGACACTACAGCTGGAGGGCTACTACCAATAAAATCTTGAAGGCTGGTTTTTACTGGCCAAAATTATATTCAGATACCTTTGCCTGGGTCAGAGCATGTGACAAATGTCAAAGATTTGCAGAAAGACAGAAGTTAGCATCATTACCCTTGATTCATGTTCATGTAAATGAACCCTTCCAGAAATGGGGATTAGACTTCATAGGAGAAATACACCCCCCATCAAGCGGCCAACATAAATGGATACTCACAGCTACAGACTATTTTACGAAATGGGTGGAAGCCATACCTACAAGAAGGGCTACAGATGCTGTAATCATGAATTTTTTAGAAGACAATATCATATCTAGGTTTGGCTGTCCTGCAAGAATTGTAACCGATAATGCTCAAGCTTTTAAGTCTGCCAGATTTGTAAATTTCTGCCAAAGGTATAATATTGTATTAACTCATTCCACAACGTATTATCCCCAGGGGAACGGTCTAGCAGAATCATCCAATAAAACCCTGGTAAGGGCCCTCAAGAAAACAATAGCTGAAAATCAGAAGAACTGGGACTCTCAGTTGAAGTTTGCTCTGTGGGCAAACAGGATAACCAGCAAAAGAGCAACAGGCAAGTCTCCATATGAGCTGGTGTATGGGCGGGCTGCAGTATTTCCTGTGCAACTGGCATTGCCAGTGGCACGTTTTATACAGGAAAACCAAGAAGAACCAGATGAGATGATTAGAAGAATTCATCAGTTGATAGAATTGGATGAGACGAGGAACCAGGTAGACCAGAGACTGATAGAATACCAAGAAAAAATGAAGAAGGTCTTTGATCAGCACGCAAAGGATAGGAATTTTCAAGTTGGAGACCTGGTTCTTAGATGGGATGTTCGCAGAGCAGAAAAGGGCAAGCACGCTAAGTTTGATCCATTATGGTTTGGTCCTTTCAGAATCGTGAGCCAAGGGGGAAATAATACTTTTATGTTGGAAAACCTACAGGGTGATTTGTTGGACGCCCCCGTGAATGGTCAATTCCTCAAGCCGTATTTTCAATTCTGACCCAGATTGGAAACGCCCCACTGTATATATTGTACATAAGCTGTTTTTGGTCTCTAATTTCTATAAGGGAAAAAGGGGGATGCTGATAGTTACCTGAAAAGAAAGCGTAGCAGAAATTGAACAGCGGAATGAAAATTTTGAATGGTCTGCGTGTTCTCGACATGCCCGAGGACGAACATGCCGTCCCCAAATGGAGCCAGTGTTGTACATATCCCCTTTCCTTATTTAATTCTCGGCCACCACCTTCTCCAAAATCCATTTCTAACGTTTTTGAGAGTAAGAACCCCGGGGCCCCGTTTAATTCTATCATCCCCGCCCGAAAATCTGCTTTACAACGTTTAAAATGTATATTTTATATATCGGGCCGAAGCCCCTTAAGCCTTAGCCCCTCCCACTTCGATTTTCATATGACCCGAGCTACAGGACCATGGGCTGGGAGAAACGGGGGCTTATCACTTATATCCCGGCGCACAACAGCGTCCGGGGCCGCCGGCTTTCCGCATCGCCCCGTCGCACGGGCGGTATTTACCGCGGGACCAGCGATCCCATACGAGAGAGGCCACGTGTCCTTGGTACGAGCGGGAAACCGCTCTCTCCCCGCACGTTATTCTTCGGTCGATGTCCGTGCAGCGGGATCCACCCGCTCCGTCCAATCTGCCTACCTCCATCCGACGGCAGATGTGTCCCAGAGTTGATCGTTCATCGCTATGTCCCGCCACGTCCCACAGTCTGCCATCGTGTCACTGTTTCATGTCTCCGCCCATCAACGTACCCGCCACGTCGTCTCCTGCTTGTTCCCCGCTCGCCTATGTGTCTTTCCCCCCCGTACTCTCATATTATATCCTCGCGCCTATATATATATATGCGTATGTTTTATATGTTTAATTCATAATCTATCACCATTTTTCTTCCACGACCATACTGTGTTACGTTTCGCCCATTCACAAAAACCTCCATTGTCTGCTCCCGCCACCCTGTATGTTCCCATTTTTGACCTGTGGTTGCGTCGTCTCATCCATTCCCACCTCCATCACCCCCCACCTTCACCCTAATCGGGTTTTTCTAACATTTTCAGGGTTTTTGCAGGTTTTCAAATTAAGCATAGGGGGGCATATCAATCTGTCGCCTCCATTTCAGAGGATCAAGAACATACCAGAAGATGATCTCCTGTGGGCGAAATTAAATGGAAAAATCTGAAGCCGGTGCATGAAATGACTGCTATTAAAGAAAACACAGACAGAGAGTCTCAGAACCCTCCAGAGAAATTCGCCCCGCATTTAAGATTCAGAATCCAAATTCAGACTTCAAAGGCCAAGAGTACAGTACCAGAGTTGCAGGCCAGCTCAGGCCCCTCACGGCATCAGATTTTTCTTCAGCTAAAGGCATCCCGATGTATATATTTTATTATTTTCGTTTTGTACATAAGGAGATTTTTATCTCCCGGCATTAATTTCTGTATACAGGTTGTTAGGTATATTCATTTATAGCTAGTCATTCATGAAGAAGGCGTGTTTGTTCCCCGCCTTTCTTTTTCAAATTAGATCAATAAATATGGATACCTACCTCTCCCTCCAGAAGTTTCTCTCCTCTCTATAAATATCAAAAAAGAAGACATTGTTAGGGTTCCAGATTTCTGTAAGCAAGCTGTGCAGCGAGAAGACTATTGTATGCATCTTGTGGCGTTTCTGTATGAGGTTTCAGAGCCCGTTGGGTCTCAGTGAGGAGGGGTTATGATTGTATCGAGGATTCTGGTCTTTAGTATATTGTAGTATGTAATTTCTCTCATGTGTTAATATATCATCCTTTTCATGCAAACTTTCTTCTTGTATCATGTTCTAGAATGCGAGTGGCTCACTAATTTGCAGTAAGGATTCATCTTAAATGGTGCCCTTTCTGGAATTGGTCAAGTGCTTTAAATAGGCCTAGAAGTGATATGCTGTTCCATGTTCACTCCTTCCATAACTTCTGCTATATTAATGGCTTAAGGATTCGTAAATTGGTGCGCCCTTTTGTCAATAATATCTTCTCATGTTTCCTTCCTGCACGCACGCCTTGATATCTGATTTCTGTAATATATTACTTGAATCGGCCCTCATTACAATAAAGCGGTCTCTTAGCTGTCTGATACTATCATGCTGAAGTTTTACCTGATGTCTTTACTTTATTCCTATCCGTGTATCAGCCACTGAAAGAGAATTGGGACCAATTCATCCTATTTCAATTTCCTTGTTTAAAACAAGAGATATTAAGTGAGTCCCTTGGACTGACAACCCAAACTATAAAGGACTCCTTGCTATATTAAGATGTCCTAGGCACTGGTCTATGGCAACTCTAGGCTGTCTCTAGGAGGGTGACAAAATCACCTACAACAGATACATTCAATATTGTAGATGCATAATTGAAGCATGTTAAAGACCATTTGGAATGCATGAATAAAGAAAATGATTCTAGGGGTATATCTATAAGTAGAAGTAGAGGAAAATTTTCAATATAACATCACCAATAACCTCCGCTAGACCACGTAGTGCCACACCATCCACTAGCATTGGCATTCCATATATAATAGGTAGACACATACTTCTTGAGTTGCATAACTCTGAAATGCAGCCTAGGGATTCACCAACTTTTTCCACTGAAGCTGTAGTTTAAGAACCTACATCCCCAAATGAAGGATTTATATTTATCTTTTTAACAAGAGAAAAACTCTTAGGACAAGATTTAGAAGTTCCTAGTGAAGAAGAGGAGGAATATTATTATGAAACACTATTAGTTAAGGAACCATAGGAAGAGATAGACAATCCTATTATTTAAACTTATATTAGCTCTAGAGAATCTAGAATGGTAGGGGAAGGGGAAGGAGTGAACTTAGGATTGGAGGTAGAAGAGGAAATATAGGATGAGGTGGAGGACGAGGTGGTATAGGAGTTAGGGGAGAACCAAATCCTTATGGATTTCCTATCTTTGATGAAGATACCACAACCACTATGAAAAATATCGCACCTTCATCCTAATTTTCATGGCCTAAGGATTTAGGATCCAAAAACATTTATTTTTGAGTTTAAAGTATTATGTAGGTCCTATTACTACTTACTTGATACTAAAAAATCGAAACTATTTCCAACCTCTCTAAAATATGGAGACCTTAAATGGTTTATGGGTCTAGGAACATATAGTATCAGAACATGGGAGGAAATGAAAAGGGTGCTCCTATAATAATATAAATTATAGTATGCCCCATAACCTTAAGGATGAAGTCTTTAAGATGATGCACAAGGAGGATGAAAACCTTGAAGACTTTGTAGAACTATTTTCCTACAATGTTAAAAGGGATAGGATGCAAGAATTAAATGGGGAAACATTGAAAGCTGTTTTGCTAAAAGATATAAGAGATGAATGGATAGAAATCCTTAACTTAATGGGAAAATGAGATGTTTCTCAATTTTCATTTGATTAAATCTATGAGTAGTGTAAACATATTTCAATAGGTAAGGATAGATTTGGTAAGAATCCAAGAGATTCAACCATGTCAAGAGTTAGTAAATCTGCAACTAGAACAATGAGTAGAGAAGAATTAGGAAATTTTATTGATAACTTTAAAACAAATATTCTTGGGAATATTAGTGAACAACTAGATACTCTAAAAATTAAAAAAAAACAAAAATATGAGAATGTTTCATTATCTATCTTCTGTCCTAGGTGCAGGAAAAAGCATGCTCTGAGAGAATGTCCTCTTGATAGTGTAGAAATATGTGTCATATGTGTTTCAAATCATGATACAAGGTAATTTTCCTCAATAAGTGGGATTAAAGCTGTTTGTGAGGGTGAAGGTGGAAAAAGCCAAGTTGAACCACTTTTCTTTGTTATTAAAAGATCGTGGAAATCCCAATAGCCAGGTATGACACAAGGTTTTAACACTCAATACCAACCATATGCACAACCACAAAATAATTGGACTACACCTGTGTCGTGGCAACCTTGGCCACCCCAAACTAAAAATACATCTTGGACACAAGGTTGGCAAAATTCTTATGGAAAAAATCCTCGATATCCTCAATTCCAACAACCTTAATCTCCTTATCCCCCTCAATATTACCCTCCTCAACCAAACCAACCTCCTCAATTCCAAGCACAACCACCAAATCAACCACTTTCATTACCATCCACTCAATTTCCTCAAAAATAAAATCCACTACCCACTCAACCACTCGAAAACCCAAATAATAAAAATAAACAACCTGTCTACAATGTATAAGTCCAAAAATTTCAGGCTTGTATAATAGCCCCATTAGGTCTAAATGATTTCCAACTTAGATCTGGTAGGGTTTTGCAAAAAAAATCACCACCAGTTGTCATCCAAAAGCATAAAGAGGAGTAGGTTATTAAAAAGGAAACATTTCTTAATCAAGAAAAGACTCCTCTAAAGGAAGATGTTCTGATACATTTAGATTATGACCAAATAAATCCATGAAGAAAAATAAAAGATGTCAAGAAAATCCAATTGGTAGGAAAAATTGCTGATATTATGATAGGGAAACCAATAGTTCAAAAATATCTAGATCCAGGTAGCCCTATTGTAAAAATTCACATCAATGGTATCGAAATTCCAAACACTCTGATTGATTTAGGAGCAACCATCAATATCATGAGCAGAAAAAATATGGATCAATTAAATCTTTCCAATATTCAATATACCCCTACATTATTACAATTAGTAGATAGATCTGTTATCAAACTAGATTGTATAATGGAATATGTGTCTGTCTCTTTAGATTCATGAGAGTATCCTGTTTATTTTATGATTTTAACTCCCAAGAATAATCTAGGAGGCCATCCATTGATCCTTGGTAGACCTTGGTTAACTACAATTGATGCATCCATAAGTTGTATATCTGGCGATATGTATATTTCTGATGCTAACTCTACTAATTCACATTGTATCGACTTACAAAAGAAATAACTAAAAAAGAAGGTGAAGTCTGGATTGATGACGATAATGAAGACTTTGATGATATTAAACTAGTATTTACTCTTTCACAAATAGATGGGGAAGATCAATTAATTGAACAATAATGATTCTTCTTCATACTATGGACAAGATCAATTTTTTCAAGAACAATGTAATTTTGAATATTTATCATCTCATCAAATGGCTTTGAATTATATGGAAAATTTTGGAAATTCTTTAGTAGAAATCTTTCCACATAAAACAACATCAATAATAACCTGGAAGAATTTCAAAAGAGAAAATTGATAAAGATGCTACAAAGACATTCCTCTTCTTATGCACGGGAATATTCTAATATGAAGGGAATTGATTTTAAAAATTGTATGCATCATATTTATAATCAGGAAAATACAAAACTAGTTAGGCAACCACAGAGAAGGATGAATGCTAGTCTGAGAGATATTGTCAAGGAGGAATTAAAAAATTTAATGTGAATTTTCTTTATCCGAAATTATATAGTCAATGGGTATCACCTTTGGTGATTGTTCTAAAGAAGAATGGAAAATGGAGAGTGTGCATGATTATAGGGAATTGAAAAAAGCTACTTTGAAAGATCATTTTCCACTACCTTTTATAGATCAAGTATTAGATACCTTAGCATGGAAGAAATACTTTTCATTTCTTGATGGTTTTAGTGGGTATAACCAAATCCAATTGGTGTGAGAAGATAAAGACAAAACAACCTTTACATGTTCATGGGGTACATATGATTATAGGGTACTTCATTTCTCGTTGTGTAATGCACTTGCAACATTTCAGAGAGTAGTTTAGGGTATCTTTTCTGATCTACTTCATGATTGTGTGGAATTTTACATGGATGATTTTAATATCTATGGAAATAATTTTGAATAAGCCCTTGAAAAATTAGAAAAATTTCTCATTAGGTGTAAAGGAGAAAATCTTTCATTAAGTCACAAGAAATGTTTTATGATGTTTAATGAGGGTATTGTTTTAGGCCACCATATTTCAGGTGATGGAATTAAGGTGGATACATCTAAGGTAGAATTAATTTCTAAAATTTCAATTCCTAATTATCAAAGAGATGTTAGAAGTTTTCTTGGTTTTACTGGTTATTATAGAATATTCATAGAAAATTTCACAAAAATAGCCTCTCTACTTTTCAAACTTCTTACAAAATATTGTGAATTTGTTTGGAATTATGATTGCCAGAAAGCATTTGAGACATTAAATAAGAAAATTATTGAAGCACCAATTTTAAAGGGACCTAATTGGTCTCTTCCTTTTAACATTTAAATTGATGCTTTAGATACAACTTTAGAAGCTATGTTGGGACATAAAGATCTAACTCCTTATGCTATTTAATACAAAATAAAAAATTTGTCTCCTGCAAAGTTAAATTATACTGTAATAGACAAGGAGTTTTTAGTAGTTGTGCATGCCATTAACAAGTTTCGACATTAAATAATTGGTTATGAAACTTATATTCATACAAATCATTTTGCTATTATATATCTAATGAACAAAATAATTACTAATGGTAGGGTCACAAGATGGATGTTGTTATTGTAGGAATTAAATATTAGTATTCTTGACAGAACAAGAAAAGAAAAAACAATTATTGATTTCCTTTCTAGGATGCAGAATGATAATAATAATTTTCCTGACGAATATTTTTTTGCAATATCTACTAAAAATCCTTGGTTTGAAGATGTTGCTAACTATTTGGCTACATGAAAGTTACTCCCACAATTATCAACTAAAAAAAGTAGAAAATTATCAAATCTTGTGCACCTTATTCTTGGATAGATGGAGAACTATACAAGACTGGACCTGACTTAATCATTCGAAGGTGCGTTCAAGAAGATGAAGTAATAGAAATATCGAAAGCTTGTCAAGATAAGCCATGTGGAGAACACTTTGCCGACAGGAGAATTGCTTATAAATCCCTTTGGGATATTATTTTCCCTCTCTTCTTAAGAATGTGAAAGGATATGTCAAGAGATGTGATAGTTTCCAAAGAATGGGAAAGCCTATTCCATAAGATGAGATGCCTCTACAACCATAGGTGCTTGTAGAGCCTTCTGAAAAATGGGCTCTAGATTTTGTTGGTCCAATTAATCCTCCATATAGACATAAAAGGTATATACTTGTTTATACATATTATGTTACAAAATGGGTAGAAGCTAAACCACTTACTTTTGTAACTGAAAATGCTGTAGTTACATTTCCTTTTGAGGATATTTTTACTCGTTTTGGTGTCCCAAGGAAAATGGTGACAAATCAAGGTACTCAATTTACATCCAAATTGGTGCAGAAGATAATGGATCAATACAAAATCAAACTACAAAATTCTACTCCATATCATCCACAAACCAATGGGAAAGTGGAATCCACTAATAAGGTACTTGAAGCAATTTTAACCAAGACTGTGCATTTTCATAGAAGAGATCAGACATAGAAGCTTCCAAAGGCACTATGGGCTTATCGTACCACATGTAGAAATACAACTGGACATACTCCTTATGAGCTTTTCAATGGGAAGCAATTTTGCTTACAATTGAGTTCTAGGTGGAGACCTTTTGAGACAACAACAAAATTGGGCCTTGATCTATTTGAAGATAAAAAAAACGTTAGCACAATTGAATGAGATAGATGAGATTCAACAAGATTCTATTAAAAGAACCGACATAGTTCAACAACAAAGATCAAAATGGAATGATAATTTCATCAAAGCTAAAAGGTTCAAGCCAGGTGACTAGGCTCTTCTTTTTTACTCTAAATCCAAAGATTTTGAAGGAAAGTTTCAAACTCATTGGCTTGGTCCTTATGAGATAGATACCGTCTTTGATAATAGATCAATTAGAATCAAAACCACTGATGATGAAAAATTTACCTTCCTTGTTAATGACCATAGATTAAGGATATATCATAAACCATAAACCATTGACAAGAGAATAATTTTTCAAATATGTGCAAGATAATTCTGATTTCAAGTTGATTGAGAAATGAGATCCTTCTCCTCATCCTCCAACCTAGTTGTAATTTTCTTTTCTTGGGAAAAAAATAAGACATGAAAACCAACGTTGTTGGCATGTGTAAATAGAAAACATTAACTGAAAACCAAGGATTCTTGGGGGTTTAGAATTTCACATCCCTTGTCTTTTTCCCATTTTCTTTTTACCCCCTTCTTATATCTAATAATTTTTAAGGTCTAAATCAATACTTTTGATGCCTAATTTTTTTCAAGAAGCAACATAAAAAAAATTCCATTCCATTCAGCAACAAATTTTTGAAAAAAAAATGAACAACCACTGAATCCGTGGCATTTTGCAACTAACTTTTAATTCGGCAACCGAATTTAATTTCTACAACTAGATCAATCTATATAGGAAGAAGTTTCCAGAACCCGCAACAGAGGGAAATATATCAAAATTCAAAGATGTATCTACTAAGGTATGTAACTAGGATGTTATATTATTTTTCATTTAAGAGCATCATATTTTTAAACTCATTGAATGATTATGATACATACA
Organism: Pinus albicaulis; assembly: GCA_034641835.2. Lineage (NCBI taxonomy): Eukaryota > Viridiplantae > Streptophyta > Pinopsida > Pinales > Pinaceae > Pinus > Pinus albicaulis. The sequence goes on from CM076583.1 coordinate 306,942,987, forward strand.
AAATTGGGCAAATCCTAGACCTTATAAAATCCTCCCTAACACTAATAATACTCGTTACAACCTCATACTGTCATCATATCCAAATTAGTCACACCAAATCTCTCCGAAATCACCTAAATGATAACGATATTATAAAATTGGATCTAATGGTCATGGTAATCATTAACATAGAAGGGAGAGTTTAATTATTAATAAAACACTACCACAAGAGACCTATTTCACCCTCACTTGACATCCTCAGACCATTCAACCTTCTATTTTCCTCCACCACCCTGTTTAAGAGAGACACTCCAAGATTGAAACTCCTCCTACACCATGGGTGTCATTGTTAGAATAGAGCCCAATGGAGTAAAATTCCTTCAGGCATTTCCTCGGGTCAAGGATCAATTACAACAGGTGGGTTGGATTAGTTTCTTTAAGAAGTTTTATGGGTATGAGATAGAGGTCACAAAATAATTTTCATAGGCTTTTGATGGAGTAGAGGAAGAAATTGGCGACATCAAGCTCATACTTATAGAATCCATAGTGGAAAAATATAAAAATTACCCATGAATAGAGAGAGCTGGTTTAAAAATATGAAAATCAAGGAGAAAGATTGGACAATATTCCTTCGAGACACAAGTACGAATACTTCTATTTAAAAAAAAGGATACTAATGACTGCATTGAAAACTAAGTGGGGGAATTTTTTGCTAGTTATTAACTTTTTTTTAACTTGTGAAGGGAGATATGGCACAATGTTTTTCTACCATGTTAGACTCTTGCAACATTTTATTGATGGAAATAAATTAAATTTACCATACTTTGTACTATGTAGTCTTAATAAAATGGCTTTTAATGTACAACGAGAGTCTAAAACCCTCAATTGTTCCCTCTATCACCATGGATTAATTAAAATCCTCATTGAAACACATTTGAGAGCCAATGGAGACAATTGGAAAATATTTTTGGTCCATAATAATATTGTAAAATTTCAGGAGGAAGAAATGGGTACGGAAATTAGAAGGAATCATCATAGAATAGCCTCAAATCCTAACCCTAAACCCATTAATGAAGAAGAGGGTTTGACTATTGATGAGGAAAAACAAATGGAAATCCCACCATAGGTACCAGAAGATGACACTCCACTTTGTCAATTCTTTGAAAATATTAGGTAGAAAAATGAAAAAGTAGATGTTATAAGAAAGAAAGCCAGCACAAGTGCGCCAAATATTCTAAAGAGAAATAAGGTGGAACTAGAATAAAAATAACAAAGGAAAAAAATCAAAATAAAAAGCATCCAAAAGATAGAGGATTTAGAGGTGAAATTGAGAAGGAGAAAACACATTTCTAAGCGTTTGAGTATACAATCACCAGAAATAGTTGACCTTGAGGAAGAATAGCATAGCCTAAATAAAGAATCTAGAGCATCACTGCTCTATCATACTTTAATTCCAACCAGGGAGACACCTGAGATCGACTCATTTCAACAACAAATCTATGGGTATGTGGAATTCCCGGAGATTCCCCTCTCAAAAATGAACATGAAGATGCTTTTAATGAAGAAGTTCCTTTTACTGATGATATTACTCAAAGAGAATATAATATTGAAGCTGCCTTAAAGCAGGAAATATTATAATTAGAATTATTGAACAATCATCTCAAATAAGAACATGAGGAAATGAAAGTACAAAATGAAATCCCGAGGACTCAAAAGGATAACAAACTCTTGCGTTTGTGCCATTGGTATAATAAGAACAAGAAGCTCAAGGCTAACAACATGTTCCTTAGAAACAAATTCATAGGGTTGCATAGTAAGATTTTAATAAAGAAACCAAGGGTAGCATTTTGTGTTAAGAAGCAAAAAGAGAGAACTAGCTTGGATTTGTTGATTCAAGCTTCAAAGATAGTACAATGAATGAAAAATTCGAAATTTTTTGAAGTTTGATGCTCGAGGACATGCAAAACCTTCAACGTGGGGGGATGTTGAATTCCAAAATTGTATTCATTTTGACAAGCCTTTTTTCTTTCCTTTCCATCATTTTCATGATAGTTTGCTACATTTCCAGTTGAAAATTCACCTCGTTTATGCTCAAACATCATAAAAGATATTAATCATTCATGGTTTATAATCTACTGTTTCTTTATGAAATTCAATCGAAAAATTCCTATAGCTACCGAATCCCACTCATTCTGCAACTAACTGAAGATTCTGCAGCTACATCCATGGTTAGACAGGTTCTGGTACATTGGAGAAGGAATAAAGGACATATGTAGATGAAAAATGATTGACACTTTTGGGACAATTTAATAAGTAAACTAACACATGTATTTTACTTATCAATCTGGGTTTGTAGACTTCGAAGCATGTACAAAATATATGGATTTCAGATGAAGTCAATTTTAGAAGACAAAGTGTAGAAGTTTAAAGAAATGCATATTACAAATATATTTTAAATACTAAGATTTATGAAAATTCATATTACAAATATAAAATCTAACTAAGAAGTTTCTGATTCAATATGTAGTAAGTGATGGAAGAGGCTCATAACTAAGGAGAAACTGAATAAAAATAGTTTATGATGTATATAAATTAAGAGAAGAGGCTCCTAACTTAGGAGGTCCAGGTTGTCCTTCTTTATAGTTCTATTCCAATATTGTTACCACTGCATTAAAACTGGAACTTCAAGAAATAACTCAAAAAGGAAAAGAGGATGACTTTAATTTGTTGTTCATGATTTGATAGAAAGAGAATTTAACTTAAATTCTTGTTTGTCCTTTCATATGAAAATTAGATCTAAAGCAATAATCATCCAACACTCATAAGAAATATTCACACATCTAAATGACTGAATAATAAATCCAAAGCAAAAACTATTGTATGAAAATTATGCTGATTTAACCAAAGTGTACTTATCTTGGTGTGGAACTGGTTCTTCAAATAGAAAGTGGAACTGGTTCTTCAAATTATCTCAAAGTCTTCAAAAGTCTCAATACAAAATTACACAAATTCTACATGCTTGAATGATCCATAAACTTGGTTTAAATAGAAAAATAATAAACAAGATGAGCTATAATGTCTCTAATAGTCCTATCCATCCTAATCCCATCCATCTCGATCAAACTCATCCATTCTGTTTCACAAAATTAGGAAAATCCTAAAAATTACTAATTCTGCCCTTTTTTCTAGGGATTTCTGAAAAACAGGTCAAGTTTGACCAGCGTTGACTAGGTCTCTTTTAGATCAGTTTGAACGAACCAATAGGTTTTTTCCATCCGTGGTTCCCAATATTTCCAAATATATGATTAGCTCTCGCCCAGGTGTCCTGCACATATGCCTTGCATGAATCTATTGCGGGAATTTTTAGTGGAGACTAAAAATACTCTTAAAACCCAATTTTTACAAAAATCTCTAAAAATTGAAAAACTTAATTTAATTACCTAAATATGCATAATAAGGCTAAAATAAAGCATATATGGATGATATAAGGTGGAATATGATGGTAAAACAATGGATTTATGATAGGCAAAATTGACCAAAATTGAGGGCCAACATCTCCCCCTTGTTGATCGTCAAGCATGTCCTCATGCTTGCTTCCTCCATTTGGATCTTCTGAATGATGATGTTTTTTAGTCAATTTAATGTCTTAAATTGCTTGCATAAATTATCAACCAAGGTTTGTAAACTGATGAAGTGTAGTGCACTATATGTGCTTAGTTAACCTTTCTTCTTACTTCGTTGTTTTTATTTTATGTTATTTTAGGGGTTTTTGTTCTTTGATGTCTAAGAATGTTCAATCTAAAACCCATGAAAATATTTGAATGAATCTAATGAATTTTAAGAAGCAAGAAAATGAAGTTTTCATAAATTAATCTAATCTACATAAAAATAAATCAAAGATCATGTGACTGGGGATACCTTTTCTAAAAACGAGGACATCCATACCTGGGTTTTTGAGTATTACTTTCCATGATTCACTGTGGAACTCCTTGTTTTTGAACCATATTTCACCATGCCTTGGAAGTTCTGTAGTTTCAGCCATGAATGACTTAGTGACTGTAAACTTGATATCTCCAATTTCTACTTCTGTGCCATCAAAAGACCGAGCAAAGGATTTTGTAATCTCCTTGTGGAAACCATCGAATTTCTCTATGAATTTGAGCCATCCAGATTTCTGCAACATTTCCTTGATCTGTGGGTATCCTTCTATGTACTTTGCTCCTACTGGTTATGATCTGACAATTAGCCCCATGCCTTCTACTATGCAGAGTTCTCAACCTTCAGAATTACCCTTCATGTTTCATGAAATGAATTAGCTATGGATTTGATGAAAGGTATCAAGGGTTTGTAGGAATAAATAGATGGTAGGGGTTTTGGAGAAATTTAGACAAGTATGTCACGTCATAAGTCATGACCATTAATCATCAATGGGGGAGTCAATTATGGACCGTTAAACAACATAATATGAAGGATGTGGCTGATATGTAGTATGATGAAAACCACAATAAAATAAAATGATGATCTGTCAAGGGAGCATATGACTATCCATATTATACATGCTTTATGTTTTAACCTTGATATTAAAATAAATTTTTGCACTTTACTTTTTAGAACTAACCTTTTCGTTTGTTGTTTCTTTGGTGTTGATACTTTAGGTATCCTTTTAGCATGTTGGTATTAAAAACATAATCCTTCAATTTCTTGCAATAATAATTTGTTTTTAGGCTGTACAATTGTGTTAGAACTGCTGAATGAGATGTGGCTACATAATGGAATCAACAACAGAATGTGATCAGCTGCAGAATGTAGTCAACTACAAAATGTATCAACTACATAATGTAGTCAGCTGTAGAATGGAATCTATAAATGAAGTAGGACTATGGAATATGAATGTGAGATGAAATGGAAATGGAATATGATTGTGAAATGGAATGAGTGTGAAAATGGAATGAAAGTGGAATATGACTTGTGAAATGGAATGAAAGTGGAGTGAGATGGAATGAAACTGTAAAATGAAATGAATTTGCAGATTATGAACTGCAATGATTGTAGTTTTGTGTCACTATTTATTACAGAAAAGAAATGGAAAATATAGGATGTCATAAATATCTGATTTTCACCCAGTATTTTCTGTATAAGTATGCCAATCATTGATTGGTTTTCATACTTATACACTTTTTATTTATTTATTTATTTTTTTATATAGGAAAAATTAAAGCTAAGTTAGTGAAGAAGAAGAATTCTTATTCACTAACTTCATATCAATATTATCTTGGAAAATCTTGAAAAACTCTTCTCTTGAAAGTGGTTTATGATATAATTTCAACCAATGAACATTCACAAGAAGATGTACCTTTTCTTCATCTATTGTCCTTATCTTTACTGTTCCATTATCAAAGATTTTTTCAATCTCATATGGCCCAAGCCAATGAGTCTGAAACTTTACTTGAAAATATTTGAATTTTGAATCAAGCAAAAGTGCCCAATCCCCTGCTTGAAACTTCTTCTCCTTGATATACTTATCATGCCATTTAGCCTTTTGCTGCTGGACTATACTGGTTATTTGAACTGCATCTTGCCTGATTTCATCAAGCTCATTTAGTTGCTCCAATATATGTTTCTATGCTTCTGATAAATTGAGTCCCAATTGGAATGCCATCTTGAAGGTTCGAGTCTGAAACTCTATAGGGAACAAGACTTGCTTTCCATAAATAAGTTCATAGGGAGTATGTCCTGTTGTAGTCCTCCATGTAGTTCTATAGGCCCATAAGGCTTCAGGAACCCTTTCTGCCCAATCTTTTGTGTGTAGATGTACAATGTTAGTGAGAATTCCTTAAATCACTTTATTGGTAGATTCAACTTAACCATTTTCCCATGGATGATAAGGAGTAGACTTTTTGTGCTTGATCTTGTAATCTTCTACGAGTCTTTTCACCAAATTGGATGTAAAATGGGTTCCCTGATCTGTCACAATTTCTCTTGGAACACCAAAACGAGTGAAGATATCCTAAAAAAGAAAATTAACTACAAATCTTTCATTACCAAAAGGTAATGCTTTAGCCTCTACCCATTTAGTGACATAATCATTGCATACCAAAATATACTTCTTTTGTTCAGATGGTGGATTGATAGGACCAAAAAAATCCAAGGCCCATTTTTCAAAAGGTTCAATGAGTACTTGAGGTTGTATTGACATTTCATTTGAAGGAGCAAGTTTACCTACTTTTTGACAACTGTCACACCTTTTGACATATTATTTGGCATCTCTGAAGATGGATGGCCAATAATATCCTAAATGAAGGATTTTATAGGCTATCCTCTTGTCAGCAAAGTGTCCATGTTGGCTCGAGGGGTCTTGACCTAGGTTTGGAGCTCAAGGTTTGCCAACAAACCCCTATACTACTGGCCCTTTCGGAAATGACCTACTTGCGGAGGTCAAAGTATCACCCGAAGTAGTATGGGTGGGTGCTGGAACCAGGTTTCCACACCCTGAGAAAGGATAGGTAAGGCAAGAAAGGCTGCATTTGGCCCTGTGATTCCCGGATCACCTTGTTCTGCGCAGGGCCAAGTAGGTCTCTATTCGCATCCATGTGCGCTAGATCTATAATTATATGATTTTATGACAGTAGCACAAAATTGCATAAACAGAACAGAACAGATCCAGATATAGAAAACACACTTACACAGATCTTCGCAGCTTAAATACAGAAAACACATAATGCAGTAATTACCAATGATTCACACAAAGAGTACTCACATATTAAGTTCTTTATCAACCTTTCTTATTCATCAAATCCTTCTTACAATTCCCTTCCCATCCTGCGCACATAGCAGCAGGGTCCGTACACAGCTAGACTTGGATCTCCACACACATAGCCAGCAGGAGTCCTTTCCCCAAAAACCCAAACAGGTAACTTAAACCACAATTCACATCAATAGCTCTTCATTTCTCTGCCTTACAATACAAAATGTTCCTCTATTTATAATAATATAGCCTAGGCCTTCCTATGGTCCAAAAACCATGTTTTTCGGACCCCTGGTTTACCCTTTTACCCCTTACAATGCTTTCAGGGCTTTGACCCACCCCAAAACCCCTGCGCTAGACTAAATATAATCAAAAGTATTCAAAATGGACTAGTTTCGCAGCTCGTAGGACACCCTGTTCCAATAGTCCCCCAACACAATCTTGTGACTCATCCCGAATCACTGCAGTGGTGCGGCCTCAATTTGTGCATGCAAGATATCGAGAGCATGGACGAGCGAAGGGATCACTTCTTGACTTTGGGCAGTAGCTCGCTGTGTAATGTTGATAAGCGTTAGGGAAGTAGGGCCGTCCGAAGCCGTGGTAACCTGTTCTAACATCTGGTGGAGGCGCACGATGGCGGTATAAGCATCCTGGGAGATTTGGAGGGTGGTGTTGCCCCATGGTTTCAACCATTTCCTGACGACATGCTTGGCGTGGCGAAGATTCAAAATCATGTCCATGATGACTAGACACTGCACATAATCGCTGGAGGGAAAGGGAGCTCTGACCTGATCTAAAGCAGCTTCCGCCTGCTGTAAGTCTTCTTGGATACTCTGAAGCATGGGATGGTACCGGACCGCTGTCCAGAGCTGCGTAGTAGTTTCGACCAACTGCATACCCTGAGTAATCTGTCCTGAATAATATTTGTTGCTTCTGTGACCAATGCAACCTGTTGTGCGCGAACTTTCGGAGGTATTTCATACTGCTGTCATGTAGTCCGGTCATGGTAACGGACCTCTTGCAACAAAACAGTGTATAATCCTTGTAATGCCTCTTGGGATAGCTGTGCCAACTCTATTTGTTGGTCTGTAGCTGTTGGAGCGTGATCATTAAATAGGGCAGTGCGAGGGAACGAACAAATATGGCTTTCGCTGGTCGGTAATCTGGGACTGCGGAGAAGTCGTAACATATCCCTATATATCTTCGCTCCTTCCTGGCGCAGGACTAGTCATGGCCTGACTGCGACAATGTTGGTGGCAGACTGTGGCAATGGCATAATATCCTTTTCTGTATCATCCGAGGCCATTCGGCTGGGTCTCGTGATCGTCCCCGGGTTGCGAAGGTCAGGAACTCTTATCGCGCAGCTGTGGTGCCTCGCCGCACAGGTTCACAGTAAATTCCCTCTATAGGGGGCCCATGAACAATCATTTGATCAATCTCGGCATCCCCAGGTCCTCTCAACAAGATGTCTGCGGTTGCTGAACGGATAGGTACCGCAGCATTCGGCGGGTTAGGGACCGCCATAGCAACAAAATGATAGGCATCCCAGAAAACGTCAATGATCCCAATAATCCAGTAGGAGGATAACAGGGGCATGGTGTAGAGACAATATGTAGCTTGTTGTGAAGTTATCTTGTTAACTTCACACTATCCGGAGCTATCTAATGGCAGAGTAACCCGTACTTGAAACTTACCATTGATCGTCCAAAACAAACTTACCATAAATTTCCGCATTGATGGCCTGCCGCCCATTTTACGTAACTGTAAGCTTCCTTTCCTATCAAAGTGGGGTGGTCTGACAGTCATTATTTGTACCTGAGGGCTCTCCCACGGATCTTCAGACCTTGGATGATGCCTGCGTACTGTTCGTGTACCTCGAATTAAGGATGACGCCAGGTGTTTTGTAACATGGTTCAGGTAATAGTCCAGTAATTTGGCCACCATACTTCTCGACAGGTGTGATTTTCCCTTGGTCAGGATGTCCTTGTGCATTAGGGTTGCGTCAAGCGGCCTCATGCCATCTATCACCTGAAATGTTCACAAATTCTCCCAATTGCACATGGGTTGGTGCAACTCCGTAGTCGAACGCAAGCCTAGGTCATAGGTAACCCGGTGAGCTTGTTCAGGTGGGGTCCTATCGCATCATTGAGTTTCACATGTTAGCAAGTATCTATGTGGGTCCTCTGACCTTGGGATCCGTCTGTCAGCCGAGGTTCCCAAGCCCAGGATCATCCCACTCCGACACTTCTCCCAAGTGCGGACTACCGGCCCATGCGTATCCCACCAATGCGCAGGTGCTCCATGCAGGGCTAGCAGGAGTGCCCCTAGCCTGCGTTCCTTGGGAACTTCAGCTTCGAATTCGCGTAAAAAATCCTTAATTTCAACCCCGTCCTTAAGGTAGGGCAAGTCTCTTACCTCGGAGGAGATGCAGCGGCAGTTCCTGGTGACCCGAAGACATCGTAGCGCCGAAACCTCATGTATCCAGCCTTGCCAATTCTCCAGTTCCTCATCAAAGTTGGAAAATAATTCACTGTCCTTTTCCCAGTAGAGTACTCCTTCCACCGTAGGGTTAATCTAGTCTTCATCCTCCGTAGTCAATTTGTAAATGTGATCTATTTCTTCTTCATCGCGTGCTGGCTTGGTATACCGCACACCTTCTGCAGGATCTAGAGGAACTATTACGTGCGTACCGTTATTTTCAAACACCATGCTGTACTTTTTGAGATTGATGACGCCCCCCATATCTATAGCCCAGTCCAGTCCTAGGAGTGTAGGTTAAAGATCTGCATCCTCCACAATTTATATGACTTCAAAATCAGCTAGGACTTTTACTCCTGCGATATCTACCATGAATTTTGGCAACCTTTCCAGAGGGATGATCTTCTGTTGATTCACCATGCACAGCTGGATGGTGGACCATTCCAATTTAGGCTCTCCCATGCATTGCCATGTTTTCTTTGGTAATACGTTCACATCTGACCCAAGATCGAGAATAACTTGATCCATCTCGTAGTCGCCAATCTGCGCAATCAATCACATTTCTCTTCTGGTGCGTTTTTTATAGCTGTATAGTTTGTGTACATCCTTGGTCCCTGAAATTGTATTGGGTCAATCTACGTAGCTATGCAGTAACACTCGAAGGTTTTCTACAGCCTACAGGTTACGTAGAAGCTTCAGACATGCCTTCAAAAATGGCTTAACGTCTTCCTCTATCTTGAGGTGCGTCGGCGGCTACGTAGGAGCTGCTAGTGCTTCTTGCCCTCCGATGTTCAATCCTTCCGAAGAGGTCGTAGGATCCCTGGAAAGCACTTCCTTGGCTCCTTGGGTGACCATCCCGCTGTGTGTCATGAATTTTACCCTCGGGTCTACATTCCTTAGCTCGGTTTTAACTCTTTGCACATTCTACGTAGGGGTGGGTTGTTTTTCTTGCATCTTGGCTATTAAAATTGGACAATCCTCAACCACATGGTGCCCAACCACATGGTCCAGCTGCCTACAATACTTGCACGATGGCCTGGTAGGATTTGGGCATTCTCTGGTGAAGTGTCCTACCTCTCCGCAGTTATAACAGATTAGCTGCCCATGTCCTCATCCTGCGCTTCCTCTCCAACCTCCTCTGCCCCTAGTTGGGGATCCTATGAAGTGCGCGGAAGTTCTTGGTGACTCAAGGTTTGATTGTACCCTATACAAGTTCCCACGATATATCATCAAGTCATAAGTACGACAGTTCTTCTCATCGTGTCCCACCAATCGGCAGAATCTGCACCATTGTTGTTTCAGTTCTGGGACATACGCACCTAGCCAAGGGCAATGGTTCGTATCATGAAATCTTGCTACATGACAGTCGTCGCACCACAGCGTAGGTCTGCTTGAGACTGGTTGTGATAGGATGGGTTCCCCACTTGCCCCTGGGTGTATCGGACTAGGTCCTCCCACCTACATGTAATTTTCCAATAGAGGGCACTGATCCTTCGTATGGCCAGATACCCGACATCATATGCATCATAGATTCGTGCGGCCTTCCTTTCCTCGCTCCTTTCATAGGTTTTGAATTTACATATGCATAGCCCTAAGCTGTTCCTGAATTTGCTGTACCCCTACCGACGTATCCTCTCTAGGTGCAGCTTCTAGTTTCATAGCGACTTCCACAAATTTTTCTTGTGACTCAAAGGTTTGGTGACTCATTGGCGTGCGTAGGTGAGGTAACAACATAGCGATGAACCATTCCGTATGTTGTCTATCGTCATACTCGAATCCTCCTTCACTGATTGCTTTTTTTAATCGCTGATCAAATTCCCACACTGACTCAGACGCACCTTGTTTGAAGTCCTTTACTTCCGCTACCAGCTGAGATTAAGATTTTGGCTTCTGGAACTATTGCTTCAGAGCGTCTTTGATATCTTGAATAGATGCACTCCCATTTTGGGCAATGTATCTCATATACCAGTCCAGTGCTCTGTCCTCTAACGCTAGGGATAGCTATGCCTATTCACTGTATCGTTTGCCACATTCTGTGCAGTCCAGACGGAGTCTGCAACAAACCAAAATCGGTCCATATCCTCATCCCCTACCCCCTTGAAGGTAGGTAGTCTCAAGTGCGCAGCCATATCGCTGTTCAGCGGGGGTGGTGGTATGGGCGAGTTCTTACCTTTGTGTGGCCCAGGTGGCGGTGTATCTGGGGGATTTTGCGCAGCTGGTTCTTGCAACAGATTATAGGCGGATCTCCCCCGTCAAGGTTGGTTCAATAGTATTTACCACTGTGCATCGCGCGCCCATATAAATCTGAAGTCATTCAGTCGGTATGACTACACAGAATGCTCTTTTCACACAGTAATATCTTAATCAACAATGGTAATGTCCTCAGAATTTTGCCTCGGAATCCTTTAAAGAATCGTCGTTCGGCCTCAAAGTATGAGAAAAACTATTCAATGGAAAATTCTGTCACAAATCCTCCTAGCACACTATCCACCCAGTGATCTACTGTGCGCGTGATAGTATTATCAGTCCTCTCAAGCTGCCGGATCAGCTTTGGGGTCCACTAGGTGACTCGTTCATCCTTCCAGCACTTCTAGAATTCTACGAGTCTGGCCAGCCACTCTTGAAGCTCGATCGCAAATTTCACAAAGAATATTTCATAGCTTTCTGTAAGAATGTACCTATTTTTCCACCTTTCCGCTGTTAACTTCTCACTGCGATTTTCTTTTACTGCGAATTCCTGGATCTTCTTTTCGAACCAGTCTTCAATTTCCTTTCTTTTAGGCTTCCAATATTCTCTTGTCATTACCTGATCCCTTTCTCAAGATTCTCTAGGTCCTAGCAACGGAACCATTTCTTGGCTCGAGGGGTCCTGACTGAGGTTCAGAGCTCAAGGTTTTCCAACAAACCCCTATACTACTGGCCCTTTCAGCAATGACCTACTTGTGCAGGTCAAAGTCTCACCCGAAGTAGTATGGGTGGGTGCTGGAACCAGGTTTCCGCACCCTAAGAAAGGATAGGCAAGGAAAGTAGAGCTGCGTTTGGCCCTGTGAAACCCAAATCACCTTGTTCTGTGTAGGGCCAAGTAGGTCTCTATTCGCATTCACGTGTGCTAGATCTATAATTATATGCTTTTATAACAGTAGCAGAGCATTGCATAAACAGAACATAATAGATCCAGATACAGAAAACACACTTAGACAGATATTTGTAGCTTAAATACAAAAAACACACAATGCAGTAATTACCAATGATTCACACAAAGAGTACTCACAGATTCAGTTCTTTATCAACCTTTCTTATTCATCAATTCATCAATTCCTTCTTACAACTCCCTTCCCAGCCTGCGCACACAGCAGAAGGGTCCGCACACAGCTGGACTTGGATCTCTGTGCACACAGCCAACAGGAGTCCTTTCCCCAAAAACCCAAACATATAACTTAAACCACAATTCGCATCAATAGCTCTTCATTTCTCTGCCTTACAATACAAAATGTTCCTCTATTTATAATAATCTAGCCTAGACCTTCCTATGGTCCGCAAACTGTGGTTTTTGGACCTCTGGTTTACCCTTTTACCCCTTACAATGCTTTCGTGGCTTTGACTCACCCCAAAACCCTTGCGCTAGACTAAATCTAATCAAAAGTATTCAAAATGGACCAGTTTCACAGCTCGTAGGAGACCTTGTTCCAACATTCCACCACAAGGTTCATCATGACATGCTTTAAGAATTTCAGGCATTTCATCTTCTTGAATACATCTTATGATAATGAGATATGGACCTGCCTTATACAATTCATCAGTAATCCATGATTATCTTGCATTTATTTGAATGCTTTTTATTTTCTCTCTAGAAAGAAAATGTGAAGGTAATTTTCCTGTAACTAAGTAATTAGCAATATTTGCAAACCAAGGAGTCTGAGTAGTTATTGCAAAAGGATATTCATCAGGAAATTTATCTTCAACTGGAGTGTCATATTTGATATTTTGAATTCTAGACAAGAAATCAACAACTGTGTTTTGTTTTCCAGGTCGTTCTAGAACAATGATGTTGAATTCTTGCAGGAGTAATAACCATTTTTTAACTCTGCCATTAGAAATAGATTTATTCATTAAGTATCTAGTTGCAGAGTGATCTATATGAAAAAAGGTTTCATAGCCTGTTATATAATGTCTGAATTTGTTGATAGCATGAGCAACAAATAAGAATTCCTTTTCAGTTATAGTCTAATTTAACTCTGAGAGTCAAATTATTACTTGTGTAATAGATGGCATAGGGGATCAAATATTTTTGTCCTAATACAACTCCTAGAGCTGTATCTGAAGCATCTGTTGAAATGTGAAAAGGCAGTTTCCAATTTGGACCTCTTAAGATGGGTGCTTCAGAAATTTTTTCTTTTAAAGTCTCAAATGCTAACTGGAAATCAGGATTCCAACTGAATTCACAATCTTTGGTGAGTAGTTTGAAGAGTGGGGATGCTATTTTAGTGAAATTTTCTATAAATCTTCTATAATATCCTGTGAATCCTAGAAAACTTCTAACATCCTTTTGACAACTTGGAATTGATAGTTTGAAGATGACTTCAAATTTTGAATTATCAACTTTAATTCCATCTCCTAAAATGTGATGTCCTAAAACAATCCCTTCCGTAAACATCATAATTTTTTTTCATGGCTTAGTGAAAGGTTTGCTTCCTTACATCTTTTAAGAACCTTTTCCAAATTTTCTAAAGCTTCTTCAAATGCATTTCCATAAGCTGTGAAGTCATCCATATATGCCTCTACACAATCATGTATTAGATCAGAAAAAATTCCTAGTACTGCCCTTTGGAACGTTGCAGGTGCATTGCACAATCCAAAAGGAAGTACTCGGTAGGCATAAGTTCCCCATGGACAGGTGAATGTGGTCTTATCTTGATCTTCAGGTGCTACCTGAATTTGATTATAGCCACTAAAACCATCCAGGAATGAGAAATACTTCTTACCTGCTAATGTATCCAACACTTGATCTATAAAGGGTAAAAGAAAATGGTCTTTTAGGGTAGATTTATTCAATTCTCGATAATCAATGCATACCCTCCATTTACCATTATTTTTGGGCACAATCACTAAAGGGGAAACCCACTGGCTGTCCGAAATTGGGTAAATGAAGTTTACATTCAACAAATTTTGTATCTCCTCTTTCACAATTTCCCTAAGATTTGGATTCATTCTTCTTTGAGGTTGTCTGACAGGTTTACAATTTTCCTCAATGTAGATGTGATAAATACAAGTCTTAGGAATAATTCCTTTCATGTTAGTGTATTCCTATGCATATGCAGAAGAATGTTGTTGTAATGTTTTGATTAGCTTTTCCTGTTGTAATTTTTCCAAGTTATTGTCTATGTTCAAAGTTTTACTTGGAAATATTTCAACTGTAGAGCTATCAAATTCTTCTATAGAATAAATAAACATCTGCCTAGATGACAAATATTCAATATTATATTTTTCTTGAAATTTATCATGTTCATATTCTAGGGATGATTCAAAAATTTCCATTGAATTTAAGATTTGACTATCTTCACTAATGATTGAAATAGTAAAGAGAGGTTGTATATCATTTTCATCATCAATCCATTCTTTGTCATCGAATTCTATGATTGTTCTTGCTGGAGGATATAGAGTGAATTTCTTTGTTGAGTTACCTTCAGGGATATACAAGTCACTAGATCTACAACTGATGAAAGCATCAGCTGTAGCCAACCAAGGTCTTCCTAATATAAGTGGATGTCCTCCTAGATTATTCTTAGGGGTTAAGATCATAAAATCAACACGATACTCCCAAGAGTCTAAGGACACTGAAATATATTCTAACACACCATATGGCTTGATTACAGATCTATCTGCTAATTGCAGTAATGTAGGTGTATAAAGAAGATTAGGAAGCTTTAGATGTTCCATGGTTTGTTTACTCATAATGCTTATTGTTGCTCCTAAATCAATGAATGTATTTGGAATTTCAATTCCATTGATATATATTTTTTACAACTGGACTTCCTGGATCTAAATATTTTTGTGTGGCAATTTTTCCCATTATTATGTTTGTTATTTTTCCTACGAGTTGAATTCTTTTTTTTTCTTCCTAGTTTCTTCATGCTCAACTGCAAAAATGTTTTAGCTAGAATTAGAATTTCCTTAATGGCTTGTAACAAAGGGATTTTGATACAGACATTTTTCAATTCATCTAGAATATCATAATTAGGCAACATAATATGCTTTTCTACCCCTCTATCAACTTGTAATCTTTCAGGAAAAGGAAGTGTAGAAGTATATACTGATGGTTGCTCTATGATAGGAGTTGAGTTTAATGGTTCTTTTTGTTTTTCATTTTTAGAATTTTGGTTTTGAAGAGATACTCCTTCTTCAAAACTTTTATTGGGCTACAGAGAATCTTCCTCAGAATTGTCTTGTTCTTGAATGACTACAGAAGGCTTTTTATTTTCTAATATCCTACCAAATCTAAGTTGAACATCATTAAGATATAGAGGAATAATCATGTAGGTTGGAAATTGCTGTCCTTCTATCATATAGGTATTCTGAGGATTTTTATTGTTGGGGTTTGGTAATGATTGGGTAGGTATTTGATTTAGTTTCTGAGGGAATGGTAGTGAGAGTTGTGGATTTTGGTTTTGGTTTTGGAGTTGGGGTTGTTGATTTTGTTGAGGAATTTGTT
Source organism: Pinus albicaulis (assembly GCA_034641835.2). NCBI lineage: Eukaryota > Viridiplantae > Streptophyta > Pinopsida > Pinales > Pinaceae > Pinus > Pinus albicaulis. The sequence goes on from CM076583.1 coordinate 306,958,898, forward strand.
GGGGAGGACAGTTTAGATATGATGGAGGATCCTGATAGTACTAAGAGAATATTCCATAGGGATTTTTCATTCCTTGAGCGCAAGGTTGAGATTGAGATTGAGGCCAAGGTTGCTGGCAAGAATTCCAGTTTGGTGGGGGTTGAGTGTACATTTTAGTATTAAAACCTTGAGTTTGTGACCCTTGCCATGATATTTTAGAGACAAAGCAAAGAGATTCTATTGGATTTGAAGTTGTTTCTTCTTGAAAAACAGCCGTAAGACCAGGAATTGAAGGACACCTCTTAGTCTCATGACTTTTTGAACAAATCATACAGGTCTCTATGACTTTTTCATCAAGATGACATTCTTTTAATGCATGCTTCTTTCTGCATTTGGGACAGAAAATAGCTAAAGCATCAGTTTCGGCTTTATTCTTGTTTTGTAATTTAAGGGTGTCTATCTGTTCACTAAGACTCCCTAAAATTTCTGTTTTAAATTCATCAAGCATGTTTCCAATTTATGCCCTACTCACTGTTCCAATTGCAGATCTATTTACCCTAGCAAGAGAAGGATCTATTGGACCTTTCCCAGTTTTTTATTTTCCTCTTGAGAGATGAATACATAATTCCCCAATGTCAGGTAATGGGAGTTGAGAGATATCCCCCTTCCCCATCATGTTAAGGATGTCTATCCACTCATCTCTAATGGCCTTCAATAAAAGATCTTTTAAATTATCTTGATCTAAATTATCCATTTTTTTCCTTTTTATGTTATAGTTGAATCTTTCAAATAAATCCTCCAAATTCTCATCCTCTCTTTGCATCATTTTAGACACTTCATCCTTGTGATTGATAGGTATACAATAATCCAAATTCCTTTCTAAAAATACTCTCTTCATATCATTCCATGTTCTAATAGACCGAGTGATCAAACTCATGAACCATTTTAGAGCTGCTCCTTTCAATGTTGAAGGAAACAATTTGAGTTTTTGAGAGTCTTGTAAATAATCATAAGTTCTGCACAAGACTTCAAATTCAAACAAAAAGGTTTCAGGATCTTCACTTTTCAATCTATGAAAATTTGGGAGGACAGAAGGTGAGATATTTTTCATTGTGGCATTTGTATCTTCAAAAACTATAGGGAATTCAAAAGAACTCTCAATTACCCTATTTCTTATGTATCCTTCTACATTTCCTCTACCTCTCCCTCTATCTCCTCCTCTACCTCTACCTCCTCCAAATATTACATTTTCTCCATTTAGAATTTATCCTTCTCCTTCCCCTTCTTCTCCTCTTCCTGATATTATAGATTCTTCAGAGCTGATATAAGATTCAACTTGTAAGGTTAACTGCTCTTCCTCTGGTTCTTCTAACAGTGATATGTTGAAGAAAGGTTCTTCCTCTTCCTCTCCACTAGGAATTTCTAAGTCTTCAGCTAAAATATGTTCTCCTGTAGAGGTGAAAAAGGTTACTTCTTCTGTTGGAGACCTAGGATCTTCTTCTTCTAAAACCACCTTAGTAGATTTAGTAGGAGATCCTCCTAATTAGATTTATGACCTTAGAACTTCAGGAAGTCTATGGCTAGTGAAATATGGAATATGAGTTTGAGATGGAGGTCTATCACTTCTTAGTCTTGGTGGAGTAAGTGGTGTTGTAGGGATTAAACTCCTGCCTCTAGCTATGAATCTGCCCCTAGAGTCTCTTTCTCTACACATATCATTTTTTTAGGTGTAAGAAATGAGGTTTCCTAATTACACTTCCCCGACAAAGACGACAAAATGTTTAGTAAATTTATTGTCTTAAATTGCTTGCATAAATTATCAACCGAGGTTTGTAAACTGATGAAGTGTAGTGCATTGTATGTGCTTAGTTAACCTTTCTTCTTAATTCGTTGTTTGTATTTTATGTTGTTTTGGGGGTCTTTGTTCTTTAATGTCTAAGAATGTTCCATCTAAAACCTATGAAAAGATTTGAATGAATCTAATGAATTTTAAGAAGGAAGAAAAGGAAGTGTTCCTAAATTAATCTAATCTACATAAAAATAAATAAAATATTGCTGGCTGGCTAGAATTTAATTTGGAAAATAGAGCATCTATATTATCTTATCATTAGTCCTATTCCATGGATCTAATTCTTAAAATTGATATTTAAATTGCAGTGTTTGTCTTAAGTAAAAGCATAAAATGAAAACAACTAATGTACTTCTGGTTACTCCAACATTCAATTATGAAGTATGGCCTTCTTGAGATGATGTGTAAGTAACTATCTGTACTTTAACTTCTAATGTCCTAGAAAAGTAAACAAAGTGTGCAAAGGAAAACATGTAATGTATATCTAGCTACTCCAACATTCAATTATGAAGTGTGAACTTCTTGAGATAGTGTTAAGTAACCAATTATACCTAATGATCTCGAAAATAAGGTAAAGTATGCAGAAGGGAACTCAGTAATTGCGTTCATTAAACATCAATCATTCAGTCTTGAAATATGATTAAATCAATCTCCTTGGAATGACCTTTAGGAATATCAATGATGCAACTAAGTGAGGATCTGAAAGCCAAAATGTGAAAGCATGTAAAACTAACTGCAAACAACTAATGTATATTTTATTTTCCCCAACATTCAATGTGAAGTATTATCCTCTTGAGATGCTGTGTAAGAAGTCAACTATACCTTAGTTTCTAAATTCCTAGAAAGAAAATAAAAATGTGCAGAATAAACTCAATAACTGTATGAATTATACATTCAATCATTTAGTTTAGAATCATCATCATGAAATGAATTTTGAGAACATCCATTTACACAATTAATTGATAATTCTATTATAATAAAATGAATGACAAAACAGTAAGAAAACTAGATAACTGTATATTCTTATTGCTTCAATCTTGATTCGATTTGAAAATAGAGTTATCTATCTTCACGAAATATTTTAGAAGAATAAGGCTTACACAATTATGTTTTAACTTTATACTATTAATCACAACTGGAATAAAGCATTAATCTAATAAGAAAACAGAATTGCTGAAAACAGAGTAATAGAAATTAAACTAAAAACAAAAAATGAAAAACCTCCTCTAGTGTAGGGGCCCTCTGCAACTGATTTGGCTGAAATGTTAGCTGGTTAAAGGTGCACCTAAGCAATCATTGGCAATGTGAACTTTATATTATGATGGAACGAAGTCTTAATATAGAGTATTAGTAAAAAGCTTAAAATTAAAACTTAATTTCTTAACTGTCTTCTCAGTTCTGTACAACTGATATTTAAAGGAAAATATACATAACTATCTATGAGATAATCTTGCTACAGGTGGATAATTATAGAAATGAAATAGGGCTGTTTGATTCTTGATTTTCTATGATAGAGAAAATCAAGAGCCCTGATACTCTTGGCTAATGTACTTTGACCACGCCTTTGACCATGATCTTAGGCCTGCTTTTCTATCGATCTTGACCGAGTGAATATGAAAGAATCCATGTGGAGATGATTCTAGAAGTGCCCATGTGACTCAATTCTCCATTTGACACCTAGAACCTGCCAGACCATGAGAGTAGCTACGGAATCCACAGTTAGCTGTAGAATAGGTTGCGTTCTATAGCTAATTGCAAAAATATATTAAAATAGCAAGAACATGAAAATATAACATGGCAGTCATAATGCATTCCTTAAGCCAAAACATAACATTTATCATTGATTGGATTATGTTATCTTATGAGAAAGTAAGGGAAAAATGTGAGAAAGGATGTCAAGGAGAGGGTAATTATGAGGTTCAAAAGATGTCCCTACTGTCCTTGATCCTGTAGCCTCTTGTTGTGCAGTCTGAAGAAGACAGTCAATACCATCATACTTCCCTTCCTTGTAGATGGTAGCTTTCACCTTCTGCCTCTCATATTTGTATTGCCATGTATTCTTCTAATTGAGCCATATGTAAGTTTTTTTAGAGATGAGGATGTTCTTTGTTTCAAGCTTACCATTTTTCTTGGTCAATTTCTCATTTTATTTGATTATATTTTGTTGTTTTCTTTATACATCTTATTCTCCTTTTTCAAGTGTTTTTCCATGACCTTGTTGACCTCCAACTCTCTTGTTAGTTCTTCTATATTCTTAAGGTACTCTTCTTTATGCAACTCTCTATCTTCTCCTCCAGTATCCTTAGCATATGAATGTGATGAGGTAGCTCCTACCCAAGCATTCTCAAAGTAGGAGTCCCTCGAGTCCCTCTCCAAAGGTTCTTCTTGGACATCCCTCTCCATTCTTTGTAATATCTCATTAATTTGTTTTAACGTTGATGGAGGTTCAACAATTTCTATCTCTAGGAGTTTTCTTTGTCACTTGGCTCTTCTTGTGTTTTCCTCCTATGATTCCTAGGAACGGATAGGAAGGATATTTATTTTTCAACCATAAAACTATCCCGCTTCTTCTTTGATCTAGTCCTAGGATACATAGGGGAATTCATAATGCTCCTTATCACATGAAATTTTTCAATTTTTCCTTCTGTTGTTTGCTCTTCAATATGATTCTGAACCAAAAATTATTTCCAAACCATTCCCTTGTTTCTTACTTGATGTTCCACAAGTATTTTAATGAACCCTTGATGATAAATATTTGCTTCCTTTGCTTCAGTTTGTTTTTGACACTGTCTATCATTTTAGTCAATCTTCTTGAAAAGAAATAAGGTAGATTGATGCTAGACTCTCCCTTCATGTGTTGAATCAACCTAATGTGATAAAGATATACCACATTATAATAGTTGTCACAGGTGAAATATTTTTGGATAATCAACACTAATTCTGACCATGGTTCACTTAACCAGTCCCTTGGAATTACTTTTTCCTTGTCAAATGATCCATTTCTCTGTTTTTCTAGGAAGAATGTCCATCGTTTCTCCTTAAAGTGTAGAACTTTATGATATTCCTCTCATGTCAAGGGAAGATATAGTGCTTGAGAGAGAAATTTTGGGTTTAATGGTATGGAGAGCTCACCCACTCTTGTTTGCCCATGTTCATAATGATTTATAAATTAATGTGTGATTATGTCATTATGTCCTTTAAATTTTTGAAGAGATTCTAACAATCCTGCTTGATATAATCTTTCTATTGTTTCCTTTCCCCAATTTTCTAACTTGAATTATTTTGGTACAATTTTTGTTCCCATTTGTCTCTGCTCTGCATACCAATTGATATATCCTTGTACAGTCAAAATCCTCTTCATGAATAAACAAAAATATATAGATACCCTTTTCCTTTTTATTCATGAAATTTTTAGGATAAATATCACGGTAGATAGACTTACCCAATCTCTAAAGATATTTGAAAAAGAATGAGATTATTCCTCTACTTGAAACTTCTTTAATTTCCCTCTGTTCTACTGCAAATGATACCCAAAAGGAGTCTGTTTATAAATCTGATATATATATATATATATATATATAATTTTTTTTTTTTTACAATGTGAAAGACCATAAAAATATCTTGAAAATTTTTCACTACTCTGCAAAATCGTGCCTCAATCTTTGTTTGCAAATTTTTTTCATGGAAATCCTTCTCTGTTTCAAAAATCACACACTGTGTATATACAATAGGACTCTTTGCATTTTCATATGAATTTTTTTGACAAATATGCATGAAGAAAATTGATTTGGATTACCTGAACTTTGATCAACTAGAAGAAAACTTGTAGATGCTTTTGACTTGTTTTCCCTGTGTTAAACAATACCATTTCGATTAAAAATCCTCTCAATATCTCAAAGATTCATAAATAACACAAGTGGAAAGGTATGTTTATGGTGGCAGAGTTTTACAAATCCACAACTCAAGTCTTGTTTTCTCATATGATGACACATCTTGAACAAATCTTGAGTTTAGCTATCCTTGAAATCGTTTAACTGCTAATGGAAATCCGAGATTGATTCTTACCTTTCACTTGCGAAATGTTTGGATTTTGTTGGGGAAAATGATCAACTTGGCACAAAGGAAATATTGGCCTTAATCTCTTTGTTAAAACCAATGTGTCTCTCCTTATTTCTCCACGTAGGCTCAATTTCTTTGCCTAATTCTAGACAATATCTTCACAGCTCAGGGCTCTCCTGACCTACACAGTCCTCTGTTTAACATATGCGTTTCTCCTGCATATTTCTCTTTCCACAAGGGTTCTTCTATGTTGTGTGAATGCGCAGTGTTGCTCTCAACTCTAACCTTGGTTCTGCTATGATTATGGAAGAGAACACACTCAAAGAAAGTTTTGCTTGTTTAAAAATGTTTTGACCGTTTATCTCTGCACTCCCAACTCATGCTCTGACCTCTAAACTCGTGGATGCCTGTGCCATAGTTTGATTGCCTTCTCTGCTTTATGATTATCCTTTCTACTATGGGTTTTCATGCTCGATATTGTCACCATTATATTTTTTTTACCCATGCTCTGTCTCTTGTACAATCTTCATCATGGATTTTGCATCTTTACTCTTATTGCTTGTATGCCTACTATTGCATGTGTTTGCAATCATGCATTGTCATGCATTTGTCATTTCATTCCTATTGCATGTTGCATTTTGTATTTTTTTCTTTTGATTCCTTTGCATGTCATTTTTTATATGCTTATTCATTAATTTTCTTTGAAATGACCATATCCATAGGTCATTTAAAATCAAATTCATTTTATAATGACACTAAATCCTTTGTTTTGGTTTTGTAGGCAAGCTAAAATTGCAGGCAATTCCTTATGAGGAAAACATTTTAGCCACAATTTTGGTAAAAAATGCTCATGTAGGAGGATAAATGTAGGATTATATGAGGTTAATGTAGGGTTATGATGAAAACAATTTTTAATGTAGGATGTAGGATGATGAATGTAGGATTATGATGAGGGTAATATAAGGTTATGAAATGTTTTTTAATGTAGGATGTAGATTGGATAATGTAATAGGATGTAGGATGTAGGGTGATAATGTAATAGGATGATGAATTCATGGAATGAGTATTGCATATCCAAGTTAAACTAGTTTAACAATCCTAGATTTTTTTTCAAAACAAAACATTTTAAGAACACTTTTTACACTTACAATAATTTCCTTCTTCTTAGTAGCTCAATGTCAATGCTCGTTTTGTTGCTGATGACCTTTGCTAGTTTGTCAACACTTGAATATTTTTTAATGATGATAATTCTTTTGACTTCAAAGATGAATTTTGATGGAATGTAGGCGCTTGTGTCTGCTTATCATATTCTCTTGCTGTAGATTATGATGTTTCAGGTTCTTTCTGCATCTGTTATTGATTTTATTCATGTCCCTTCTGATGAATATTGATGTCTCAGGTCCCTTATGCAATCATATGATATTTCATTTTTTTCAGGTCCCTTCTGCAATGATATTTGAATGATGTCTCAGGTCCCTTCTGTAATACAACTTCTTGTTATTAAACTATATGCATAGTTTTTATTGGTTATCTTCCCCCTTGCTTATTGTAATACTTGTCCTCAAGTCTTTGAATTCTGGAGGATGATTTCTGCAAAATAAAATTGAAGAAAAGTAAAAAAAATAGGGAATTCATATTGGCCAAACAAGTTGGTTTTCCGATATGAATTAGAGTTTGTATTGTGCTAGTTTCTTGGATTTTCACATCCAAAATCCTTTATTATTTTTTATTATTATTATCTTTTTTTAATTCTTGAAGTAAGGAATGCATATCATTATGTTGTTCCATTATTTCCATGTTGTTTTCTATTGAGACTCTTTTTAGAAAGTCCTATTTATTTATAGGATTATTATAGACTTTGAGTCTATGTCCATTAACTGGAAGTGAAATTGATGCTTCATCAACCATCTTTATTTTAACTGCTCCATTGTTAAAGATTTCTTGTATCTCATATGGCCCAATCCAATGAGTTGTAAACTTTGCTTTGAAGTCTTTGTACTTGGAGTAAAAAAGAAGTTTCGTGTCTCTTTTATGAATTTTTATTTTTATTTTTGATAAATTTGTCATGCCATTTCATTCTATGTTGTTGCACTAGTGATGTATTCTTAACTACTTGTTGTCTGATTTCATCTAGTTCATTTAGTTGCATAACTCTCTTTTGTTGTGCTCATGATAGGTCCAATCCAAATTCTGCTGCAAGTTTAAAAGTATAAATTTGAATTTCAATTGGTAACAAAACTTCCTTCCCATATACCAACTGATATGGGCTGAATCCAGTTGTATTCCTCTATGTAATTCTGTATGCCCATAATGCATCTCTTGACTTTTCTGACCAGTCCTTTCTATTCATTTGAACTATCTTTGTCGTGATGTTTTCTAGGAACTTATTAGTGGATTCTACTTGTCCATTTTCTTGAGGATGGTACAAAGTATACTTTCTATGTTTGATCTTATACTTTTTCGTCATATCCCAGAAAAGTTTAGAGGTGAAATGTGCTCCATAGTCTGTAACAATCTGTCTTGGAACTCCAAATATTTTCTTCAAAGAGGAATGGAACCACTATTTCTTCTGTTTCTCTTGCCACTCCTTTTTCTTCTACCCATTTTGTAACATATTATGTACACACTAGAATGTACTTCTTTCCATTTGAAGGAGGGTTAATAGGTCCCACAAAGTCAAGATCCCATTGTTCAAATGTATCTATAAGTACTTATGGTTGCAATGAAATTTCATCTAATATTATAGGTCTTGTAGTTCTTTGGAAGCTATCACATTGTTTAACATAGGCTTTTGAGTCCTTGAAGATTTCTAGCCAGTAGTAGCCAAGTTTGAGCACCTTGTATGATGTCTGCTTGTTTGCGAAATGGCCACCACATGGCTCGTTATAAAATGCTTTCAAAATATAAAGTTTTTCATCTTCTCTAACACATTTTCTTATCAAAATAGGTCACCATTGACCCAGCTATATCAAGCACTTTCATTGATTATTTTTATTTTTTGCTTGCGAGTGAAATGAGATGGTAATATTCTAGATGATAAATAATTAGCTACATCTGCAAACCATGGGGTTTTAGTTGTAATAGAAAATAAATGTTCATATGGAAAGTTGTATGAAATAGGAATAGGATCACCAGGTGAGTGAATTCTTGATAGGAAATCTGCTATTTGATTGTCTCTACCTAGTCGATCTAGAACAATGAGATTGAATTCTTGCATTAATAACAACCATCTAGTAATTATGCGATTGGTAATTGCTTTGTTGATTAATTATTTTATGGATGAATGGTCTGTATGAATAAACACTTGATATCTTATTATGTAATGCCTAAATTTATTAATTGCATGCACAACAACTAACATTTCTTTTTCAATTACTATATAGTTCAATTCTGCCGGAGTTAAATTTTTTCTTATGAAGTAAATGGCATGATTAAATTGATTTTATTTTTGTCCAAGTAATGCTCCTTTAGCTGTATCAGATGCATGAGTAGATATGTGAAATAGCAAGGACCAATTTGGCCCTCTAAGAATGGGTGCTATTGACAATTTTTCTTTCAATATTTCAAATGCATTTTGATAGCTTGTTTCCCATTGAAACTCAATGTATTTTGCAAGTAACTTGAACAGGGTAGAGCTATTTTTCTAAAATTTTCAATGAATCTTTTGTAATAGCCTGCATATCCCAAGAAATTTCTTACTTATTTATGTGTTGTTGGTGGCATTAAGTTTACAATGACTTGTATCTTTGCTGGTTCTACCTTTATTTCTGAAGAAGAAATGTGGTGTCCCAACACTATCCCTTCAATTAACATCATAAAACATTTCTCATTGCTGAGGGATAATTTTGTCTCTATGCATCTCTTTAGAAATTTTTCAAGGTTGTTCAAAAAATCATCAAATGTACCTACATAGACAATAAAATCATCCATGTAGACCTCTACACATTCATGAAGTAAATCGGAAAAGATGGCTAGGACTGCTCTTTAAAAAGTAGGAGGTGCATTACATAATCCAAAAGGAAAAATATTATATGCATATGTTCCCCAAGGACAGGAAATTTAGTTTTATCCTGATCCTCCAAATGCTATCTTAATCTGATTGTAACCGCTAAATCCATCAAGAAAATAAAAGAATTTCTTTCCTGCTAGTGAATCTAGTACTTGGTCAATGAATGGTAATGGGAAATGGTCTTTTACTATGGCTTTATTCAGTTCCCTATAGTCTACACATATTCTCCATTTTCCATTTTTCTTTGGTACCAAAACTAAGGGAGAAACCCATTGACTATTTTAAATAGGATAGATGAATCCCAACTATAATTTTTTTTGTAGTTCTTATTTGACTATTTATTTCACCATAGGATTCATTCTTATTTGTGATTGTATAACTGGTTTGATATGATCATCAATATAGATATGGTGATACATGTCTTTGGATGAATTCCTTGCATGTCTGTATAATCCCAGGAAAAAGATTTTGAATATTTCTGTAATAATGCAATTACGTGTTGTTCTTGTGATTATTGTAGATTATTGCCAATATTTATACTCTTTCCAAGATTGATTTCAATGGTTTTTCTTTGTGAATTGGTAATTGAGCTAATAGGAAAAATTCTTTCAAGTGAATTTTGCAATGATTGAATAATACAATTTTCCTGAAAACATTGATTCAAAAAATGATTTTTAGCTTCATATTGTGTTATTCGTAGCTGCACAGAAATATAAGGTTCTGAGATGAAAAGGCCTATTAAATCCTCATTTTCTTCCTCTTCTCTAAAATTAAAGACTTGATTAATGCTTAGAACAAATTGAGATTCTTATTGTTGTTGGTCATCAAGTCATGATAATAAAGAAGGATATTATGCTAGAGGATAGAGTGTAACATGTTTTCTTTCATATCCATGTGCTATGATCATGCTTCTTGATCTGCATCCAATGAAGGCATCTACTATGGCTAACCATGGCTTGCCTAGAATTAAAGGATGGCCTCGATTTTTTTTTGGTTGCAAGATTAGAAAGTCTATAAGATATTCCCATGAATCCAAAGAAACAATGTTGTCTTCTAATATTTCCTCTGGTACAACTTTAGATTTATCTGCTAGTTCTAAACTTGTAGTAGTAGGTCGAATATTGGGAAATTTTAAATATTTCATAGTCTTTGTTGTCATGACATTTATAATAGCTCCAAAATCAATTAAAGTGTTTGGAAATGAAAAATTATTAATTGAAATGACAACCATAGGTATCCCACGATCAATATACTTTTCAATTGTTGTTTTTGCAGACATGAGACTAGCTAATTTTCCAATGACTTGGATTGTGGGTGGATCTCTTTTCTTTCTCCGAGTTTTCTTAATACATAATTACTTTATTGTTTTTGCATAGATTGGAATATCTTTGATATCTTGCAGCAAAGGAATTTTGACATAAGAATTCTTTAATTCATCCAAAATATCGAATTCAGGAAGAGAAATTGAAGTTTTCTGCTCTACTAACCTCTTTGGATAAGGTGATGTTTGAGTCATAATAGTTTTTCATTTCTGAATTTTATTTTATGGATTATATTTTTCAGATTGTTCTTCTTGTTCAATTTGTTCTTCTATGATTGGTAGAGAATCTTTGTGTAATACTTTCCAAGACCTTAAGTGGACATCTTGTATAGGAAGAATATAATATGTAGGAAAATATGTTGCTTCTTCCACATTATATGATGGTATTTTCACTTTGTTACTCGGATTTGCTACTAGCTGAGCTGGTAGTTGAGTTGGTTTAGGTGGGGGTTGGTTAAAAGGCAGTTGGAGCTGCTGTGGTTGAGTTAGAAAGGGTGCATGATTTTTTTTGTGGAAATGGCATTGCTTGAGGATGTTGCTGGAAATGTTGATATTGAAATGGTTATTGAGGTGGCTGGGTCCCATAACTATATCTCCACCAACCTTGTCCAGGTTGGTTTTGTTATTGTTGTGGAGGCCAAGATTTGCATGGCATAAGAATATTCCATGAAGTTTGAGGAGGATATTGATAATTCTGAGGGATTTTTTGAGAAAATTGCCGAGGAATCCTTGGTTGCCAAGGTCTCCTTGGTGCCATATAATAAAGAGAATCAATCCCTTTTACTTTTTCCATTGAATTTACTTGCAATTATTTAAGCTTTGGAAAATTTTGTGTTGAATGATTTTCTGTACAAAGTCCACATACCTGAATATTAACCAAAAAAAATTCTCTTAGTGGATTCTTCTTTCTACACTTAGGAAAAAAATATTGATAGCATATGATCTTGTTCATCTTGATTTTCTTGGCTTTCAAAACATCAACTTGTGTTCCTAAAGTGCTCAAAAGACCAGTTTTAAAATTTTCTAATAAACTTCCTATCTCTACTCTTGTTACTCCTACTGCTACTGATTTAGAAGCTCTTGCATTAACATCTCTCTTTCCACTCTTTGATCTTCCCCTAGAATATTTTTAACATAGTTAAACATCTCATCAAATGGAAAATTTGAGATGTCTCCTTTTCCCATTACATTGAGAATATCAAGGTATTCATATCTTATACCTTTGAGAAAAATTGGGTGAATGGTATCATGATTCAGAGGGTGTTGTTTGGATTTTTGTAGATTGTAAATGAATTGTTCTAAGTATTATTCCCAAATCTCATCTTCTTGTTGAGACATCCTAAAAATATATTCTTTTGAATCTCTACGCCTGCAATAGGCTTGATACTTCTTAAGAAAAATTATCTTCATGTCATCCCAAGAGGCAATAGTGTTTTCTCCTAATCCCATAAACCATTTTAGTGCAACTGCTTTAGGAGTAGCAGGAAAGAGACAAAGTTTATGTGTATCATATATGTATCCATAAGTACGACATAAAATATGAAACTCAAACATAAATGAATTAGGATTTTCAGTAGACATTCCATAAAAATTGGGCAAAATAGAAGGTGGAATATTCTTCATTTTTACCTCCTCGCTAAGAATTGCTCTTGTGTCTAGAATTGGGAAGCCAAAGGTAGTTTCCTGATCATTGTCTGGTTCTATATCATTACATCTCTTATTTTCATATTTTCTTTTTGCTTCTTATTCTATTTTTTTTCTGATTCTATTCTTCTTTCTTCCTCTCTTTTTCTATGCCATTATTTTTTTTCCTCTCATACTAAATTCTTTGTTTTGGAGTCATCATTGGTATATTAGATCCTTCTCCTTCCTCCATTTTATTTTCAGCTGTTTGTAATGTTTCAATAAGAGGTTGAATTGTTGTTTCCTCAAATTTATCTATTTGTTTAAGAACTAGTTGCTCGAATTGTTTAACAATTGGTTTCCTTGTCTCTTGTTTTTCTACGAAAGGTGTTTATTTTCTTTTCACTTCATAGGCTAACAAGGTTTATCTTTCAATAAGAGTCAACCTTTGTCTTGATCTTTGTTTTTCTTCCAATTCTTCTAAAGTTGGTCTCCCAACAACTGGTGTAATTAGTCCCGATGGTCCTGCTCCTATGGATGGTTGAATTGTTGGGGGGTTTTGTTTAGTAAATCTATTTTTTTGATCTCTTTCTATAGGCATAAAGAAACATAAATAAAAAACTAAATTTTGTTGTGTTTTGTATTTTTTTTTATAAATCTTTCTAATTGACTATATTGAAGCACTTTTCCCCGGCAACGATGCCAAAAATGTTGGGTCAATTTAATAAGTAAACTAACACATGTATTTTACTTGTCAATCCAGGTTTGTAGACTTGGAAGCATGTCCAAAATATATGGATTTCAGATGAAGTCAATTTTAGAAGACAAAGTGTATAAGTTGAAAGAAATTCATATTACAAATATATTCTAAATTCTAATATTTATGGAAATTCATATTAAAAATATAAAATCTAACTAAGAAGTTTCTGATTCAATATGTAGTAAGTGAAGGAAGAGACTCCTAACTTAGGAGATCCTAATTTTCCTTCCTCACAATACTACCTTCATGAAGAGAAACCAAATAACAATAGTTTATGATGTATAGAAAGTACGAGAAGATGCTCCTTACTTAGGAGGGTTGTATTGTCCTTATTTATAGTTATATTCCAACATTGTTACCACTGCATTAAAAATGGAAATTCAAGAAAGAAATCTAAGGAAGGAAAAGAGGACGAATTTTAGTTGTTGTTCATGATTTGATAGAAAGAGAATTTAACTCAAATTATTGTTTGTCATTTAATATGAAAATTAGATATAAACCAATAATTTTCTAGCAATCATAATAAATCTTCACACATCTAAATGACTGAATAATAAATCTAAAGAAAAAACTATTGTATGAAAATTATGCTAATTTAACCAAAGTGTACTTAGCTTGGTGTGGGGGCCCTACACCCATGCCTTGCACACAAGAAGAACTTCTCAGCTGCAACAAACTTAATCAATCATCTACATCATGAACATAAAATAGAAAGTGGAACTGGTTCTTCAAATTATCTCAAAGTCTTCAAAAGTCTCAATACAAAATTACACAAATTCTACATGCTTGAATGATCCATAAACTTGGTTTAAATAGACAAATAATAAAAAAACTGAGCTATAATGTCTCTAACAGTCCTATCCATCTTAATACCATCCATATAGGTTGAAATCATCCATTTTTTTTCACAAAATCAGGAAAATCCCAAAAATTACTAATTTTGCCCTTTTCCCTAGGGATTTCTGAAAAACAGGTCAAGTTTGTCCATCGTTGACTGGGTCTGTTTTAGCTCAGTTTGATCGAACCAATATGTATTTTTCCATTCGTGGTTCCCAAGCTTTCCAAATATATGCTCATCTCCCTCCCAGGTGTATTTCACATATGACTTCCATGAAGCTATTATGAAAATTTTTAGTGTAGTCCAAATATACTCTTAAAACCCAATTTTTACAAAAATCTCTAAAAATTGAAAAACTTAATTTAATTAACTGAATATGCATAATAAGGCTAAAATGAGGCATATATAGGTGATATAAGGTAGAATATGATGGTAAATAGGCGGATTTATGATAGGAAAAATTGACCAAAATTGAGGGCCAACAGACACATGGACATCCACCTACCATAACGATCTAGAAAGTCACCTGGTTCAAGAGATTTGATGGTCAAACTAGAAGTCAACTGTGGTTTGAAAAATCCAACGATGTGTAGGATTCAAAGGTGATTCGTAGCAATATCAAGTGAGCATGAAATTGGACGAGAAGAATTTGGATCTAACATGTCAAATGAAAATATTCTCATGATTTTCTCTTTCAATAGAAAATTATGAGAAGAAAGACTCCAAATTTGATTTTATTTATTAATTGTCGAAATAGAAACTTGCTTTCGGTTTATGCCTCTTAACATAATTTTTTTAATGAAGGATTATAAAAGCCCCTGAGGTGAATCAATAAACACACTCACTCTTGTCAATTTGGCAATCATTTTGTCGTCAAATACTTCGAAATTTAATACAAATACTTTGTTCTTTGGTGACCAATGCGTGGCTAAGTAATTTGACATTTAATTATGTGCTTGCACTCAACATGAGCCCCCCCCTAGAGAGCTGTAAGATTAGATTAGTTTTCTGGTTAGGTTAATTTTTATTCATTAAATGAGTAACTCTTTCTTTACTATAATTCGTTGATGCTTTTGATTAATATGTTTTCCATCGATTTATAGCTTGATTTTCAGTATTTTGAATAGGTCGAGCGCTCATAAAAAAGACAAAAATATTTTCCTTTCACACTTATTTTAATTCAACATTTTTCATTCATTACTTTTAGTGATTTCATGAACGATGAATAGAGAAATTCTAAAATATAACTGGGCACATTAGTAATCCTTTTGAAGTTACATTTTAGCTTGTTATCTTACTGCAGAAGTTGGATTTAGATTTACTCTTCTGTCAAGTATAATAGAATTTCAATTCTAAAAAACACTTAGAATATTTCAATTCCTTGAAAATAAAAGGAGAATTTCAATTCTGCCATTAAAATAACTTTTCAATTTAGTTCAATTAGAATAAGTTTTGATTCTTGCTGCAATAGAGTAAATTTCAGTTCAGTTCAAATAGAGTAACTTTGAATTCATGTTACAATAGATTAAATTTCCATTTAGTTTGATAGTTAGAATCTTTTATTGATTTTTCCTTGAAGTTTGATTTTCTTTGAAAAGAGTAATCTCAGTGGAAAGAACATGTGCGTAGGAATATTTTGAGTTAATCTAACCTCATTCATATCTAGTTCAATTTCATCCTTAAAAATAAAAAATAGAAATCATATAATATATTGTGAAAATGCACTTAATAAGTACACACACCTAGGTTGAAAATTAATGAAGTAATTTAACCATCAATTAAATTACCCAACACTACCGTAGCCATCTTCTCTTCAGAAGGGTTTCCATATCTAGTGCCCAGACAACATAAATTTTCCCATTTAAGACAAAAAGATCAATCTTGCATGGAATCTTAAAAAAAATTCATAGATATTATCTTTCTCAAAGAAAGCTTCCACATAATAGATCAAATGATCCAAATTCAATCACTAAAATATATAACTCAACATGATTTGCAAATAAAAAGGTTAGGTCTTAAACCATTAGATATGATGTCATGTCGGGGTACACTCTAATACTAATAACAAAGAATAAAGAATAAAATCTAATTAGAGATTAAACATAAGAAAAAATAATGCTCCAAGACGATGGGTGGTTTCTTTAGACACTTATATCATTAAAGAATTACACATTATGATCAGAACATCACAATGCACAATGAAAAATATCCCAATAAAAATGTGTGTTTCTCATTGTTACATATTTGAAACATAGTTCCCTTTATATATAGGTACCAAATCCAACCAATCTCCTTGAATAATGGAGGATTTGGTCCAATGATGGGGCTTGTTCGTTACAGTTGTTTATGGTAAACTTGTGTTATCTCTTCATCCATATTTATTTTGATCAGTTGGTTGTTCAAGTTTATCCAATGATCTAGTCAATTCCTTTGAACATTCAGTTACCATGCCCATTGGTCAACCTCTATCTTCTAGTTGATTACTCGACCAACCTGATGACCACTCAATCAAATTCCTTGCAAGGTGATCGTTCTACTAATTGTCTAGTGTTAATCAACCCTTTAACTGACTGTCTCCAAAATATCTAGAGTATGATGAAACAACATAACATTAGGTTCCAACAAAAATCAAATATAAGAACCCATACTTTAACAAATTCTTGAGGCAGACTTCTCACTAATGTGATTCCTCTAGTCATGGATTGAATTTATAGGCTCTAATGGGATCAAACATCTCTAGTCAAGAGTGTTGGTCCATAATAATTGTACTACTAGTTAGGGAAACATTGCTTTGATTTTAATTTATGTGCACCATTATTCACACTAAGGCAATTGTCCTTCCAACCTAATGTGACAAACTTTTAGGATTCCTTGCATGAATGCTTGTTCTTTGCACTATATGATTGTACATGCTTCCAACTTTGCACCAACTTCTATTACAAGCTCTTCAAGAATTGTAATTATATACTTTTCTTTGTAACTATCAGAACTTAAACCAATCCATGTCAAACATTGGTCAAATACCTATGTCAATGGAATGAATTGTGAAAATTTCACTACTGAAATCCTATTGTAGCAATTGGAATGAATTCTTCTAATTGTTAATTAATTTAACAATTTATTTGCTACGACAAATATCGAATAAATCACACTGCAACGTACAAATAAAATTTCATAAAATAATAGTGCTGGAAACTACGAAGTTCTAGCACACATACACATAAAAATATGACACAATTATTTTTGGAAAAATGTCCCTGGAAAAACCCAACTTGGGAAAATCGATGCAACAACAGAGGGTTTTTATTATTATGCAGCAGTGAAAATTTTTGAGTACAACTGGATGCCAAAATATGGCAATCCTATAGAGAAAAATACTATAAAAAATATAGTGAAGAATTTTTCTCACCTCACAAGAAAATTCAGGCTCTGACTGTAGCTCCAAGTGTGTCATTCAAACTTATTTTTCACAAGCCTACATCATCCTAGTACAATCCCTTCTACGTTCATCCTGAATCAACTGCTCCTCAATCCATCTAACCTTCTACTAACCAGGAAAATATATTTCCTGGTCTCTAGAATTTCTTTCCAACCTCTAGAACTAAAACTCTAATTTTCCCTAGCAGAATTGGATTTCCTTTTAGAGGCTTCTGCACAGCCCTTGCATATCCTCTCTGTCGCTATCTCTACCTCTCTGCAATGTACTTGTCGGATCTAGAAAATTTCCTCTGACCTCACTGTCCCTGCCCCTCTCTACCTTTTCTTCCTTCTCTGGCTCAAACTATTTTGACTGTTGCCTATGGAAAATCAAACTGCCCAAGGAAATCAATATCTATGTATCTCAAGTGTGTTCTCCATCTACCCATTGACTTCTTATAATATTATGTTGGTTATCCAATGATCAATATTAAAACTTAATCAAGGGAAAATATCATATCAAAGTCAATCTATGTGAGTTTCTAGATGATTCACACCTTATCTCATTTAATTCTGATTAATTAACCAGATTTTCTATGTTTAGACTTAAGAAATATTAAAAAATAGGCTAATAATCTAATTGAGACACTTCTAGGTGGAATTTCTAGAAACAGTTTTTGGGTTATGGAGAAATCCTGTGTTTTAGCCTCTCCATAAGGTTTCAAGGCTAGAACACCTCTGATGATGCAAAAAATAAGGCTCCCTCTTAGCGAGGAAGGTGTTCTAGTGCTGCACCACTGCTGCTACAACACCCTATCTCTGTATCCACCATATGTCACGCTGCAGATGTCTCACCACTGCCCATCAACTATTGCAAAAATCTGATGTTACATTTGTGTTGCAACTGACACTGCTATACTACTGCTAACTCTACACCTGCCCTACAACTTCCTCTTATCTGTTACTGCTGCAACTGTAAAAAATGAAAATGAGAAGAATCCAAAATACTGAATCAGTTGTGTCTACTATCTCCTGAGTCCTAAATGCTACTAGCCATTGCAATTTCCACCAAGAAATCTGCGTTGTTGATGAATCTGCACTGTGCCACTCTACACTGCTGCCAAATCTACAATGTGCTCCTTAGCTCTTGATTATTACTAATATGAAACTATCAGTCTAGAATCTGATTGCAATACTAACACTAATCCATCCCGCTACTGAATATTGTGGGCCCCTGTAGCAAGGTAATGATCAATGAGGAGGACACCTAAATGGACCTTGCCCATGTCTACAGCTCTTTGTGACTATAACTCGATATCACCCCACCTCTCTCTTGGAGGTATGGCTGTAAACATTGCAAACTCATCCTCCAACCTGGAGGACAACTTTTCTATCTCAGTAGACGCTGCTGCTTAGTCATACTTCTCCCGATTGTCCTTCTTCTTGAGAGGAAATTTCATATTATAGTGGCCAAGCTTGCCACATATGAAGCACTTGACCTTGGACATGTCCTTATTCTTCTTCTTCTCCCCCTGCCCTTGATTGAGACCCTTTGATGCTAGGGACACATTTTCCTCTTCCTTCTCAATTTTCACACCCTTGCTGATGCCTTCATTGATGGTTATCTTTACTAGATCTTGCCTCAACTCCTCTTGCTGTAGCTCTACCCACATCTTGTCCCATCTAGGAAAAGTGCCCCTACCAAAAATACTTTGGAAAAAAACTTTCCAATCCTCCGAGACATTGTTTAGTGCCAATCGTAAAAGATTTGTGGGTTGGGGCACCTCCCTAATGACTGATAACTGATCTCAGACCTCTTGAATCCTAGTGAGGAAGGTATCTATGCCTTCACCCTTATGCAACATCATGCTTCTCAACTTCTCATGGAGAAACATCTTCCATTGTTTGAAAGAAATTTGATATAGCATGGAGAGAGAATCCCACATTTCCTTAGCCCTATTCTTGACAACTACATGTGAGAATATATGGTCTCGAACTCCATCCAAGATCATCCACTTTACCTTTTCCATTTCCTTTTTTTACTCTTTTACTGATTCACATCCTAGGGTACTTCCACCACATTCTCTACATAGGTCTTCAAACCATTCTCATCAAGGAGAAAGGACATTCTGGCCTTCCAAATGACAAATTTGGAGGCACCATCTAATATATCTTGATCTCTAATCTCAACTGTGTCCATCTTGAATCCGGTTGAAATCTCCCTATTTCCCTCTTCTTGGCTACTTGGCTACTAGATCTATTGAAATTTAGTTGAACTGAGAGAGGGGGGGGGGGGTGAATCAGTTCAATACATACATGAGCATTTTTCAATTTTTCATAAGCTTATTTATATCTTACTTTTATGATCAACCTTAGTGTATGAATAGTCTTAATATGTTGCAGCTAGTATTAAATTAATGTGACATTAAACTTATTATGAGAGCAGCAAACATTAAGCAGGTTTGATAAATCATCTCAGCACACAAGCCACAGATAGAGACAATAGATATAAGTGGAAACCCATAAAGGGAGAAAACCACATCTTATTACTGTTGTGATGCAAAGGCAAGCTCCAACTCTCTCTCACCACTATTTTTCTGCAGGCTCCAACCTCAATTCTGCAAGCTACAACTTGCAAGGAAGCTCCAAATCCCTTCAATTTTCTGCAAGCACCAACCTATAGGAGGTTTCAACCTCAGTCAGCTACAACTAACAGCTATCAAGCTTCAACTTGATAGGGAAGCTCCAACTTCCTGAATTTATCACAAGAAAAGTTTGCTGATTTACTTCAGATATCTTCTCTGTTCAGTAGCATCTCTTTCTGCTCCTCTCTTCCTTATCTTCTCTGCCTCAATCTTCTATGCTTTTCATTCTCTATCCTTACTCTCTCTCTCTCTTTTTACTTATGCATATTAAATTATATATAGAGTTCCTCACATGACTGTTTGTATTCCACCAGGAATTTTGAGTGACCAGCCATGACTCTTTGACTTCTGCCTTCTCAATTCTTTATCCAACTCATTAAAAAAATATAACAATATGTACAAATTACAGTGGGAGCTTTTCTTTTCCTTAGGATACTTGCCTTTGCATCACAAACAATATAAAACAAATAAAACATTTACATTTATAGTATATAAACTTCACTCAGCCTTTGGCTAGCTGGCTTTTTCCTTTCTGTAGCAGTCATGCAGCTGTCCTGCATACTTTGTTCACTATCTTTCACATATTCCACCTGTTCACTGCACTTTTGAATCCCTTTGTTGTACATCTCTTCAATTCTGCAATATTTTTTTACCTCTATCAAGTATCATACTTCCTCTTTCTGTGAGCATATAAAATGGACACAACAAATTTGTACTCAATCCTACTGTCGATTTGGGCAATTTCAATATTCTATTTTCTGAGCTGGAAATTTAAATAATTAAAACTTACTTTGCACATAAAATCTCCTGCACTCAATTTAGTACTTAACCCAATTTCCAATCTGAGCAGTTTCGAATTTATGCTGAAGTTTACCTCCTTGAAGAATCTATGGGTTAAACCATAGTCGAATCAACACGGACCAATCAATTTAGCATTGGTTAAATGACCAGGTTTCCACACATCACATATATGGTGAATTTTTTTCTTAACTCTCCCTTTATTAACAACACTTCTTTTTGTTCGCACTCTGGTTACAATTTCTGGGCTCGACCATGGTAAATATCACCAACTTAACTCGTTCTAAACTTCATATCTCAATCTTTGACTTGGGATTTTATATTCAACTGTGTATGGTTTAAAATAAACATCAACGCTCCAGGCATACGCGGAGGCAACCTTTGAATAGACCCACTTAATTTCATTTTGTTAAATCCACAAATCTTAATACATGCGTATGGGCCCCAACGCTAACGGTCGTCTCCATCTGACGGTGGTTATCACGTCGCGCTGCCTCACTTGATCGGATGGATATCACTCGGCAAAGATGCGCGAACAATAACGCGCGATGGCGCGCAATGTGAGTGGTTTTGGGATCCCTCCGTATGCCACGTGTTAGTCACTCTATGGAATCACTCTGATTCCTTGAAAACCGCTTGCCCGTCGATGGTTGTGCGATGAAAACCACCGGTTTGCTCTAAACCGCGTCCAATGTTCCTCCTTTGTGGTTCCGCCCCTCTACTCCAGGTTCCGTTGCCACTGTTCACACCACGTGGTTCCTCACCTTCGCTCAAGGTTCCACGTCCTTCTGTGATCCGGTTACTAACGCCAACCCGTTTTTACTGTTCATTTGTCAGAGTTTCGTATTCTGAGTTCCGCTTCTAATTCTTCACTCCTTTACATCCTTACTGCATTCGTATTCCATTATGCTGTAATATTCATTGTAGTCTGCTCCGTAACACTCACACTGGGACTCTGAGAAAGCCTCTCCATACAGGGGCTATCATTTCAGAGCGCATCTAATCTTTATACATATATATAAGCCCTTATTTACGAACTCACATCAGTTTGCTCGATCGTGCACAGAATTACAAATCGACCCTTTTGCACAGGGTTCTCAATGTTCACAAACTTTGAAGGTCTAACTCCCGCTTTCATAGGAAATATACAGGTATGGTATAGTTCTGCTTTCTCTTGGAGGATCGATCCTTTCGAATAATATGGGAGAAGACTTGTATCAATTCTATCATCTCCTCAGAGCCACTAAACAGATTCTTCATTTGTGCTAATTGAAATTACTTACAAAACCCTCTTGTTCATGAAAACAAGGGGACAATCTATTCTGTCGTTTGGACAGCTCTGCTTCAATTCACTGTTGTCTTCTGCTGTTGTCCTTTGCCATCACCTTTTCCATTTAAGAAATGCTCCAACTCATCCCCAAGCATATTAAGTCTTTACCAAGGTTATAGTCTATGCCATACAAACTCAATTAATGAATAATTGCTCAATAATTCATCTGTAAACTGTATTAGACCCCTAATTCATAATTAAACCTCTATATTACTCTCCTTCAGGCCCTTTCAACTCCACTGCCCTGTCTCTAATTCCTCTATTGCTTCTGCTTCCTCTGATACCTCTCTGTCTCTTTTGCCTCATGGATAGTTTAGGTGCTACTCTTGTCTTTACCTTTGCCATCAATGACAACATTTCCAACAAGATCTGCTACTCACACTCCCTACTGGAATGAGGAACTTTGCCCACAGCTACTGCCAATTTTCAATTGGAAAATTAGATATCTAAAACTCGAGAACCCTGGAGAGAATTTTTCCGTCTACTGTGTGTCTTTTTATCTATCATGAGACATAGTTTTTTCTCTAGAAAACTGCTACAAAATCCTCTGTGCCCAGACAAGAAATCTTCTCAACAAAAATTTGAGCTATTGCTGCTTCCTCTACCCACTAGAATCATTCAACTAGAAAAAGATTTTTTTCTGCCAACCTGTACTAAAAATTTGAACATTCACAAGAAATTCGATCTGCTTGGTTGAGGCTGCGCAGCCTCCAGAAACTCATCCTGCTGCTCCCTCTGATTTTTTTTTTCTTCGCTTCTTCGCTTCCTTGTCTGATCAATCTCGCTCTAATACTATGTGAAATTTTCACTACTGAAATCCTATTACAACAACTGGAATTAATTATTCTAATTGTTAATTAATTTATAAATTTATTTCCTATGAAAAATATCGAATAAATCACACTACAACCTTCACAAAAAAAACTTCGGAAAATAATAGCACTGGAAATTGAGTAATTCTAGCACACACACACACATAAAAATATGATACAATTATTTTTGGATAAACGTCCCCAGAAAATTGAACTTGGGAAAAATGGTGCAACAACAAAGGGTTTTAATTATTATGTAGCAGTGAGAAATTATGAGTACAAATGGATGCTGGAACTTGGCAATCCCATAGAGAAAAATATTGGAAAAAATCTAGTGAGGAATTTTTCTCACCCCATAAGCAAATCTAGGCTCTGAATACAACTCCAATTGAGATGTCAAAACTGCTTCTACGTAAGCCTGCTTCACTCTAGCATAGTCCCTTCTACACTAAGACTGAATCAACTACTCCTTAAGACGTATATCCTTCTGCTGTCTAGGAAAACGTATCTCCTGACCTCTGTAATGGTTTTCCAGCCTCTGGAACTAAAAATCCGTTTCTCCCTAGAATAATTGAATTTACTTTTAGAGGCTTCTACGTAGCCCTTGTGCAGCCTCTCTGTGGCTATCTCCTCCTCTCTGCAATGTACTCGCCGAATTTGGAAAATTTCCTCTAGCCTCACTATCCTTGCCCCTATTTGTCTCTGCTTCCTTCTCTGGCTTGAACTCTTCCAACTGTTGCTTTAACTTCCCAAGGAAATCAATCTTTGTATCTCACAAGCTTGTTCTCCATCTACCCATCGACTTCTTCTTATCAAGGCCCAAGATCATGTCAGAGTTAATTTGTGTAAGTTTCTAGATGATTCACACCATATCTAAATTCATTATGATTAATTAACTAATTTTCCTAAGTTTAGACATAGGAAATATTAAAGAATAGGCTAATAATCTAATTAAGACACTTCTAGGTGGAATTTTCAGAAATGATTTATGGGTTATGGAGAACTCCTATGCTTTAGCCTCTCCACAAGGTTTCAAGACTAGAACACCTACGATGCTATAAAAACTAACACGAACAAAGTTCATATATGTAGTAGAATGTTCAAAATACTCCAAAGATGAAGAATTCCATTGAAAATACAAGTATGTATAATGAATAGCTTATAAAAAATTTTGTGAGATGTTATGATTGTTACCAATGAGGCTTGCTTATATACCTAGGTAGGTGCCTCTTCATGAACGATGATGTCCCATTAGACATGCCTCTTCAATATTAATCACTAATTAATTATTACTATGATTGTTATTATTATTTATATTTACATTATATTTATATAATTTTATTCATAACATTTCCTTCCTATTCGAAAATATTTGTCCTCAAAGCTTTATGCTGACAAGGCGTGTCATATGTTTCTTTGTCTTATAAAGTATTTTCATATTTCGATATTCTTTGAGTTGTCATCTTCGTTGATGCAACATGATAAGATACTTGGAGTGATAAATAAAATTGTCGAATTGAGAATGGATCTGACCATCCTAAATTAATCTTCTGTGGAACCTTGCGGTTAATGGAAGCCAGAGATAATTTTTTATCACATGATTCGATTGTGAAAAATTCAGTATTCTTCGGAACATAAGTTTTTTGTTTATGTTATGAGTGATACAAATACGTAGACTGATTGATATGTGTTCTCTTCTAATTTGGATGTTGATATGGAGTTTGTCTAGTTTGACTTTCCCTTATCATGTGTGTGGAAATTTTCCAATTTAATTAAGCATTGATGTTGCTGAATTGGTTACAAAATATTCACTTGGAATTTTCATTGTCTAAAATTCAACACCTGAATATGTTTTTCCTTCAAATGGTTTGGCATCTTCTTGAGTTGTGATAATGATTAGATCAATATTTGTACCTTTTTCTTCAACTTGAACTAAAGACTTCAAATTTTTTCATGATACAATTTTCTAATTTGTTTTTTTTCAGTGATTTTTTTTTTATATCATTTTTAAGTTTGTTAATTTGAGTGAGTAGACTCTAATTTTTTTAGATGTAAGAGTTCCTCATTTTCTGTAACCACCCCTCCCACATATATCCAGTTTCACCGAACTTCCAAGGTAAACATGAGACAAAGAGTTACTATGACATGAATCGACTTCCAAGTTCTAATTAAGGAAGTGGGGCCTATCAACTGATCACAACTGACAACTAACAACATCCGTTAGGGATACAAGACATTCATGGGACAAAGAACCACCTGAGGTGACCAAACCTTAAGCTAGGTCTCATTTTCACTAACCTGGGCTCCCAACTACACCCTTGACACTGTCTGCATGCTGTTGAAGGCTCCAATCACACTCACAAGCCTTGATCCATGCGGTTATGACCTAAATTGCTCAATTCAGTACCTACGGTCCTGATATCTAAGCCACAATTTCGGGCCAGCCTCTATACCCCTGCCCAGAACTATGCGAGACTTCTCAGAATGATAAATGACATAAGGACGATGTTAAACATACAATACTTGAACAAGAACTTGACCTAACCAAGCCTAACATTGAAAATAATTTCATCAGTCATATGAAAAACATGTAGGCTACAAGTCTTGAATGCATATCTTATCATAGGAGTCTAAAACTTATATAAGAATCACTAAGAAGGTCTAATTCCCTCTCATAATAGCTACAACAACATTTGTTAGTCCATGAATTCATCAACCATTCATACATTAATCAAAACATGTTAAGAGCCATAAGTAATATATATCACATAACCAACATATAACTAGCAAATAAAAAACATATAATTCATGGAAACTCAGCCATAATATTGCTGACATAATTGCTATAAATATCGATGAATCAAAATAGAAGAAAATATCTTATTAACATATGAAAATACCAACCAAGTCTAGGGACTTCCATGTACCACTCGACCATAACTTGGGCTGAACTAAATATCTCTTTCAACCAATCACCCCAACGCCGTATTACAAGCATGAATGTGGGATATCATAGATTAAACCAAAAAAAACCAAATTGGGGCTTCTAGATGCCAAACCACCTCAACCCTCAACCAGTGATTCCGCCTCATGGTTGTACATCACTAACACCAACTAGATCGGTCTCTACCAAAGTTTTCTAGGGCTCTAGGAACTAGTAACTCAACCCACAATCTTCTAGGGCTCTAGAGTGTTTGTCCAACCTATCTCCAGGGAATAGTAACTCAACCCACCAAGGGATGCATAACGTTTGTAACAACTTAAGATGCATGACTAGTAACTCAACTCAAGTTGTTCCAGGGCTTCCTGAGCATTTGTTCCAATCCACAACCATAAGGAATTATTAGTTCCAATCAGAAAAAAAAATCAATTGGAAAAAACCCGCAACACCATGGATATTTAGGAAATGTCAAGGCAAGGCTAAAACCATTGTCAATCCAGGCAGATCATCCATGCCAATGACAACACATAGCTATAAGATCACATGCATATATGATGCATCCATAAATCAATGAGGAAATCACACATGCAACCAATTGCCTGCAAATAAATCCAGTTGTAGTTGTTGATCCACCTGTTCCATTACATTTTCTTGCTTTCCTTTGCCTTCTTTCTCCAAAACCAAGTGAATACCAGAGTGCTCCAAGCATGATCCAAGAATGCTCTAAGTGTGCTAGAGTATGAGAGAATAAGTGAATAAAAGAGAGATCCAAAACAAAATTGAAAAAAGTTTAACCAACAAAATCTCAGTTGAAAAAAGCTATGAACTAATCCTCAAAAGCATTCTTATCATTGAGGCCTTTATTTTCTTCATTTTCCTTCAATTTCCTCCTCATGCTAATTTGTGACTCTTCATCTCCATTTTCTCGTATTTTCCTTTATTTCATAAATAAAATGCCAATCATTGTCACTTTGTCTTTGCCAATTTCCATAGCCATTAATTAACCACAATTGATACACCATCACTATGCTTTTCTCAACATTAAGCTTGGAATACGTGTCCCATGACCTTGGTCTTATTTTATTTACATAGAAAATTAACCACGGGTTGTTGCATTTTCTGAGTAAACTTTATTTTGGCATTCAAGAGTCTCATATTTTAAACACTTGATTTCTTCTAACAACCTTTTATTAAAGTTATTTCTATGTAAATTTTCCTATTCTTTGTCTCATAGACCTTTGTTAAGCTTCTTTTCAGAATCTTCCTTTTCTTGTTCTAACTTATGCTTCTTAGTTTTGCATTTTCTGACTTGTGAAAGTAGTTTTTGACTATGATATTTCAAACGTGAATTTTCTTGGTTTTTGTTGAATATAACTTCTTTAAGTTCCTTCTACTTCTTTGATATTGCTTCTTGATTTTATTGAATCATTAATTATAAAATAACCTTAAAGTCTTCTGATGAAGGCATTATTGATTCTAACTTCATTATCATATCTTGGAATGAGATCATTTTTTTTCTTATAAGGAAACATCATTTTTTTTTCTCTATATTTAACATGAATGTACCCAATTTTTTAAACCAAGGTTGATCGAGAATTACGTCAATATTTTTGTCAAACATAGTTACGTCACTGCATTGACATGTGCATTCATAGTGATCAATTGTTACTTTTAAATCATTAATTTCATACTCCTTTTCACCAAAAATATTTTTATTTCACCTATATTTGGCTCTAAAATTACTGACTGATTCGACAAATTATTATTGATGTAATTTTTATCATTGCTTGCAGTGATAATGATATTAATTTCTTTTTGTTGGATACTCCTGTTTAATATAAACAATCTATAATCTGTGATTGAAAGATTGTTATAGGATAACCTTCCCTCCTTAATAATTTTCAATTTCTTTGTATTTGGTGATTCTCTTCACAAATTTGAAAGGCTACTATTTCCTTTAATACTTCTTCGTTTATGTGGACTATTAAAAATGTTTATGTGGACTATTAAAAACTTGAGTAACTTTAATAGTCATTATTATTATTATTATTATTATATTAACTAAAATTATATAACCTTATTATATATTTATTTTCCTATATGTATATATATACATTTTGAATTCCACTTATAATTTAGGAGCGCTTATTGAACTAGATTTAATTAATTGATAATTTCCCTGTAAGGTACAAACATGACTATAGATTCAATAATTGGAGGTCGTGATACGATTTCCAGTGACAAGGGAATGGTTTGATGGAACTAAGGGTGTATGGTTAATGTCAATTTTTGAACCACTATATATAAATTTGCAGAGACAATGGGATTGAATGACGAGGTGAATAGGGACAACAACACAATAAGGAGCAGAAGTAGATATTACTATGCTGTGATGACTACATACTTAGACGAGTAGGTTGGTGGAATTTGCACAGGATGAATGACGTTGAATATGGCGGTTGGAAGATATAGTAGTGCAGAGGCGACTGTGGCTGTGGTGGAGTTGAGTTGTGACCAGGGATCTGGCGGAGAAGGTGTTATAGGTGGATGAATGAAAAGGGGTAGTGCGTGAGAGGGTGGTTGCTATCGTAGCGGAAAATCAAGTGGTGGTGTCAAGCGGGAATAACGACGGATATGGATAGGCATGGATAGGGAACTGTAGCGATCATTGCTGGGTGCAGGTGGTTGTGGAAATAATGGAGTAGGGTTTGTACTCACAGGGGATGGCGGCCATGGAAAAATTCTGTGGAAGTCTGGTTGACACCAACAACTGTCTGGTGGAAGTGCTGTGTACGGTCGCGAACACAAATAATTTTTTTTCATATATATATATAGTTTGAATTTTCTTTGAAATATTTTTTTTTGTTTTTCTATTTTTTTTAAATGATTTCTTTTATATATATATAATATTTTTTTTTTAAGTTTACTTATTAACTTCGCAATTTTTGTTTTATTTTTCAAATTCAATAATTTTTTTTTAATATATATATATATTTTTAAATATCTCTCTCTCCCCCTCTCTCTTTTATATATTATGACCCAAAAGCCCCCCTTTATTTTATTTTTTAATTTTATTTTCTCCCTCTTTATGACCAAAGGCCTAAATGACGAAACTAGCAGAATGGAGAAACTCCAAAGTTGTGCAAAAAAATGTTGTGATTGTGACAACAACAAGGTTGCCATATAGTTGATGGCCAAAGGCCGGTGATCAGAGAACGTGGCTCTAATACCAATGGAACGGAGAAAGTTCATATACATAAAAAAATGTTTAGAACGCTTCAACGATGAAGGCTTCCATTGAAAATACATGCATATTAAATAGTGTATAAAAGAAATGACGTGAGATGTTATGATCGTTACAAATGAGGCATGTTTATATACCTAGATAGGTGCCTCTTCATGAATGATCATGTCCCATTAGAGATGCCTCTTCAATACTAATCAATAATTAATCATTACCATGATTGTTATTATTATTTATATTTACATTATTTTTATATAATATTATTCATAAAAATCCACTAGCAGATAGAACTTAAATTTGTTCTCTCCATTCTACACAATGATAGCTTAATGTCCATATCTAAGTGGCTTAAGATTATTAGTTTTCTCTTTAAAAATATATTTATAAAGACAAATTCAAACTATATACTTTACATAAAACTGATGATTTGTGTAATGTGTATCACACTTGGACTTGTGCCTTTGTTGACTCTTTTACAAAGTTTCTTTAACTTGATCATAAATATTTTGGATGTGGTTGATGAATATTGTTGATATATGATGGCCTTATTCCTCATCATCACCTTGGGAACATATAATGGATAACTTATCAATTGTTTGAAATCCAAGGCATCAAAAGTTGTAGTGTGTATTGCATTGTGTATGGTGTGATTGTAATTCTATTACAAATATGTGTTATTGCCATACCATGTCTTCAAATGGTTGTGATTAAAAATATGTAAATCTATACTATGGTGTGATTCATATCCTATTTGTGTTAATTTGTCTTGGGATGGAGATAGTGCTCCATTTTTCCTTTATATTAATCAATCTCTAGAACACTTGCCTAAAGTTGTTGAAAAATATATTGTCACAATAAAAGATGATTAATGGCGGAAAACCAAAATACACTAAAAAATTGTCAAGGAATAATTGCTCGACATGATTTTTTAAAAATCTCTTCCCACGAGGTATAAATAAAACCATTTTTGAATTCATTCATGGCTATCACAACATACTATTTTCCCCTAATAATGTTGAGTTAGGAGCAATGCCTAGGCTAAAATCCCTTTGCACGTGTTTAGTATGAACTACTAGTATATTGTAGAAATTTATTAATATTGATGTATTACCAGATCCTCCTGATCTCACAATATTTATCTTCTTGCAAAATACATAATCCTTCCACTGTTAAATTTGCGGAAATTTAAAACTCAATTTGCAAACACATGTGAATAAATTCAATCGCACATAACACAGTTGTTTAATAGGAAAGCTTAAAGATAAAGACCCCAACAATCATATACTATGTATATCAATGGAATCATGTAATAATCTCATACAAATATTAGTACATCAATCTCTCAGTACAATGTAGATTCATTACACACTGTCATGCAGAAATTTGCATCTCCATGCACCAATTTCTTACCTCCTGACAGCCTGCCTCCACTGCACAATCCCTGCTGAAGAATACCCCTGAATGAATTCGAATTGGCCTTGCCTTGACTGCACAATCCTCATTGGAAACTACAATGTGTGTCGGATGCATTGAATGCATCACTATAGTCACAACGGATAGTCCATCTTACCCTTTCACTTATCTCTCCATTGGAACTGACATGCACTGTAGTTAACTATTGTTTCTGTTCAATTGTTAGTGAGTTATTAGTTGTGAATTAATTAACTAATTAATTCACTAAACTCTCACTAGTGTATCTTTCAGTTAAACTAGATACAACTAGCTCAATTGAGTTTAACTCCATTAACTGTGTTAAATTGAATAACAACTCCATAAACTACTCTTCCAACTCTGTCATAACTTTTCCACTTCAGTTCTAACTGAGTCCTCCATGCACGAGCCACCAATAAACCCTAGGAATTGCGTAATTTCTTCAGCCCATTGATTTTCCAAATCTTTTCACTGAAATAAAGTGCTCCAAGAGAATAAGTTGATGTTTATTGTCGGATTATTACTAAGAGCTAATAATAATCGACATGCATCTATTTTTAGTTCGAAGATCTATAAATAGACTTCGCCCAATATTCTAAAAATATAATTTCATCTATTTTGTGAAATTTGACCAACCATCTACAAATAGCATCTTGCAACTTATAGAATATGCTCACCATGTCTAAAAATAGACATACACCTAAAAATAGCCTGTGGGCCCCACCTAGTGAAGGTGCTTACTTTTCACTAAGCTCATCATCTTGTTGAATCTCAACACTCCCTCTCAACAAGATATGGATTATCCTTCACCCCGATCCTGCCTCTATGGTATTCGAATTTGCTCCTGCCGAGCGCCTACGTCAGAATTTCTACATTCTGATCTTCCATAGGAATGTACTGAAGCAACATGATCTTCCGCTGCACACAATCTCTGATGTGATGAGACATGACATCAATATGTTTAGATATATCATGAAACAAAAGATTAATTGAGAGTTTAATGCAACTCTGATGATCACAATGTATCATTGTAGGATCTAAATGTGAACCAAACAAACCGACCAGGATCTTCCTCATCTAGATAGCCTCACATGTAGCTTGACTTGCTGCTATGTATTCTGCTTCTGCTGAACTAAGTTCCACAGATCTTTGTTTCCTACTATACCAAGAAACTATTGTAGATCCGATACTGAAAACCCCTCCTGATGTGCTCTTTCTGTCTGTTGGGCTGCTTGCCCAATCTGCATCCGTCAAGCCATGCAACTTCACCTCATCCGTCTGTCTTTACCATAAGCCATACTCAGATGTGCCCCTGAGATACCTCAGGACATGCTTAACTGCCTTCCAAAAGAGCTTGGTAGGCTTAACCTTCACTCGTGAAAGCTGGTTCACTGCATAGCATATGTCCGGTCTTGTATTAACTAAATACATGAGCGAACCCACCATCTGTCGATAAACAGTGGCATCCACTACCTCTGCCGATGTAGCATCCTCTTTCCTCCAATTTCCTGAAAGATGAGTATCCATGGGCTTGCAGTCCTCCATGTGAAACTTACCGAGTATCTCCCGAGCATACTTGCCTTGATACACAAACAGTTCACGTTCTCGCTGCCATATTTCCAATCCAAGGAAATAATGAATGATGCCCAAATCCTTCATCTCAAAATCCTTTGCAAGATCTGCCTTGCATGAGTGTATCAACTGCTCATCACCCGTTAGTATTAAATCATCAACATAAAGAAAAATTATTAAAAGCTTACCCTCCACCACAATTTGGTACAAGTTTTCATCCGCCTCACTCTTGGTGAATCCAAATCCAATGAAATAGCTATCGATCCATGTGTACCAAGCATGTGGTGCTTACTTCAGCCCATACAACGCTCTTTTGAGTTTGCACACATGCAACTCGCTGCTGAAGATCTCAAATCCTTCAGGTTGCTCAATGTACACCTCTTCCTCAATGATCCCATTAAGGAACACAGTCTTCACATCCATCTGATGAATGTGCCAACCCATCCGCGCTGAGAGAGCAAGGATGGTCCTTATGGAATAATACCGTGCGATAGGTGCAAAGGTTTATTCATAATCAATCCCCTCGATCTGTGAGAAGCCCCGAACAACAAATCTTGCCTTATACTTCTCGACGCTTCCATCAACAGCTTGCTTTACCTTGTAGATCCATTTCGAATCTACCACTAATTTACACACCGGCCTTGGAAAAATCTCCCAAGAACTGTTTCCGATAATGGATTCATACTCCTCCACCATGGCATCTACCCATGTGGGCTCCTGCACTGTTTCTTCAAAAGAATATGGCTCTATTACGACACAATTTCTCATAAGAGCCATGTATTCAGTAAATCGGTCAGGTGACTGTCTCTATCTACGTTGTGATGTAGGGACTCCTACATTCTATGCCGCATTAAGCTTTAGTCTCTCAGCTTCTGTGGTACGCTTTCTGCCAGATCTGATGTTTGGTTCTGCATGAGTGGACTCCTCCACTCCATGAATCTCCTCCTGTGGCTGATCCACATCTAGAGGCTCATATTTGGGAACACGAAGTTCTCCTCTGCATGCAAGTGTAGCTCCCTCTCAAGCATAGCTCGTGCAACACCCATGATCGTTCTGTTCTTCCTCTTCGCGACTCCATTCTGCTATGGGTTATGAGGCACTATGAGTTCTTTTCAAATTCCTTCTTTTCTATAGAGGTCTTTGAATTCGTTCAAGATATATTCACCACCATTATTGCTCCGTAGAGCCTTCACTTTCTTCCCCGACTCCTTCTCCACCAATGCTTTAAACTCATATAATTTTGAGAATGTTTTGCTCTTCTTCTGCATGAAGAAGATCCAACATCTACGAGAATAGTCATAAAAAAATATAACATAATACCTGTGTTTTGCTGTTGAAGCAACCGAGAAATGTCCACACACGTCTATGTGAATTCTCTCTAGGATCATCGAAGCATGGTTCTCCTTATGAAAGGTGGTCTTCACAAAATTACCCATAGTACATCCCTTGCACTGATATGACTGCGCAAGAGTACCCCTGGGAAGTCCAGTAGAAATCTGCTACAAAATCTTCAAGGTGCCATGGTGAAGATGGCCCGATCTCATGTGCCATAATTCGCCCTCATCTCGGCTTACCACTTATTTTGCTTTGCCCATCATTGTAGCGCAGCCATCTACCTCCAGCTTGTAGAGATTCTTAACTCGAATCCCTATCCTCTTGGTTTGACCCATTTTTTTATGTCGTAAGAAAGCTTTTCCCTCGTTGGAAACAACGTCATAACCTCTGTCTTCCAACATTGCGACCAAGACCAAGTTCTTCTTCAGACCTGGAACATGCATAACATATTTCAACAGAAATGGTTTACCTGACTCCCTCTCAAAGGTAATGGTTCCAATGCCGATCGCACTGTATCTTCCATCTTCACCCATCTCTATATGCATTTGGAGATCCTTCTCCTCCAAGTCACTAAACAACTCCTTGTCTCCCGTCATATGGAAAGACACACCACTATCAAGATACCACACTGATCCCATTGAGCTTGAAACCAAGCATGCGATAAAAGATAAATCAAGTTCAAATTTCGAGGTTAAGGCCTCTCCAGTTGCAGCTCCAACAACCTTCTTATTTTTCTTTTTTTGTGGGAAGTTAGTGGCGAGATGCCCATGTTCGTGACAGTGAAAACACTTCACTCTGGACAAATCCAGCTTCTTGCCTTTAGCCTCGGATTTTGGATGGTATTTCTTCCCCTTTCCTTTCCTTTCTTTGGAATCCAAAGCGCAATTCTCTTCATCATCATTCTTTGATGAAGAGCCATCCCTGGTACTTCGCCTTATCTCCTCCTGCACAAGATCCGACCAAAGTCACTCCCAACCCGATAGTTTCTCTCGTCCATTTACAGAGTCTTCGTAGGTATGCCAACTCTTTGGAAGCCCAAGGAGAGCCAAGCTCACCAAGTCTTCATCATCAACTGTAATCCCCACACTTCCCAGTTCATCCCTACAGTGGACAAACTTCGTGAGATATTTTGGAATACCGTCGCCCTTCTCCATTTTTATTTTTCTATGCTTATCTTTCAGCACCAACTTCCTCTGGTCACTGCTGCTTTAGAAAATATCTGTCAAAGCCTTCTACATTGAAAATGGAGTGGCTTTCCCATGAAGGTTGACACAATATGGTCCTTCACACCTTCCAACATAATTCTTCTTGTCTTTGCTACCTTCTTTTGCCATGCATCAAGTCCTGCAACATTGCTAGAAGTAGGCTTAGGAACATCGCTATAGATGAACTCCTTCAACCCATTATCTTCAAGCATTGCCTCCATCCTATCCTTCCATGCTATGTAATTCGAGATACCATCAAGGGAATACTCTAATCACAACCCATTGAAATACATTTCAATGAATAATCAATTGTCGCACCAAAAAATTTCTGCAACAAATTCAAAATGTCCACCAGCACAAAACCAAGAAATTTTTGCAGTAAATTCGAATTGTCCACCAGCACAAAACTCAACAATTATTCACAACTACAATCTCCAGTGATTAATACCGCTTCGATACCATGTAAAAAATTATTAATACTGATGTATTATCGGATCCTCCTGATCTCACAATATTTATCTTCTTGCAAAATACAAAATCCTTCCACTGTTAAACTTGCGGAAATTTAAAACTCAATTTGCAAACACATGTGAATAAATTCAATCGCACATAACACAGTTGTTTAATGGGAAAGCTTAAAGCTAAAAAACCCAACTATCATATATTATGTATATCAATAGAATCATGTAATAATCTCATACAAAGCTTAGTACATCAAGCTCTCAGTACACTGTAGATTCATTACACATTGTCATGCAGAAATTTACATCTCCATGCACCAAGTTCTTGCCTCTTGACAGGCTGCCTCCACTGCGCAATCCCTGCTGAAGAAGACCCCTGAATGAATTCGAATTGGCCTTGCCTTGATTGCGCAATCCTCATTGGAAACTCCAATGTGTGTCAGATGCATTGAATGCATCACTATAGTCACAACGGATAGTCCATCTTACCCTTTCACCTATCTCTCCACAAGGTCTCAACTGGAACTGACATGCACTGTAGTTAACTGCTGTTTCTGTTTAGTCGTTAGTGAGTTATTAGTTGTGAATTAATTAAATAATTAATTCACTAAACTCTCACTAGTGTATCTTTCAGTTAAACTAGATACAACTATCTCAAGTGAGTTTAACTCCATTAACTGAGTTAAACTGAATAACAACTCCATAAACTACTCTTCCAACTCTGTCATAACTTTGCCACTTCAGTTCTAACTGAGTCCTCCATGCATGAGCCACCAATAAACCCTAGGAATTGCATAATTCCTTCAGCCCATTGATTTTCTAAATCTTTTCATTGAAACAAAGTGCTCCAAGAAAATAAGTTGATGTTTAT
The DNA here is from genome assembly GCA_034641835.2 of Pinus albicaulis. Taxonomy (NCBI): domain Eukaryota; kingdom Viridiplantae; phylum Streptophyta; class Pinopsida; order Pinales; family Pinaceae; genus Pinus; species Pinus albicaulis. The sequence continues at coordinate 306,995,398 of CM076583.1, forward strand.
TGTCAGATTATTATTAAGAGCTAATAATAATCGACTTGCATCTATTTTTAGATTGACGATCTATAAATAGGCTTCGCCCAATATTCTAAAAATAGAATTTCATATATTTTTCACATTTGACCAACCATCTACAAATAGCATCCTGCAACTTATAGAATATGCTCACCATGTCTAAAAATAGACATACACCTAAAAATAGCCCGCGGGTCCCACTTAGTGAAGGTGCTTACTTTTCACTAAGCTCATCATCTTGTTGAATCTCAACAGTTGTAAGTGTTTTGGGATGTTTATGTGCATTAAATGTGTTTTATTGGTTGATTGAGTGCAAATTGTTCATATTTGGAAGTTGACTTGTGTACCCAAATAGAGCACCCTTGAGTTATTATTTATAAATATATTGTGAATGTAAGGTAAAATGAAATTAACAACCTTACATCACATATAACTATAGTAGATTGCAATAAGATCTTCACAACTCCTTTACAACCAACACCATATGTGTCATATTTTTTGGTTGTGTTCATGCATTCATAAGTTATCATGGTTTTTTATCATATGGTTTAGCTCATAATATCAATTTGTGAACGGTTATATTTATAATACTTGTAATTTAGCTCTATTTTTATATTAATTTTACACTAAAAAGTGTTAAAATACCTTCTATACTCTCGTAAGAAGATACATAATTATGATGTTTAGTTTACTTACCTAATTATGACATTTAGCATAATGTTGGGCTTGTATGGCATGACACAATTGCCATGCTACTGGCATCCATTTTTTATTTTATTTTTTATTTTTTTTGTAAAAAAAATAAAAATTATTCATCTAAAATAGAAGACAAAATTACATTTGATATTTGTTAGAAAGCATTTTATGAAAAATGTCACAGAAAAAAGAGAAAAACCAGACACAGCTCATCAAACACAAAGCTCATAAAAAAACTAGTTCCCATAAAATAACCAATAGAGATTAAAACAAGACCCCAGAGTTCAAAACCAAAAACTTGAAAAAAAACCCCATAACCATAAAGAAGCTCTAGAACAACATAAAATAAACCGTGTTGAAAGCCCCAAGAGTCAAAATGGAAAACCCCAAGAGTCAAAACAGAAAATAGGGAACAAGCTACCCTGAAAGGCCAAAAAAACTAGCCCAGAATTGGGAAGCAATCAAGCAGGGCTACAAAGCCCATTAAAAACCCGCAACTTGGGGTAGCAATCAAGCAAGGCTACAAATCCCATCAAAAACTTGCAGAAACATCAAAGCGATCAGTTATAGAAACATCACCAGAAAAGGGCAAAAACAA